>VSMA01000005.1:3303065-3963679 GCA_009194965.1 Coniochaeta sp. 2T2.1
CTGTCCGGGTACATCATAATATTGCACGAACCTCGGCTGCTGCTGCAGCTGCGGGACGCGCTCAACCATGTGTCCCTGTGTCTGTCCCGCAGCCGCCCTCCCTTCTTCAGCAGCAACCATGTCAGAGACCACGTCAGCTGCTCTTCGGCAGGAGGCTAGCTCGTCTTCCATGCTGGTGTCTTCTTCTTCCGCACGGCCATTAAGCAAAGCTTCCTTCTCTTCTTCCTCATTTGAGGTGGAAGAGGAGCGGGAGGAACGGCGGAACCAGCCCCCGAAAAAGAGGCGTTTGATGAAAGCTTTTCTAGCGGCGCGGCGCTGGCGACGGGCTTCGCGGCGGGAGGCGCATTTGCGGTGCAGGGCTAGGCAGATGAAGAAGAGGATAGACGCGGCTGCCAACTTGAGGGGAAGGGGGAGAAGGGGTGGAGGCGGGCCGTGAGGGTGGTGGTGAGGAGGTGGTGGTGGGGGTGGTGGTCCGCCGCGGTGAGGAGGGTGGTCTGGGGGTGGGGGAGGACCATCGTGTGGCGGTCGACCGTGATGAGGGTGATCTGGGGGCGGAGGTGGACCGTCGTGTGGCGGTCTGCCGTGGTGAGGACGGCCTGAAGGAGGCGGAGGAGGAGGCGGAGGCGGGCCACCGTGGTGCGGTGGTCCTGGGGGCGGGCATCGGCAGAACGGAGGAGGGTGGTGCGGGAACCTGTGATGAGGACGACGCCAAGGAGGCGGGTGAGGGAGCGTGTGGTTACCGTGCGTGTGGTTACCGTGGTCCGAGTGGTTGCCGTGATGCGGCCAGCCGTGGTGCGGACCCTTACCCGGGCAGTGAGGCTTCTTACCCTTGCCGGGTCTCCCGTGCTTCGGGTGCTTTGGACGTCTCCACCAAGGACCCTTTCCGTGGCCGGGTCCGTGGCCGGGTCCGTGGCCGGGTCCGTGGCCGGGTCCGTGGCCGGGCGGGCCTTCGAACATGTCCTCTGCGCCGGCAATATCCTCGTAGATGGACACTGCGACGTCTGTAACTTTTTCGACGATGTTCTCGACCAGGCACTTGAAGCCGTGGCATCCGCTCTCGCCTCCTTGTGGCAACCATCCGAACTCCTCCGCCAGGCGCTGCTCCTGGAACGCAATCATCTCCTCGAGGTCACCCTTCTGCTGCAACAGCGCGTTTAGAACGTCAAGATCTAAGTCCAGAGGATCAGGGTACTCTTCGCTAGGGCCATCCGGCATGTTTGGCTCATCCCGCAACTCGTCCATAGCATCTTCCTCGGACATACCAGGCGTCTCGGCCTCAACAGGCGCATCGGGAACCGAAGGCACCCAAGGCATGTCAGACCCAGCAGCCTGAGGCACGCTCTTCCCAGGCCTGTACTCAACAGAGGAGACAGCATAGGCGCGGTCAACGACGATCCACGCCGGCGCGACGTCTCGAAAGGCACCGGTCACCCTCAAGCCAGTGGTCCACTTGTCATTGACCTTTTCGATGGTCATCGCCAGCATCTTGTGGCCTGTCTGAGGGTCCGCATCGACGCAGCCAGCGGCAAAGCGTAGGAAGATGCTAGTGCCATCGTCTAGGGTGAAGGTACCTTCTCCGTCGCCCACGAGCGGTTTGCCGTCGATGGCGAGGTTGGGTAGGGGCTTGTGGCCGCTGAGTGTTTCGCCGGCGCACACTCTGTTGGTGTTAGATTCGACGATGCTGAGTTCAAAGCTCTGTAAACGTGTCAGTGTGATGAGGATGGAATTGAATGCGAGCTGCGTTCGGGGTTTACCAAGTCGGTGTCATCAGCCTGGACATGAACATCGGCAACCGATGTCAGTGCTGTACGTGTTGTCAGCTTCAGGTTTCTCATGTACTTTCATCCTAAGTTTCTCTTACCGCGTCTGCCTAGATCATCAGCTCTGCCCAGAACCGACACAGGCGCCAGCCATAAGACGGCCGTCAAGAGACCGCGCATCTTGTAAGTGTCTCACAACAAGTCGGTGGAGTCGATACCCTGTTAAAGGTAGATGTCGGTTGTTGGAACTCAAAAGTGAGGATGGCTTCCTCAACGATCTCTCAAACAACAAGAGAGGGAGACGAGCCTTGAACGTCAACTCTAGAACTCCGAGACCAGTCGGAGAAGAATCGACACTCCATTCCTTGATAAGGAGACCTCAAACTCAAGCCATGGAGTCCAAGGAGCTGCGCAATCCCCTGCTCCACATTCCCGAATCGTGCAGGACTAGCCAATCAGAGCCGAGAGATCCGAGCGAGCTGACGAAGCCTCCTAACCGCATTCTGTCTTGGGTGGTGGATGCAAGAGAGAATATTGATCTGCAAGGCGAAGAGCTATACAGTCGGTTTGTGGTGTTGACGACCCCCTCTGATGTAGCCATCATGCGTAGGAGCGGGCGAGGCGACCAGAGCTGCTCTCACTCGCGTGTGCTTATCGTCTGCTGGCCCACGTCCGAGACTGGCCATGGCTGGTCCCGTACAGCTCGATGAGTCCATCATACTCTTTCTTCGACTCCGTTATTAGAAGGCCGCGAGTCCCGGGATACGTTAGTTCCCCCACTTGCCGCGAGATCGTCGACATGTCGGCGACTGAGAAGGAAGAAAGTACGAGACGGCCCCCCCTGTAATAGGCCGTCCAATGCCAGCCATCCCTGAACCCCCGGATGCCACCACTGACGCCCGACGAATCCTATCCTCCAGCCACCTCCTTTAGAGCAAAAAGAGGTCATCCCAGGCTGTTCTGACGCCGGAGGAGCAAAAGAAACTGGTCCCAGAGAGGGTTGAACTCTCGGCCTTCGCATTACTTTGATACTGATCACCGGAAGATGAGGAGTATTAGTACGACGCTCTAACCAACTGAGCTATGGGACCGACATAAGTCAGGAGGAGACGGCACGTACAACATCAGGAATTCCCCGGTGGTCACCCACCCGAGTACTAGTCTGACGGTCGCTGGCTTATCTTGGGAGAGCGGACGGGATCCTGAGTTCTCCAGCGCTTGTGGTCGTACGTGGCAGTTGGAGCGGAGAGGGGGGCCATGAAGGTTGCTCGGGAGGCTGCGAGTCAAGCGGGGGGCTGCTTGCTTGATCGGTTCATGTAGGTGGTTGTGGAGTGGGTTTGAAGATGCTGGGATGAAGAGGTCAGTTACGCGGACAACCCGGAACACTCACACTGTGACAACAAGCAACGGCCGAACGACAGAAATTGGAGATAACACTGTTTCGATTGGCATAACTTCGACAGTATCTGATGCGCAGACGACAAGTTACGCCCGGACAGATCCAGCAAATACAACAGCAAGACTCCGATAGGTCCTCTACATCCGACCGTAACCGCGAGATCCAACAACAACTCCGTGAGTCTGACCTGCTGGGTTCTGTGGGAACATCGGCAATTGTGGGCGGCTCTCCCTGTATCCAGCTTCCGACCTGTTAGCACATTGCTACCCCCGAGCTGGTCAAACATACCTCTCAAACTGATCGACGGATCACTCATCCTCTCGTAGCTGGCTCTACTGTCATTCGGCGCGTGCCTTGAGGCGTTCAATCCGACAGCCCCTGACACTTGTCCAGCAGTTGGAAAGCGAATCGCCGGCCTTTGTGGCTGGCGGGGTTCTGTAAACCTTCTCGCTGGATCTGTGCCCACTCTAGGAGTTCCCCTCACAGAACCCATGGGGGTGCCTGCGACGACGTCTGGGACAGTCGAAAGACCGATGCTCGTGTTTCCGGCCGGTTGGTGGCGATAGGTTTGGGGTGTTGCATGTACTTCGGCTAAATACCTATCAGCAAAACCGAGAACATATGAATCGATATAATCGTACCTCGGTGCTGACTCCTTCTATCACCGGTGTTTTGAAGCGGCTGAACTCCAGCGTAGGCGTTGCTGTACTGGTTTCCTGTCCCTCTGTGCATGCCTGAATCCACTGGGAGAGATACATGCGCACCAAGAGAGTAGCGGGGACTGGCTTGGGCGTTTGGATACGCAGGACTCACCACCGTGCCTGGCGGATACATGCTTTGCTGGCCCGGCCGCTGGTCAACGAATGCTGGCCCCGGACCGTTGGCAGGTGGTTCCATGACGGGTTCCACGACCTGAGAGTTGGTATAGTCGATCTGGTCGAGTAACTTCTGGCGCTTGATCTTGTTGTACAACTCTTGTGTTTGGGTGAGTCTCTGACTCTTGTCCCTGAGCTGGGAGCTGATGCTGTCGATGGACTGTCGCTGTTCCTCAACCGTACCCATCAGACCTAACCACCGATCAGCACTGCGGTTATCATGCACGTATCACCGAAAACTGACTTTCAATCCTCTTCTCCTGGCGGTCTAACATGGCCTTCTGTCTGTTGAGCTCCTCCTCGTACTTGGAAGACATCTGGTCGAACTCGTTTGACCTTCTTTTGCATTCGCTCTCCAAGAAAGTCCTGAGCAATTATATCCAGTTAGGCACTGGGAGTCGTCAAGGTAGAGCACTTGGTGTAACACACATCTGCATGGCCATCTGGTATCCCCAGAAGCTCAGTGCTTTACCGGCAGCCTCCATGATGACTGAGGGACCCAATCCGCCGAGGATGTTTGTCTTCCAGGTTTCTGACGGGTTGAGCTCATTCCGGAACACGTCGTCCGGGTTTGGAAGTTGCGTTCCGCAGGCCGGGCATGTGCGTTGTCTGCCGTCACTGCTCGAAAGGCCGCTCTGATGGGAACAGTCGGAGCAGAAGATGTGGCTGCAAGATTTGAGTAAGCTTCCTTGTCCAGGTGTCAACGTCTATAATAAAAACCGGTACTCACCTGCAGCTGGTTACCCAAACTTCATCCTTCAGCGGAGCAGCGCATTGAAACACGTTGCAATTGGGGTTGCGATCCATGGTGGAAGTGGTGAAAACTTGAAGCCGAGAAGGAGATGTCTTGAGGAAGAAAGAACACAACTTCCATTCCATCTTTTGAAAAGTCCAAGATTGCAATCTGCTCCTGCTTTTGGAGGTCGTTGCTCTGTCAGAGGAGGAAGGCGCGGTTCATCCTCCCGCTGTTTGCCAAATTCGAGTTTGATTTTCACCGACTGACTCCTTCCATCTTTCAAAGCTGGCACTGGCAAAAGGAAGGAGCTCATGAGCAAGATGCCCATAGTCGGTCGTCATCTGAGTTCCAAATTCTTCCATCCTCTTCTCATACCGTAGAGGTATTTCGCTTACTCCCACGTCGTGTCCACTTGTTCACTTCAAACAAGCAAGAAGTAGGTATACCACGGTCGTCTTTCGATGCGTCGAAACCAACAATGTCAACAGACGTATCTGCTGAAATCCAGCGTCTTCGCTGTTCGATTCTGCCCAGAGGGCCTTGTTCGGCCCAACTCCAAAACCATGCAGAGAGACTTGCGAGGCGGTCTAGCCACTCCTTCAACAAGCTACCGTCATCCACAACGCTGCTGTGGTGGTATACCCAAATTCTCGGGCGAGTATCGTCACTTCGTCAGTCTGTCAGTCTGTCAGCCTCACCTGTTGCACGTGCTAGTTTCCTTCTGATACCATATCATACCTCATCAGCTTGACTAAACTGTCAACATAGCTAAACAGCCATGGAAAGGGTGCCGGTCGCGCTGTCAGCTCCCTCGAGCTTCAGTCAACATGCATGAGATACGAGTACGACTCTTGACAAGCTGGTCTCGACTGTTGCATGTCGAGCCGACGAACGGATCCCTGCGCTCGTTTCTGCACAGGGAAACCTTATGCAAGTTGTGAAAGTCGACACAGATTTTGTGCCAATCACGGTTCAAACCTCGACCATATGCCAAGGCTGGAGAGGCCGTGCGCCCTGGATAAATGCCGTGATCGCGGTACCGAAGCACCACCCATGTCTGACCCCGGCCGGGATCTGTTCACCTACCGACAGCTCACAAGCCGGAGCAGGGGGTCAGGCCGAGGCGGCCGACGCCGAAGTGACCTCGTCTCGCACAGCAGAGATCGCTACACCGCCAACAGGCGGCACCAATAACGACCAGCCCAAGACGCTGATGTCGAACATCACTACCGTGACAATACCACGGTTCGCGGCATCACTCTCAAGAGAAGGAAGGAATGGGGACACTATAGCTTCCAGGGAGATCCCGAATACTTCATGGTCCGGTCTGGAACACCATGAATGTGATGCGGGATCAGACTCATAACCACACACCGGCCGAAACGGCCGAAACTGGACGACATCTTGAGGTACGCACTTGTACATCCTGTTCGTCAACTGCTTCAGGGGCCGGCGCCCAGGATTATGGATCGCTTCCCGAAGACGAACAGCAAACAACGGCGCTGCGAATGACAGATTAGGATCGAAGCGGTCGTGCCCCGAAAGCTTAACAGACTGCGGAGAATCCACAGTCTTAACACCGGTGTTAATGCCGCACGGGACGACACCGATGCTTGATGGCTTGCCCCGGTCCTGGCTGGACGTAGCGGCGGTCGACAGAGGATTGGAGAACTGGGCGGAAACCGACCGCTCTCCTTGACTCACGTGCTGGACGGCTGGGGTCGACAGGTGCGTGGCCCGGCGGACACAACATATGCAGATGCCCTCGAGTGCGGAAGCTGACTCTGGGGTAGACTGTGGGGTGCAGAGAACGGCTGCACCGCATCGGTTAGAGCCCATCGCATGATTGAAGTTCGAAGAAGAGGGTGGCTGTCGTTCCTAGCCCGATTGGGCACCACCATCATTCCCCTCACGGCATTCTCGACCCCACCACTGCAGTGGACCCTTACCCCGCATCACTTATCGAGCTACACAGGGGTCAACGACTTCTGCCGCTCAAGTACCGACGACCCCCTATGCGGAGAAACTTGGCTTCGAAGGGCGCTTCAGAACCCCTGCCGCTAAAGTCTCGAGTACAGCCGCTCATCGAATCTCGCAACGGCCCGTGAATCCAAATTGCGTCAAGGTCGAGACGACCAAGCCGCCGCATTTTGCCGACCAATTACAAGTGCAGCTGCCCCCTGCAAGCCATCACCTCCACATCTGATGCTAACTCCAACTTCAAGCCTTCGACGTCCACCCCTCACAGCGGGAACTGTGCGCTTTTTTCGAAGCGACGACACGTCAGGCACCGCAAGCGAGGCATTGACGCACGGCTGATAACTTTCTTGTTTCTTCCTGAGGTGTGTTTCTCCCCACAAGAAGAGAGAGGGTGTCGTCCTGCGCATCTTCTGCATTGGCGATCGTTGCTTGTGGTGGCGGTCCAGCGAGTATCATGCCATGTCGGACATGCTTCACGGGCTTAGCATCACGATAGGATGACAACCTTGCGGAGATCCTGAGCGTCAACTGACCTTTCAAGCTTTAGCCTATCCGCTACTACTACGCAAACATCGCTGCTCGCAGCGCCCTTCACAACCGATGTTCTTTCAGTCCACTCTGCAGCTCGGCCAGCCCGGGAGTAGCTGGCTTAGTAGCGGATCCCTGACGGCACCCACTAGGTACTAGCTTGAAGTTCGAACTAGACTCTGACGTCTCAGAGTCCTCAAATGCGAACTAACTGAAAAAGACTCCCCTTTTCGCCGGACCAGGTCCGACATCTCTCGGCCGTGCTGGGTCTCAGGGGACTCACAAATCGCCATATCACGATCAGAGTCGTCGGAGGTGTGCGAGGACGGAAATTGCAAGGATGAAAGCACTTGCATCCATCTGCACAAGCCGTCTTGTCCACAGCCAACTTGGTCTTGGCTAGGGCCATCTGCCTCACCACATATCGTTCCTCTGCCCTTGCTATTACCTCACTACCCGCCCAACTGCTCCAGGAGTGCCGGATCACGAAGCGAAGTGCCGTCTGGGGGGTGACATTCGCTGCACTGCAAAGGGGACGTGCGCATCTTTGTGCCTTCCTTATGCCTGCCCCCGTGCCCTGATGGCAGGCTCACAAATTTCAGCCGCCGTTTTCCAGAAGGCTTTCCGAAGCTTCCATACAGCGAACGGTACGTACGTGCGGCCGCCCATCGACTGTGTCATGGAGAGGGATAAATCACAGTTACTGTGCCATCGCAGAGAGAGGTACATTGGCGCTGACGACGCTGTGCGCCACTTATTTGTCGAAGGGGACATGTGAGGCCTCACGATACTCTGCACCCCAGATTCTGCTGTCAGTGAGCAGACGACCGACCCCAGGTATGCTGTCCAACCAGAAGGGCTGATGGGCCATGGCTGCTCAGGCTCAATGGGCCGATCAGCGCGCACGACAACCATCGCCAAAATTCAATGGAAGATCTCCAGCAAACCCACGCGAGTCCATGTAGCTGGCCGAAAGTCGATATCCATGGTAACCACAATGATCACCACACACGCAGAGCCATTCTTTGCGAACAGGCAAACATGGCCCATGCCTCTCTGTCTTGGTCAAACATCCAGTACATCGACGCAAGCCCACGTAGCTGATCTCTGTTATGATACCACAACCCGCCACCTATTTAAGCATAGTTACATCCGATATGCGACCGATCAGGATATATGTGCAATACCTTCAGAAACCAAGGCGAGATGTTCATGTAACCGCATTACTCATTTCGGGTATTCAGGTCCTATGTTCCACACATCCAATAAGTTCACCACCACTTCCCGTTTCCCACACCAGCAAGCGCTTGCCCGATGTACATGGACGAACAAGAAAGAAAGGAAAAAGCCACCCTCCCTTTTTTCCACTCCATCATAAACGGGCATAAGAAAACCCTGGTATATCCGACTTCGTCCCCCAACCTTAACCGCTGCAAAGAAAAAAGACAAGACGTAGGTTACTTCGTACACATCATCCATCATAGGGTAACATCGCACAACAATCATATGCCGCCAACAAACATTTTCCTTCCCGCCTTCCCGTCGCCCCCTTTCCCCAGATCTCATTCCGGTCCCCGAACCGAACTCAACCCCATACTCCTGCCCCTGTACCCCGCATTTTCGTGCTCTCCTTCCCCTGAGCAATTGCAGCTCGCAACCGCGAAAGTGCATATCCAAACAAACGTATTGGTGAAAGTGAAGAGTCGTAAACCGCGCCAACAATTGGACCCCTCATCAGTGAACGTAAGCAAACCCGTCCACGCCCACACCACCCATCATGCCGTAATCCATCATCATGCCCTCATGCACACCAGCACCCCCATGACCACCGGGCATACCGCCAGCGCTCGTAGGACTCGTCGCGAACCCGCCCGCCGTGACGGGGCTGTTGAACCCGCTGCCCCCCTGGCCCCAGTACATGCCGTCCAGATCCCACAACCCCTGCTGGTCGAGCATGCTCATCATGCCGAGCCCGTCGACGGGCTCAAGGCCGATGGGAGACATGTGCATCTCCGCGTCCGCACCGGGCATGAGCATCCCGTCGCCCGTGATGTGAATGCTGGGCGACTCGGAGTGGTGCCGCAGCGAGGCGGCGGTGCCATTGGTGTGCGGGTTCTGCGCCTGGATGGCGCGGCTGGCCTCGTACATACGCCAGACGACCTCGCGCGACCGGCGGGCGGCCATGGACCACTCCTCCATCTCTTCGAGGAGCGCGAGGATGGTCTCGATCTGCTTCAGCCACTCCGGTACGCGCGGAGAGCCCCACTGCCAGAAGACGGAGACGAGGGGCACCATGGCTGCTTGGTAGAGGAACCAGACCGCGTTCCAGCCTGACATTTGGTTCCGCGTCCACTCGCGCGCGATGTCGTCTATTGTTTGGGCTGCGAGCTCGCGGCAGGTTTCTATGGCCGCTATGTCGGACTCGCAGGCCTGGGTGTGCGGGTTCAGTCCCGACGAGGCGAGGGAGAGCAGGATGGGCCGGTGGAGGAGCATGCGCAGGTTCTGGTAACGCCACTTCATGATGCAGCGCGCCATGTACAAGGGTTCGGCGCAGGGATCGGTTGTGCGCAGTAGCCAGGGGAGGTTAGTGTACCAGCTGTCTAGCTGACTATCAAGGTTGCAGCGGTCCTCTGTGCGTAGCAAGGGGGAGATGGCGAGCATGTCCTGGATCTGGGTGGCGATCTTGCAGAACTTGATGTTCTCGATAAGCGGCAGGATTCCGGCGTGGGCGGAGCTGTCGCGACCTGCGTTGATGCCGAATTCCGGGGGTTGAATGTTGATAGCTGGACCCCAGCGGCCGAAGGAAGGGCGGCCCATGGTGGTGGTGGCCCAGGTGTCGAGGCAGAAGAGGGACCACCATGTCCGGCGGCGGGTCTCGGCGGCGGCGATGTCGCTCCCGCCTTGGGCGAGGGACTCGCGGTGCAGGCCGAGGGCGGAGGCCATCCGGATGGCAGCGCCGAGGACGGCGTTGGCCATGTTAGGCCGGTTAATGTAGTGCAGGTAGTAGCCGCCGATGAGGGCCAGTGCTTGGACCGTCTCGATGTGACTACTTCCGAATGCGTCCATGGGGAGGTGCTCCATTGCCCTGTTGTAGTAGTTGATGTGGTTGTAGTCGTCACCCTTCATGGCTACTATGCTGCCCATGGCGAATACCATGTTGAGTAGTGCGAGCCAGGGAGCGTCGAAGCGCTGGCCCTCTAGATAGTCAGCACGGAAGGTTGTCTCGTCTAGCATTGGCACGAAGACGTGAATCCGCTTGAAGTAGGCGTCGATGAGTGTCTGCCCCTTCCATGACCAGGGGATACGCTGGAGGTCCTTTGGTGCTGCTGACTTTTGCCTGATGACTGGGTAGTTGTGTGCCAATTCCACGCTGTTCAGAGGTGGTGCCAGGGAACTCCGGAGTCCGGGCTGAACCTTGAGCATAACCATGAGCGCGGCCTTGATCGAGGAAGCGCCAAGGTAGGAGGTCTGCCGGTCTACTGATAGTGACAGTGCGTTTACATCATCTGCTTCGGCTGGGATTGGGTCTCTGCCTCTCCGCTCCTCGTCCCATTCCGTATCTCTGGAAGGAATCTGTTCAAGCAGGTTCTCTTGCTTTGGCATGAGTGGTGAATCAAGGTTGTCCACTGGTGATGTATTTGGTGAAGGGAGGCCGCCAACTGATGTGTCAATCATTGGCCGGTCTAATAAGCTGAGGAGCTCTTGTCTTGAGAGCGGTAGCAAGCTCTGGACATCTTGTGTTGGATATAGTCGCTTGAGAATGGAACGGCATTCTTCGAGTGATTGAGAGAGGGCTTCGAGTGTCTTCCGTGACGGAATCACCCGTTGTCGGTGTTTGTCGTAGAAGCAACGCTTTGGCGCCCTGCTGGAGAGGCATTGGCCGCATGGTTGTTGGCCATCACACCGGCTGTACGGTACCGAGTCAGACAATTGGCCGTGTAACACAACTGAAGCGTCGGGACCTACATCTTGCGTCTCTTGCACTCAGCACAGGCATGTGGCGTTGTAATCCTCTTCGAAGCATTGGAGGCGCTGGTCTTGGAACTCTCTTGTGAATCCGTCGATGGCTTCCGGGGAGTGACTCCTTGGACTGTGTCCGAATCAGCACCACTGAACTTGAACTCAAAGGGTGAAGAAGAGGGCTCGGGCTTACATGTGTGGAACATGCCACCCTGGGTGGGAACTGGTATCGTGGGTGCCATTGTAAAATGTGTATAAGATGTTCACCAAGTGGGAGTGCTTCACAGAGCGATACTGCGAGGCCGGCAAACGGCGGGAGAAAGGATATATATGGTGGTGAGGGGGGCAAAATTTCCCTTTTGCGGGGAGTCTGGGGAAGCAATTAGACGAACTGCAACGTGGGGAAAGGTTGTACCCGTTGAGGATAAAGATAGATATAATGTGTGAGAGGCGAATGGTGGCAAAGGCGCGGTGGTTTGGCCGAGCCCGAAGTCGTCGAGGGAAGTGACTGGAGACTTATATATTCTAGATTGGATGTTCGGCCTGGAGTTGGAGATGTAGTATTCCAAGAGTGTGGGGATATGGGAAATGTGAGTAGTCGACCAGAGACCAGGGGTATCAAGGGACCACCTGGGGAGGGCAACATGGATGGGTGGATGGGTGGATGGTGTGGAGTAGCTGGCCGGCGTCAAAGTGATGAAGTGCGGTCTAAGAATAATGAGTATAAGTTCCACCAGCTAAGGGATTATGATATGGACTAAGTAACTTACAGGTAGCGAAGAGAGTGTGTGTGCCTGCAATAGCACACAAAAACTGCGTAGTTAACTTGACTGGTGGAGTTTATGTGGTCAATGCCGTGTTCGTGTCCCTGGTCCTTCGAGAGGGAGAGACGCCGTCAAGGCCGTCAAGGAAAGCCAGGCACGGTAGCCCGGCTGACAATGTGTACCTGAATGGCCTGACAATGTTAATATCGAGTATCCAGCGTTCTTTGACGGCATGGCGGACTAAACTGGACCAAGCCGAACACCATCAGAGATGACGGTGACGGTGACGGGGCTTCGTTTTTGGAGACAGCGCGTTGAGGGTCTTTCTTTCCTGGCAGCCATGTTTCAGTTCCAGGGCCAGGGTAGAATGCCACGAAAAAGATACGTACACTTACACTCACACTCAGGCCAGCGTGCACATGAGCACCTGCATATCAACCGAGAGCAGCGCCAGGGACGGTCCAACCATGGCTGATCCGGGGGAGCCGTGTCGTCGATTTACCATAAGAAGTATCGGCTTGTACTGTCGTCACCGCTCTGCGAACCCTGCTAGAGTCCGCCGGGCCGTCAATAACGCGCTATGTCTCAACGTCGAGCGCTACGGTAGACTCTGAGGTTGGATGAAAATGATGAGAATGATGAGTTGTTCGTGCCAACAACAGGTGGGCTTACTCTTCTCTTCAGCCGCGGAAGGTACGGAGGTACTTCCTTGTTGAGCGGCTCCACAGATCTCCACTTTACCCACGAAGCGAGATCGACTGAGATCCAATTCGATCAATGGATCCTCTTTTCTCATCTTCACTGCTTATGAGATTTCTTCGTCAGGTCATCTTTCAAAACCCAGGATGAGAGGCCTCATCACCGAGTCGAACCACTGCACATGGCCTTCGCAGACCAAGAGGTTGTCAGTATCGGCTGGACTATGACACTGTTCCGGTATCTCTTCCTTTGCTCGGACACCGACAGAGATGAGCTCCAGTTGTCGTACCATGGGTTGGCGACTTGAACTTCAGAGTGTTCCAGATTTTCTTGTTCGGCCATCGTGACCTGAAGCGTCCACCCCACCCCACCATCTCAACTTCCGATCGCACACTGAGAGCTCTGAGAGCCAGCTTTCACGCCCTCAAGAGCTTCTCCACGATCGACAGTCGCCGCATCAGAGACAGGGGACCAACCGCATCCACACCTCAAGCCACAAAACCTAAACGGCATGGTTCTCCAATGATAGCCGCAGAACGGAGCTGTCTCACAGACAGCCAGGAACAAGAAAAAAAGAGGACGACGTGCGGAGAAGTGTCTCCCTTCTGAAAATCAGGAACGCTCACGAGAGAAAAGCACTCGACCGCCTATCAAGTGCGATTCTCGATATGAGCTCGACCAAACTCTGACGGACAGCTAGTGGCCCAGTCCCTGGATTCGAGTGTCTGTCCTGGTCAATCAGACAATCAGCAGATGGAGACGACGTCCACCAGACATGCCAGTATCTGGTCGACATTGATTGATGAGAGCTGAGAAAATGAAGAGAAAATGCTCTGGATCTGCATTCCCATGACTCCGCACCATCGAATGAATCCCCGCTTCCAGCCCGACTCCACTCGACTCCACAATCCCCACACATGACCACGAACGTTAATCAACGTGTCGTTGGCGCCCTTGTCCACCGTTTGTGCCGCATTGTCTCGAGGATGTACCCGAGATCCGTTGATCTCGGTGCCTGACCGCCTGCGCAGTGCCGGCCGAGTCTTGCTTAGCACTGCTTGGTGAGCGTGTCCAGTAGAGGACGGCCTGGAACCAACTGGCTCTGCAGCATCTTGCACCAAGACCAGCATCGAAAATCATCTGGGAAGCAGTGTCTATTAAGGACGGCTCTCCTGATTGCAGGATAACAAACATACCTGGAGAAGTACAATGCGTACCTTTAGCAGCCGGCTGTGCCACGATCTGGCATCGGTTACGCTGGTTACCTCACCTGTCATGGATGCCGCCAACAGACGGCCCAGCAGCGCAAAACTGACGACACAACAGCAAGGGACCGTCACGACCCCTCCAACCTTCCGAGGGAAATGGTCCTCAGGATGTCTGCACCCCGCATTCGACTCTGTTGTGCGAGGTTGATCTCCTGTGGCATGGTCTCACCACAGACGGGTGCAACTTCACAACATCGGGGACTGCACAGTCATGTCCGCTTCACTTCACGACCGAACCGCGCATCCCTGTCTTATGTCGCAAGCGCAAGGCCTGTTCGGCTTGCATCTCCCTCCCCCACATTCTCGACGGCCAACCAGAGCTGCAGGACATCTGGAAAGACGGCCAAGCGAGCCTAGAGGCTTTGTTGAGGGCCGATGCCTTCCTGATCCGGTCAAACTTGATCTCGACCTCACTGGTGCTGCCCGAACCCTATCCATCGTCTTTCCGGCGCAGTCGGATACACTTCGAAGCAAACAAGAGAACTTGGCCTATCCCCGCGATCTGTGCTCTGACGATGTATTCAGCGCATGCGAGTACGGCGAAAACCAGCTCAATGCCCGCCATCTCGAAGCTCGTAGGTCGAGAGAGTTTGATGGCGTCCACCTTAATTACACCAGATCTTTGCCGTGCTAACGGCTATCAGCCAGCAAAACGCAATGTCCCTAGCTTCATAACGACTGATGACTTGCCACCACCAGACGAAGAGCCTCCTCTAGGTCTAAGCCGATGAGAAGTGGCAGTGGTGGCTTGACTGTACCTGGATCCCTGTCCTGGGGCTTAAGTGCCAAGAAAGGACGACGTATCCCCCCGTCGGCTCGCGACACATCCACCACAGCTTCTCCACACTCTGGAAATGAACTTCCCATCACCACGAGACGAGAGGGTGACCACAAGCCATGAGTCTCAGGGCCACCGTATCAATCTTCAACCGTGACTTCTGCTGCGTTGTGCGCCACAAAGCTTCCTCGGGCGCGTACCTTGGTCTGGCGCACGCTTCTCTCACACGTGCTTTCGTATATATCCGGCTTGGCGTTACATTGCGGATGAATGCCCCTGAACGACCATCGACCAGCACAACGACGACCTCACAAACGACATCAATCGGGCAATCGCATTAACTCACCGCTGGCACATGAGTGTGGCGACAGAGTTTGCCCTGTTACTGTGACGAACCCGACGATGGGCTCATTCGCTCTGCCAGACAGACGCTCCAAGAGTCGACAGTTTCGCAGAGTCAAATATATTAACCCAGCGCGTCTATATTAACTATTCCACCAGTTCACGGGTAAGCTATACTCCATCTCGTCTTCTATAACAGCTTTTCCAGGCGTTATCGAGCCGGAGGATTACTGTCACGGCATCCTAACTCGCCGTCGCTTATCCCTCCCGTCTCCCGCCTGTGCCTTTCATCTCCGCAAGCGTGGTCTGGTGTTCTTGCAATCTGCTCTGCTCTGCTGCCATGCTGCAGACTGCAGTCTTGCTTGCTACTCAGGGTGTGGAGACAGCGGCTGGAGTTCCGTCAGTTCGTCTTCCGAGTTCCGCTCGTCTCTTACAACTCCAAGGCCTGGAAGCATCGTGCTGATAGCTCTGGAGCATCACGCGCTGAAGCTCGTTAAAACGTTCTTCGTCATCGAGATCCTCAGTCGTGCTCTTGATGCGGCTCTCCACTACAGTTCCCTGATATTGCGGCTGCTGCTTGAGATAAAGATAACAAGCGAGACGGGCAGGCCCATCATCTGACCATGCGTGTAGTCTGGTTTTAATCTGTTGCCCGCCAGCTCATCCTCCAATTAAGAGCTTCATGGATCTGGCCTTCGGCCCCCAAAGCCGGACCAGTCGGATGATCTCTTTGGGAAAGTACCAGGGTCAGTGCCGGACGAGAGGTCACTGGATCGAGTGTTAGTGCCAGATCCGACCTCCTCCCATATCGTCGCCAGTGTCCAAGGAGCACCCTGGTTTTCTGATGCCGGCCTCTCCACTACGGCACTCTATCAGGAATCCGACCTGGTCCAACTATCAGTGCTCAGCAGGATTCCGGGCGGCCTACCCTATACTGCAGTGTGTTTCCGGAATTCTGCTTCCCCGATCGCTGACGCTGCTGTCTCAAAGACATTGCTATAGTACGTATGCGTTCTGCAAGTCGGGGAATTATAAGCCTCCTTTCATCTTGGAACAGGCGGCCGGGCGAGAATCAAGGTTTTGCTCTCACCTAGAATTCTCTTCAGGCACGGATTTCCCTTTGGTCACTGCCTTTGTTCAAGCGCTGCTGCAGGACAGCGCATATTGCATGGTTTCACCCACCACACCACCAACAACACTACCACAATTCGAGCTATGATGCTCGTAGTTCGATCATGACAGTTGGTGGCGAGGCCAGGCCGAAAGCAAGTCGTCCGAGGGGATCGGCCTGGCAGATGTTCTATTGAGCCTTGTCCTGGTTCCGGCATGGTTGATCAGCGATTTCTCTGCTTCGTCAGGCCTGACAACTCTCCGTCATACACTCCACCACATCTTGCCCGCAAACCCTGATACAGCAGCCCGTCGAGTATTTCTCAAGTGGAGGACCTCTACGTAAGCCTGGTCCTGCAATAGCTTCACTTATACACCTCGCAGCCTCAAACAAGGTCAGGGGCAAGTGTCTCCTTCGACCGTTCCCCAAGCGCCCACCTCATCCGTACCGTTTCTCTTGATCATCCTTTCTCTCATCAGTCGTCACTGCCCAGTGTCTCACTGAACACACGGACTCCTTACCATTCACTGGTAGGTAAGGTAGGTAAGTATCCTTCCAGAAGGCAAAAAGAAGGATCATCTACGCACGTACAGCGGCTGTATGCACCACGCCCTCCGTTCCCGTCGTTCGTTCGGAATGGCAAGCCGTCGTGCCCTCCTCCAGATGGATTATGTAAACACCATCTCAGAAAGTCACTGACCATACTTCTCCGTCATGCCTCTCTGCACATGCGCCTTGTCACGGTACACTTGCCGTTTCTCGAGGCAATGTCGTACTGGCACCCCCGGATTTCTTTTCTCTTTCTCAGCCAGAACTACTCACAGCCAAACCAAGGTCAAGCAGCTCATTGTCCCCCAGCCTCCAGCCTCAACATAGCAACCGTGACATTACCAGCGTAGCAGTAGCAACAGGATTTTAACTTTCCCCCTTTGCCCTCCAGTGGGCACCACCGTAGCACCAGGCGATGTTCCCTGACCAGTCGTTGACAGCAAGCAAGGCCCTACGGTCCGACGAAGATCTCCGTTCCCCCTCCAGAAGATCTAAAGGCGTACCAGATCTACGCATGTAAGTCACTGACATTGTAGTGTAGCACCGGCGTCACGCTGACTTTGTCTCGGCCGGAGAACCGCAACCGTTTCGTGAAGGGGGACTAAGTCTAATACCACACCCTCGCACTCCGCATCTGAATCAGGTACATACACGTATTCCACGTTTTTTGGAAGCAGAATTGGAGAAACCACACACAGCTGGAAGGTTGGGGGGAAAAAGTGGTAAGTGTGGAAGAAAAACGTGGTTATGCAGTATCCGTCTATGTCCGAGCACCAGCAGGAGACGACCAGACAAAAGTTTGTGCCTGGACGTATCTATCTCTGTATGTTCTATCTGCCCCCAACTCTGACATGTCTCTCCATACACAGTATTCTTCCCCCCTCCCCCTTTACCCTTTCCCCTTCTGGGCCTTCTCCAAATCTGCCCCTTCCTCGACCACGAGGAGGAAAAAAGCTCCCCTTTCAATCATTGAATTGATTAAACCCGGATCTGGTGCCTGCCACTGCCGAACGCCCCTCCCCCCTTAGAGCCATATTGCGACGCTGGGTACATTTCCCTTCTTCCCTCCTGCATGTCATGGCTGGCTGGCTGCCCTTGCTCCCCGGATAAGACGAAACTGAGGTGTCAGGTACGTCTTTTAGCAAAAAAAGGCGGCCTGGCCCCAGAAAAAGGGTTTCTGGACGGCGGCCCTGAGTTCCTCTTCACACACCACTTTCCTCGTGACACCCCTCAGGTTCTCTTTTTCGCCTCAACACATCCGGGAGCGTCCCGAAACTCCTTTCTACCCCAGACTTGGCGTTATCTTCTCTTTCTTCGACTGCCAGTTGTGACAATGTCCAACCAGTAAGCTGTCTCACGGCTTCCCCAGACTTGCATTTCAACCCCTTCAATCTCCCACACCCATCAGTACGTCACTTCCCTCCCTGGGCTACAACCTCAATACTTGCGCCCGGCTCGATATCCCATCGAACACGCACGTGTTGTCCACGGGTACGTACTGTTTCGTCACCACCTTGATGACCTCCTGCGCCACCAGCCCGCCCGTCAGGGCCGAGATGTTGTGCAGCTCCCCACCACTCGCGCGCGCCACCTCCTCCGCGGCCTGGACGACCCGCTCGTTCTCCTCCGCGCCGGGGACGAGTTTGGCCACCTCGGCCAAGATTTGCTCGCTTGTGGCGGGGCGGAACAGGTGGGACGTGGGGAGAAGGGAGAGGTAGATTGGTAACAGGGAGAGGGGTCCACCCCATGCTGCGGCGGAGGCGTCTGATTCGAATTCACTTGCTGTGGCGAGGTGTTAATATCTTTCTCTTCTGGAGGCGAGGAGTGATGGGCATGAGGGGGGAAGGGTGACTGGAAGAAAGGGGTGGCGGAGTGGATATCTAAGTGCTCGTGATAGTCCTCGCCAACAAGCGAGATGCGCATCTGACAACAGACAAACTCACAAGTAACCGTCGCAAGCCGGTCGTTACCCTCGCCTCCCGCAGTCGCGTTGATGAGCTTGACGAACGCAGCGTTCTTGCAGAACAGCTCCACCTCGGCCGGATCCACGTCCTCCCCTCCCGGCATGGCTCGCACACTGCTCAAGACCTCGTTCACGTCCTTCCTCGCCTTGGCCTTGTAGATGTTCTGCAGCTTGATGTACACCTCCGACTGCGCCTTCATGTCGGGCACGTTGCCCGGCACGGGGAGGCAGGCGTGCGTCTCGTAGAACTGCTGAATGGCGTCTGCTATCAGCCAGAAGGAGGATGATTCTTCTTGCTAAGGCACTTGTCAGCGTTCATCTATCCATTGCCACTCCTAACCGGACGATCTGTGGATTCTGGCCATGTCACGCCCTTGGGGAAAGACATACCGGATTCGTTCGCTTATAGTCAAACACCTCTTTCAAACTCGCCGGTAACGAACTCGGCACCACAGTCTTCAACACCGCAGCCACGGCCTCGTCGAAGTTCTCCTCGCCACCCTCTGGATTATCTCTCTTCTGTGCATCCCCCACCAGCTTCCGGAAAGCGGTCTTTTCCGCGTAGCTGGACGGATTCTTCCCGTCGTGGGTACGCCTCCACTCCTCCAAGTAGCGTAGCAGTATTGCTACAAACGGTATGTGCCCATGCTGGTGCGCGTCTAGACGGTCCATATCCTTGGTCAGCTCCTTAGCCCATGCTTCTAGCTCGGGCCAGGGAGAGAGCAGCCGCAGATCGGTCGTCGCCGTCTCGTCCGGGTGGGTATCGACTATTGGAAAGGCGCCCGGTAGCGAGATGTGGAAGTAGGAGTAGAAGCCTGCTGAGTGGATTGCCACCAGCGGGGTTTTGTGTTGCGCCGCGTAGGACTTGAGGAGGGTCTCGTCGGACGGCGTGATGGGGAAGGTGTAGAGGATCGTTGTGAAGGGCGGGGAGGTGGCGAGGACGGAGGAGAGATCTAGGTCGCCCTGTTATTGCGAGATGATTGTCAGTCGAGTGATCTGATGAGGGTTCTAGCGAGCGTAGGGGCGGGGGTCTCGTGGCGTCTCCATACCTCGGTCTTGGGGTACCAGTCGCCTTGGACTTCTGGGTTGAGTTCGAGGAGTAGCTCGGTTGAGCATTGCGCCCGCATCTTGCCTAGCGAGCTCTCGTCTAGGAAGAAGTTGACGCCTAGATCTGCTTCGCTGACGACTGTGCTGTCCACTATCGTGAACCGCCCGATGCCTGTTTGCGCACTTGGTCAGCTATGATGAAGCAAACAAGCTTGCAGATCCTCGAAGAAGTGTTCATACCTGGCAGCACTAGGTTCTTGAGCGTCTCCACGCCAACCGTCCCGGCACCGCTGTTCACGAGCAACAGGTTCGCGCTCTCCAGAGCTGCCTGACCGCTCGCGGCCCACAGCCGGAGCTGACGGTCGTACTTGCGCTCCTTCTCCGAAGGGCCCTGGAGGACCGGAGGGGTCTGCGTCATCACTACCTCGGTCATTGTGGCTTATGGGTGTATTATCATGGTAGGGTTGGGAGGTGTTGGCGCGTGTTTGCTGTCGTTGAAGGCGTGAATGTCGTTGACGTTGGTTCAGGGCGAAGATGCTTGGCGGTCCGGAGCTTCCTCAGCTTGCCGATCTTGGGCGGGGTCCGTTGCGGTGTCTCAGCCACACCTTACGGGGTTTGAGCAGGAAGCTAGCGGTAATTAGCGCCACACTAGTGCCGCTGTGGCTTAATCCGGGGAAGGAAGGGGAGCAAGGACCTAGTCGTGGGGGCCGTGTCAGGAGATGTCAACAACCAACCAGCACCACCCACGAGGCTACGCTCACCGAGTGGTGGGCTTCAACTATCATGCTATTTTCTGCCGTTTTGTTAGCCTTCTACGGGATTCTTACCTGTGCTCTTGACGTTCTTCACCGACTGCTCAGGTACTGATGCCTCAACGATGCCACTTCTGCGCCGGCCTCTCGGTCGCTCATTTAGTTGAGCTCGCAGAGAAGGAATTCATGTCACGACAGTTTCCCAAGACGGCTTACTACAAGCACCATGAGAGTTTCTCAGATCTCGAGCAAGCAGCCAATGCAGGATGTGATATTTGCCAACTCATTCTGGACTGCTTCAAAGGCGTCGAGCACGAGTACACATGGCCCAGGGAGTGGCAAGGCACTGACAGCGACCTCGACACTTCCATGTATGCAGCTGCGAAGGAACTCGATGTGTCGGACGTTAAAACATGTCTTGAGGCAGACCAGTGCTTCTATGGTGATACCATCGAGCATGTACGGGTCTTCGATACCCTCGTCGTGCAGGTTGGCAGCGATGAGGAGAGACCTCGTGATGACGGGGAAGATGAAGACTATGATGATATGATTCAACCGCTTCCTCCATTGCTGCTCACTCTGAGAGTGCCTCGTGGTATGTTGATAGCCTCCTATGGCCTCGAAGTCTGAAGTACACCCGACTCACCTCATGCTTTCCTCCAGACCAAGTCACGCAAGTAGGAGGCTTCCAAATAGGCCGTATCCTAGTGGAAGACGACCTAGGCTCGAGGGTCTACTTTGACCTAGCGAAGAAGTGGCTCAATGACTGTCGGACAAGCCATCCAGCGTGCAATACCGCCGGCCCTCCGGCGCTACCCACTCGCGCTATCGATGTCGGAAGTGCCAGCGACCCCTTGTTGCCACTGTTGATATCTTCAAAGGGCCTACGGGCAGAATATGTTGCACTCAGTCACTGTTGGGGCGGGATCATTTCCACTGTACTTTCCGCACATACGTACAGCATGTTCACCGAAGCCCTGCCATACACGGAATTACCAGCAAACTTTCGAGACGCCATCACCATTACTCGGGAGCTCGGGATCCGCTACCTGTGGATTGACTCATTGTGCATCCTGCAAGACTCAAGAGAAGACTGGGAGCACGAGTCCACCCTCATGGCGGCGGTGTATGGAGATGCCACCCTCACCATATCCGCCATGGCGTCGAGGGCAAACGGAGACGGAATCCTCACTTCGAATCCTCCCGCGGAGAAGGTGCCTCACCCAGCAACATTGTCAGTCTTCCTTGAGGATGACGGTTTTCAAGTTACAGTCGAAAGAGCAGACCCCGACGAAGAGAGCCTCGATACGCTCTACCACAAGGGACCCTTAAGCGGACGAGGATGGACACTCCAAGAATCAATGCTATCCCCGCGCCACTTGTATTACGGCACGAACCAGATCTATTGGAAATGCCCTACCGGTCTCGAGTCTGCCGATGGGATCTGCGCAAGATTCAAGGCGCCGGACAAGGAGTACAAGAGCGTCTATGACGTCTTGCACACCCGCCCTCGAAAGGTCAAAACTGATCTGGACACGAACGCCCTGTTGCAAGAATACTACGAACTGGTCGAAGACTACTCCCGGCGCAGAATAACGCAACCGTCAGATAAACTTCCCGCTTTCTCCGGTCTGGCGCGACGGATACAGGAGTCCATTGGTGGCGCAGAGTACGTAGCCGGCCTGTGGAGTACGGATCTGATACGCGGCCTGTTGTGGAAGCAGGAGGTCCGGTTCTGTAGACACGTGGCTACGTACCGTGCGCCGTCGTGGTCGTGGGCTGTGACTGACGCGCAGATTGTATTTGACCACGGGGATCAGTTTCCGGAGAGTGAGTTGAAGATGGGGATTCGGGGGTATAACGTGGTGCTGCGCGACGCTGGGGCACCGTTTGGGGAGATCAGATCGGCGCACCTCGCTGTTGAGGGTCTGACCACGGGGCTGTTCCGGAGTTTGGAGGAAGTCAATCTTCCTCTGAGCACAGCAATCGGCGGTGCGGATTTCGATGAGCCTGCCCGAGACCAGACGGTGGAGGGAAACCTGTCGGGTTCACTGTACCTGTTCTGGACTACGGACGGGAGTGGAGATAGGTGTCCTGTCGCGATGCGCCAGAGGCATTCGGCGGAGAGGGTATCGCAACTCGACCCCGAGGCCTTCTCGGAAGAGCAGTATACACTGCTTCTAGTGTATGCGGACGACAAAACTGAAGAAGGGCCGGCTGAGTGCCTAATCCTTCGCCCGGTTGTAGATCGAGAAGACACGTTCGAAAGGGTCGGGAGAGCCAATTTCTGGAAACCGTCCCTAGATTGGCTCAGGTCCTGGGATATGCGGACCTTGACGCTGATATGAGACCAAACCTCGCTAACAACTTCATCATCGTCTCGCCCTGTGTTTGACTGTTCGCTTTGCAGTCCGCCTTCTATGCTTACCCACGATTCCGATGTCATTTCGTCTAGTAAGCTCTCCTGCAAAATAGGGGTGCCAGAGCGTCAACCGCACTTCTGCCACATCAAAGTACTGGCAGGGACCATACTCCGTGGAACCGATCAGAACCTTAGGCCATGGGCAAGCCATGTGGCGTACCTGACATCACTCATTCCTAGGCCCCAACCTCAACCGAACACAAACTCCTCGTAATTCCTCCCAATCCTCTCCACGCCGTCCCTCAACTCCCAGCCCTTAATCTCGCACACCCGGCGATACATATCCTGCAGCATCCCATCCATTCTCTGTCCCGCAACATGCAAATCACTCTCTACCAGAATCCTATCGTCCGGCACAGCCCTCACCACCTCGGGGAACTTCGCCTCCCCGCCTTCCGTCGACAGATTAATCGCCGTCGAGAAGGAAAAGAAAATCTTAGCCGGTATGCCGGCGTGCAAATACTGCTTGGCAACCTGTACCGGCCCAGAAAACGAATGTAAACAAACCCTCGGCGGGAACGGCTTGCTCTCAACCACCAACCTGCCCTCCTCCGACCTCTGCCCGCCCTCTTCATCTTCCGAATCATCGCCCCAATCCTCCGCTCCCTTAGCGACCATCTTCTGTTTCCTCCTCGGCACAACTTCCTTCTCATGGCCCTTCCACAAACTGCTAAGCGCATCAAAGAGCGCCCCGTGAGCCTGCACGCCATGGACACTACACGCCCGGCCCAGCTCGCCCGCCAGCCGGAGTTGAGCCTGGAGGATGTTGGTCTGGTGGGGGAGAGACACGCGATGGGGAGAGAGCCAGCGGCCCTCGCGCCCGCCGGGGGTGAGGCTCGCGTCGCGCGCTGAGCGCTCTTCTTCCGTCCAGGGGACGGGGAGGCGGAAGCCTTTGTCTAGTCCGACTTCGCCTACTAGGGATAAGGGGTAGGACTCCAGACGCGAGCGGACTTGCGGGAGGTAGGTGGATAGGGGTATGGGGTCGTAGAGAGAGGAGATGAAATCCTCGTCTGGCGCGGGGACGAGGACGGACTTGTAGTGGGCGATTTTGGCGGCTTTGGGGTCGGTGTCAGGGTCGGGGGGTGGGTAGGTCGCTTTCTCTTTGGGCAGGGAGTCGTCGTAGAGTTGGTAGGAGAACCAGGGGTGCCAGCCGAAGGCGGGGAGGATGCGCCGCGAGGAGGAGGAGGAGGAGGAGTGGAGGGCGTCGACGTCCTGGATGCCTTGGGTGTCGGCGACGGAGGGGACGAGGTCCTGGTCTTGGGCCCGGGTGGACATGACTGTCAGGACGCGGGCGGACATGTTTGGTATGTCGGCTATGGAGGACATGGTGTCGGTCGGGTGGCAGTGGGCGTCGAACACGCCGGCGTCCCAGGGGAAGGGCTCCGAGTTGGGATCATCTTGCCGGAGAGGGCGAGGAGGGGCTTCGTTGTCTTGTTGGTGGTCATGGCACATCTTGCCGGACTGCGATACGGCTCTCTTCAGATATGCTCAAGCTCTAACTACTGGTAGTAGAGTCAGCAGGTGGTTAAGGTACTTGATAGTCGTTGTTAGAAGTTCGGTTTGGTTCTAAAGGTGACGATTGAGTCACCGAGGTAAATAAACGTTGGACCAACAGCACCAACAACCAAGTGATGTCACCCGAGCTTGAGCTCCTTATCGATAAAGCTCTTATCATTAACCCCAACCCTAGGCTCGTCCCAGAGCGAGCATCTGAGCGGTTTCACATGTGATTTCCAACCGCCAAGCCAATGACATCCCCCCTCACCCCCTCCATTCTCACCAGCCTGTCAGACAAAGACAACGACATATGCAAACAGCTCAAGACAGACACTTCGACGACCCCTCTCTCTTCGCATGTCAGAAAGGAACGGGATGATGTAGCTGCCACAGCCTTCAGCTCGACAGCTACTTGAGCTCTCTCTCCTCTACTTCATCTCCAAAGTTGCTCACCTCGTCTCGACAACCGCAGCATGTGATTACATACCTCAGCCGACCTCGGGAGAACTTGTACAGCGTCTCACTTATCTCACATTGTATATCACAGCCTCATCAGCGTCTTCTCCCGTCAAAGATGCCGATCCCAAACCCAGTTTATGGGCTTATGGTTCCCTTCCTCTGCGTCGTGACCTTACCCCTCGCCATCTTCGCCGGCATAACCACCACCTTAGCCTTCTCAGTGCTCATGTTCCGCGTGATGGTGGTCTACCTCGACATAGCCGTCAGCTTGGTACCGCAATACCTCATGGGCCGGAGCAGCACCACAGTCACCACTTCTGAAACCCAACAACAATCACAATCCATGACATCCACCTCAAGACAGCAACACCACCACTACATCCTCGAAGGCAACCCCCACAGTCCCAAGTCCGACGGCCCAGGTAGCTCGGGACACAGGACCCCACCTCCTCTTCCGGTAGGGGGTTACCTCACCTCCGCCTCCGGAGGACATCGCAGCCCTCCCCGTACCACCACCACACCCCATCCGCACCCGCACGCACACTTCGCCTCCGCCCCCTCCAGCGTGATGAGTCCCAGCGCAGGCCGGCGGTCCCGACGTGGTAGTCTAGGCGGAGCCAGCACCGCCGCCACCAGCTCGGTGGGGACCATCACGCCCGTTCGAGAAGAACCGACCTCTTCTCAAGACACCGCCGCCGCCTGGTCCGCCGGCGGAAACGGCCCCTCCTCCTTCGTCATGCTAAAGGAGTCGTCCCAATCCAGCAACGGAAACGCCGCCATCGTGCGGGACTTCGAAGGCGTGGGCGGCTGGCGGTTGGCGTCGGGGGATAAGGCCGAGGATGAGGACGACGATTCAGATTGGACGAATATCAACTCGAGGTTGGAACTGCCTTTGGAGAGGATGAGGCAGGGAGGAGGAGGGCAGGGGCATCACCATCACAGGACGCCCAGCGGACGTAGCGGGAGCGTCACGCCCGGTGGCGGGGAGGGGAGTTGGTTGATGATGAAAGGTGGTCGTAGGAGTAGTAGGGGTGCCGAGGGGTTGAGCGTGGCTACTGATGTTGTTGATGGGCAGAGGGAGGCAAATTGGACGGGGCACGTCACGGGAGCGTCATCTGGGAGGGCGAGCATCTCGCCTAATAGCAGTCGGGTTAGGATTGGACAGGGAATTGTAAGTTTCACGGGCGTGGAGAGGAATGATGGGTATTTCCCGCCTACGGGGAGCCCGAAGACGACGAGGAAGGCTACTAGTTAGTATGTCGCTGAGAGGTGGACTTAGTGAGGGACAGGATGGGTGTGTAATGGACTGGACGGGAAGTTTGGAAGTGACGGACGGGGTTGGGAAAGTTTGTCTCCCCTATTGTACATCTGGGTTGTAAGGGGGAAAAGGTGCATGGGAGGTTGGCCGGCGATATTGAGTCTGGGAGGCTGCTGAGCGCGTCCTGACTACCCTACCACTCTGCAGTACTGAACATCATATCACAAAAGCTGCCAGTCTACACCAATACCAAACCTGGAATGTACTTGTTGTAGTTTAGCTTCGAAACCCGTCCATGACCAAATTCTACAATCATCTAATGCAAGTCACAACAGCCAATCATAGCTGTCAAATTATACACGCGAACCATTAGATATTCAACTCCACCCCGATCAACACATCAACAACCATCAATCAACCAACCAACCAACCAAATGTCCCGTCATGGCCCAGACTGCCAACGCACCAACCCTCTAAGCCTTCGCATCCTCTACTTTGCTAGCTTCAACCTCTACCTCCTTGCGCACTTCGGCATGCACCGGGACGCCGCCGCCGCTCTTCTCCTCATCATTCACCCTCGCCTCCTCCTCGAGCGCGAGCTCCTTCCTCAGCTCGGGCAGGAACCGGTCGATCCTCTTCCACGTCTCGGTCCACAGCTCCGCCTTCTCCGGGTCCTTGCTGGGCGGGACGAGGTACCCACTGCTGCTCATGAAGAGGAGTATGTTCTTCAGGTTCTCTGGGACGGCTTCCTCCTGTTCCAGAGCATTAGCATATCGCATCTTCGGGGGATGTGTTTTATCGGTGAGTGACTTACCAAGCTGTCGCCCTGCCCGCTATTCATCAGCCGGTCCATGATCTCGATGATCCGCAGCCACAGGTCCAGCATGCCCTCCCACTTGGACAGGAGGACGAGGTACTGCAGGAAGACCTTGCAGAGCAGGCTGGCGACCTGCACGCGCGTCTCGCTCATGCCGTCGCGGTCGGTGGAGAAGACCTCGGGCTTGAGCAGGCGGAGGATGAGCGGGAAGAGCACCTCGCCGAAGATGGCCGTCCACTCCTCGTGGTCGGAGGACGTCAGCTCGGGGGAGAGGAGGGAGCGCTGCAGCGAGGTGAAGGCCAGGTGCCGGACCTCGCGGCAGGGGTTGGTGCACTGCGTCGTCATTGCTTGGAAGATGGGGAGCCAGTAGGCGGACCAGGCTGGAGGCGTGTTAGTTTGTGATGGATAGAAGGGGAGGGGAGGGGAGGGAGGTCTTACCTTCGTTGCTCTCGAGATGAGACTGCTTCATGAGCTGTGGGATGCGGCTGGTCATGCTGTAGATGATGTTCACGGCCTTGATACCCCTCGCAACGGCGGGGTTGTCGCTGGCAGACTTCTCCGTCTTGGCGGGACGAGCCTTCCGCTGCTGCGGCGGCTGCTTCCGATCGCCCTTCTGCTCGTGTACCACTGCGGAGCTAGCTGCTGAGGCGAAGGAGTTGAGCAATTTGATGGCCGCCTCGTAGTTGTCTGCCATGATGGCTGGCGGCGAGCCGGAGACACCGCTCTCGAGGATCTCAAAGACAGTGCCAGCGGATGCGGAGTGGGAAGAGAGGGTGTGCAGGATGGCCCAGAAGTCCGGTGAGGTCATGATCTCGTTCCTAAGTGGACCTGGCTGCTCGATGCAGAGCTTCAGACCTTGTAGTACGGGTGCCGAGGTCTTCTGGAGAAGGTCCTTCGAGAAGCTTGAGATACTGTGGAGGAGCACTGGGACGCGGACGTAGTCATGATCCTTGACAGTTGTTAGTAACTGTCTTCCAATCGCCTGGAAGAATAACACTTACATAGCCTGCCTGAAGTAGCTTGAACAGGTAGAAAGTGGCGCGCCCAACCAAAATAGGATGGTAGCTGGCAACATCCCGCAATATGGCCTGCAGAACATCAACAACCCGCTTTCCGAGCAGTTCAACCGTGTTCGCATCGCGTAGAGCCAAGATCGTGCAGAACTCCAGGATATAGATCATAGCAGGATCGTACACCGGCCCCGTCTGCCGCGCCTTCTGACCGTTTGGCGGAGATGCTGGGGCGGTCTCGGTGCTCTTCACGGTAATGACAATCTCCGATCCGCTATCGTCCGGAATCTCGCCCAGCAGCGCATCAACGAGCGCCTCCAGGCTCTCCTCGGGCAGGTGGCTGATGTTGGCAAATACGTCACCCATGTGGCACATGTTGACGCAGTCGACGGCGCACAGAGTGCTCTCCAGCTCCTCGTCTGACGGTTCTGGAGGGTCATCTGCGGCATAACTCGAGATGTAGGAGGTGAACGCGGAGAAGAAACCGGCGTCGTTCTGTTTCGCGGCCCGGTCCACTACTTGGTTAGGGTTCTGCAGCGGGATTGGTGGGAGGGCGATCTTCGACGCATCCTCTGAGAAGAATGGTGGTATGAGGGAGTTGACAAAGAGGTTGAGCCATATCCGGATGATCTACAGAGGTTAGTTTCCTGTGTAGACGACTTGTTCCAGGAACGAGCACTTACATATCCCCAGCTCTTCCGAATGACATGCTCGCTCTGCGTCACGACGCGGAAGAGCACCAGCGTCGCGAGCTGCGCCCTGAGGTCACGACCAAGTTTCACAGCGAGTTCGCTGACCATGACACTGTTATCCCCAACCTGTACCTCGGTGTTCAGCGAGGTGTTAGACAGCGTCTCGGTCGACAAATTGGTCATATGGCTGAGGCAGTAGATGATCTGATCCAACGCCTCGGTGTTTCCATACTTGGCCGCAATCCTGGCGCACTCGTCGAACCCGGTGACAACCCTCGCATAAACGGTATCATCGGTCGCAGACATGAACACATACGACAGGGTCGCCACGATCGGCTTCCACGTCGCGGCGAACATGTCCGCGTCATATATGTTCGTATTGCACATGATCAACGGGCCGGCAGCCTCTGTCTTCAGCAATAGCTCCTTCCAGGCGTAATCGAAGGCGTGCTTGTTGTCATGCTCGTCAGGGAGGATGATCTCGTTGGACTTGATGGCATCGTAGATGTCTTGCAGAAACTGTGGTTCAAAGTCCTTTTTGTTGTTGGTGCCTCGCAGATTTCTGGCAAAGTCCGTGATTGTCATCCTCTTCTCGTGCTTCAGGTTCGGATTATGTTGATCGGTGTTGAGGATAATGATGGCGTAGGTGAGGATGTACACGGCCTCTGAGTTCGCAACGTCCTGTATGTCAGGAATGGCGGAGTATTTCTCGGAGAACGAGGAGACGATCCGCTCAATAAGGGGTGCTTCACCTGGCAGGCGGAAGGACTCCAACAGTATCCGTAGTGCTTCGTCAACCCGCTTGCCACCGAAGTCGAACTGGTCCATGAATGCGTCCAAGATGGCCTCGTTGCCCTTTTTCGAGAGGAACTCGCCGAGCATTTTCTTGTTGACCCTGGATGTACCCTTGAGGAACTTGGCCACTGCCACAGGGTCGTTTAAATCGGATATGATGCCCTTGTCGTGCAGGTAAGCAAGTCCCCCCTTAGGGCTCTCGTTAAACTTGCTTGTACCCTTCACGATGACCTTCTTTCTCTGCCTCCGTTCTCGTAGCCTCTCCGGCGCTGGGTAATCCTCAGTCACCGGCTCGTCATCCAGCCTCTCGGCGATAAACTGCACAAATCTCAGGAGGGCATCGAGGCACAGCGGAGGTACACTCGTAGTACTCCAGGTGGCGGAGTCTGGAAGAGCATTCCTGGACAGAAGCCCAATCATGTCTTCGCACAAGTCCGACCGGTCCTCGTCACAATCATAGTTGACGAATAACTCAACCATGAATGTGGGCATCCGCGCCAGGACACCGATATTCTCAACCATAGCCTGGCGCGCCTCTGGTTTTCGAGTTCCGCCCTCCATGCCCAACTTTTGACGGTCTTTAACGGGTACCGGTGTTGCCCGACCGCTACTTGTTTGCGAAGGTGGCGGCTTAACAAGTTTTGGCGTTTGCGGGATGCCGGCGTACAATGACGGATCTATGCCTTGCTCTCGGGGTATATCGACAGAAGGATGTAGGCACGCCACCAGATAGGAGAGGTATAGTTCTTGTTGTAACTTAAGAACTCCGCGGCATGTAGATAGTAGTGTGCCGGCCACGATGAGAGCCTCCTGCAGAATCGCCATGTTGTCCGACCTAACGAGCTGGAAGAGGTGAGCGCATAGTTGATCTTCCGCAATCGTGGCCAAAGCAGGGTGTCTCGCAATGGAAGGACCGGCTACCTCAAGAGCAACATGGATGATCCGCAGTGCCATTACTCTCATCTGGTCCGGGTGTCTGTGGTCGTGAGGGTCGAGAAAGTTTACGAGGACTCTGAAAAGCTCTCGTACTGATGGCAACGAGTACGGCCGTAGGTCAATGGACACTGAGTCCGTGACGCTTTCGCTCGTACTCGTCCGTGGTGCTTCCTCCGTGCCGCTGACACTAGGCTTCTCCGAGCTCGACGATTGCCGCGGGTCGGCGGATACTTGCGGCGTGGTTGTCGCCGTAGGTTCGGGGGTCGCCGGAATGTCCGTCCCGTTGGTGGCCGGATCCATCTTGACATTATCCATATCCGCATCCGTCTGCTTGTCCAAGGCATCGCTCTCGTCTCCAGCTTCGACTTCCAGGTGCTTCAGGTCCTCGAATATGATCTGGCACATGCGGACCATCGATGCCTCAGCCGTTCGCCTCAGCACCTCCGAAAATCGCGGCCGAGAACATATCGTCAGACCACGACCCATCATGTCGCAAACACTCTCGTCGCTGAGGATATCGCCGCCAGGCCCGGAGAGCATGTCTTCCATCAGATGCAGGATCATGAGGAGCACGACCTCCTCCTGTGCCGAGTCGCTGATGTCGAACTGACAGTGTGTTATAGCTGCCGATAACGATTGGAGTGCTAGGGCGAATCTCGGGGAGTCGGGGGCAATGAAGCCGTATGCGAGGAACTTTCGAATGGCGCGGAGGGCGAGGACTGTGACCGGGGCTGCGGTGCCCTTGGCCTGGATGATCTGGAGGAAGGGGAAGAGGAGGATGAGGGCGTCGAACTTGTGGATGTCTGTATTTTGTTAGCATTTCATTCTCCAGTACCGTACTCCTCTCCGGCTTGGAAGTCCACACGTACCCTTAACACCAGTTAACTCCTGCCTCAACCTCCCAAAGCCAGATATTAGAGGGTTATCCTGCATGCTCTTGCCCTTCTTGCCCCGTAGCCCCCATCTATTCAGATCACCCGAGCCATCACCAGAGGCCGCAACAGCAGCCGAGGAGCCCTTGTTCCTGTGTCGATGGGCAGATGGCGGAGGACCAAGCTGGACAATGTTGGGGCTGCCGCCTAGAATGGCCGATACGGACGAGTGCTGCGACCGAGCGTACTTCTGTATCGCCGAGGTAATGGCGATGCATTCGGATATGACGAGGGAAATTGGATCGACTGCCACGGAGACGGGGCGACTCCTGTATTGCATGCGGGAGGAATGGGCGACGCGTCGGGTGTATGGCGTCGCTGGTGTCGAGGGTATAGGCGCTGGCGAGTCCATGGCGCCAGCTGGCGCGGCCAACGACGACATGATGGCGTTTGGTATGAAGACGGGGAGGATATGCGTTATCGAAAATGTCGTCGTACAGTCTCGAGTAAGGTGGAGGCCAGGCCGATATCGTCGATGCTCGAGGACGCTCTCCTTTCGGTTGAGGAAACAGATGTCCTGTACCGTAAGCTTGATGTGCAATGTGTCACAACTTCACCTCGTTATTTCTTGCGCATTTCGACACGTTACTCAACTTGGGTATCAGTCGTGGCGTCCCCAAGTACAACACAATCGAGAAGAGGTGAAAAGCTGGGAGCTGCGATGTACTTCAAGGCTGCCAATTGGACACATGGAGCTTCTTCCAAGCCTTGCTGCTGCACTGACGTCCTCAAGTGGTGCTAACCCTGAACGGTTAGCGTGTGCTTACGTAATTCTCACCGCGATGCCCTCAGTTGCATGTGCTCAGGGGGATGTAGAAGGTAGAATGTGTCCTTCCCATTAAGTCTAGAGTAAATTCTTAAGAGATTCACTTCTGGGCCTCTGTGATGTCTTCTTGAAATCCAGTTTCATTGAACCGCATACATGAGGGAGATACCAGTCAAGCTAGTCAATCTCAAGTGACTTTCAACCTGATCCTTAACGCCGCCAGCCATGATCAACCCAGATCATCTATTGAAGAGACAATGCCAGGAGATGTGTACTATACACATGTATTATCCTTCAACACTTTTGTTCCCTTCATCATGTGCGAACGCCATCGTCTATCAATTCACAACCTCTGTCCCTCCACATGTCGACAAGAAGAAGTCAATGCCTGTTGGATGGGAGGCAGTACTCCTTTGACAGCCATGTCGGCAAGCCAGTTGTTTAGGGGAAGTACCTCCTCCAGTCCAGACTCTTCAAGCTTAGCTCTGCGCAACGTTGCCGGCTGCAGCTTTCTTCGCAACTGGCTTCTCTGCAGCCGGAGCAGCAGCCTCCTTAGGGCTTGCATCCTTCTCGTTCCCGGCAGCAGCCTTCTCGGTCTTATCCTTGGCGGCGATGTTCTGCATCTCCGTCTTGTCCTTCTCCCACTGGCTGTTGGCATCGCCAAACTTCTCTTTGATCTTCTTGGCCTTTTCGGCCTTCTCCTTCTCTTCTTGCTCGCGGGCGATTCTTTCTTGCTCCATTTCCTGTTCTGCGTCAGTAGGCTGTTACGATAAGGAGAGCTTCCCTAGTTACTCACCTCCATGTGCTTGATATCGTCCACACTAGGCTCGTAAAGATGCCAGATGGTGTAGTGAGGCAGTCCTACGACTGAAAATCCCATGCGTCTCGACATCTGTATATGTGTCAGTTGACGTCATCGGTAGTAGGTCAATAACTGCTCACCTTTCCGAAACCTTCCGTCTCAGCATGCTTCTCGAAGCTGAATGCCGGGAAATGGACACCATAGCGGAAGACCTTGGCCTTGGCCAGAATACTGACACCACCGACGCCGTCGATCTCCATTTCCATATCAGGATCACCGTACGGGTCGCGCAGATACGCCAGATGAGGCCTCCATGTCGCATACTCTGCGTATCCCTCCACAATAACCGCGTCTTCGTCGAGGGTATCGGCCAGAGCCAGTGCCGTTTCCGACTCTTGCCACGAATTAAGATCGTAGGGCTGCTCTCCTCCTAGCCAGTCGGGTAGTGGACGCCACACATCTAGGGAACAGGTTAGCAAGTGTAAAACACAGATGTCCAGAAAGCGCAACTTACTGGGCACAATGACATCCTTGTTGTGACGCATGAGATCCTCCAGAATCGAGAACGGCGCAGTCTCTACATCCACATCCCTCCAGTACACCCACGAGTGATACGGCCTCAGCGCCGCACTCAGCAACCAATTCCTCGCCTGCGCCATCAGCTTCCTCCTGCTCGCCTGCGCAGCAAAGCCGTGACGGCTCTCCACATCCTGGTTGACCTTTTGGCCAAAGTCCTTCTCGATAATCGATATCTCGCCATAGTGCTCCAGGTCATTCTCCGACGCCTGGATAGCCTCCAGATTCTCGACCAGCACCTCGAGCGTCCTGTCCTTCGAATCCGACACCAGGAAGGCCAGGTCGATGAGGTGGTGGGGGTAGGTGAAGTTCCTCAGGTGGGAGAAGAACATCTTCAGGTGCGACTCGGCGTCGCGCAGCGGGACGCAGAGTAATATGCGCTCCTCGCGCTCCCACCCGCGCGCGGTGCCCTGGACATTAGACAGGTCATAGTACCGCACGGTCTCGAGCTGGAAGTCCTCGCTGCTTGACAGGAGGCCCAGGGAGAAGAGGGATAGGACGGCGCCGCCGGAGAAGAAGTAGTAAAGACCGAAGAGGCCGACGGATAGTAATATGGCTAGGCGGATGTAGAATCGTCTTCGTCGGCGGCCGGCGGGTGTGGAATTTAGTCGCGGTTGGAACCTGTGTAGAGAAGGGCTTGTTAGTCTCAAATGTCGAGGGCTCTACGTATATATACTGAGGCCAGAGACAGGGGCCAGTGCTTACCTGTGCGGTGACAGCTCGAATGTGTTCCCCCTCGGATAGCCATTTGAGTATCCGCTAACATGATGCCGGGGGTGGACCTTTGACCCCGACGAGGCGAAGGGAAGCATTGGAAGTCCGATCTAGATGCGCCGTCCGATAAAATGTTGTCGCAGCCCTGCACTTCTCCCCAATTTGCGTCGTCGCAAGTCCTTTGTCAGGAGAGATCGAAGTTCGGACGGTCGTCCGTGTCACCAACTCAACTCGCCAACCTGCTTTGTCGCGATCACACCCTAAGATGAGAAGAGGAAAAGGGGTTGAACTCGGTGCCAACTCAATGCATGACTGTCGAAGGCTGGCACAAGGCAAGATCGGTCGCGGATTGAAGTCGTCGTCGCAATTGTCGGTGACGTTGTACGCAGAGGAGTGGTGAAATGATGAAAGGTGTTCGATTGCATCCCATCAATCAGCCTCGATACGGGTCCCCTGAAAGAAAGATTAAAGACTGACAAGACTGAGCTACTTATTTTCACGGTATCTTTGCAGCCTAGAAACGCCGAAGAATCGCGCCACTCCAATAAGGCTGTACATTCCGAGTAAGTACCGCGCTAGTGTCGCTTCTTCCATCCTTCTCGTGTCCTGTCAGTGGAGGCTAAGCGAGGCGCTAGCCGGTACGTACCCACTGGGCGCCACGTTTCATCTGGCTTGTTGTTTCAACTCGTCGACGATCTAGAATGACGGAATAATATGCACGTGAAGCACACGCCTTGAAGGCATCTCGACACCACACAGGTTCTGCGACTCACTAAACGACTGGGCGATTGGACGCCTGGAAGACTCAATGCCGACATATTCAAGGCTATGTATCTGAATGTTATCATTAGTTCATTGTTACCTGATATCCCGATCTTCCAAGATCTATCTCAGGTATTCCAGCGAGATGAGGTCTCATCTTATCAGGCGTTCTAAGTTCTGACCAACCCCTGTTCATCAAGGCTTCGGCAACACCCCCAAAACCTCATCAACACCCGCCGTAGCCTCAAACTCACTCCCCGGACTAGGCGGGCTCTCCCCCGTATCCCACCTCACCGGCTCCTCTCCGAGGACAAACTCCATCTCCCCTCCCTTCTCAAAGACATCCTCCCAACTAACCCAATTCCTATCCCACCTCTTCCCATTAACCCTCAAACTCTGCACATAAAACGCCGTATCCGATTCCCCTCCGCTGCTCGTAATCCTCAACCTCTTCCCCCTTCCCCCGAGATCAATATTCAAATCGCTAAACCACGGAGACCCGACGAGAAACGTCGTCTGCCCCGTCATGGGGTACAACCCCAGCATGACCCAGAGGATCCAGCTCTCCATCGCGCCCGCGTCGCTGTTCCCCGGCAGGCCGTCGGGGGTGGGGCGGTAGGACTGCTTCGCCACACTCCTCGAGTGGTAAACGGACAGGTCCTGGCGGTTGGCGAAGTGGAAGAGGTAGGGGGTGGCGAAGGACGGTTCGTTACCCGGGTTGAAGAGGGAGTGGTTGAAGAACGTCTCTAGTCGCTGGACGAAGTTCTCTGGCCCACCGGACAGCGCCATGAGTGTGTTGATGTCGTGGTGGGCGTTGAAGCTATATTCCCAGGGCAGGGCCTCGTAGTAGTAATCCGCCCAGTAGCAGCCGCCGCACGTCAACGGGTCCTGGGCGAGAAACGAGGTGTTGGTGCGCGGGACGAGGAACCCCGAGAAGCCGAGGGACGTGGAGTTCGGGTTCCAGTGGTTGCGCCAGAAATGGCTGCGGTTGAGATACTTGGCCGCGTCGGCGGAGTTGCCTCGTCCCTTGGCCACTTGGTGGAGGGCGAAGTCGTTGACTGAGTACTCGACCGCGCGACTTACAGACCGGCCAAAGGTGGGCGTGATGAAGCCGTACTTGAGCCAGTCGGGCAGGGCGCCCCGTCCTTCTTTTGTTGAACCGGACCTGTCCCGCGGGTCGTTGTTGTTGGGCGGAGGGACTTCGGCGTCCTTCACCATTGCCGCGTATCCGTCGTCCCAATTGATTCTGCCCCTGACGGCCTTGACGTACGCGTCTGCCAGGACGTTGTCGGCGTTCGACCCGCCTTGCGTGGCGCCGTTGGAGAAGGACGAGCGGGCGTCGGGCATGTACCCCGTGTTCCGGTAGACGTCGATGAGCGACCGGATGTACTCTTCGTAGTGCTCTGGTTGGAGGATATGGAAGAGGGGTGTTGTGCAGCGGAACTGGGAACAGTTAGTGGCTAAGCATGCACACTAAACGGGCTCGACCGCCATACCAAATCCCACAGAGTAAAGATATCATCATAATACGGCTCGGAACCCTCCCACATCGGATTCTCACCCGTCTTATTCGTCGGGATCAGATGCATATGATACAACGACGAGTAAAGCAACTGCAGCTTCGTGACATCCGTGTCCGTAGTCGTGATCTTGGAGAACACCTGCGCATTCCAGACATCCCTCGTCTGACTCCTCAGCGTCTCCAGCGTCGTCCCGGCCGGAATCTGACTGTTAACATTCTCGCACGCCTGGTCGGTAGAGATAAACGACACGCCAACGCGAGACTGGACGTTCGTCTCATTCCCAAAACTGAACACGGCGCCCAGGCGCGCGGTGGAGGTGACGTTGGACGCATCGGAATACTGCGCCAGACCGGTGCCGGCGTTGTTCCCGTCTCCTAGGAAGGTCTTGAAGGTGGCTTCCCGGTCGAAGTAGCCGCAGAAGTACACGCTCCACTTCGGTGCCCGGTTCCAGCCCTACGCCAGTCAGTCAATAACACACATGGTTCCCAAGCTCCCCGGCCGGAAGGAAAACTCACGTTATCGTAAGAACCGTAGCCATAATACCTCGTGTGGTTGTTCCCATCCTTGTCAACACTGATACGCCCTCCAAGATAATGCTGCTCCAGCCCCTGACCACGGTACGACGACAAAACATGCGAGACATCAACAATCACATTCCCCGGCGCACCACCAGAAGGAAAATTGTACCTGTACATCCCCGACCTGTCCGCAGCAGCCAGTTCCACAGTCACGCCCGAACCCAGCGACGACTTGTAGTACCCGACCTCGGCCTCGTCCGGGCTAGCCCTCGTGGCGCTGTGGTCGGCAAGCGGGTTCGAGATGTTGCTGCCCACGACGGGCATCTGCGACACGACGCCGTACTTGGGGGCGCCGCCGGTGCCGCTCTCGTGCAGCATGCTGAAACCCGTGAAGTTGCCCGTGGGCTGGTAGCCCGAGTAGCTGTCCGACCCGGTGTACAGGTCCGGTCCTAGTTTTACCATGCCCATGGGCCAGCTCACGCCTGGGAAGGTGTTGCCGCCGTTGGTTGAGCCTGTCTGTTGTTTCTTTGTCAGTCGACATGCACGCACGTAGTAAGGGGGATTGTATACTCAAAAGGGAGGGCATAGCTCGCCAGATCGACAGCCGCAGCCGCGCCCACTATCGCTAGCAGCGAAACAGCTTGTAGGACCGCCATGGATCGCAGTTGTCTACCACGCAATGATAGGTGAGTATCACCGTCTTCCCACCGCGTCATGGTCCGATGCCTTCCGCTATATATCACCGGAGAATCTGCTCAACACCAAGCCTCCCCGCAAAAAGCGCACAAAGGCCGGTAACCGGGCGATGATACAGGATCACAATCCCATGAGAGGGGTATGTACCCTTGTGCCTGCTCAGTTGCACCACCAGACAGCCACAGACCAGGGACGATCACCATTCAAACCGGAGGAAATGGTAGCAGAAATGTAACTATACCCGGGATAAGTGGTATTTCTAGCACGTTGCTAGCACGCAACTAGCCATTGGAGTGCTCGCCGCTTGTGGTGGGATTTAACGACACTTGTCTACCATATTAGGCCGGGAGTCCGCACATCAGGGGGAACGTGGTTGCATGGCGGCTCGTGAGTGGAGAGGAGGAGACAATTCAGTCAATCCTATACTTCAGGCGATTAAGCCAAAGGGAGGGTAGATCTGGGTAATATGTGCCGTATATTCTGAAGTTGTAAGGGGAAACCTAGATAAGTATGCATGTCTCCAGCAGGGGCTTGAACAACTTCATTCACCCGATGTTCTCGCACACTTGTTCGAAGAGCCAAGTCGAAGAGCCGCCGTAACAAGATGCATGAGCATGCGCACAAACGGTGGTGCATTGCAGGACATAGATAGCGCCGAATGTCGCACATAAAGTGATTAATATACCACAGTATTGCAGTATCAAACAACTGAGGGTAGACTGGTACAATATGTCGGGTACAGAAATCGCATCTCGACCCCAATGCCATCGGGCTTGGCTGGAGTTGAGCGAAAAGAAAATGATCGTCAGGGCAGGATGGAGGACGGAGGAATAAACTTGAACACTTACAACGATCTGCAGGCGTCGGCGATCCTTGACAGCCAACGGTAAAACCGTGAGACAAGCGAGTTTGCTTGCACGTGGACTCCTTGAGCTGCCAAACACAACATCCACCGATATCCGGGACAATCGCCAGGTGCGGCAGGGTGTGTTGCGCATGACCTCAGAACCTGCATCAGGTTGTATCGAGCGAACGGTGTAACCTTCCAGTTCAGACGATCAACCCCCTCATCATGAGCGACTTGCGGCGAGCGGATATGACTTGAGCCACACCTGTTTAAAGAGTTATGATATTGTTGGCTGCCATTGCTGAAAATGGCACATAGAGACCCAGATGGGATGGAAAAATAGAAGATACCACGACCCCAGACTGCGACATGAGTACCTATGTGTCGATGCGCCGAAACGTCCAAACTCCTCCCATAGCCTTACCCAAAATGACCATGAAACAAAAGAGGTATCAACCATATTCCAATCTTTGCGCCTCGAAAGAACAAATGCATCCATCAACTACTCTCCTCCTCCTCCGCCCGACTCACACCCAGCGACCGCAGGCTCTTAGCCAGCAACCCCTCCGTAGCAGCCGAGGGCGTCGTGACAAACGCATTCCCGCCATACCCGACATCTCCCTTACTCAACTTGCCGTAGGACGCAGGTGGTGATGCTACACCGGCCTCATCGGTTCCAGCTTCGACCGCCACCAGCACCAACGAGTCCTGCAACCTCGAATCCCTCGTCTCATCGCTCGTGCTACTCGTAGCATTGCTAGTAACCCTCTTCACGCCCGGTAAACTAAGCGGTATAGGGTCGACAGTCCTATTACCCCCCATCATCCCCATGCCCATGCCGGTGCTGCCAGGCGACGCATATCTCCTACCCGCCAGCGCCGACAAAGGGCTGCTCACCATCGCCTCATCGCCAACCCCGTCCAGCGCATCCATCTGCTGTCTCGCGCCGAACGAGGAGAACCCCGACGACCTGCGCCTCCACGCCTTCTCGGCAACTAACATCGCTCCCGGGCCCGTAACCCCTTGACCGCTCATAGTAGCGGGCAGCATAACCCGCGTAGGCTTGTAGGGACTGAACCTCGGCTCGGGGTACGTGACCTCCTGGCGTAACTTCTCCTTCCCGTCCGGAACGCGGTTGGCAAACACCACCCTGATGGATTTGTAGAGGTAGTACCTCCCCCTTGCCAAACAGCAGATGTGCAGCTGCATCAGGTACCGGAGGATAGGCCCAGTTGAGGAAGAAGAAGACGTATCTTCGGGGTCGGAGTAGGAGCGCTGGCGGACAAAGGTTTTCGTGCCGGGCTCCATGCCCGCTAGGTCGTAGCGCACGAGGAAGAGCTTGACGGCGGTCTTGTTCTGGTTTTTGATTATGATTTGGAGCATGCCCTTCTCGGGTATGCGGTAGCTGCCGCCCGGGGGTGATTTGGGGGAGCGCGAGCGCCGGTTGTGGCGGTTTGGGCGTTGTCTGGCGTCGACTTCGGATCCGACTTCGGCGAGGCCGCCTTGTTGCGTGTCCATTTCGTCTTCTTCGTTTAGGGATCTCCGGTCCGGGTAACGGGCTGCCATCTTGCGCTTGGAGCGCTGCTCGTCTTCTGGGTTGGAGAGGCCGTTTTCGAGATCTATCTGCCCGACGTATGGGCTTGGTCCATCTTCGGAAATTGTCCGTCCGTGGGTGGTACTGGTATAGTTGTAGAAGACGGCGGAGAAGGGGACGGTTACGTGGGCCGGACATTTGAGGCTCGGCTTGCATTTGCCTAGTCCTAGAACGCCGATCTCCGCTTGGAAGTCGAGGGGTTTGGAGGGCGTCGTGGACATGCGGCCCCGCAGGATGCTTTCCTCGTACGAGCCCACCATTGAGGCGTGGAGCATGGGTGAGGCATCGGAGCTTATTGATTGACGGCGTGAGCTGAGGTACGGGTGTCCTGGTGTCTGAGGTGCTGAACCAGGGATGTTGAAGTTGGGCGTTGATGTGAGTGACCGTCGAGGCTGATGAGCCTGGTATGGATGGGAGTGTTCTCTGCTGGGAGTCAAATGCCTGCTCAAGGCAGAGTGTGAATATGGCGACGACGGGTAGAAGTGTAGCGTATGTCGTCGTGAAGAGCTATTGGTGTGTGAGCCACCAGCGGCTATGTCTATGTTGTTCATAGGTAACGAGATGTCTACGAGATCATCATTACTCTCTGACTGTACCAGCGGGCTTGTTGGTGGCATATAAGCAAAGCTCTGGGACAGGGACAGGGACGACGCGAGCGAGGAGGGTGTTGACGCAAACGCCTCCTGTCTGTATGATACCGGCTGCCTGCGTTCGAAGTCCAGAGCAAACGCCCGCGGCGGTGAGGTTGCGAGCCAGGCCTGGCTATCTGGCCGGTCATTATTGGCCACGTCACGCAACGCCGGCTCCCGTGCAGGTGTATCTTGACTTGACTCGTGGTGGCGGAAGTCCCCGCTGTGAAGAGCAGATCTCGGCCGCTCGATATTCAACCCATCTTGCAGTCTTTCTTCCACTTGTTCGTCTGTTACGGCGGTGTGTGGCTTCTCTGGCGTGATCGTAAGCGGTGGTAGAAGGGTCGCGGACCCAGATGACCGCGGTCTCGGGCTTCTCGTCGGTGACCGGGGATCGGTTTGTTGGAAGAGGGATTCGAGCTGCAACAGACATTAGCCCAAGAAGGAACAAAGAGGAAACATTCACTCTCGAGAGATCTGAGACTTACATGGCGGTTGGGGACCCAAGTAGGACTTTCCCCTCTCTTCAGCCGCTCAATGAGCTCGGCGCGGTCGGAACATGTCACGACGTCCTGCTCCGGAGTCCTGGGTCTTGGTGGACTGTCGGGGACGGGCCCGTCACAGAGCTCGGTTCGAATACTCTCCTCGGAGAGCTTCCGTGTGAGACGCATGTCGGTTGATGCCTCTTGTCTCAAGGCGTCCTGGAAGGTGATGGGAACAGGGCTGGCCTTCTCCGTCTGTTCGGGGTGCTCTCGTAACATGGGCATATTGACGAGCGGGCACTGTTCCGGACGGGTACAGCTTCATCTGCCACCGTCAGAGTTCCTCGCAAATAAGAAGAATGGTACTCGAGACTGTTTTCCTCAGGCTGCAGTGGTGAAAGTAGTGGTGCTATCGGTCGAGTTCAAGCCGGCCGAGAATATGAGCCAGTTGTTGCATGTTGGACAGACCTGCCCTCTCTCTTGTTTTCCGCCTATGACCTCAGTCCAACTTGAGTCTGATGTCTGAACTCTAAAAAGTCTGCAGTGCTTGGTCAGGAATTGTACTGTCAGAGGTTGGTGGTGAAGTGGAACTCGGTTTCGTCGGCGGTAGGCGGTGGCGGCTATTCACAGATTCACAGTCACATCATCGCCGCTGCGTTTCCACGTTGGCCCAAGCGGCGTAAGGATCGTGATCTGAAACCAACACGAACTGGCTTCTCCAACAAGAGTCGGAAGAACTGGTAGAGCAAAGAAGCGGTCTGAAAGTCATGAAGATGTAAGTAAAAGAGGTTGTAAAGAGCTCAGCTGCAGCAACATGTTAAAGTGGTTATGACGTGGTTTATGTCTTACCGTACTCAGTAATCGGGACAGTGGTTTGACAAGAGTGGATGTGTGTGGCACAAGACCTTGAAGCATCCCTGCAGCACCACTGAAGAATTGGCCAACGTCAGCGTTCTCATGCAAGGAGGAGTGTCCTCAGCACCAACTGGCAGCTCTTCAACCAACGAGACTCGATCACCAAGAAGTATTTCTTCTCACAACCCATTCAAGGCAACCACAACTTCATTCTCTGACTCCCTTCGGCAGATATGTACATCTGCACGAGCACAGACCCGCTCAGGAACAGTTCCCGAGTCTCCACCTGAAGAAATTAGCGCCGTACTAGCGAACCCCGCCTGAGCCAGCTGATCTCCCTCACCGCTTTTGCGATCAGCAGACAGGCATTCAGCTTTTCGATGTTCAGCTGGCAGAAAAGAACAAATTTCCAGGTTCTGCCTCTCAACCACCAGAAGGAAGCATGATGGAGAAATTGAAGTCACCATAACAACCCAGATCTCAGCATACCCCTTACCCCATTACCGAACACCGAACAATAACGCAAGATACTATCCGCCCCGACAATACTCAAGCCAGCTGTTAACAATCGCGTCGCGATCATGGTATCAACCAAACGCCCCCCCGATCCCTCCCCCTCCGGCCCCGAGCAAACCCCCAACAAAAAGCCCCGCGTAGGCGGCTTCCGAGTGCCCGCACCCGCGAACCTCCCCGACGGGCCCTGGAGGCGGAAAGCGGTCAAGATCAAGCAGGAGCTCATCGTCAAGTCCAAGATCAAGAAGGAGTACGCCAAGGTCAAGGCCAAGGTGGCTGAAGCACAACCTTCTTCCACTGCCAGACCGAAGAAGGACATCTTTGCTGCTGCTGGAGAAGATGAGGAGGGTAGAGACAAGGCGGAATATGACGCTGGACAGTCCGCACCGGCGGGGGGGAAGGATGTAGCGGAGGGAGAGGACGGCGAGACAGGGGAGCTGGAGGGAGAGAAAGAGAAGAAAGAGGTCCCCTTACCACCGGCCCTGCACCCGGACAGGATAGCCATGCTCGACGGGCCCGATCCTAGCTCTCTCGCAGAAGACGTCAACGGCTTCCTCTCCCGGCCGGAGGCGGCAATGGACAGCAGACAGAACAGGGACAGGAGACGACAACAGAGAAAACCGGGGTACTTCGAGAAGGAGCTCGCCGAGGCAGAACGGAAAAAGGCCGAGGCCGAGGCCAGGGCCGCGGAGCGGGAGCGGCGGGAGAAGGAGAGGGAGAAGGCTATTAAAGAGAGGGAGAGGCACAGGCGGATCATGGCCAAGGCGCGGTCGGGTGGTCGGGACGGCAAGAGGAAGTTGGGGAAGGAGAGTATTGTCATGCTGGATCGGGTGAAGAGGTTGGTTGGGCAGAAGTAAGAGGCGGAGGGAGGGAAAGTATGGTTTAAGAGGCGCATGGATGGATGGTTACGGAAAAGTCGGGTCTGATTGAAGCGTTTGGTTTACTTGGTTCATCATATAGGACTCCTCAGAGGGGAAGAGAATATTCCTTAACACTTTTCTTGCAATTGGCAATCACTGCTATCTCCCCAGTGACTCCTAGCTAGACGAATCCTACGAAAACCATCTCTAAACGAGAATGGGGGTATAGACAAGAGCAAAAAGACCTTCTTCAACAACTCGTCCCCCCCTTATATCAACCAACCTCCCCCTCTCTCTCCTACCACACCCCCCGATCCCTACTCCCCTGACCCGCATTCAAAAAAACACCTTCGGCAGGAGAAAACATTCTAGTCCTGCCGTTGTGTACACTCCCCCTTCCTTCCTTCCTGCAGCAAATGAACTTCGCTCACGGGGGCATCGAACAACACAAACGGAGAAAATCAAAAGAAAGCAGACCGAGCCGGCTCCCTTCATGAAACGCAACTACAGAGGTAAAGAAAAGCCTCCGTCGCAAAGTGCACAACAAAAATGCTCCAATGCCATGCAAGAAAGCATTTAAACCCGGAAACCACAAGAAACCCCGCGCAAACCCCGGGAGGGACGGTCATTAAAAAAGTTGATGATGGTTGAAAAAGGAGAATCGTGAAAATTGGGGAAGGCAAGCTCGCGCAGTGGAAAAAAGCAAAGTGAGTGTGAGAGTCCCTTCACAGAGTCCGGATGTGTTGCGGACTGGTGAGGGTGGAGAGGCTAGTATGGGTCCCCTGGTGAGTTTTTTGGACAGTAGTAGTATGAACAAATGCTAGTTCCCTGGTGAAATGTGACACCGTCTAGGGCGTCTTGAAAGTCGGGGCTGGCGGATCAGTCTGAGGACGCTGTGTCGGGCGTGCGATCTGGGTCCGACGTCCGGTTTCCAAGGGCGGGTCGTAGGAAGGCCTGGGGCCCGTGGTGGTGTAGGGGTTCGAGGTGCCGTACGGATTCATGTAGTTGTACGGATTGGTGGTATCGTACGGGTTCGCGGTGCCATGGGGGTTCGTGTTGAACGCGTTCGAGGTGGCGTGCGCGTGAGAGGTCACGGACGGCGTGGGCGGGGCCTGGTACGAGTTCCTAGCTCGCTCGTTCAGCTGGGCGACGCGAGGGGTGTGATGCAGCCTGTGCGAGTGGTGACGCGAGAGGGAGGAGGACGGTCTCGCTGAGGGGGATCCAAGTGTTGTGCCTTCTAGGCATCGGAGAAGATGGTGTCGCTGTGCTCGATCATGAACTGCACCGCGATGTTCTTCGAGAGCATGTCCGTCATCTCCTTTTCAATACTATGGTCTCTCATGATCGTCGGCGCGAAGACCACTGCCAGGTTCTTGGGGTTCATCTGACGGGGGTTAGTGAAAGTGACATTGGGAAATGGCGAGGAAAGCGGGGACATACGAGGTTCTCCCCTTGGCGACTGGCGACGCGAACGAGGTGGAACATCAGGAACTCGAGGCAGTCACGGTGCTTGGGCGGAAGCATGTTGATCGTCTTGCGCAGATGGTCGCACCGCTCATCGTCATTCGCGATTGCTGTAAAGCTGTCAGTATCAGGTCTGGAAGGAGTGTTTGTGCATCCACATACAATTCGACTCTAGAATTCGCTCATACACATCAAATGTGAGGAGAGGTACCGGCAGCTTCCTGAAGTACTGCTTCAGAACGCTCGTGACAGCCGTGATGTCGATACTGGGGTCGGAGATGTCGAAGTCCTCGTTCTTGTCGAAGCCATCTTGCACCATCTTGACCTGCGAGCTGCCACCCGTCTTGCGGTAAATGCCCTCGATGTCCATGCCGCGCAGCTCCACCTCCTCAATGCAGCGCGTAACAACACTGGGGATCTGTCTGCGCTCGTAGTCGGCCCTCTCGACGAGATCTGAGCCGAAGAGAGTCGTCGGGGCCTCGGCAATGGTGGGGATAGAACCAGACATGTTGATAGCATTCATGGTCCTGGGCGGCTGCTTGGTCTTGCTGCCGCCGAAGAAGCCGAATCCCTTGCCCGCCGTCTCGCTGGGCACCCGGTTCTGGCCGTTGGGTCCCTGTGAGACTGGAGAATCAACTTGAGCCGCGGTCATGTTGTAAGGCATGCCGATGTTCTCGCCCGCTAGCCCAGGATGACGGTGCTGCGGCTGGTCAGGTCCCTGGAACGCCCCTGCGGCGCGGTTGATGCCCTTGGTAATGCCGCTGGCCACCTTGCTGCCGCCCTTCTTCCAGTTGAACTTCCTTACTTGTCCCTTGCGAATGTTGACGACGGTGGGTCCCTCGAGAACCGGCTCGTCATCTGTGTTTATCAGGGTGTGAGCGGTCCCGAGGCTCGCGGAGTCGAGATTGACTGAGGCATTGGAGGCTCCCTTGGAATGGTGACTGTAGATGCCGAGCCCATTAGGCGACTTCAATTCGGAACCAATCTGGGACTTAAACCTCTCTTGGATTTGGTGCGTCAAGTCGTTGTTCATATCCGCAAGTTGGGCATTCTTGGACGAGAGTTGCTCGAACTCGAGGAGAGCCCGGTCGCGGTCAGCGATAGCTTGATTCTTCTCCTCCATGAGTTCGTCCCGCTCGGCGAGAAGCTCCTCGATCGAAGCAGTCATCGACTGGCGGACCTTATCCAACTTCTGCACGAGCTCTCGGATAGCTTCGTCCTCCCACTCTTTGATGTCGATTGGCTCTTTGGTCTCCTTGACGCGTTCGACGTAACCGGCCAGAACCTCGAGCTGGCGGACCATGAGCTCCGCTTGAGTATCGAGTGTTGAGACCGTCTTACGTTTCTCTATCAGCTTCTTGTCAAGATTCTTCAGGTCTTTCTCCGTGTTGAACTTGCGCTCAAGCTCGGCCACTCGCTGCTCCGAGTTGCGCAGCTGGCGTTTGAGGAAAGCCGGGTCGTCGTGCGTCACACCAGCCAGAGAAATCGGGCTGCTGATGTCGTGGCCGTGCTCACCGTTCGACTCCTCCGTGATAGGCGTCTTAGGCCAGCGTGGTGAACCCGTCATCCTCGTCGTCTCGCTCACGCTCCTACTGTGACCAATACGGGGCATGTTCATGTGGTGGTTGGAGCTGGACTCAGTGCTATTGTTCCGGCCGTGCCTCACCGCGTTTGAAACCCGGCGAAGAATTGACGATGAGCCTTCGTCCGTCCCCAGAATCCGAGCCATGTCTTCGTCCATACTAAAGCCCTCTCCCGCACTCCATCTAGGTAGTTTGGGGGATGCTTTAGGTGTCGTAGGATCGGATGCGGATTTGGAGTGACTGATAGACTGTTGTTGTTGTTCCTTGGGAGGTTGTGAAGACGGAACTTGCGGAGGGGCTCTGGGTTGCATGTAGGTGTCGCTAAGTTTCTGTTCCGGAGGGGCAGGACGGGGCAGATGTTGCGGTGCTGCGGTAGAATCATTAGCATCAGAAGATGGGGCACGAGATTGGCCGTCGACTACGGGGGTGGTAACAGTCAGTGATCATAACCGGGGCAAGAATTTAAAAGGAAAACGCGAGCAGTTCTTACCACTGCGAGCAGGCGCTGCAGGCACCTCCTTCCTCGGTATGACGTTGTTGCTCGAGTTGGACGACTCAAGCGAGGGGCGCATTTCACGCTCGTCTTTCCCACGAGACTCCAGTGAGGTCCTCGACGCCATTTCCTTGTCATTCGCACCCAGCAGCGGAGGAGACTCTGACTTTGTCAATGCGACAGACTGATCTTTGTTGCGTTGGCCTGCAATAGCGTTCTTGTTGGGTGACCCGCCGTTGTCAGGTGCGATACTCGACTGTGAGTTGGCCCTGTTGCTAACCAGCTTTTTGCTCTTTGGCGCCTCTTGAAGCTTGAACTCCTCGGCTGACGACGACACGTTGCTACCAGATGCTTTCCTCTCATCATTGATCACGGGAGAAGCCCTCGTCAGTCCATTTTGGCGCTTTGACAGTCTGCGAGTTGGGCGTTGTGGTTCCGGCTGCTGCGGGCTCTCGTAGTCTGCTGACGGAGTCCTTCCTTTCTCTTGGAATTTCTCTTGGAACGCAATATGCGGCGTCGACGCCTGAGAGTCAGACTTCCTCTCGTTGTTCTTCGAGACGCTGAAGTAATCCTTGTCCTTCGGGTTTCTAGCAGGATCGGCAGGCGTCCCAGATGCGGACCTGGAGTTCACTGAGGGTGCGGGTGTTGGGTCCAGGGCCACCGGGATAAAGAAGCTCTCGATGTCACCGCCAAGGACATCCCCCGATATTATCGACGAGTTGCGGTTATTGCGGTAGTTCTGCGACGGGGGCGCCAGTTGCATTGGCTCCTTGATCGAGTCCTGAATGCGTTCGGAGCGATGTTCGGCTTGGCGGTCGGGGGACCGAGATGGGCGGGAGCTGTCTCGCGAAGATGAGTCGTTCAGTGTGTATTGGGCACGAGGCCGGGGTGAAAGCTCAGTCGGCATATCGGAGTCGGGGCTGACTTTCTCATTGGAAAAGGCATTGGGGGGTATCGCATTCGGAGGCAGAGCTGGGAGCGACTTGTCCTTGATCGCAGGTGATCCGTCTTTCTCTCGGGCTTTTGCCTCGGCAGCTTTCGATTTCTTCCGCCTTCTCGCCATCAGGGACTCATGGCAGCTCATGCAAAAGATGCCTTGCGACGTCCGAGCATATCGGAGGTTCTCAATCTTCCGCTTGCAGTTCCTACACCGGAAGCAGGTAGCACAGAACGCCTGATCGCCCGTAAGAATCGCCAAGTCCTCAATCTTATTGCCGCAGGCGTTGCAACTGTATGTGCAGTTGTTGCATATCAGCGAGCCATCACCGAGGAGAAGGAGGTTCGCATCCGAGTCCAGCAGCGTGTTGCACGTGTTGCACCTGAAGCAGTCGAGATGCCACCGGAGGCCAGCTACCATGTGTTAGCAAACAAAGAAGACATACGATATTACCAGCGGGCTGTTCGATCGTTCGCGGGGTCCATCGACGATGGAAGGGTGTCGCTGGTATCGAGGGCAACTCACAAAGCTCGAAGGCCTTGCCCTCTTCTAGAATCTGGAAGCGACGAAGCAGCAGTTAGTATACGACGGCGACAGTGAGGACCGACAGCCAGTCAGACCAAGGCGACGACGATGACAGCACATACCTCTCCACATCCCTTACACGGGAAGACATCCTCGGTATCGACCGAGCCGTCTAGGTAGTCGTCCATGGTCGCGCAGCAGGATAACGATGGAGATCAAATCGCCGACAGGGGTATCACGGTATCGTTAAGAGGGTACGATGTAAGAAAACCGTCATGAAAGGAATAGGAGGGTGGTCGAATGCCCGGGCCGAAAACACATTGAAGGCAAGAGAGCGCTCCAGGATCTCCAACGACGTGCTTGAAACAATCGGCTGGCCGAAGGGGGCGAGGGCGATGAAGAAACAGGACCGCGCTATCGAGAAAACCGGCCAGTCGAACCCTGCGAATCTGTCCGACGAAGAGAGGTCGATATCGGGACTCGATAAGTCCACAATGGCGACCGGGAAGGACGCTGATCGGACGGGTGTGTCGGTGGGCGGCTCGAGGACGATTGGAAGGGTGTGTCAAAGGGAACGGTTCGGTGTGAATTGGACCTGGTGGTGAAGGAGAAGAGACGTCCTTGGAGTTTCTGGGGGTTGAACTGGTGTGGATTCCCACTTGGACGGTGGCTTGTCGATGCGGCCGCCAATTGGTCGGTGCTTGGGTTGTTCCAGAGGCGATGTGGGTTGCAAATCTGTGGAGAGGAACGAGTCTGTGTGGTTTGAGGCAGGGTGCCCCTGTTCCTTGCTAATAATGTCACAGTAAAAGAGGGCCTGCTGAAGGCGGCCCTTGTTCGCTAGGCCATCAAAAGAGTGACAAAGGTGCACTGGAGTCTACACCGTGCTTTGAACCGCACTTCCTACGGCCTTGCAAGGCAAGAGAAATAGGACGAAATACACACAGATGGAAGGCACGACTCGGATAGTTCCAGTCTGACAGGGCAGAAGAATGTTCGGGTTATGCATTCTCCAGTTGTCTCCCACGCGTCTCATGCTTGAGTACGAGTGTGGAACTGCACTGGCAGTACATTGTGGATTTCGGATTCATTTTAAGGACAAGGGGCAGCCAAGAAAGGGTCCACTGGTTCTTCAGCAAGGGGCAAGTGCAACAACAAGTGCAAGTGCCACAACGGCTTGTTCACTTTTCACTGGCAAGTGCTCGTCTTCGTGGTCCTCACACACACACACGCACTCACACACAACGAGAACTTGACTGTGTTTCGAAACAGACTCCGACTTTGACAGGAGTCCATCGACAACTACCAGGTGGAAACAGAGAGTACAGTCATGCTTCTTCTGAGACACTTGTCCTCTCTTGGCACAACGGCGACGGAACCTCGACAAAACCTCGGCCATCACTAATGGCTGCTGAGATTAAGACTTCGGACTCTTTTTAGCTCTTCAGCTGATGTTTGATGTCGCAACAAGTCAGGTACCAGCATATCAGAGCAATGGTGCGTGAGATCACCGGACAAATCACATCCAGTGGCGATGGCGTAACCTTACTGGTTGCTGAATCTGGATGATGAAGAGGGTGTGCTCCCAGCAGGGCACGGCACATTGAGTCTCAACAATCACCGCTCCGGTTGCTGCCGATGGTGACGGCGTCCTCTCTTGATGCTCGTTACCAAAGGCTCTGGTTCAAGCCCTGCTGCTACAACAATATCTTTTTCTAAACCTGCGGCTCTCCCAAGCTGCTGCTCATTTCTGATGCTAACATCAAAGTCTGCCTCGTTGACCGAAAAGAACATCATGCGCTCAGCTCACCAATGAGCTACAATGGCTCGGTCCGGCTGGGCTCAGAACTCAAATGTAGCTGTCACTCAGCTCACTCTCAGTTGCCCTCTTGAGGATGGCCTGGAATGTGCCTCTGCATGTTAGCGACGCCAGCCGCGCTTCAGCATGCATCTCACTCAAGGTCTGAACCGGGACATCCAACCCGCCCATCCGCGAAAGTCATCACAACGGTTGTTGGCACATCCCTCACAAATGCATTGTCTGTGCAGTCCGCCTTGACGGATTCCATTCCCGGTTCCTCAACACCAAGCGCGGCTATGGAGGATCATCCATCGCGGCTACTAGCATGACTGCTTCTTAGGCATTGATGGTGCTCACCACATCTTCGACACGGCGCTCGGCTGAATACAGAAGCCTACGCTGAGCTGTCAAGTTGTCCAGAGAAACGTTTCCTTCGGGAATACTAGTCGCTGGCCACGAGGAGTCAACGTGTTCTCCTCCCCCACGATGGAATGCAAGCCGGCGACTGTTTCATGTTGAGTGGTACCGAATACTCCCATGGAGGGCCATCAATAGGGGACCTGCAGGCTTTCTAGCGAAGACCTAGGCTGAAGTTTATCCGCATAATCGACAGACATCCATGCTGGCGATCCTCCCACTTCCCGCAACGACCGTGTGTTCGCCAGGAGTCGTGATGAAGCATCATCAACAACCGGGGAGATCCCAAGCCTTTGGGTCAAAGAGCGAGAAGATATCGACTCTGACCCCCTGACTCGCATGCATTTTGCGTTTTCGACAGGTGACTGTGAGAGAGGGGTACGGTATCGTTGCTCCTGTTTCAGATCCTTCGATCGAAGGAAGACGGGGATCAAAAAAACCGCCGCTCCTCCCGCCCTGCATGCGACCCCACAAAAGACGCCATTCAGGGGGAATGTGTTACGTACCGAGGATTCACGGATCACCGGTGTCACCGCGCTTAATTGCAGTGGTCCTTCTTCATGGACCGCGTTTCGCTCTTTACCAAGCGCACAGGGGGCGGCGTGGCACATCGGGATACGTATTTCACATTCCTCAACGGCTCATTAATGGCATGGGACCAGACCGTTGGCTCTACAAAATATAAACCTGATACCCAACGGCTCCGTCCACCACAGGAAGAGCCAAGAGGAAGAAGGGTTACCGCAGCGCTAGGTAGTGCCTAGCGATGCAGGTGAATTAACAAGGTCTTCTCACTTGCCAGATGCCGCCAACCTCGCGATGATGCGAGCAGCCTGTTCTCGTCCCGGGTTGGATCGAGCAATGCGCCCTATCTCCTGGGCTTTCTCGCGCATCGCGATACTCGCCGGGTTGTCGCCGTCCAGGGCGCGGAGGAAAGCCTCGCCCAGCTCCTCCGCCTTCCACTCGGGCGAGGACTCCTTGCCCGCCCAGACTCCGATGCCGAAATCCTCGACCATAGCTGCGTAGTTGTAGCAATCCAACCACATCGGCAGAAGAGCTTGCGGCACGCCGGCACTGGATCACGGAACCAGTTAGTCAAGCAGGGGAAGACGGGAGATAAATGTGAGGGGCCGAAGAGAGACTCACGCGAGCGCTTCGCCAAAGCTATTCGCACCTCCGTGGTGGACGGACAGGACTATATGCCCGGTCTCGAGCATCGAGTACGGATCAGCATCGATCCACTTCGGCATGCGCAGCCTGCCACTGTCAAGGAACGCCCGCAGCGGCTCGAGGAACGCGTCGTCGTACTCGTCGTACTTCTTGAACTTCCACAGCACCTGCAGATCGGTCAGCTTGTTCAGCACCATGGCCAGCGCACGCGCCATCTCCCTGGCTCGAGTTTCCTGGTAGACAACCGCGCTGCCGAGGGCGACCAGCACGGTCGGACCGCGGGCCAGCCAACCCGCCAGCTCGGGGTCCTGTTCCTCGGCGGGCGCGGACGCCCGGACGATGGGGCCGACGAGCGTGACGTTGGGCGGAACGACGGCGAGGGGCAGCGACGCCCCGGCCAGGCTGGCCGACATGAAGGGCACATCGGGCCGGTATATGTTGAAGATGCCGACGGGCTCCTGGATGCCGTGCGCCTTGTAGACGGCAGTCTTCTTGGAGGTGAAGACGGCGTGCAGGACGCTGTAGATGAGGCGCAGGCGGAGGTAGATGTTCATCGGGATGTCCTTCCACGGCACGGGGAACTTGAAGCCCGTGGCGAGGCTTGTTTCACCGAAAAGTCAGCACTAGTCTTTATAACCACCAGCGGAAAAAGGGGAGCAAACATACGCCGGATACTTCCAAAACATCTGCCCCCACGGCTGACGATCGACAAAACTGTCAACAGCCTGGTTGGGCGCCACAACGCTCATCAACCGGTTCTGCTTCCTCGCCGCATCGATGCCGACCATGAAAAAGCAATCCAGCACGACAACAGCCGGGTCGACCTCCTCGATGACCTCCTCCATCCTCCCGACCAACGCAAGATGCTCCTCCACCCTCCACGGCTGCAGGACATGCGGCAACATATCAAACATGTACCGCATCCCCCTCGCATCCCGGCCGTGCACGTACTCCGGCATCGGCCTGTCCATCGTCTCCATGAACCCGCGCCCGGATAGGCCGTGGAAGACGATAGGTCTGGCCTGCGGGTTGCGCCGCCGCGCGAAGCGCGAGACGGTGTCGGCTTCTTTTTCTTTCTCGGAGAAGGTCGCGAAGTGCACCGCCACTTCGGGGTGCTGCTCCAGCAGGACCGAGGCGGTGGCGTAGTGCACGTTTGTCAGGCCCGGGTGCTTGTCCACGAGGAAGAGGACGGTGTTGTTCCTGCCCTGCACGGCGGCTGGTGGTGGTGGAGGGTTTGCGGCGCCGCGTGACTTGGTGTAGGCGAAGAGCAGGGCGATGAGGCCTGCTATGGCGGCTAGCAGGTATCGGCGGTTTGGACGTGCCATGTTCGGGATGTTTAGGCGACGCGACACAAATCTATTGTTCCGGAACGTCGTTGCTCAAAACCTGTGTTATGTCAGGAGGAATCCGGAGTTGCGGCTCTTGGGGTCCCTTAGTAATAAGTGATCCGTCGCTCGCAACTGCACGCACGAGCCGTACAGTTCTGGATTTACATGATGGGCCATGTTGCTGAATCATGCGATCCTACGACGGGAAGACACAGGGAAAATGCCACCGTAACTTGGGGTCTACGGCCTTGAATTGGCTGGCGTGCGATATCACTTTACGACGGACGACCTCTCATGCGTGGCTTACGTTAGCGTCTCTCCGGCCCCCATGTGCTTGGCTGCGTCCGCCGTCGGCCGCGATAACCGCATTCATGGGGGCCGACATCACCCTGATCACTAACTCGGGTGTCTGTGCCCCCGGTTTGCGTGTGTACCATCTGGATTCGGTGGACCGTTGGGCCGTGTTGCGGAAACCTTCGGCAGCAAGGCAATGAGGCAGGACAAGGTAGTGACGAGAGTATGTGTGCTCTGTTGTTGATTACATGAAGGCTGACGGTTACTGACAGGGAAAAAGCAAGTTCCGGAGTGATCCTGTGGGTTGAGATCATGACGACCATATTTGTCCAAATTGGGACCCCGTCCAACTAGCCAGCATCTCAGGTGCAGAGCGGTAAAAGGAATTGGACAACTATCCACGGCTATCGATGATCAACCTAACCTAACAAGAACATGCCACCCTCGTTGGACACATCGTCTTAATAGTGTCCGCCATGTCGACCACAGTACCAAATGCAGGGACTCGCGGGACGGGCCGTAGAATAATAATAACTCTACTGTGGTAAGCTTCGCTGTACGGACACCGGCGAAAATGGCCGCAGAGCCCTCAGATTTCCTAGCAGTTACCAGATGGCTAGGCCTCGAGCCACAGCATCGTCTCTTTCAGATGGACGAAGAACAGTAGGAGTTGCTCTTAAAGAAGTCATAGTCCAATACTATGTGGCCACTTTTCCGTCTGCAAGGAGATAGGTATATATCTGTCCACGGAACACACACGGCATTCATGTCTTTCCCTCGTCTTTCCATGTATTTACATCCCCTAAAAAATTTTGGCATATGTGCCGTTGACGAGACAGGTCATCAATCGTATGGAGTAGACTGCCAGACATGCCCATAACTACCTGGTAGCTAACAAACATGTCGTTGTGTCGTCCTCGACAATGGTCAGCTCGACGCAGGAGCGACGATACGGTTGATCCCAAGCCGACAAGGAGCCTTCTAATTTGATCACATACGGCCCTCGAATGACTTCCGAATTCTGATGTTGGCTCTTTCCCACCGACTTCTAACGCTAGCATCCCCGACCATTCCCCAACGCAGATCAGAAGTCACCGGTGCTCTCATCAGATAACCTACACAACACTTGTTAGGTGGGCTCAACGGCAACACATCCAGTCTTTCTGCAGACTCCTCGAGGCGAGACAGCGTCGTCCGATATCAGTGTCCTCTAGGAGGCCGGTCAGAACACCGTACTAGCATTCGTATTGCACTAACACTAACAGCGGCCGCTAACGACCGTTTCAAGGGACTGGGCCCCTGAAACGGGTACCCTCCGGATATGATCTTCAGGGTTCGTAGGCGGAGCTTTACGAACGCTAGAACAGTCCCTAGCAGGGGCAGGGCAGGCGTATAAGAAGCGATGTCACTGTTAATCAGACCTTGAAATGGAACAACTTGCGAGAACTGTTGGCGGTGTACATCTGGATGCCTGTAGAATTGCTATGGGTGTAGTTATCTCGGCCAAATACAACGTTGACAGGCAACGTTAACAAAAAGTATCAACTAATGTTGAGAGCTCGAGGTTAAGGAAATACGAACGAACCAAAGCTCAGGGCAAAGTGAAGCAACTAATCATGTCCAGAGAGAGACACAGACTTCACGGTATTCTCTTAGACCTCACCGCAGTCGCCCGTTCATCAACAATGCAGCCACCCGGGTTGGTGAGATAAACTTGCGTCTGAAGTCATGGCCAGGTAGGACAGCATAAAGACGTCTAGTCGCCAATGTATTCCAAATCCCCCGACTGGGACCGCTTGGAGAGTGCCGAAATGTCGTGTAGTGGCACTATGCGGGTTCAGTGAACCAATTCCAACCATACTTTAGTGTCTCTTCATTCGTCATTGTCTCGTCGTGCTCACGGATTCGAAGAACTGCCACCGTTGCCGGCATACTTCGATAATGCAGGTGTGACAGAGGGAACCTAGAGCCGCGTGGAAACTAAGTATAAGCTTGACTCGTTACGGATAGGCTTGGTTTGTTGAAAAGCCACAGGTTGCTATGGGATGAGGTTGTAAGTCAACGTGACCCTTACCCATATAGACTCAAGTCGTCTACCTCATACATACAGACACTGGGACCTCAGTAAATAGGTCCCCTCAAGTCTGTGCCAAGAGCACAATGGGAAGAACAGAATCGAATACAACAAAACAATACAAGCAACATATGCCTCTCTCCCCCAAGCTGCATGTACGGACAAGAAGAAAAGGTATCATTACACTCCTCCGCTCAAAACCAAGCCCCAACCCATTAGCAGTCAACTAACTCCATGCCAAACCTGTCGTAATCACCCAGACAAAAGCAAGTACAGTATCTCGAAACACCAACACCGGCGCATGCAGTCCCAAGCCGAGCGACCATTCCTTAGCGCCAGACACAACTCTAACACTCCCAACTCTCTACTCTCCCTTTCACAATACATCATCCTCTCATGCAGCAACACCCCCCTCCCGCTGCCTCTTAACAACATAATAAGTGATCAAACTCTTCCCATCCTCCCCAACAACCCCCTTCACGGCGCTCCAGAACCTCTGCTCCCCAACCCTACCGTGCAGCGCCACACACAAACCCACGGCATCCATCCTCACCCCGCTCTCCCTCGACTCAAGACACCGCGCCGCAAGTCCCGCGAGCGTAGCCAACTCCGTCTCGGTTGGGGTGAAAACGGGCCTCTTCCCGTCCACCATCTGCGCGAGCACGTGCAAGCCCATGCTCAGGCTCCGCGCCGCTCCCCCCCCCTCCACGGCGGACGACGCGTCGTCGCCTAGTTCGGCGGCTAGCATTTGGCTCAGGACGTGCGTGATCTCGCTCGCGTCCCCCAGGAGGACGAGGTCGGAGGCGAGGGTCTCGAGGCCCGAGACCATGTGCGTCCGGCCGTCGTAGGTGGCGCGGCAGCGGAGGAGGGATTCGAGGCCGCGGCTGACGTGGGGTTGGAAGGAGTCCCGCATCTTTTTGAGGAGGAGGCGGATGGTCGCTAGGATCTGGGCTTTGACGTCTTGGACTTTCTCGGGGGCGAGGGTGGGCAGGGGGGATTCGAGGTATTCGAAGAGCCCGGTTACTAGGGCGTCGAAGCGGTCGTCGGTGAAGACGGCGGATTTGGAGTTGACGCCCGCTGTGCCGTCGCGGATGATGCCCTGCAACTTGCGGAAGCCGTGCACGTCGAGGGCTTTGGCTTTTATCTTTGTGATGCCGCTGTCTAGGAGGCGGGAGTTCTGCTTTGCTTTTTCGGGGGAGAAGGGCTCAGTGGGAGGGGTGGTGTTGGACTCCCCGTTGGTGGGCGAGGAGGTGGTGCGGACTATGCCGTTTCCTGCGTGCTCGTTGACGGGCTTGTCTTCGAGGACGTTGGCGGCGAAGGTGGTGGGCCTGGGGGTCGATTGTTGCTCCTCTGTGAAGGGGTCTTCGTAGACTTTGAGGGGCGGTGCTGAAGGTGTGGCTGGTGAGGACGAGCCATCGACGACGGTGAGATTTGACTTGGGAGGGGTGGCCAGTTTGGGAGAGGATCTTATGGATGATCGAGGAGAGGATAGCCTGAGGTCGGCGATCGCGGGAACCACCATGGTGAAGTCCTCGTGTTGCTTGGTCGGACTGCTTGACAGGGCGGGAGGAGGGTGCGGCTTTGTTGCCCTTCCAGGTGTGATTCGAGGGGATGGAGCGGACTTGACAGGCGAGGGAGCAGACTTGCTAGCCACTAGCTTAGAGGGGGTAGGAAGACTCGACTCGCTTGCTGTCGCGGAGTGACCTGGCTTAGGCCGTGGGACCGTCCGTTTTGGTGACGCACCCATAGCCTTGGGTGTGACAGCAGGCTTCGGCCGGATACGCTCCGGTGGGCTGTCTTGCTCCGCCTCTTGGCCTCGGACGGAGTACGGGCCTGCTGTTGCTGGTCGGGCAGCCAGCTCCGGTCGCTTCCGAGGCCGCATCGGCGCCACTGACAGACCGCTGGAAGCAACTGCATGTGTTCCTTCTGGCCGGTGTCGCACCGCTGGACCAGTTGATGCCACTGAAGCAGTAGATGAGCCCGACACCGTCCGCTGAGGAGAGAAATGGGCCATGGCCGACCCCGGGCGAGGAGGTAGGTTCTTTCCGGCCATAGCAGCCTTCTTCTGCGCCAGCATCGTTTCGCGCAAGCTCGGTTTCGAGGCACCCATAGTGCTCTTCGATAGACCAAGTCCAGGTCGCACTGCCCCTTCCGCCTTCTTAGGGGAGTTCGGGTTGTGCGGGTCGTTTCTCAGCAGCTTCTGGGCGCTCGAGTCCAAGGAGTCCATAATCGCTCCGGCACGCGCGGGCCATATCCCGTTGAACGTCCAGTACGTGGCTCTCGTCTTCTCCCTGACACCCGGGTTGGGATCGGCAAGTCCCTTCTTTAGGCACTTCTCTACCACATCTAGACCTCCGCCATGTTCGATGTGACTCTTGTGGTGTGCCTCCTTCTTGAGGACCGTCTGCAGCCACCCTGTTGCGTAGGTCCTCGGCTGGACGTTCTTGTCCTGGCAAGCGGCCCAGATGTGCTGCAAAATCCGCGCGTTAAACGTGACCTTGCTGACAATAGCATCAATAGTGGTATTGCCCTGCTGGGATGCGATCTTCTTGGTGGAACCACAGAGCTTGATGAAGTTTTGCATCAGAATCTCAACCATGGGATCAATGCCCGGGCCGTAGATGCGAGCCATCTCTTGCACCAGACTGCAGCCCTCCTTGGACAAGCTTGTTCTCAGGGAGTTGACGGCCTTGAGAATGCCATCGAGAAGAGCGCGTAGGCTGGCTAACATGCCATCGTGGAAGTCAGACACTGCGTTGCCGGCCAGCAGTTTTCGAAGCTTCGTCATGCTTTCCTCCCGCTTCAGCCAGTTCTGTTCCGTCTCCTTGCCCTCGAAGTAGGTGTGGATTTCCCGGAATATGTCGTCCAGCTCGCGCTGGGTGTTGACATACATGGGCTCGACCTGCTCTGCCTTGATCTCGGGCATCGGTGTGATCGGCCGTTCACTAGAAATCGATGACAGGCTTGCAGCAAAAGCAGGCCGTGCGGGCTGGGAGTGGACTTCCTCTTCGTGCTGCGATGATTGTGACGATGATGTGGGTGCCAGCTCTCTGACGATCGCTTGTTCAATGGCAGATCTGACCTTATATGTCTTTAGCTGTCTCTTTAGATCTGATTTTGCAGCATTGGGAGCATTGCTATATAAAGGGCATGTCAGTTTCAGTTCCTGCAAGAGGTGCACCGCCTGGATCACCTACCGAAAAAGCTCAATGACGACACTCTTGGCCGTCTCGCGAACCGATGGGTCAGCATCTTCCAGAAGCTCCATGAGCGTGGGCACATAGCTGCGGAACTGCAGTCCATTCTCCTGATGCATCTGCAGCACCCACTGCAAGCTCATCTCCTTTGCCCTGGCGTTCTTGCCCACCATGGCCGTGTTCCGTACCGATCGCTCGACATCGACTGGCGCGAACTTGTAAAAGGTCGTCATGGCCTGTGATGCGATTACCCGGAACTTCTCCTTCTGGTCTCCGAGCTTCTCGACCAGAAGGGGCAACGTCCGCGCCGCCTCCTTTATCAGGAATTTCGGTTCTTGCCTCGAGAGACGCGTGAGTAGATGGTTGAGGGCTGTGAAACCGGCATTGACGAGCACGGCATGTTGTGATGATGATGCGCTCCTTAGAGCGTCGAATAGGGGGGCGATGCATGTGTCGGGGACATTGTGCTGCTTGATGCCTGACTTGATCTGGTTGACGGCATTGACTTTTGCCTCAATGTTCGCATCGGCTCGCAGGAGGGTGGTCAGGTCAGCGACCTGTTTGTCGGTTATCTTCAGTAGGTCCGCCATGACCTCTCGTGTGGAGGAGGTAAAGCTTCGTGGGAGGATTCCAGGGGAGATTGTCTGTGGCGATGGAGTCAGTTGATGCAGGGGGTAAACAATGGCGAAGTGTCGCCTGTTTAGAACAGCAGACAAGGGATATTACGTACTTTGATATGTGAAGTACTGTATAGTTAGTATATCGCAGTGGAGGTGATGAGGGGTAGTCGCAGCAAGGAGGAGCGTTGAGCTGTCGCGTTGTTGCGTTCAATTGCTGCAAGCTGGGATGTTTCTCCGTCTGCGGGAAGCTAAACAAATGATGGTTGCCGCACGACGTCTGCTGGTGACATAAGCTTCGTTGACCGCGTTCGCATTTAGGCCCGTGCCACGCCAGCAACAGCCGTTGAATATTGATCCCTGCAGATATCCACACGTACCTTTCCCCACGAAACTGGGTGGGACAGGTACCTTATCGCACTCGACCCCTCAACGCCAACCCCGCCGTCTCCGACTGCCTGGAGGAGATGGATACTTTGTCTCACTCTCTTCTTCATCCTCTTCCTCTCCTCTTCTCTTCCTTATAATAACCAGCGCATACTGAACCAGCAATGACAATCATCCCCTCAACAACCCCGGTCCCGCGACCCAACCAAATCTTCATGTCACCCACCAGTCCCGCCTCCTCACCACCACCACCAACATCCTCCGCCGTGCCCTTCTCCCTACCAGACCGCACAGCCGTGACTCCCGCCTCTCCACCTCCATCCACCTCCTCCTCCTCCCACCACCACCCCCAACCCACCCTCCGCCTCGAAATCCGCTCTTTATCCCACCCAGGCGCAACCAAATTCCTCTCCTCCACCGTCGCATCAACCCTCCTCACCACCGCCGTCCGCAACGTCCAAAAACACCTCTACACCTCCCCGCCCCAACAAACACACTGCCCCCCCACCCGCTCCGTAACCGTAATCCTCCGCGACATAGGCGGTGTAGCCTACACCACTGGCACGGAGCTCGACGCCCAACACCACAAGGAAATCCACTTCTCCTTGAACTACATAAACTCCATCCCCGCCTCGCGACTCGAGGCCGAGATAACAGGTGTGCTGACGCACGAGCTGGTGCACTGCTACCAGCATAATGCCCAGGGGAGCTGTCCCGGAGGATTGATAGAGGGGATAGCGGACTGGGTGAGGTTGTGCTGTAGGTTGGAACCGCCTCATTGGAAGAGGGAGACGAAAGGGGGGAAGTGGGATGGGGGGTATCAAAGGACGGCGTATTTTCTGGAGTATTTGGAACGGAGGTTCGGACGGGGGACGGTGAGGAGGGTGAATGAGGCGTTGAGGAGGGGGAGGTATGAGGAGAAGGAGTTCTGGACGGGGCTGCTGGGGAGGCCGGTTGAGCAGTTGTGGGGGGATTATGTTGAGCAGGTTGAACGGGAGGAGGGGAGGGAAAAAGAGGGTAAGGATGGGGAGGATAGGGGGGAGACGGAGAGGGTTGATGAGGGCACGCGGACGGGGGATGGGTTGGTTAGGCAGGGGAAGTAAGAGGTTGGGAGATGAGGTATGTATAGTTTATTGCTAGAATGAGGCTATGGGGGATTTGGACGGCCCTGTGGGAGGGCGACATATGAAGTAATGCCGTGATGCCAGCGAAAAAAGATATTCCTTCCGTAACTCCAATATGATTTCGCTGCCGAGTTATTCCAGCCAGTGTACCTGAGAAAGGACCAGAGGACCTATAACGCCAGTAACCAATATCCATCTGGGAGCCTCCCTCGATCTGAAAGAACTAAACACACAAGAAGTCAAACAAAATCATCTCTTCCAGGAACCAGCTCCATAACACGCATACCAAGAGCATTGTGTACGTCTCTATAGGTCGAAACCGAGCACGGAAAACACAGCCGCATATGCTTAGGACAGCGGAACCCCGTTTTTAGCAGAAATGAAACTTAGGCATGCACAGGCTCACGCTCGTCCGCCGAGCTGACCACGCTCCCAACCTCCGTCCAGCTGCTAGGCGTAGCCATACCGTGGCTCTCGTCGTCGCTCATCACATCCCGGCCGACATCAGCCGTCTGCGACACAGCCTCGTCAGCGATATCCTCCCCCGAGCCAGCAGTCGAGCCCTCCGTGGGTGTTATCATGCCGTCGTCGCTGACCACCTCAGGCTCAGACATAGGCACAGGCGGCGAAACGGGAAGAGGCGAGTAGAAGCTCGAAACGAAGCGATCCGGTACCGAGTCGGCGGAAGCCTCAGCCCAGGCCTGGATGGAGGCGTAGGCGTCGCCGCGGGGCGGGTAGTCCTGGCCGGCGGTCATGTACTCTTGGTCGACAAGCTCGTCGGCCTTCTGGGAGGGAGTCAGCCCGCCGTTGAAGTCTGCTGGCTCGGTGTTGTAGAAGTCGAAGAGAACCTCGGCAGCGGCCGGTTGTGATGGCTGCGGCTGAGGAGACAGGGTTTGTGACAGGGCGGCGTTGCGGTCTGGCTCGGTGGCGTTGTAGATGTCGGACATGACCTCGTCTTGACCAGGTGACAGGGCATGGAGGCTCATGGCTGGCTCGTCGTTGAAGTCGTCGACTCCGTTCTCGTCGGCGAAGGGGTTGGCGTAGATAGCTGGGCTCAGACCGCGGACTCCATCGACCCCGCGACGACGGACAAGGCCGTCGTTCTCTGCGCCACGGATATCGGCTCCGGTGTTGTAGACGTAGGTGCCTCTCTCGGCGTTGTCGTCGGCTTGGAGGAAGTCGTCAAAGGTCGATCCACGACGAGAGCCATTCTTCTCGGAACCAGCCTTCTCCTCGGCCTGCTTGCGCTCCATCTCTTTCTTGGACTCGCGGATGGCGTTCCAGTACATCAGTTCCTCCCGTTGTCTCCGGCGAGTCTCGTCATCTGCGTCCATACCGGCATCGTCTCCAATCACACCGCGCGACCGGAGGAAGCCCTCTGCATCTTCTGGCCGGTTGAAGAGGGGCTCTTGTGATGTCTGGGTATTTGGGTCGATGTTCTCGCCCAGGGAGTGCAGGGCTATAGCGATGCGACGACGGAGGTCCTCCGCCATGCGACGGATCTCGGGCGACTCGTAGACGGCGATGGCGGCGGCCACGGCGACGGATATGGCGATGACGCCGGCTGAGGCCATCACTGCATGGTTAGGAGGCATCTTGATAGGAGTGGTAGAGAAGCTAAGGATAGAGGTAGGGTGTAACAATTGAGGGAGCAGAGGTCAAGATGTAGGAGGTGAGAAGTTCATAAGGAAGAGGTAGCCTATCCACCAGACAATGTAAATAGCTTGAATCACTTGTTTGCAAAATTAACAGAAAGAAACTCGAACCTCTATGTCGTGAAACAGGCGGTAAAAGGAAGCTGAGAGGATTGCGTGGCCCTTGTGCCTTCAGTTCGCCACCTCCAACCACGAGAGCTGGTCAGTGGTGGCCGCGTAGATCAGGCTGCCCATTAAACACCCATTAAAACATGGCGTAAAGTGAATTTGCCCCCAAGTTGGAGATAGCGGGGTAATAAAACGACACGAGCGGTAGAGACACAAGCATGAATTGACAGGCACGTTGTTGCTTTCGAGTAACACTCACGCACCTTTGGCAGCTATCGGGACAGGCATCGTCTCTTCGAGGACCACTGCAGGATCAACGAATGTGTGTGTTGTGTGTGCAAATGTAGGTATTGAGAGAGTTGCACACGAGGGGCGGAGAGGAAAGCTGACGAGGAGCGATAAGAGAGAGATAAAGTCGATCCTCCACTTCCCGGGAAATAGGTGTTAGGAAGAGGAATTAGGGAAGGGCAAGGAGGACTTTTGATCCCTCGAAAGAGCTCAGGCCAGCTCAGCAGGTTTAAGTTCTGGTGTCAGCTGGTGAATTCATCACTTTGCCGCACATTGTCTGTGTAGCAAAAGTGAGATGGAAAGAGCAAGTGACGGGGCGCTTTCCGCAGCCGTGGAAGACGGACTCGTGACGTACCACTTCCACGCAATCGCTCCTTCTCCGGTCTCTCATTGGTCAGGCTGTTGCAGCTCTCGAGTTTAGCTTCGCCTGGAACTCTCTCAGCTCCAGTCAATGATTTTTCGGATCAAGTTCACAGCTGGGGTAATTGTTCGTATCTACGGCCCTTATAATGTCGGATATCGATGTGTTGTATGTCGGTTTGGGTCTGTTGGGGGAATTATGTATAGGGTAGGCCGGCTTTTCAGGGGTCGGCGGCGTATGGGATTGACGCCGCCGTCATATGCAAGCACCCCGCCCAGATGCAAAATTCTGAACATGCTCCTCAAATCATCATGAGTAAGTAGCTCATTTCTGAGGCATATTGAAAGCACGTCAAGGTCCGATCGATTAAGACGAACCGCCAAGACTTGCTCCCCTTGAAGAGCATGACTACGATAATTCTGCTCAATCCCAGGTTCGCCAAGAGCATCGAATATCCCAGCTCATCACCACGAATAAGTTGATGGCGGAACTAATGGAAGCTTTACCAACGGAAAAGGGCTCAAAACAGCACGCACTTCTGATACTGATTCAAAGGAGACGGACGAGGTGAATACTAATCAAGAAGCAGCTGGGCAATAGCAGCACTTCTGACACATGTGGCAGAACAGTGCACACCAAGGTGAACAACAAGGTGGACAAGGTGAACGACTCCTCCGGAAGAGCCATAATCCGTCTAACACATCTACTGTGGTAGCAATAGGGACTGTGTAAGTCCGTCTCCACCTCGCCGCTCGCGGCATCGGCATCCGATGTTTTGGCCCCCTAAATCTGAATGCCGAAGGCAAAGCGAGAAAGAGTCCCACCGCTCCACGGAGTTGTTCGCAACACGGAAGCCTCGGAAGCTCCCTTAACAAACGTCCACAGGTCCATAACGTAAAATTGAATTGCCTCTCGTTTCTTCATTGAACTGCTACAACGTACCGCTAACATTAGTAGCTCCCGTTCTCAAAACCCGTTATTCCCACGCGTGGGCCGCCAAGATAGGGGTTTCCCATGCCATCCAGAGTTTTGGGTTTCCGTCTCGCCGTCCCAAGTTGGCAATAAAACTCCGTCCCAATACAATTTGAACACCTTTCTTAATGCCAAAAAAGAGGTATATGCGCGCATTAAACAAAGCCAAAGCGTCGCTGATTCCAAGTCCGTGAAAGTCCCCGTAAATGCCACAGTTCTCGGCGCAGCGCCGAGTAAACTTTCAGTTCCGTGGAGGGGTTTGTCCGGTCTGGTCCGAGATTCTACTCATGTAAACCGAAGTTTACTTAGAGCCGATGGAAGAAGCGGACGAGGTGGTCGTCGTCGAGGTGGAAGAGTCGGTGCGGGTAGCGTGTTGCCTCTCACTTGGGAGGTGTACATTAGCATCACGATTGTGTGAAAGGAAGATGGTATAGTGTAGTAGAGTCCGCAACTTACTACGAGTTGCGGTGCATCAGGGTGCATTGCCACTTCGCGTTGCCGGCCTTGACGTGAAACTTGAGCGGGTTGGCCTCGAGGTAGCCGCGCAGCCTGTCCGAGTCCAGGGCCGGGGAGGAGGCGGAGGAGGAAGAAGGGGTTGCTGAGGTGGGCATCTTGGAGGTTGGTGATGTGTATGTTGGTTGGAGTGTTGTGTGAGATGTTTGAGTCTGAGTTGTGTCGTTTGACAGCAGTAGACGGCGAGTAGAGCGTGGAAGAGGGGAGAGTGATGCGGGTGCTTGTGTGTGAAGAAGCAGAAGGAGACAGAGAAGGGGGAGCAGGAGCTGGATATATATGCCCGGATGCTCAGATGGAAAAAGGAGGGTATCGCGCCCACTTGGCCCGTAGACGATCTCAAGGCGAGTTAACCTAATAATCTGGATCCGATCCACCAGCCCGAGGAGCTGTCAAACCCAAGACTCCTCCGACAGGTACCCCCTTGGGATGGCGATACCATTAGAAAGCCACATTACATGAGCGATTTTGTTAGAGGTGCGGAGGTTTCGGGAACAAACTGAAGTAGCCTTCGACACCGCTCACTGTACCGGGTACGCAAGGAAGCCGTGGATCGAATCCGTCGCATAAGGGGACCGCCGAAGCCTCGGACATGAATCGACGTCGAGTAATCAGACCATCCTTGTTCTTCCTCGTGTGCCATATCACGTCTTGTACACCGCACTTGCAGGTACTTTTGCTGCACGGTATAGATGTCTCGAGTGACAGCCTGACAGGCCGCAACTTGCAGACCACGTATTGTGAGAAAGGGTAGGTGACATCGGACAGGGCGCATCCTTTGCTGCCGGTGCTTGGTCGGTGTGTTTGATGAGGAATGGATGCTTCAAGACTTGGGAGATATTCAGCGCAAAATAAAGTGGAAACGATGAATGTCAACGGGACTTGTGGAGTCGCGTGGACTTTCTCCACGTCCACACCCCCTTAGCCAGAAGATCGAAGATGCCAATGATGCTGCTTTTCCAACGGCCAAGACGGAAAAGCAACGCCATGGCCCAGTGAAGGTGCTGACAGGCGACGTGTTCCTCTTTCTGGAACTTTTCTATGGGGCCATATTACCAGATGGATGGCCTTCACCGAACGGCCTCCAGTGAGTGACACCGGATACTATGGCATTCATTCCTCCCGTCCCTTGATACCGGTTTCGAGTTACGGCAGGGTCGGTCCTACGCAATGTGGCAGGTTCCACACGCTGTGGAAGGCACAAGTTTGTCTCTCTGGCTTGTTCCGCGGATGCAAGGGCTTCGTGTTCAGTGATCACTTGCCTCAGGGCAAGAATGCGGCAGGCAGCTGGACGAATGCAGCAAGTACTGCATATGGAGTCGACTAGTACGATGATGATCACGACGCTGTCCCAGTAAGGGCACCCAGCAGAGGGCAGCTGGCAGTCAAGGGATCGAGAAACGGCACCGGCGAGCTCTACCAGAGTGGGCAAGTGGCGCGGCCACAAACACCGATCCGGCCCCGAGAGGCGTCGCGGATGGTCGGCATGGCGTTAATCATGGAACTTGCCGCCACCCACAGAAGAGGTCCTGATTACCTATTGGGTATGAGGGGATGAGACTGGCAGAGAAACATGTCCCGATGTCGCGGATCGACTTGTGGAACCCCGGGATCCACCAACAGCTTGCGCGCCGACTATCCGCACCCGGCGCTCCTTCATAAGGGCGAGGAAGCGAAGTATCACAACCATCGAAAACATGGATGGCTACTTCTACACTCCCTGACTCCCTGGCTTCTGTGTCGTCTCACAAACACTCTGGAACAGTGTCAGCAGAGCTACATCGGAGCGGGCTCCTATTGGTGTCATTGGACTCGCTGCCGAAGGTTGGACAGACACACTCGCCCACAGGACACACATACGTACACCCTAGGCCACCTGCGGCTCCTCCTGCTTAGACTACCCGTCACCAGCGTGGGGGTTAAACCACACCCATAGCCGACGACCTATCGATCGTGCAGTTCGATTGCCGGAGGCGCTTCTGATCTTGGAGACTTTGGCCCGGGTTGCGTTACACATTCACTTCTCTCGTCCTGAGTTTGATTCCAAGAGGACCGCCATGCTGGCCAGCCCCACGAGACTGTGACACATCGATAGCCGTGGTTCGATATACGACTTTGTCTCGGAAGCTGGCACAGGGACGGCAACGCTGACAGACAGTACGTCCTGTATCGAGAACCGACGGGTTAAGCATACTGTTGAACAGCCAAGGGGCTGGCTCGTTCCATGTGCTTCTATACCACTTCGACGTTCCCCTTACAGTCCTTGTGATCATGAGATCCAACTTGTCCGACTTCACCAAAGCAGTCAGCTGCCCTCACACCTTTTCCACAATTCCTCACTGTCATCGTACGAAAACACCTTTGCCGGAGGTCTCTCTCCTTTCCCCAGTAGTCAGTACACCATAACCAAGTGAAGTGCGAAGCCTCCACGTTATGCGGCTCCAAGTCCCTCTCTCCACCACCTCCCAAGTCCCGGCTGTGCATGCATGCATCAACTTCCCAATGCAGGAGGGTCACATGCCCATCCGCGCGCCGCAAAGCCAATTAGCACCTGCAGGCAGTGAATGCTTGTCTTGTACACCCAACATGCAAGGTCCACTTTGTGGGCTGGACTGTTGTTGTACAGAAAACTAACCTACCTGCAGCCCTGTGCGGGATGCAGAAAAACAAACCGGGGGGACGCGAAGTTTGACGGTCTGTTTGTATGGGGATTATGCATGTCTCCTACGAAACTCACGCGAAGGGTTGCCTATTCTGGGTGGAGGTGCATATTGGATTTGTTAATCGGCGTGGGATCTGAGACAGAACTTTGAACAGGGCGGGATACTACAATACTTGAGATCAGACAGGTCGATTGGACGTCTTATACTCGATCCCGTAGACAGGTCGGACGGGAGGGGGTTGTATATCTTGAGACCGGATTCATGTGAAGCTGGGTAGAACTTACCTACCTTAGTTTAGATGTCTCTGGTCATCGGGATCTTGTATAGGGCTCGGGTGTATGAGACAACGAACTAGGACACCTGGATGCTAGCCTCATGAGAATGCTTGGAACCGTGGGGATGCGGATGGTGCTAAGTAGGGAGCCGCATACAGTTTCCCGAACGGTCAACCGAGCTTAAGGTGCCTTGCCAAGGTGTGTTGACTTAATTCCTTCCGACAAATCTCTATGCACCTGCGTTGGTACCCGACTATTCTTGTTCCTCTCCTCACTCGTCGACCATGCTTAGGCCGGAATCCAGAGTCTGTATGCATGGACAGTTGGACACGCGACCAACAATGTCAGCTCATCTCCACTCTCCTGCGCATACACTGCATAACCGGGCTTGTTCTGCAGTGTATGAGAAGCCATGCAGAAGGAATCCCGAGTCCAGCTTCACCAAGTCATTCAATCACACGCCAGAATCGAAGCACGTTCCGAATCTTTTCAACATTATTGGATCTCTCATGGGATATCAACTGCCATTTTTCCATCTCAACACCCCAACTCTTCCCCCTTCCCTATCCTTTCTTTGTCATGATCAAAAGGAAAAAAGAGGTATGACGGATCTTGTATACAGTACAGTCTAAACCATCCCCAGAAACCCCTACTACCCAGAGGCGATGCATACAACCAACACGGGGGGCTTCGGAAGCCTGATTCGAGAAATTCATCGCACAACGACCAACACAGCAAAACACGTTTAGAGCTTGTCAATGATGGCGGCGGCGTACTCGTGCGTCTTGGCCTTGCCACCGAGATCACCGGTCAGGGCCTTGCCCTCGGCAAGGGTGTCGAAAGCGGCCTTCTCGATCCGGTCCGCGTACTCGTTGAGGCTCATGTGACGCAGCATCATCAGGGAGGAGAGGAGCAGGGCGGTAGGGTTAGCGAGAGCCTTGCCAGCGATATCGGGGGCGGAGCCGTGGACGGCCTCGAAGATGGAGCACTCGTCGCCGATGTTGCCGGAGGGGGTCAGGCCGAGACCGCCAATGAGACCGGCGCACATGTCGGAGAGAATGTCTCCGTACAGGTTGGGCATGACGAGGACCTTGTCGTTGTAGGGGACGGGGTCGGTGACCATCTTGAGGCAGGTGTTGTCGAGCAGCTCGGCGTCGAACTCGATGTGCGGGAAGTCCTTGGCGACGTCCTTAGCCACGTTAAGGAAGAGACCGTCGCTCATCTTCATGATGGTGGCCTTGTGCACGACGCGGACCTTCTTGCGGCCAATCTCGGTGGCGTGCTGGAAGGCGTAGCGCAGGACGCGCTCCGAGGCCTCGCGGGTGATGAGTTTAATAGACTGGACGACACCGTCGACCACGACGTGCTCAATGCCGGAGTATTCGCCCTCGGTGTTCTCGCGGATCAGGACGGTGTCGACGTTGTCGTAGGGGGTCTTGTAGCCGGCGACCGAGCGGCAGGGCCGAAGGTTGGCGAAGAGGTTGAATGTGCGACGGAGAGTGAGGTTGAGGGAGACGTGGCCCTTGCCAATGGGGGTCTGGTGTTGTCAGCATACAGCACCTACACGATATAATCTGTTCTCGTCGTCGTAGACGAGCTGTGCCTTCCACTTACAGCCAGGGGACCCTTGAGAGCGATCTTGTTCTTCTTGATGCTCTCGATGGCGGCATCGGGAATAGCGGTCTTTCCGTCCTTGAGGATAGGGCCAACATCGCAAGGCTCCCATGTGATCGGTGCCTATTACAAGTCAGCATTTGCCAGCCATTGGACCATGTTCTTGGGTATTCTCGGAGGTGTCGCATACCTTTGCTGCCGAGAAGATGTCCTTAACGGCCTGTGAAATTTCGGGACCAATACCGTCACCCTCAATAAGACTGACGGGGTATTTGCCCTACCACACTGTTAGCAGCCGTACTGTTGTATGGTCCCAATTGTCTTCTCGATTGAGTCGTTTCCATGTTCGAATCCTCTCGGCATCAAGCTCGAACTAAAACTCTTATCGGATCGGTCGGTGTGGTCTTACGTTCGAGTCCTTCACGCCCTGGAATTTGGCGACACGGTCTTGTTGAGCAGTGGCATATCCCCTCCGGCTCTGTTGGTACTCATGTTAGCGCAATTGCCTTGTAAGTCTGCGGGCGCAAAGTGTTGTCTCACCTGCAGCATGGAGATTGTGTTAGCCTTCGGGGCGGCGCTCAGGAACTGGCGCCTGGCCGGAGCGATCGCACGAGTGGCCAGCATGTTGACGGGTATCACAGGGAAAGGGGGTATTAGAAGGCTCTAAGTATACAGGGAAAAGAGCCGGCGTGGTCGTGGAATCGTGAATTGAGGTCGTCGTCGGTGATACTGTCGCGAGGTATATTTTGAGCAGAAAAGAAATCAAGCTGCGAGAGTTATCACTGACATAAAGATCCACAGAGCACATGTAAATGACGTCCGTGCACCGCTAGCCGTTGCTTAGTGCTATCCATTGGTCCGTCGCTCCTGTCAGTTTAAAACTTCGATTATATCGCCGGAGTATAACCGCAAGTGGAGCTGATGACGTTGTGTTGAACGGAAAAGGAGGCCGTGCACGGGTTTCACGAGCAAGCTGTGGCGGTGCAGATGAGGCTGAAGCTCTTATCGGATTTGGGGGGAGGTGGAGGCATCTCCAACGACAAGGGGAAGTAGGAAGGTAGTGTACGAAACAACATCGGAGCCCAAGGGGTGCTTAACATCGACGCGTACCGCCTAATTTGACATCAGCATCACAGCACCTACGTGTCAAACCAGTTTGGTTGCTCTGCCATTGTCGTTCGTTTACCTGCGGCTGATGGAGGGGAGGTAGAGTGCTTCAATAGGCTTGATGTTCATGCCCAACCACCTCCGATTTCCCTAACAGTCGCCCTCCATCTTTACCAGCAACAAGAGACGGAACCGACAGCTATCAGCAATATGGCAGATCTAGACAGGGAAGTCCTGGACTTCTACGGGATATCGACACAATACCCGCAAGAATGGCCAGCAGAGAAGGACAACAACACCGATGGCTCGGACGACGAAGACCCAAGAAAGAACAAGCTGAACCGGAGGAAGTCTAAGTATCAGGCCCTGGAACGCGCTGTCAGTACTAGGAGCAGTATAGTACCCGGGTCGGAGAGTTCGGCAAGCGGTGTTGCCAACCTCGTACAGAGAGATGAGCCGGATCCGCTGGGGACAACGGACAGTGTGGTCAGGACGTTGAAGAACATGGGACTGCCTATGCAAGAGGACACCAGGCTCAGGAACCGCTTCTTGCTTTCATCGACAACCTTCTCCCCGGCCCAGTTCCTCTCGACGATGCATGCGACGGCGGACACTCAACAACTCCTGGTCGGTCTCGATGTCCTGTCCAAGTCGATCGATCAGAAGTCCGCATCCCTCAAAGTCCTGGTCGAATCGAACTTCGAGCGTTTCGTCCGTGCTAAAGCGACCATCGACAATGTTTACAAGGAGATGAAGTACAGGGGCGCGGACCCGACGCCACCACGCTCACACGTGAGGAGCCACTCCCGACATGCCAGCAGGAATAGTTTCCGTGGCAGCGGTGGAAACCATGTCCTAGCAAGTCCGCTGGCGCCTGCGGCGGATCCAAGGAAGAAGAACGCCTTGATCAAGGAGAGTGACTACGGAGTCATGGGGATAAAGGCGCCCTTACTGGATGTTGCGGCGAAAGCAGAAGAGGTCTGGGGCCCGGCGCTCGGCGGGCAGGAGAAGGAACAGCATCTGAATACGGTCTCTTTGAGCCTCGACAAGTTCAAGGAATGTGTCGAGATCAGTGCGGCCGTAGCCGACAGCATCAAGCGGAAAGACCACGAGTCACTTGTGGAGGAGTACACTAAAGCACGGAGGTTTGCTGATGAAGCTCGAAAACTGGCCGACAATATGGGCTCGCAACAGCCGTCAGAAGAGCAGATGTACAAGATTCTGCTCGCCGGGCGGATGTGGCACGACGTGGACGAACAGATCCAGGCTTTCAAGCGGGAGGTCTGGAGGAGGCTGGCATCGATCCACAATGCGCCCAAGGCGGAGGCCGGACCAGGCCAACGTCAAGATCAGCACATGGAGTTGATCACACTACTGCTCGAACTAGGCGTAGAAGATAATCCCATCTGGGTCTGGCTTCTGAGTTGGTATGATCACTTGAAGGGCAAAATCGTGTCGACGGCAGATCGGTCCAAGGTGGAGATCGAGGTGTTGCGGCGACGTCTTGCCAACAGCGAGAAGCCTACACCGCAGGTTGTTGCATCACATATGCGAACTCTTGGCCGTCAATCTATCGACAGCAAGATACCGGCTTTTGACAGTGGCGATATAGTCGAGCTCTGGGAGAAGATGGTGTCGTTCATGGCCGGCATGTTGTCGTCTCAGGGGCTGTTGGGCGAGGTAATGGAGTTCTGGCAGACTGTCCAAGGCTTCATGGAGGGAAAGACACAGTTACCTACGGGATACAAGGGCGAGTCGCAGACACACCACCGGCTGTCACAGCAGGGTACTATCGATCTCCAAAAGGGGATCGTGGAGCTGGTTGACCTCATCCGGGAGCAGGTCTTCGAGTTCTTTGCCGGCCCTCCACCTGAGGACATCTCACTACTCTTCTCACCCCTACCCACGACGCCCAATACTCCAATGTCGGCCACCACTAGGAATGGCGCACTGAGCCCGACCATGCCTAGAGATCCGCGGTTCAACTTTGACGCGAACAATCTCCCACCGCCATCCCCTAAGCGAGGAGAGGCCTGGGAGAAGTTCGCTTTCTGGCCGCCATGGTCCAATTCAGTCAGTGGCGTGCACTACCTGTCCAAGATGCTCGCACTCGTTGGCTCCGGGGCAGCTGAGCTGGCCAGCATTGCCCCAGTCAGGCAGGGCGACTCTACCGAGATCGAGCGTCTACGAACTCTAGTAGGCGCGGCAAGGGAGCGATGTGTATCAGCTCTATGCGCGGCGTGGAACAAGGACGCCGAGAACATCAAGTTCGTCGAGGACTGGCAGCGGCCGCTCGACCGCAAGGACGTGACCAGAATGCCGGCTACCTTTGCCGCGTTCGAGGGCGCGCTGCTGACCGGCATGCAAAAGATCCTCTACATCTCTGACGCAATGTCCAAGCCCGGTGCTGGCGACATCGTCCTCCCGCCTCCGCAGAAGCTACTCCAGATGGTCAGGAGCCAATATGTCACGACTCTGTATAAGGCGCTGAGCGGCATGGTGGAGAACGCGGAGAGGTCGATCAAGCAGGCAGACGACGAGTGGACGACGGACGTGGATGACTTTGTGCTCGTCACGCACCCCAGGGACAGGCGGTCATCAATCCTTGGAGGAGGTGCCGCCATCAATGCAGGAGATAGGGTAAGGCCACCTTACCCCCTTTCCCACCAATTGTACCAACGACACTAACAAACCTAACAGAACGTCCGCATGCTCCTAACCCTAAGCAACCTCCAACTCCTCCGCTCCCAAGTCGTGCCGGGACTAAACACCCAATTCGAAAACGCCTTCTCCGTCAAACTAACCGACGAGACCAAGACCATCCGCGACGTCCTAGGCCAGATCGACGCCCGCCTCTTCCAGTCCTACACCCAAGCCTACGTCGACAGCCTCCGCTCCATCATCCGCTCGGGCATCACGGCACCGGACTGGGTCCCCGCCGTCCCGACAACGGGCGGCAAAGCGCGCGAGGTGAAGCCCTACGTCTACGAAGCCCTCCTGGGCCTCGTCCTCGTCCACAGCCAGGTGTCCACGACGGCGTCCACCCTCACGGCCCAGGTGCTCTCCTACCTCCTCGAGCAGGCCTCCCGCGAGCTCCTGGACGCCTTCAAGACGCGCGCCCGGTACAACCTCGAGGCCCTGATGCAGGCCACGCTCGACGTCGAGTTCGTCGCCCAGACGCTGAGCCAGTACACCACCGACCGCGCGTCGGAATTACAGAGCCAGATCTACCAGGAGCTCGACAGCCGGACCGACAACGACGCGCGCGCGCGGCTGCAGGGGGAGCTGACGGACATGCGGGCCGTGCTGAAGCGGCTGCGGAAGGCGAGCGAGAACGAGTTCGCCTGCTTTAGGAAGCCGAAGCGGGCGGCAGGGGGGAGTGTCAGTACCGCTAGTGGTGTGGGCGGGCAGATACAGCCCGGGCCGATCAAGAGGACTGATACCGGGCTGAGCGACAGGAGCCTTTAGGATGGGTATGTCGCTGTTGCCCGGTCTAGGGGGGCTCGGTCGGTGTTTGAGGAGGAGTGGGAGGTGTTGTATCATGATGATTGATTGTGGTTATCGGCCCGGGGTATTGCTTTGCCAGGAACGTGGACATGAACAGTAGAGAAGGCGAGGGAGTTTCATTAAGGAGAGCATGTTTCTCTTTTCAATACCTGGTAGCAAAACCTCAGATTCCTCAGGTAGCTAAGAACTAATAAGGGACAAAACAAGGTCCAGACGTCCCAGAAATCTATTTGCTTTTCCACAACCGTTTTCTGTACCCTTTCTCCGACAAAAAGCATTGCTTCCTTTTTTGGGGGGTATTATTCCTGTTCCTTTCTATGGTGATGTTACTCATTAGTGCCCTCTTTGTTTTGTTGAAAAGAGAAAGCAAAGTGAAAAGTCAACCGCTGCAACGCCTGCCAAACCGGTGTTCGTTATTATACACACTTCTCGTGTGCTTTGTGTCATGATCGTCGTGTAGTTGTTGTTGTCGTAAAACCCCCGTTTGTTGCCCTATGGTGAAATCCGCATGAGGAAGAAGAATGACGGTCTTGCCGTTGGTTGTTGCCTGTGTATTGGCGTTGGTGATGCCATATTGCTGTTGTTGAGCTGCAAATGAGGCATTTCAATCTCGTCCTGCAAGTAGGAAGGGGTTAATCCCGCGCCGGGAGGAGGAGGGTCGAGCAGAAGAGGAGCTCGAACGAGCGCGGATCCGTAGGCGAGAAGACGGGCTTCTCTTGCTTGGCTTTCACGTCGTCGACTGTTGGGGTTCGTCAGTACATGTTACGCATGTTATCACAGAAGGATGGAATTACACTTGAGATTCAGCGCGTCAAAGTACTCCTTGATAACCGGGTCATCTTCCAGAGTGACCAGGATCCCATCCTCCTTGCGCTCAGCGGTCCGGGGGAGAGCCTTCCGAATGCCCAGGAGCATGCGCAAGAGGTCGGCTATGACATACCCTTGCTGGCTGAAGGCGCCGGGGTCCTTCTGGAGAGGCCACATGGGCCGGAGGTTATCCTGCTCCCAGGCCTTGAAGGCCCAGGTCGACTTCTCCACCGAGTTGAGGAGGATGATGGTCGCGAAGTACATGCTGAACCCGATCTTCATCTTGCTGTCCTGAAGTTGGCGCTGCATGCTCGTCAGGAGGTTCTTGCTGATGTTGCCGGCCTTGCGCTCGGCCGCTGCCGCCAGTTGGAGGCAGACTGTGGTGAAGACCTCTTGCTGGTCCTCCGTGGCGGTCTCCGTGATCCAGTCGTGGGTGATGCCGTTGGAGATGACGCGGATGGACCACTGGCGTTCCCTGTCTAGCAGCTCGACTAGGCCCCAGAGTTCGAGAGCCTTCTTGAGCAGGTCGTCCTTTGTCTCCTCCTCTATGCGAAGTGCCATCTCCAGCGTCACGCGCATAAAGTGCGACGGTTCCAGACGAGCGAACTCGGGTAACACCTGGCGCATGTAGGCTTCAAGCCGGCCAGGGACGTCCTGAGACTCGTTGTCGATCATGACTACTGCCCGAGTTCCCGTCGGGACTGGCTGAGCATTGGGCTCCTCCTTCATGGGCTCCTCGAACAGGTCGCGCTCAAGCATATCCATAGTAACCGAGAGGGGCTTGTCGGGGAAATGGGACGCCACAATCCTGCTGCCGTGACTGCTTAGTGGCCACCGTGCCTTGAGGCTGTTGATGCGATTCTGTGCAAGCACGATTTGCACGCCGGCGGAGTAGAGATCCAACTGTTCAGAGAACTTCGTCCGAACGCACCCAGAGCGCCAGACACGAGGCGCCAAGACCTTGCGGCATGTGTCGCAGGGATGGCCTTTGGAGCAGGTTTTTCGAAGAATGCGACAGCGGATGCAAGCACCGATCTTGCGTACCTCCTGGACCTCCTTCCTGCGCGTTGCGTCGAACCGAGAGCGAGAATGACGAGGCCTAGCGCCATTCAGACTATTGCCGGTTGAGTCCATACGGAAGGCATTCTGGGAATCGTTCAATCCATTGCCAGTGGTACCAAGGCGGAAGTTGGCCTGAGCAATGTCCGCAATGGCCTGGTTTACCGCCTCAATGCTGGGTCCGTGATAGCCGACTGTTGAGTGTGCTAGTTGTCCCCATGGCTGACCAGCGCCGGTCACCGGAGGCTGTTGAGCAAGTTGGCTCTGATCAGATGGACCGGCTGACGCATGATCTCCATTCATGGACTGCTGCTGGTGCTGCTGCTGCTGCAGGGACAGCTCCATATCAGTGATTGACACATCTTCGCTGTTGAGTTCGCTCAGAGGACTGGAGGTGCTGGAGTCCTGAGGAGGTGGGTTCAGTCGGGCGGCCGCAATGGCTGCCATAGACAGGTTGGTGGCGTTCTGCGAGTCGGTGACGGACTGGATGAGAGCAGTGAGGTTCTGCACTATGTGAGGAATCTCCCCCTGTACCTCTGACCCAGGTGGAGGGTTCTCGTCTGCAGTAGGGAGGCGGTTAGTTGCAGGTCTTTCGCCGTCATATATGCAGCCAAGCGGCAAGCGGCCACGTACCTTGAACGACGTCGTTCAGCTGCTGGGACTCGACATGTGCAGGAGGGTTCTCCAGTGCGGAGAGGTCGTGCAGGTCAAAGCGATGTTCCATATAAGGCTGTGAGGATGATGCAGCTCCGGGTCCGGCAGATTGCTGGCTAGCATTGACCGCCTCAGCCGGCTGCTTCTCGCTGGCTTCGATCTGCCTCGACACTTCGGCCAGCGTTTCCAGAGCCGTCCAGTCCCGCTGGGGAAGCATGGGCAAGTCGACGGGAGGGCCATTGGCCTCGGGCACCTGCTGCTCCTGCTTGCCCCCCTTGTGGCCGCGGCTCGCAGGATGCTGGATGCCGTGGAGGGTCAGGCAGGCGTTGAGCCGGTCATGGTCCGAGATGGCGGGGCACTTCTTGGTCAAGTGGTTCGTCAAGGAATCGATACGTCCCTTGGGGAAATTCTCGCCGCACAGCTTGCAGGTGTGAGGATACCGGTTGCTAGCATCTGCCAGCTTGGGGCCCCTCTCAAAGTATTGGAGGATGAGGCTGTTTGGTCGTCGCCCCATCTTGTCGCTTCTCGTCTTCGCGATCCTCTTTGGAGTCGGTCACGGGTGTTGCATGTGGCAGAAATCGCAACAAGTGAGCGAACAATTTTCACCGCCTCAATATCTCCCCCACTTAGCGTGTGTTTTTGGTTGCAAAACGGCTTATCGATAAGACGGGCACCTTACCATGGCCCACACCATCGGGTCTTCCCTGTGAACGGGTGCCACGGAGGGTTAGGGTTGGCCGCGTACGTATGGGCATCATTGGCGACCACCAACCATCTCAAACGTTTCGATTCTTGTGTCGCACCGTAATACACCTCTAGAAGCAGCATGGAAGCGCGTTGAGGACAGGAATATATACATGACTCTAAGACGTCCTTGTCGTGCTCGAGATGTCTAGCTATCTTACATATGATACAGAATCACAAAATGTTTACACCATCTGTAGTTCATACACCACCCACTTCGATCCCCTGCCATTGTCTCTCCATTTCTTCCGCGACGTCTTCCCTATCGTCCATCACTCTCGGCAGGCTCATTCACTTTGATGGGCTGACCTCCCTTCGTCCACATCGTTGCCAACGTCCTCCTCCTTCATAATATAATTCATCACCTCATCATCCCCACCATTCGCAACGTCCGTCCCCAATATCTCCATCTCAAGATCACTCCCGGTCATTATCATTGTCTTCGCCGCCCTCACGAAGCGCGGGCACTCGGCGTTGATCTTGTCAACCATGGAAGCCGGCTCGCTCGACCAAGGCGCCATCCGCTCGAGCTCCATGAACTGCCGGATCAGCAAGAGGAGGGTGTGCGTGTCCGGCCTGGCATAGCGGTAGGACTGGCCTAGTCGCCGCAAGTCGATGGGTAGGCGGACGGTTTGCTTGAGTTTGCGACGGCGCTGCGCCCACCCGTGCCATTGGGGCATAAGAACTTCTTCGCAGAGGAGGAAGGCGTCGGACCACCGTCCGAAGCGCGCGAGGAGCTGGATGTAATGGTTCCAGTTCTGGCCCGAGAGCGAGAAGCCTGCGTTGCGGACGCGGCTGACTATGGACACGAGAGAGTCGGCGTCGCCTGTTGCGCTGTGGACTTTGAGGACGGTGGAGAGGGCTTCGTTGAGGAGGTAGCGGTGGGCTGGAGATATTTCACCGATGTTCTGCTCTGAGGCGGACAACGGGGAGAGGGTGGGTTGATTGCGGAGGGAGAGGATCTTGTCGAAGGCAACGTTCCAGGATTCCATTACGCTGTCGTACTTCTTCTCGTAGAAGTCGGCGCGCATCAGAGAGTTGAGGAGCCTGAGGGGCATGTCCTTGGGCGAAGAGTGTTCCGGGAACTGGCTCTCGTAGAGGGCCATGATTTCCGGGATGGTGGCAAAGTCGCGCATTTGGGTGAGGATGTCAATCATCTTGGAGTATTGCTCTGCGACGGAGCGGATGTCGTCCACGCTGCCGTTCCGCTCCTCCCTGCCGAGACTCCTGCGGAAAGCGGTAAGGGCAGCCTCTAGGTATTGATTGGCTGGAGTACCAAGTCTTGCGCCCCCGTGTAGCTGTGCCCATTGTCCGAAGGCTTCAATGAGCTTGGTCATCTTCTCGGCCGACTCAGGATATTCCTTCGCTGTCATTAACCTACTGATCTTCATAACTGCGCTGGGCTCTCTTGTTGCGAGGTAACTCGACATTAGGAGCAGGTAGTGTTCGGCTGATGGGATGAAGATGCCCTTCTCCTCCGACAGCTCGACCAGCTTCAGGGCGTGATTGGCCTGTTTGCAGAGAACGAGAGCTAACAGGAGGTACTCATATGTCTTGCCGTCATAGGGGATCTTGAGCTCGGTCATGCGTTCCAAAACCCGGTTGACGTTTGTCAGGTCGTGACGTATGGCATAGTGTCGGAGGACGGTATTCCACATGATGGTGTATGGCGTCGTCCTCCTGCCACTGTACGTGATCTCGTCCGGCAGCACATGCCGTTTGGTGGCGATGAGGCACAGTTCCTCCGCGGAGTCTATCCTGTCGGACTCACAATAGGCCTGGATCATGGCATCTACCATTGCCACATCAGGTTTGATCCCCGCGCCGCGCGCCAGCCGGTAGAGGCCGAGGGTGAGTTTCAGATCGCCTCGAGATCCGGCCAGTGTCATCAGGTATCCGTAGCTGTAATTGTTTGGCGTCGTATGCTCGCAAAGCTCGTTGAATGTCTTCAGTGCTCCATCGAGATCTCGCGCCTTCTCGTGCGCGCTCAGTAACATGTTGTACTGCATTGTATCCGGTCGTCGGCCCTGTCCCTTGGTGACCTCATCAAATATGGCACGAGCCTTAGGCACATCTCCGCGGACAGCGTGGACATCTATCAGTGCCCGTATCGCTCGCTTGTCCTTGGCTGCTTTCGCCTTGTACAGCTCCTTGTACTCTTTCCACAGTCGAACGACCGAACCGACATCGCCATGGCCAGCATAGAAGCAAATGAACCTGCGATATGCGATATAGTCCAGGTTCTCGTACCGGCTGTACCAGTCTTTCAATATCATTTCCATCCCAGAGTCGTTGTTGGGATAGTAGACCTCCAACATTTCCCGCAGGACTGGTATTCGAATCTTGACGTCTGGCAACTTTCTGTACAACCTATACAGCTCTGAAGCAAGCCTGCTGTGCTTTCTTTGAACACATAGCTTGATGAACTCCTCGTAGGGCACTGCTTCGGCAAGCTGCTTCACCATGAGAGTAGCAACCTCGGCTGGCAGTTCCTGCAAAGAGTTCGACAGAATGTATCGCAGCAGAGAGTTGTAACTGTCCTTCAGCGAGTCATAGTTGGTCTCGTTGCTGATGGAGCGTATATTCTCCCAGAACTGCTGCAACCTCGCCGCAAGATCGCGAAGCCTGACGGTAGAATACAGATCCACCTTGGGCACGTCGTCCGAAAGAAGCCTCTCCCGGCAACCGTCCCATAGCTCGACAAGTTCATCCCAGCGCTGATTCGTCAGACAGTACGCCAGTACAAGGTCGAAACCCTGTGGCCACGCCCTTGTTTCCAGAGCTCGGCTGAAGAAAATTGTGGCTGTCGGTAGGTCGTCCATGCTCAGCGCGGCTCTGATGCTCGCCTTGATGTGCTCCTGAGACCATTCGAAGGCGTCCAGACGAGAGACCATGTCACAAAACGCACGTGGTTCTGGAATCCAGGGCGCGACGGCCAGGTATCTAAGCACATCCACGCTGTACTGTTCCCTCAAGTCAGGTTGGAGATGTTCGTACAAATGCCAGACATGGTCGGGAAATGCGGAGGAGCCCATAGAGAGGGCTTTCTTCAGTTTCTCCGGATCCGACATGTCCTCCTCTTTCAGGACCTTCCCGCCAAAGATCTCGTCGAATGTCCTTGGTCTATTCTTGACAGGCTTTGCAGTTTCCACTTGGTCGTCCAGTGCCCATTTCTCATCCAGGGCTACGGTCGGGGCCGGTCTCTGGGTGAATTTTGCTGCAAAGGCATCTTCGAACACTTTGACCGCGGGATCCTCTGCTGGGTCGTCGGCCTTGATCCTGTTCTTCCGTTTCCCCTTCGCTGGGACATCGTCCAGTGATTCGACACCGAGCTTTCCGGCGATGATTTCTTCGAAGGATTCGGGGGCATCCGGTGCAGCATTCCTGTCGCGATTGCTCCGTGTGCTCGCTTCTTCCACAACCCCATCGGCCTGACCTTCGTTGTTCTCGCCTTCTCGCGGAGCTAAATCCAAAGCTGCTTTTTCCTGCGCCGATAAGCCAAGGTAGGCCGTGCGTGACACGGCGGCGACCTGGAAGCGGGTGAGGGGATTGCCGAGACGATAGCTCGGTTTCTCATATCGGTCGAGCGGGTTGCAGTTCAGTTTCCGCAATAGGGATAATGTTCCCCGGGGGTATAGGAAGTCGAGGAGGAACGCAGATGCCGTCATCAGCTCGCCTCCTCTCGCTGTGGGCGCCGGCGTGACAGGTGTGGTAGTGGTGGGTGACTCCTCCATATCTGTGCCGAGGATGGCCTGGCAGGCGTCGAAGAGCTCGGCCGATGCGGCACCATGGTTCCAGAAGGCTGTATGGAGCTGCCGGCGACTCCTGGCTGATCGAGGGACCGACGGCAGGACCTTGTGCAGGCTACAGGGTTCCAGGGTGGCCGCCGTCCGTTCGAGCATTGGCATGAGGACGCGGCATGAAAGGAGGGATCGTATCGTGGCTGGGAGAAGGTGGTGTCACCTCATGTGTGTCGTGTGTGAGGACTGTAGGGACATGCCGTGTTAGTCCCGGTTGTCCGTTGAAGTCGACCGGCCGAAGTTTAAGGGAGGGTTCTTACTCGGCGCATGGTGCCTGTGGCCGAATAACGCTCGTGGTGTAGTTCCCTCAGGTAAATGACAAGGCTATGAAGGACGCAGGAAGGATATAGGCTCAGGTGAGAGCCGTGGCGCGAAGGGCGAGCTTGAAGATGGGATGTGTCGTGCATACAAAGTCTCCGAAATTTTATGAGACGATTTTACCAGCTAGATCCAGTCCTGAAGTCATCCAAAATCATTGAGAGGCCCGAGCTTTTTATGTGGGGCCGCGTCGGCGAGAGCTTCGCAGGCGTGGGGCACAACTGTGGTGAGGCCAAAATTACTGGAGCGACCCCTCAACACACGACACACGACATACGTATCAACATATCAAGCCTCACACAACCCCTGGAAGAGACATGGACATTACAAAGACCGTCGTCTCTCTGAGGGAGGCTGCTCTCCTCTACGGGGACTACTCGACTTACTGGAGCCAGCTCTCCCACAAGCTGCTCAACAGCCGCAAGAAGCTCAACGTCGCAACCAAGAACCGTGGCAAGTTCCATCCCAAGGCGCCCGTCACCCCAGAGCAGATTGCTGAGAACCATGAGTGAGTTGTCCTCTTCGAGTGTTTCAGCCTGAACCTGGGGCTCACAAACCAACAGATATGTTACTCTGCAGCTGCTCACAGCCGAGAGGGCATGGGCCAATGCCATGTCCATGAAGGCATCTCACTCGGCTGAGAGCAAGGGTATCTCTGGAAAGGCACGCTCGCACATCGTCTCACGGCTCGAGAAAGGGGCTAAAGTGGCGACCAAGCTGGCTGAAGCTCTTGCTCAGACTGCAGCCAGTGGTGCCTCCAAGACGGATGTCCTCGAAGCACGTGCCTATGCTGCTCTCCTGAGCGGAGCGGCGCAGTTCGAGAAGCAGAGCTGGGAGTCATGTCTCAAGGACTATGCGGTAGCTCGCATCGTCTACAGCGCACTTTCGAATTCAGCAAACGCGGATACCTTCAAGGACCTTCTTTCCGAGACGATCGACCCCTCCATCCGGTATGCTGCTTACCAGCTCAAGATCCCCCGGACTCAACCAATCCCAGCTATTGCCCAGAAGTCGTTCCCTCGTTCGGACCAGGAGCTGGTTGACAGCCTCAAGGCGGTGAACTCGAGCGTTCTTGAGAGCGGCGATGTTGCGATGGAAGGCGCCCAAGATACAGATGGTACGCCTTCGACGATCACTTGGCGCCAGCGCCAGGTCACAATCGAGGACGCTGCCATTGCCGTAGCATGGAGCACTGTTTCCTCGGAGAAGGCCAAGCTGGTTGAGAAGCTCTCCTCACCCGATGCATTGCTGCCTAAGGATGCAGCCGCTGCGTACGACGATATCCTCACCGCTACGCAGGATGCAGTTGATGCGACAAAGCACGCCATAGATGAACTCAAGGCGGAAGGCGTCCAACAGAGCGATCGCCGGATTCAGAGCCTGCAGATTACTCGGACTGCCGTCACTTACGAGATGATCAGTTGGAGGATTGGAAGGAATCGGGTCCTCATGGGCGCGCAAGACGGTGCTACACAAGACACCGCTCTGCTTTCGAAGAGGCAATTGAAGAGGGCGCAGAAGCAAACCGAGAACCAGAAAGAGGAAGCTCCAGGCCGAAGAATCGCACGGCTGAAGGAGAAGGTTGTGCTTTACGACGGCACCTTACAGAGTTTGGAGTCAGTCGAGGAGTTACCTGGTGTGGCGGCGGACGAAGAGCTCGCCTCTCAACTGAAGGCCACTTTCAACTACTTTGAGGCTTTGAAGTAAGAACATCCTGCTACTACATTACATTTGACATGGGGCATGCTAACACTTCCTGCTAGGTCCCTAGCACTGGCTCGGTCTTATTCAATCGCCGGGAACGCAGTCAATGCTTTGGCACTTACAAAGTACGCCAATGACAAGGTACAAGAAGCTCTTCCAGTCCTCAGTGGAGGTCCGGACCGCTCTGAGAATTCGCCACGGGACATTGCAGTTACGAAGCAGGATATTGGGTCGGTCAGCAAGGTGCTAAGCGGCGAGCTTCAACGTTCGCGTGCGCTGGTTGAGGTGTCCAACTTGCAGAAGTCGGGGAAGGGCAACGCAAAGGCTGCCCCTTTACCCCTTGTCGAGCGACTCTCCGAGTACCCGGCAGACGGCGTCGATCTGGAGAACATCGTGGTGTATCCGCCCAAGGTGGATGCCATCCCGGTGAAGCCGCTCTTCCTCGACGTCGCATGGAACTACATCACCTACCCTTCAAAACAGGCGAAGCCGGAGTCGAGGGCACAGGCAGCTGCAGCGTCTGGGAAGCAATCTACCGGGACGGAGGAGACCAAACAGACCGGGAGAAAGGGCTGGTTTGGGTTCGGACGATAGGCACACAGCCCTTAGGAACACAGCCCCTGGGCCCCAAACTCCAGTTTATTTCATCCCAACAGCATTAGAGCTTCTGCAGCGCGTCCATGTCCAAAAATTGTGTTCCACGTCTAGACTCTGGTCCACCATGACCGGCTCGGCGGGTCCAGGCTCGGACAACAACCCATGGGCCCATCCCTCCCTCTGTTGCTGGAATGCCACGAGTCGCGCTACCGCGCCTGAAATTCTGTTAATCTACATTCTTGCAAAACAGTGCCCTCAATTTTGAACAATGGCAGCAACCGCGGAAGTATTGTCGAAAACGGTATGTTCGATCTCACCATGGCGAACCAGATGGAGATGTCCAGTGTGTCCGACCGGGAAGACAACAGACCCATCGTAGACACAGCCAAGGCCTTCACACCAAGCACTCGCCGCCGCATAATCGTGATCGGTCTCATCGCCCTCGCGTTCACCTTCCCCATCGTCCTCGTCTTGGCCGTGGATCTCCCGTCGGTGCTGGCATCCGACCGGGAGGGTAAAGACTTCATCAATAGTCGGATACTCAGCAACGCGCGGCTCGTCCCAGGATGGGCCTTCCCAGGAGTGAAGGCACCGGTTCCCTCGATAATACCGATCGACAAGCTCGTCAACGCCACGGAGCTCAGTCTCCTCACCGGCTTCGTCATATCCAGAACGCCCGCCGTGCGCGAGTACGAGTTCAACATATCGCAACAACATGGCGCACCGGACGGCTTCAAGAAGTTGATGACTCTGGTGAACGGCCAGTCCCCGGGGCCGCTCATTGAAGCAAATACGGGAGATACTGTCAGGGTCGTCGTTCACAACCAGCTGAGCAACACGAGCACTTCGATTCATTGGCATGGCATCGATCAGCGGAACAGCTCCTGGATGGACGGCGTCTCCGGCGTTACCCAGTGCGGCATCCCGGCAGGGGAGAGCTTCACCTACGAGTTCACCATCGTCGACCAGCGCGGCACATTCTGGTACCACGCCCACACGACCATGCAGTACACAGACGGCTTATTCGGTCCCATCGTAAGCTTCAACCCTGTTACCTTTCCACCACCCAACACCCTCTAACTCACCACTTAGATCATCCACGACCCAACCGAACAAACCCCCCCATCCGACAGCGACCAAATCCTCTTCATAGGCGACCACTACCACACCCCCGCCGGCGCCCTGCGCGAGTCCTACCTCCTCCCCTCCTCCCGCTGGTCGCCCGACATAACCGGCGTCGAGCCCCTTCCCGACAACTTCCTCCTCAACGGGCAGCACACCTACAACTGCAGCGTGAACAGCACGACCTGGCCCGCCCCCGCCGATTTCTCCTCTTGCACGGGCGGCGCCCTCTCCGTCGTTTCCGTCTCCCCCGACGCCAACGTCACCCGCCTCCGCCTCATCAACCACAGCACCTTCTTCTCCTTCTGGTTCAGCATCGACAAACACACCCTCTCGACCATTGAAATCGACGGCGTCGAGGTCGAGCCCATAGCCGACCAGCGCGGGGTGTACGTCAACGTCGGGCAGCGGTACAGCGTGCTCGTGCACTCTTTACCCGATAGAAATGGAAGCTACGCCATGCGCGCCAGCCTGCCGCAGACGTGCTTCGTGCCGTACTGTCCGTACACTTCCTCGGGGCTGCAGGACATCGGGTACGAAGCGACGGGTTTGTTTTCCTACCCCTCGAACCCCGAGGTCATCCTCGGTAGCAAGGGGAACGTCTCGAACCCATACGGCGTGGAGAACAACTTTTTGAGGGGCGACGTCTGGGAAGGGTGCGACGACATGCCCTTCTCTACAACTTCGCCCGTGCGGAAGAGACCGGCTGTGGACGTTAATGCCAACAACACCCACGAGGTGACGTTCCGCTTCCAGCAGGTGGGCGAGATCAACCGCATCTTCATCAACCGGACCAGCTGGGCGCCGCTGAGGGACGACGCTACGATCTGGAAGGTCGTGGATGGGGGGAATGATACGTTCAAGACTGGAGAGGGAGGGAGCTACTCCAACTTCGGCATGAGGCTCGATCAGCAGATTTTGTTGCTGCCCGATGCAAATCAGGGCGTGCAGATCGCGATTAACAGTAAAGATATGATGGAGCATCCGTTTCATCTACAGTACGTTCTCTTCCCCCCCCGTCCTCTTCCCTTCCCTTTCCCTTTCCCCTCCCCAATCCATACTTCATACTAACACTTATGCCAGCGGCCACTCCTTCCAAATAGTAGCCTGGGGACCGGGCGAATTCGAAGGCGGCGCCAACCCGAGGACGACGTGGAACCTCGACAACCCGATGAGGAGGGACACGGTCACCGTCCCCGCGCAGCAGCACGTCGTCATCCGCTTCCTGGCCGACAACCCGGGCGTGTGGGCGCTGCACTGCCACGTCGCGTGGCACATGGAGGGCGGCATGTTTGTGAGCTTGCTCGAGAGGCCGGATGATTTGAGGAAGCTTGTGGAGGGGATGGATGCCGAGGCGAGAGATAAGGGTATGGGATTTTGTGAGGGGAGGAAGTAAAGTAAGGGGGCAGTGCGGAGAATGGGTAAGGCAGGACGTGTTATTGTGCACATGTGGTAGGACTTCGCATGTTAGTGTCGAGGTACGGCATTGATTTATTAGCATCAAGCGGGAGTATCGCATGCATAGGGGAGTCTATATAAGAGAAGTGTCATCTTCAGATAGCATAGCCTGGCACAGAACATTGAGGGGGGATTCAACATTATATTTGTCTTTCTCATCTCTACACCGCGACACAGTTACGGCCCTGTGCCAGCCTTATCCCTTGGGCCCCTTTCCATGCCGTTAACATCATCAAAACCCATTGATGCTTTGCTTCCCAGTCGCAAAAGATGAAGAATTTTGATGCTCTCAAGAACGCCACTCCCGTCCAGTTCCGCAAAAGGGGGGGAAATTAGACAGAAGAATTTGTGAGTGAAAAGGAAAGGTATATGATGTACAAGGTTTGGAATACAAGGGGGGAGAAAAAAGAGGGAAGTTCTATGCCGCTCCAAAGCTACTCAGACATATGACAAGTGTGTGTCGAAAAACGAGCAAGAGGGGTATTCAAAGACAGGGACGAAGAGAGCAACGAAGGGTCAACCTAGGTTTACTTGGACTCGTCCTTCTTGTCGCCCTCGGGAGCGGACTCCTGGCTGGCCTCGCCAGACTCGGCGCGGGCCTTGTGCATCTTGTCGAAGAGGTTCAGGCTGGCAACCTGGAGCTCGTCGGTCTTCTCCTTGATGTCGGCGGCGGTGGCGGTGGACTCGCCAGACTGGCTCTTGGCGATGAACTCGCGTAGGGAAGCAATCTTCTCACGGATACCGTCGGCCTCGGTCTTGTCGAGCTTGTCGGCATACTCGTTAAGTGCCTTCTCGGTGTCGTTAAGGATGCTGTCGGCCTTGTTGGCGGACTCGATAGCTGTCTTGCGCTCCTTGTCCTGCTCGGCGTACTTCTCGGAGTCCTCGACCATGCGCTCGATCTCGGAGTCGGAGAGACCCGAGCCGGAGGCAATAGTGATGGACTGGTCCTTGTTGGTGGACTTATCCTTGGCGTGAACGTGGACGATGGAGTCGGCGTCGATGTCGAAGGTAACCTCGATCTGGGGGACACCACGGTGTGCGGGGGGGATACCGACGAGCTGGAAGTTTCCGAGGAGCTTGTTGTCCTTGACGAGCTCACGCTCACCCTGGTAGACCTTGATCTCGACGGCGGTCTGGAAGTCGGCAGCGGTGGAGAAGACCTGGGACTTCTTGGTGGGGATAGTGGTGTTGCGGTTGATCAGACGGGTGAAGACGCCACCGAGGGTCTCAATTCCGAGGGACAGGGGAGTAACGTCGAGGAGGAGGAGATCCTTGACCTCACCGGACAGGACGGCACCCTGAATCGCGGCACCAATGGCGACGGCCTCATCGGGGTTGACAGACTTGGCGGGGTCGCGGCCGAAGATGCTCTTGACGGACTCCGAAACCTTGGGCATACGGGTCATACCACCGACGAGGATGACCTCCTGGATGTCCTTGGCCTGGAGGTTGGCATCCTTCAGGGCCTTGCGGACGGGCTCGATAGTGCGAGTGATGAGGGGGTCCATCATCTTCTCGAGCTGGGCACGAGTCAATTTGGAGTTGATGTGCTTAGGGCCGGAAGCATCGGCGGTGATGAAGGGAAGGTTGATGTCGGTGGCGAGCGAAGAAGAAAGCTCAATCTTTGCCTTCTCAGCAGCCTCACGGATACGCTGGATAGCCATGCGGTCACCCGAGAGATCAATGCCGGAGGACTTCTTGAACTCCTGGACGAGGTGGCGGACGAGGTGGATATCGAAATCCTCACCACCGAGATGGGTATCACCGTTGGTAGACTTGACCTCGAAGACACCGTTCTGGATCTCGAGAACGGAGATATCGAAAGTACCACCGCCAAGATCGTAGACAGCGATGATGCGGTCAGCCTCCTTCTCAAGACCGTAGGCGAGGGCAGCAGCGGTAGGCTCGTTGACGACACGGAGAACGTTCAAGCCGGCAATCTGACCAGCATCCTTGGTGGCTTGACGCTGAGAATCGTTGAAGTAGGCGGGGACGGTAACGACGGCATTCTTGATGTCCTTTCCGAGGTAGGCCTGGGCGGTCTCCTTCATCTTTCCGAGGACGAAGCCACCGATCTGTGACGGAGAGTACTTCTGGCCGCGAGCCTCAACCCAAGCGTCGCCGTTGGTGTGCTGGACGATCTTGAAGGGGACCTCCTTGATATCGCGCTGGACCTCGACGTCCTTGAACTTGCGACCAATTAACCGCTTGGTGGCGAAGAGGGTGTTCTCCGGGTTGACGACGGCCTGGCGCTTGGCGGCAACACCGACCAATCGCTCACCATCCTCTGTGAAGGCAACGACTGATGGTGTTGTGCGGCCACCCTCGGCGTTCTCGATAATCCTGGGGACCTTGCCCTCCATGATGGCAACGGCAGAGTTGGTGGTACCTGAAGATGCGATGTTAGCAACCAGCCGAGCTTTCCGGGTAGAGATTGCAATTCGGTGATGTAAACATACCAAGATCGATACCGATCACGGCACCCTTGACCTTCTCATCTGTCGACTCGAAGCGGGCAAAAGCTGGGGTGAGAGGCTTGCGCAGGAACGCTGAGCGCGAAGCTGCTGAGGTTGCCCTGGGGAGCTATCATGAAGTTTCGTCAGCTTGGAGCTCTTTTCGCGAAAAGAAGCAGTTCGGCGCGAGACGGGACTTACGGCTCTGGAAAGACGGGAAGCAAGCATCTTGAACACTGAACAAAAAGACCGCTAATGTGTGTGAGGGTGATGAGAAGACAGAGGAAGGATTCAAGAGGTGAGGCTCGGTATGCGGTTTGATGTGGTGAGATGATTTATGTAGATGAGGATGGAGAAGGAGGCTAGGAGGAGATTTGAAAAGCTTTCTCCGATGGTTGCCAGAAAAAAATGCTGCACGGCTCATGGAAGCTCGAGGAAAGCCGCTAGACCCGAAGGGGAGACTCACCCAAGAGAGCCTCGGGTCACCCTTGTTTGCCGGATAATCATCGGTCCGGGAACAGCTGTCCGCTTGGCCGGCTCTCAGTTCCAGCTCCAGCTTTGCCGGTCTTCACCTTTTCACCGTTGCGTGGGCGGTCGAGTTATGCCCGTGGTTCAGCACAAATGCAACTCTACAACAACGATATCTACAGCGAAATTCATGCTTTTCGAGCGTGTCTCTCGTCCTCAGGCTATCGGGCTGATGTCGATTTCCTGGGGATATGATTGAACCACGCACCTCGAGATTGATATCTTCTGCCTGAGTGTTCGCACTTGGTCGGTTATTGGATGTTTGGCGTCTCAGAACGAGCTCGAAGACGCCTCACGAGTGCAAACCAGAAGTACCAGCCATTCGACCGTACCTTCTGTTCAATATGTTGCAATGGCATCTCGCTTGTCGTTTAACCAACCTCCCGGGACTGGAGCATAGTGCGGAGTGGTATCCGCCTGTCATTTAGGGAGTGTGTAGGTGGCTGTCCTGACGGCCACGCATGTCTCATGTGACATTCGGGGGATCTCCAACTGGACACTACCTTACCGTACTGCTCACTGTCTCAGGCATCCCGGAAGGATGAAGGATGTGGGCTACTGCCCTGACGTCAAAAGAGCGGTGGTCGTCCTTGGGTTCCAGTTTGGGCGGCATAGCGCGAGTAATATACCCGCCAGAACAAAGCTTCGACATAGCTTCTTGAGCCTGGGCCAGTCTGTGACACCTTGGCGCTGTACAACAGGTTAAAGGCAATGTTCAAGCCGAGAGGAAGGACAGGGCTAACGGATCCAAAGACGACGCCACGTACCTTCTACACTACCAGTGCACAGGCAGCACAGGCATGAGAAAGACGGGCAGAGGACGAGTGATGTAAGACGATGCGATCCGGTATTTCTTCACGCGGACAGCGGGCTCTGCCGTGTCTCAGCATAATGAGGGGTATTCTCAACAGGCCATGTTGGCGGCAGCTTGACCCTGCCGAGCGCAGCTAATCAGGACCGCTGGAAGCTCATGCAGCCAGCGCTGCAAGGTGAGAAATGCTAAAGCGATGACATCACTTGGCATATCGCCTTTCTCGCCCCGCCCGCTGCCGTTGGACAGCCATGACAGCGCACCACAACCATCATCCCTTCATGTGGATGTGGGCGTTCGAGAAATGCTGTGCCCTTGGCCCATGGCTCCTCGTCGAATCCCGGCCTTTCATCAGAGAACCGTTCTAGATCGGGATCCGTCCGTTGTAACCCTTTCAGGGTCCCCTCCATCATCTCGATGCCGACGTGGGAGGCCGTTCTGGCCGTCTGGGTGTGGATGCGGCTATAAGGGCGATCCCCCTACCTTTAGTGAGGATAGAGGGACCCCGAACTCTTGGGGGTTCATTAGTTTGTATATAAGCATTCGATCTACCCACCTCGGCCAAGAAGCTGCACTTTCTTCCACCTTTACCTTCTAGACTTGCACAGACCCGGCATACATTCTGCTTGACTTCTAAGATATCTCCAGTCTCTTGTTGGACTATCCGTCCTACATCATCCTTCAACTATGGCAGGCCGAGTCCGACCTGACGAAGAGAGCAATGACGAATACTACACACAATATGACCACGGCCGTCGGCATAGGTCACAACCACCAAAGAAGAACAGAGTGAGGGAAGGTGACAGACCTCAGCGACCAAAGTTCGCTAAGGACGACTCATACTACAACCCACGCGACAAGTACTACCTCTCCGGCGACGACGAGCCAGACTTCCACCCCTACTTCGCATCTCGCAAAGACGACTCTGTCCCGAGACGGCGGCGAGAGGAGTCTCCCCCGAGACACAGGCGCGAGTCTCACGCAAGATACGAATCCCCCGCAAGATACGAATCAAGATACGAATCTCCAACTCGCTATGAGTCTCCTCCCCGAAGACGACGAGAAGCGTCTCCGCCCCGACGGCGACGAACATCTCCAAGCAGAGACAGGAGAGGGACCAAATCGCAGACCCGCTCCCACTCCTCCGACGACCGCCGTCTAGCCCAGCTCTACGCCGACGAAGAGCAAGACAGAGCGTCTCGCTACGCCGGTGCTGCCAGCACAGTAGGGAGTAGTCGCCACCGCTCCTCGACAACGGTGCCGCCACCGCGATCAGACCACAGCCACGACAACGACCGAGACTACGACCACCGTCCCTCGCGCCGAGACACAGCGAGCAGCAGACACCACTACCCTCCCTCGTCCAGCAAGTCGCACCATCCCAAGCGCAGCTCAACCCAACCCGCCTCGGCCCACCGCAATCGCACAGCGTCTCGCTCCTCCTCGACATCGAAGTCGACGCGCAGCAAAAGACAACAGAGCCAAGACATGTTCGGGAGCGCCGCGCGAGCTGCACTCGCCGCCGGTGCTATGGCCGCCTCCAAGCTGAACGACGACCCTGGCCCCTGGGTCGGTGCGAAGGGCACCAAGGTTATCACTACGGCGCTTGGTGCGGCAATGGTAGACACGTTCATTGAACAACGCAAGCCTGATATGAAGGGCAGCATGATGCATGGCGTCGCTAAGCAGGTCGCTACTTTTGCCCTGGGGAATCTAGTTACGAAGCCGGCTGCCAAGCATGGGCTTGCTGGGAAGCATTTGCAGAAGGGCATGAAGGCGTCATGAGGTTCAGGACTGACGAGTTGGTGTTTATGATTCCCCCTGTCTCGATTCATTCTCTTACCTGTGTTCCTGCGTTGGTTTGACTGGGCATCAGCGGATGTTGTCTCTTTCTTTCTTTTGCTGTTACGAAACGAGCATCTCACGACGAAACTAGAATGATCAGGATCTGGAAAAGTCGGATGATAGATGGGGCCGTCACGTCGGATTCTTATTACTTCCCGTTGTCCTTTCGGTTCATGTACGATTACTATTCGATTTACCTTGGGATACCTTACCATGAGCGCGTGCTTGTCAAAATCTCACTACTTATCATACGGCGCTTCTTCATCGATGTTTACTTTTGGCCCTCTGTGATACGGAAAGTCTATTTACGGTTGATAGTCCCAGCATATCAGCACGTCCGATCAGACGAGTAACCGACAAGCCGTGCCCTGCATCTGACCGGCGTCCGTCCATACGAAAGGATAACCATCAGTTCATGTTCGGAACATTGCCTGGTAGTACGGGGAGTGCTGCATGTCACCCGAGGTTTGACTTCAGCCGTGTCTTAGTCACCTCCGGACTGTCTCCAAAGAGTCCGAAGGTCGCACACCCCGTCTCGTCTCCCCTTTCCCTCTACTAAAGACGACCCGGTCCTATCTCTTCAGATGGCTAACACCAGACTCTCCTTAATCCCATCTACCAGCCAAACTTCGGTGATGGAGAGTACATCAGACCAAATCCACAACCCGGAACCATGAAGGTCCTCTGCCTTCACGGCCAGGGCACGAGCGGCGCCATCTTCGAGTCCCAGACCGGTATGCATACATCCATCCCATCCCTCCTCTTCATCGTGATCATCTCGCTTTTCCCATGCCCTGTTCCTATCTTACCATCCGAAAATCCCGCTAACAGAACCCTCCTCGAGCCGCCTTCCGCTCAAAACTAGGCCCCTCCTACACCTTCGACTTCCCCGACGCCCCCTTCCCCTGCGCCCCCGCGCCGGGGATAAAAGCGCTGTACGCCACGGGCGGGACCTATACCTGGTGGCCGCAGCCCACCGTTTCCTTAATTCGGGGCTCGCACCAGCGCCTGCTGGACCACATCGCCGAGTCGGGTCCGTACGACGCCCTCTGCTGCTTCTCGCAGGGTTGTGCGCTGGCCTTTTCCTTCTTGCTGTACCACGCCCGCGAGTCCCCCGAGCCTCTCCCCTTCAAATCTGTCATCTTCATCTGCGGCGGCGTGCCTTTCCCCGTTTTGGAAGATTTAGGTTATAAAGTGTCGGACAGGGCGCGACATGTCGACAAGGAGACGGTCAGGATAATGAAGGCCAAGGCGGCGCGGTTGGGCTACATGGCGAGTAACCTGGGGGAGATTAGGCGAGGGGAGGGGCTGTGGGATGACACGAGCGATTTGATACATGACCCGGGTCGGATGCCTGAGGAGGAGGAGGGGGGAGGAGATGTCTTTGGGATTGATTTCGGGAGTGTGCCGGGGGATATGGGGATTAGGGGGATAGAGACTGTGCATGTTTTTGGGGCCAAGGATCCGAGGTGGCCTAGTAGCGTGCAGCTGGCGTATTTTTGCGAGAAAGAGAGGAGGGTGGTGTATGATCATGGGGGTGGACATGATATACCGCGGTCGACGGAGGTTAGTGAGCGGATTGCGGAGCTGGTTAGGGGGTTGCCTGGGGGTGAGAAGGGGTAGATTGGCTGTTTTGGCTGGGAGGAGGGATGTGGTTGGCAAGAGGTAGGAAGTGGTCGATAGTGCATACAGTACACGGTTGCAGAAAAGGGATATGCGAGGAGGGATGTAATTTTATGCGCACCCATTTGTGTCCAGTTGCTGTATGATACCCTAGGTTCGAGTCATATTGTACACCTACCCTACAGGAGATCCGTCATTAAGTCATTAAACTCCTTCTCCCAGTCCCAGCAACCACCCCTTTGACTTATATCACTCCGAAGAAGAGAAAGACCAAGTCTCTATATGGCACAAGCAACAGATAGTAGTACGAGTCGCGCAATCAGGCGGCATTCCACACAGACTCCCTCATCGGTTGAGAAGATTCCGGCACCTAGTTCTCCTGTTTCTTCTCCTTCTCGCTAGACTTCCCTTCCGGGTGCTTCGGGAACAGAGCCTCAACCCTGTTGATGCTTTGTCGCACTTTGCTCCTCCGACGGCGTTTTGCATGGCCGACAGACCTCGGTGGGCGGTCCGTCTTCCAGTCGTCGAGCTCTCTCTGCCACAGTCGGACGGTTGTTACGGGTGACAGGGAGCGAACAACGCGAGACTGGGAGACGCGCCGTTGGCGTCCGTCATTGCCCACCATGTCACCGTTGTCGGAGGAGCATTTTCGGTCTGGGGTTGGCGGTTGGTGACAAGGCAGTGGAAGGCTGCAGGTGGACTTGATGCTTGGTGCATAGTGCCCTGGCTGGGGACATTCTTCGAAGCCAGCCCCGGAGAAGAGAGTGAGAACCTCGGGAAGGGGTAGGGCGGTATCGCCAGAAGCTTCTCCCTGACCGGGTATGTCAAGAAACATGGGCTCAAGATCATTCGGGGAGCTCATCAGGGGTGATGTTTCGAACCCTAGCTCTCTGGATTGTATGTTGCGTTAGACATTGGTACAACATTGTCGGAAACATGACCACCGACCTGGGACTACTCGCCACCGGTGATCCTGATGGTGAATTCGTCAACGAGTGCAGTTCGCCATTCGGCATTGAGGCCTCGGAGCCCATGGCGCGGTAGCGAGTGTAGGATGTAAGCGAGAACGAGGATGAAGAAGTCTCTGTGAAATAGTTCGAGAGCAAATGCTGCGGTGACAGAACAAGCAAGAGTGACAGATGCAACCGGGAGCGACTGTGGAAGACGAATAAACGAAGGACGTCAGGATTAGGGACAGGAATGTTTGGTCGTAGAGGAGAGACATTGCCGCCATCATCGAGAACACTGGACTTGATATAACCATGATCAGCAGTGCAAGATCCCCAAGAAGGCTGGATACGTCTCCCCACGAGATATCAACGCCCTTTACCAGAACCTAAACTAGACGAATGGCCGCGTGTGCATTACGCCTCGAGGGAGCATAAGGTCTTGGGAGCCTTCATCCGACAAGCTCGTCAAGGCCGGACAATAATTCCAAAATTCCACAACTCCTCTCGTCCAAACAAGAACGCCACTTGACGTATTTGGAACTCTGAAACCTTCCAGAAGAGCTTCTGGAAAGGAAGGGTATATGCAGTGCCTCGGAGCAATCTGACATAAGGCCCTTGCAGGCCGATGGCCGCCGCGGTTCAGGGCCACCATCCTAAGAGGTTGGAAATTGGTAAACAGCACACCCTCTTCAGCTGCCCTGTAGGGCTTGGAACCGCTTAGGAGGCAAACGATGGAGATAGCTGCATAGAGAGCGAACCAATAGTCGTCGTCAGGGAACCCGGTTACACAAGAGACTCAGGCAGGCTGGATTTGACTCCCATCTTCTGACACCTTGATCCGAGGCACCATGATGCGCGATCCTGGTCTGTCTGAAGAATGACATCGGAGATATCCTGGGATGAGACATTCGGTATCCGGCACCCCACCTTGAATCCAATCATGTTTGAGGGGAAAATTATTATGAGCTGAGGACTCGAGTTGTGCCTGGTGGTGAGTCGCCAGTGACTTCACCGGTTTCTGGCCGAGTTGTGCTCTGCTGTGTAATCGGTGAGTGACAGCGAGTGACTGCAACAGCTGAATCAAGAGCCTCCCTTCATCCATTGCCCATACCCAAGGAATTGTTCGGCGATCTTTGTGGGTGTGTTGTGGTTGAGGGACGGAGTTGACAGACAGTTGAAGATCGTAAGGCTGAATCCGAAACTGCGCTAACGACAAAACCGGTCTAGCGCATGTAGGCCAAGCGCAGGGGTTGCCTCTGAGAGTTCGCTTTCCATCTTGCCGAGAGCATCCTTTTCCAGTTCTCATCCGCAAGTGGACGAAAACAACTTGCATATTCCACCCCGACGACATTCCACCTTCACACGCCTGACATGTCATCCGGACCGCAACACCACGCCCTACAGACAAACACGAGACCTACCGCCACACACTCGCCCAATCGGCGTCGCTTGTTTCAAGTTCAGCGCTTGTTTCATCACATGTGGTCGAGAGAAGCAGGCTGTCGGAAGGCCATCTCTCGGCTCGCGCACTGCGCATATCTCTTTTGAGGCTGAGTCTCCGCGATGTGGCCTTGGATAGTCTGCAGGCACATCTCGACCAGACTGCGAATTTCTCTTGTCTGGGCCAGGACTACAGTCTTCAACCCTTCATATGCCTGCTTGTATCTGGCGTCTAGTTACCGCTCCCTAAGACACATTCCGCCATGCAAGTCGGGTCGGTTACCACCAACATGGCTGCTAGCCGCTTCCTCTGGAAGGGCTGCTGGCTTTCTGTATGTGTTTCTTTTCATTCGGCCTGCCCGGCTCTCTCGTTCCGTGTTGATTGATGTCGCTATTGGCGGGGCCGCGGCATGGTGAACAGCTCATCTTGATGAGCCATGACCTGGTTCTCGGTCGGCTGTCCGTAAGGCTATGGTGTAATGCACCGAGGACGGCGACACGAGCCGAAATCGAGCCGCAACGTCTTTTCAACTTCTTTCTCTCAAACGAATACACGTTCCTCTCTTGAGGGCGAGTAAGGATTTGGCGGGCGTCGGCGCATTGTCGAAATCTCAGCTCTCCTGAGGAGTCCTGAGCGGAGACGTCGACTGCGGCCTTCGGAACAACCTGAACTTCTCCAGAAGGAAGAGCCGCGTCCGGTGTGAGCTCTGTGATATGTCGGGCGGGGAAGCTTCCTTATCAAGTTGTCCTGGAAGAGGACAAACCAAGGACGCACAACGTTATGCAGAGCAGCCAAGCAACGTCAACAACTCTCAGAATCCAGTGCAGGTACCCGGTTCGGTCTTCCACATCAGCAGACCACAGCACCTGTTCTTAAAGAAGTTTGCGCTGCCCTCAAAAGGGATTTGGAGAACAATTGCAGTGTCGCACAGGACTGCAACATCTGTAGCTCCCACTGAGACAAGTTGCTTTGCTCTCTCCCGGGGATAGCTTAAGCCGCCCGTCTCGGTCTTAAGCCGATCTCGCAGCATACCGGGGGGATCGCAAGTCAGCTGTCTCACTCTGCGGTTACGAGTGATACTGTTCGAGGTATCGATATCTCCGATTCCTTCGATTTGGAACACGGTACAACCGAAACACCAAGACAAGCGTCGAAGTTCGCTCAATGCTACCGTGGGACAGACTCTTGTCATTGCGGGGTTGCCCCTGGTGATGAAGGATTCCTTTTCATTCGCCTGTTTTCGACAAGTCGTGGTAGCGTTGGCCTCGGTATGACTTTCGTCCTCGCACGAGTACGAGTGCGAATGTGCGGGTGTAATGGGAAACTGGAGAATCTTCAGTTCTCGGCGGCGTACTATTTGAGAGTCGGACTTCGATGACCCCGGCCTCCAACTCGGATCCGGTCTCCTCGCAGAAGGACGGACGCTAAGGGGATCCCAGATCTTAAGCAAGATTAGCGAGTGCGAAGCCCGCTAATCCGGATCTGGTGGCGCTTATATCGTGGGATCAGGCCAACAGCTCGCCAAGTCGTTTAAGTCCTGTTGTTAAGGGGACCCAGCATCCGGGTTGGGATCTTTAAGGCCGTCCTGGCGGCGTTTGTCAGACAACCCTCGGGTTAGAGCAACTTGAAGGAACATCGGCTTCTGCAAGCGCAAGGCCAGTGTTGTTAGAAGCAGTCGGATTGATGTGTGTCCGAACAAAGTTGGAATTGCAACTCTGAGCTTCGAGTGGAGATGATGGTGAATCCTACATAAGTTGGGCGACGACATGAACATGACAATATTGAATGGTAAGTTTGTGGATTACTTGACTTCTTGCATGTTCGCTCACAGCCTGGATCACACAGCTACTCTTCTCCTCATCTTTGTTGCAACAAGAGCAACTTAGACTCAATTGGACATCTCTCAGTCTCGCCATTTGTGGCTGTTGGTGTTAGTTTGTTTGCTGCAGTACAACTACACTTGCTTGGTGCCACTGCCACGGTATCACTCAAGTCTACCGGCCGCAATACCCAACCATACTTCGAATAACTTGGGAATATCTGGGAGCCACAGTGTACCAACGGTATTCTCTCTGAGAAAGGCGCACCTCCATTCTTTGGACGGAGAACGAGGGCAGCACAAAATCCTAGTCATCTCAAACACAGCGGGACTTACACACACATCATCTGTCTTTAAGTGGCCGGCCAAGACCTTGTGCCTTCTCAACCTTACACTCACCAAGTGTCTGTCCAATAATTCCGACTGGTACTTCGAATCCTCATTCCGCCGGACGGGACTTCCGTGATCGGTGACGTCGGTATTGTCCTGTCTCCGTACTTCCGTGCCGTCTCGGGTCTTGGCTCCCCGGAGAAGAACTTCACCTCCAGCAACCACGACTGGAAGTTGTTGTCCCTCCGCAGAACCACCTCACAGAACAAACACCTGGCAGGCAGTAAGCCGGGAGAGGCTAAGGCACGGGTACTAGCCCGTTATAGGTCAGTAAAGCGAATCCCTGAATGATTCCCGTCCCTTCATGAGTGAGAAGTCCAGTTGGCATCGACAACAACCTGAAGGCACGTTGCAGATGGTCGGCCGTACCTGCCGCAATTTCTCAACATAACCATTTCCCGGCCTTTGATGAAGGTCCCTGAACCTCTTTGGCAGGAACGTCCTTAGCAGGCTTCCATCCTTCTCCTTCTATACTCGTTCTTTCCTTTCTTTGATCATTCACTTTCCCAGCTGCGACTTATACCAATTCGGATGAGAGCAAGATCTAACAACCAACAGCTCCTGCCTCTTCGACACGACTTCAATGTCACTGCCAAAGCCACAAGTGACGATTCCTTTAAATCCACCTCCGTCATTTCTCCCTCCATGCCAACCTCCGACCAAACTCCCAACTCTCTACCGAACCAACAACTCGTGTGTATCTTGTCGTAGGATCATCTGTACCCAGAATCGACATCCGCATCATTCAGTAACCCAACTATTGGATCACGTCTTGTCTTTCGTTCAATCATCCACCCAGTCATTCGTTAGGCGCCGCCGCCTGTCTTATTAGGTATGGACAAGTACAAGAACATCGGTCACGTCGACGATCGGACCACGGGTGAGTATTCCACTCGGTCAACCCCTGGTTCCCTGGAGAAGACCTCCATTACCAACAACCATATACCATCGAGCCACACATCGACAGTCAGCATGGAAGCCATCCCGATGAAGACTGTCGGCCAGAGCGCTGCCAGTACAGTGGCCTCGCCGGCCAATGGGGAGCACCAAGAGCAGGGGCAAGGGCAAGGGCAAGAGCAAGAGCCAGAGCTGCCTTTCTTTGACGCTGAGGAGGGGCAGAAGCCTCTACCCCCTTTGCGGTATGCTCTGCTCGGTATAGGGTAAGCTAACCCCTGGTCCAAAACCCCGAGACTTTGTGTAAGCCTGTGTGACTAACTGTAAACTAGGGTCTGCCTCGGCCTGTTCCTCGCTATGCTGGACACTAGCATAGTCGCAACAAGCATGTACACCATAGCCGCCGAGTTTGACGAAATAGAGGCCATCAATTGGGTAGCTCTCGCCTATACTCTCACCTTCCTCAGCTTCGCCGTCCTCTTCGCCCGGATATCCGATGTCATTGGCCGCAGGGACACGTTTCTCATCTGCTTCGTCATCTTCATCGCTTTCTCTCTCGGATGTGGCTTTGCCAAGACTCTCAACCAGCTGATTGTGTGCCGTGCCCTCCAAGGGCTCGGTGGTTCAGGTAAGACATTCTCCGACTGACAATTGTTGACGTACCACTGCTGACTATCCCGCAGGCCTCTATAGCATTGCGATCATCGTCTTCCCCGAGGTTACCCCTGAGAAGAAAAAGAATTGGATTGCTGGCATTTTCGGAGTGGTGATAGCCGTGGCCGGTGTTTTGGGTCCGGTCATAGGTGGCCTCCTAACCCATTACGCGTCATGGCGTTGGATCTTCTGGATCAAGTGAGCCGATTCATCCCATTCATCGTCGGAGCAAGCACTAACACAGCCATAGCGGATCGATCGGGGCCGTCTCCGCCGTTGCCTTCTTCCTCTCCTGGCCAAAGAAGGAGTACTTGCCCAACATTGAGCGCCGCAAGTGGAAAGACCTCGACTACCTGGGCTCATTCCTTCTCATCGCTGCATCGACACTTATCTGTTTCGCCTTCCAGAACGGCGCCATGAACACCCTGCAATGGGGACAAGCAGTCTTCATCGCCCCCATCGTTTTCGGAGTCCTCTGCATCCTCTGCATCTTCCCATGGACATTCTTCGTCGAACATCACTGGAGGGAAAAATTGGCATGCGCGCTGCCCGTTACACTTATCCGCAACCGCGTGTACAACGCCGGAGTTCTGAATACGATGTTCATGGGCTTCCCCTATCTGCTCTGCATCTACGTCTTTCCGATACGCTTCCAAGTCGTCCACGGGAAGTCCGCACTGCAATCCGGCCTGATGCTCCTGCCAATGCTTGCGTCGTCTGCTGCTGGTAGTACGATTGCAGGAGCAGCCAACAGCAAAAAGAACAAGCTCGCCGAGACGCTGATTGCGGCTATCTTGTTGATGATCGTCGGATGCGCGGCTCTGACAACGGTCAAGCCAACTGAAGGGTACGAGCCCAAGGTCCTCGGCTTTTTGGTCTTCGTCGGTCTCGGGTTCGGTTTATCAGCAGCTGCGTCGACTATGCTTGGCATCACTGAGTCACCAATCTGGGAACACGCCCCCGCCCAAGGGATCATCGCCCAAATGCGCATCCTCGGCGGCAGCATCGGCATTGCGGCCTCCTCCGCAATCCTAGGAGTCAAGACCCGCAACCAGCTTAGCGGCATCCTCTCGCCTTCCCAGCTCCGAGGCCTTGCTGGCCAAATGTCCACCCTCACCCCGGAGCAAGCCACAGCCGTGCGCGTTGCATACACCGACGCTCTGAAAGAGGACATGGTAGTCTGCTGCGCCGTCCTCGCCGTCGGATTCTTTCTTACCTGTGGCGTCTATCGACGGGGCCGCCTCAGCCTGGCTGCGCGCCATCAGCAGCAGCTGGCCGAGGAGCACGCCCGTCATGCCGCCGCCGCTGGGGGGAATGTCGTAGTAGGGCAGGGTCAGCCAGCAGCTGCAGCAAACCAAGGCCCGGCCGTTCCGGGAGACGGCACATCCAGCTCTAGCGCGTGGGCGTTTGCTTCCTCTGGAAGTGTAGAGCAATGGCCTGGTGCTGCCGAGGGAAATAAGGCTTCTGCTCCTGGAAACCAAGTTCCTGCTTCTGGTAACCAGCTCGCAGCTGGAGGGAACCAGGTTCCTGCTGCTGCCAACCAAGCTCCTACTGCTGCCAACCAAGCTCCCGCTGCTGCCAACCAAGCTCCTGCTGCGGCCAACCAAACTGCAACCGCAGGAAACCAAGCTTCTGCCGGCGGAAGAACGATCACTGATTAGGAGAACGAGGATGGTCCTGAGCGCAGACAGCGACATTTGCGCGACGCTTCGAATTATGTTTGGAAGAGTCCCTGGACGTTTGTGCCTTTGATGGGAGGTACACCTCAGACACAAACTGTACAGGCAGGGGCGTCGTCAGGGGCTGGAGGATCGTCGCAGGCTGCAGGTCCGTCACAGCCTTCATTGGTTCAAGGACCGTCGCAGCCGTGGCAAGTTTAAGGTCCCTCGCAGCCGTCGCACGTCGAAGGACCGTCGCAGACTGGAGCATCACCACAGGCCGGGGCATCGACACGGCCCAGAGCATCAGCACGGGCGGTTCGTAATCCCAGACCGGAGGGGGCGCACATCGTGTAACACAACCTCGCCGCAAGATCAGTGGCGTACACGCCAGCCGGCGGGAGCGGAGACTAAGCTCTGCCAGTGGTATACACTCTCTTTCTTTTATCTCTCTCGACACACTACGCATTTTGGAGAACGGAGTCTGCTTTGCACCAGCATCAGCATCAGCATCAGCATCGCACAGGCGTCGGGATAGGGGATACCGGATACGGAAAACATACCGGTCCTTGCTTTAATGGAGTCTTGAGGATCGAAAGCATACATCGTGTTCGGCTGGGTGGTTGTTTTTTATTGGCATTTTCGGACTGTGAGTCCTGTCTTCTCCTTGTCCTTTTGGAGGCACATCATCATTTGATGTACAATAGCGAGTCCCCGGTCATGGTGGGTAAAATAGCGAATTAGACTTGCTTTGAGCAGTTACAGACGTTTAGCTGCGCTGGGAGTAAGTTGTAGCCTCCCGTTCTCATACGTGTCGTCGTCCCACCGTAAGACTTCGTTGTTACATCTAGAGCCCGGCATCATGGATGATGTGTGTTTACTAAAGAGGGTGACGATGCCGACTGCCGAGAGACGAAAGCTGGTGTGGATCTCGGCTATCTAGCTGCGGGGCAAGGTCCGATGGTATCATCGACCACCGCCCTCCGAACACACGCCGATGCACGACGGGAGGAAGCCCGCATGAACATTTGATCCAATTGCTCACTCACCTCACCTTTCTTTCCACCTACACTCTCGTTCAACTCAACTCATGTTGTCCAGAGCACGCCTCGCCCTCGCAACAACCAGCCGCTTCCTCACTGCCACATCCCCTTCACCCCTCTTCCCCCTTCTATCTCACTCCTCACAAACCACAAGAATCCTCAACCGCACAATGGCCTCCTCCTCAGCAGCAGCCGCCCGCCGCCTCCAGGGCAAGACAATCCTCATAACCGGCGCCTCGTCGGGCATCGGGCGCGCCACGGCCCTCGAGTTCGCCAAGACGGCGCCCGACAACGGCGTCAGGCTCATCCTCACGGCGCGGCGCATCGACGCCCTCAACGAGGTGAAGGCGGAGATCGAGTCGGCCGTCGGCAAGGGCGTGGCCGTGCTCCCCGTCAAGCTGGACGTCAGCAACCTCGAGGAGGTGAAGCAGTTCGTGCCCGGCTTGCCGGAGGAGTGGAGGGATATTCACGTGCTGGTTAATAATGCGTAAGATTCAAATCCCCCCCCTTTCCCGCCTGCTTACAGTTACTAACCGAGATAAATAAATAAAGTGGTCTGGTCAAAGGCCTCGCCCGCGCACCTGAAATCGAGCAGGCGGACATAGACGTCATGTTCACCACCAACGTGACGGGGCTGATAGCAATGACCCAAGCCATCCTCCCCATCTTCCTCTCCCGCGCCGCCTCCACCAAAGACGGGTTGCCTGGGGCGGGGGACATCATCAACGTCGGCTCCATCGCCGGCCGCGAACCCTACGCCGGCGGGTCGATCTACTGCGCCAGCAAGGCCGCCGTGCGCAGTTTCACCGACGCGCTGCGGAAGGAGCTGATCGCTACGCGCGTGAGGGTCATCGAGATCGACCCCGGCCAGGTGGAGACGGAGTTTAGCGTTGTGCGATTTTACGGTGATAAGGAGGCCGCGAAGAAGGTGTACGAGGGGGTGGACCCGTTGACGGGGGAGGATATCGCTGAGGTTGTCGTGTTTGCGGCTACGAGGAGGGAGAATGTGGTTATTGCTGATACGCTGGTGTATCCTAGCCATCAGGCTGGGGCGGGGGTTATGCATCGGAGGTCGTAGGTTTTGAGATGGGGTGCGATGCGGTTGGGATGACCGAGTTGTAGGTTTGGAGCACTTAGAAGACATCGCAATAGAATGGCTTGAGAACTATTCACGGCAATGGGTTGGCACCGCGAAAACTGTCCGTGATGCAAAGACGGAGTTCATGCAGCAAAAGGAAAATGTCACTGGATACGTCGACAAAAATGTAAATTGGCAGGCTTATGCAGGGCTCGAACCTGCGACTCGGGAAGATATTTGCGTAGAGTCAAAATCCCGCGTGCTAACCACTACACTAATAAGCCAATTTAGCTGTTGTGCTTTGTTTTACCGCTATCGGTGCTTATGGAGTCTTAGCATTTCCCGGCGGAATAGCTCCCCGAACAACTAGACTTACCGGCCCCGGTGCCTGAAACCTTTCCGTCAACAAATAGGTAGTTCCTTCTCTCAGAAACATCGTTTCGTTAATTCAGCTTTCCATCTATTGACCTGCGGAGCGAATGCCGTTTCTCCTCCAGTTGAGATCCACATTTCTTCACATGTCAATAGGTACACTTGATTTGTGAAATCCGGGAACCTGGTTTCCGGGCGGTCATGCGATGGAGGTATGGTGATATTGTGATTTACATACCAGTCCAGCACCCTAGCTTCATTGTATCCTGTATGTCTCACCTTTCAGCTACTGCAGAACACACATTGCTTTTTATCTAGTGCCCAGTAGTGCCAGAAGGATCGACTCCGAGTCCTTGGGTTCGCCGAAGCAGTGGATTCCCGAGCATTGCCTTCTTTTACTCCCGTCATGACGAATATCTTGCTGCGCGACGGACTTCGAAGAGAATACCTAGCCACGGCCGCTTTAAAGCTTCTCGAACGATCTTACGATATAACTTCGTGGCTACTCCTGACGTAAGGGCAGGGTTTACATCTTTCTTTGACTCGACATTTTATTTGATTTTGCCTTGCTATGTACTCCCATAATGCCGTGTGCTTCTTACAGAACAGGGAGACAAGTACCAGATATCTGCTCCCGAAACGTTATCTAGAGTCTACAACCTTCGGTATGTGTTCTAACAATTAGAGCGTAGTCTCATTGGACAGAGAACGATCGAGGTGTGGTTGTGACATTCTCTTCAATGTTAGCCGATAACCGCCTGATGAAATGAAATAATGGCGCCAGGAAGACTTATATTAGACTTAGAGCGATGGGTGACTCGACAACTGGAATCCGCGGTAGCCAAAAGCCAAAAAGCCTCAGCCTGTCCAACCTTTTTCTCTGGCTCGCAACATTCCGTCTGACAAGACCTTTACATTGCCGACAGTTTTACACAAACTGCCGTAGCTACTTAAAGTGTGCCGTATGAAATCAAGTTTGTTGTTTGTTGCGCTGAGGTTAGTGGTGGTGCCACAAGGGATCCCTCCCGCTCGGCGAAGCTGCAGCGGCCTTGCAGTAGCTTGCAGCGCTTGTCTCTGCTTCGACACTAGACCCTACCAAACTTCAGCTGAGCGCTTGGGAAACACACACACTTGCACGCGCACCCATATATTGAGAACAAAGGGACCGTTAAAACGGTGGAACCCCTGATATTTTGGGTTGCTCTTTCTTTTTTGTCCGAGTACTACCTACCATTCGGAAAATACTCGACCAACAATCATGCCGTTCAGTACACCCTTGATCAAGGCCCAGCCGTACCCCTGGCCTCACAAGGGCAGGATCGACACCACCAACACTGCGCTGGTGGTGATTGACATGCAGCGGGACTGTAGGTTTACACCGTTTCCCCTCGTATAGGCCAGAGCCTAACCATTCCCCCCAGTCTGCGAAGAAGGCGGCTACCTCTCCTCCCAGGGCTACTCCACCGCCCCAACCCGCGCCATAATCCCCCAGATCCAGTCCCTCCTAACCGCCTTCCGCGCCTTCGGCTTCCCCATCTACCACACCCGCGAGGGCCACCGCCCGGACCTCTCCACCCTCTCCTCGCGAGAGTTTCAACGCTCCCGCAACTTCTCGACCGTCGGCGGGATAGGCGACGCCGGTCCCTTAGGCCGCTTATTGATCCGCGGGGAGGCGGGCCACGACACGATACCGGAGCTGTACCCTCTAGCGGGCGAGCCGGTGGTGGATAAACCCGGCAAGAGTGCGTTTCAGTACACCGATTTCCGGCTGCTGTTGGACGTGAAGGGGGTGAGGAACCTGGTCATCTGCGGGGTGACGACGGATGTGTGCGTGAGCACGACGATGAGGGATGCTAATGATATGGGGTTCGAGTGCTTGCTTGTGGAGGACGCGTGCGCGGCCGGGTTGGGGGAGTTGCATGATGCTGCTGTTAAGATGTGAGTTTGACTGAAATGACCCGGTTGCTGAGGGGAGGGTGAGGCTAACGTTGACACAGGGTTATTCAGGAGGGAGGGATATTTGGGGCCGTGACGACTACGGCTGCGATATTGGAGAAGATCGGGTTTGATTGAGGTCTGCAGTTCATGCGATGTTGTGGCTTTTTGTTCATATTCTTGTTATTGAGCGAGCTTGTTGTTATTTAGCCATCACCTAGGAACTCAAAAGGGTTATTAGACCCTCGACTTGGGTTTCCTGGCTTCTTCTCTTGCTGGCCGGCGCTCTTCTTATCCCTCTTCCTTTTACCTTTGCCCTTCTTCTCTTTTGGGTTGAGAATAGAATGCATCTGGACCGACAACTCGTCGCCCGGTTTGGTCCACTCGAAGAAGCGTTGAAGATCAACACCGGTCCTGACCTTGGCGAAGCGCTCAACAAAGTCCGCAATCGAGGGGATGTCGAGAACGGATAACTGGTCTAGTTCTGTTCGCAGCACGGTGAACTCTTCCGGTAGTTCATGATCTCGGCAGACGAAATCGTAAACCTGCCGTAGCATCCTGAGAGAGTAGTGTATCCCCTGTACTTGAGCGTGTAAGTGCACAAAGTCCCAGGCCCCAACATCCAGATTGCCGTTAGCCTCCGCTTGTAGCATGTCGAGACTAAGAATGCTGCTTTTCTGGTGCTCTTCGGACCACCTCATGTCCTGGTATATAGCGAGGATCAACCATCGCAACTCCGGCTCGGCAACGCAGCCCTGGACCATGGCAATGTCCTTTATGAGTCCCGTACAATAGTTCCGAACTTGAGATCGAGGAACTGTCTCAACACGAGTCCCTCCCGGAAGAGATTGCAGCCTCCGATATTCGACCACACCGGTGATGGGTTCGGTCGCTAGGAATCCGGCGGCCGCATATGCCATCTGTCTTAGAGGCGTGCTAATTTCCCAAGCACTTGTCCGGGCAGGGGAATCGGCCAGAAATGGCAGATACATCGAGACGCTTGCGTCTTCCGTCTTCGAGAGGAACCCTAACAACAGCTCAGAGATGCGGGGGTCAAGAAGACGACCTGATATCGGCTCTAGCGAGACGTGTTCGATTGTCTCCGGTGACAAATATTGCTGCATGAAGATTGTATGCTCCACGTCTACTGTATCGGAATTGATTTGTGCCTTTGCGAGTTGTATTGCTCGATTGAGGTTAACTTGCGGGTCAAGGATTATTTGAAAGCCCAGTGACGAAAGGCCCTTTTCCCGCGGGAGAGAGATGCGCTCGCATATCTTCGAGCCCGAGTACTCGGAAACGGTCGTGGTTTTGTCTCCAGCAAGCGTCTTGAACTCGACAGTGGCGAAGAAAGCCACGCTTCCTTGCGGGCCAAGGTCATGGACCAGCAGGTCGGAGTCGGAGGTGAGAATAACGCCGCCAGACGAACTGACGTGCCTAGCACAGTATATATCCGCCTCGCCCGGTACCAGCTTGGTGCTAGGCCTGTATGTTTCAGAGGTACAGAGAGCCTCGAGAACGGCCGGGACGAGGAAGGCCGGCGTAGGCAGCTTCTTCGGTCCAAACGTGCCGGTGAAGGTAGAGAATGATACCGGCACTTGCTTCTTGGTAGTCTTCGGCACGCCTGAAGGGTAGAGGGAGTAGTATGACCGCAGCCCCTTGGACAGGTCCATGAGCCTCCTCTTCCGCTCTGGTTCCTTGGCTGATGGCAGGTAGCCGTCAAAGTAGATGGCTACGCTGATGGAGAAATCAGCAGGAGGCCGAACATGGAGCAACGAACAGGTCTTACATCTTGGCTCCCGAGGCGGATAGCTCGTCAAGCCATCTTATAGCCGTCTGTCCCAAGAGACTGTGAGATGGGAGATCGAACAGGGACGTGGCCTCCCTCTGGCAATAGTGGAGGATATGGTATGCCAATCCTGGACCGTCGATGACTATATCGCGGCCTTTGAGGTCTATCTGTTCTGCATATGGCTCCAGGAGCTGTCTTAGACGTGGTATGCCCATGTTCGTTGACGGGTGCTCGTCCAAAGCCCCTGTGGTCGGTTTGCAGGTTGGCCTTGGCTGGTTAAGACGCGCTCCCAGAAAGGGTTTCACCCAATGCACATGCTTCCCTTCCCCGGACGTCGATTTAAGCTTCGGAACGGTCTCGGTTGCTTTGAGAAGATCTTCAAGAAGCAAAGGCACGACTGACACATATCTCGAACACAAGAGGAAGGTACATCTCCGCGGGCGGGAGGTTCCATCCGACTTCCTCAAGGTCTCCACTCTGCCATTTTCGTGCAGCTCCACCCTGGGCTCCTCCACCCTTCCAGGTTGTCCGCTATGACCACCTTAAACTTCGGCCGTGAAAGATAAAAGCTCTCCCAACCTCCGCCTCAAAACTTTTCGCCCACCCCTCTCGAGATGCGGAATACTCTCATTTTCCCGGGCAATTCGTGCCCAAGCCTCACCTCTAAAATATGTGAGAACTTGGGTATGCAGCCGGCCGAGGCCGAGCTCACTCAATTTTCAAATGTCAGTCAATTCCCCGCCCTGCCCGTTGCCGTTTGGCCTCGGTTGTGTCCGTGGTTTCCTCCCTTGGGACGTCACGGGGTCGGTGACATTGACACAGGATGTTGCTCTGGCAGTCAATTGAATCCTTTTGGCTAACGTTCTTCCTCCTCTCCTACAGGGCGAAACCAGTGTACGGATCCTCACGAGCGTTCGCGAGAAGGATGTCTTTATTGTGCAGTCGGGCAGTCCCAACATCAACGACACGATAATGGAGCTTCTGATCATGATCTCTGCCTGCAAAGGAGGATCTGCCAACAAGATCACTGGTACTGTCCAAACCAAGAAACCGGCTCCGTGACTGAGGGAGCAAGAAGTTAACAAGACGCCTTGCAGCCGTTCTCCCATACTTCCCCTACAGTCGACAGTCGAAGAAGAAGTCACACCGAGGCGCCATCACCGCTCGGATGCTTGCCAATCTCCTACACGTTGCCGGTGTTAAGCATGTCGTCACAGTGGATCTACACGCATCCCAGATGCAGGGCTTCTTCCAATGTCCCGTCGACAACCTCCACGCCGAGCCGCTGATCGCACGCTGGATCCGTCACAACGTGCCCAATTGGAGGGAGGCCGTCGTCGTTTCCAAGAATGCTGGAGGCACAAAGCGAGTTACGTCACTGGCCGATGCTCTTAAGCTGAACTTCGGCATGGTGACGACCGATAAGAGGCGCGGCACGGCCATGACGGCCAGCATGATTATGAACGACGAGATTCCCATCCAGAGCATGCTTGACGAGGATGACGAGAGTAAGGAAGATGCTACTCCCAAGAGCGAAGCTCCGCCGGCTGGTCCTGCTAAGGACAGGGCTTCCCGGATAGTGGCCGACTCTCAGGGCTCGCCGAGGCGGATTAACCCCCTGCCGGTGCGGACCCCCAACCCCCCCAAGTCTCCTTATGCGAGACCTCGTACGTCAACGTCTCAAAACTCGGCCACCACCGAGCTGGATGACGAAGCTGAGTCGGATGATGCCGACTTCAACGATCAGCGAGCCAGCGATGTCACTCACGGTCGGTTGGTGCACGGCCACATCGTTCCCGACGACTTTCCTTCCCCGGCGACTTCGGCGGCGGATGCAAGCATTCCTGAGGATGATCCTATGGCCATGTCTCATGCGTCGTCTTTCTTCAAACCGGAACCACATGGCGCTCTCGGCGGCTCTGGCGAGGAAGGCGACAACTCGGATGACGAGGAGATCATCACCAACTCCAAAGTCGAACACATGATCACTCTGGTAGGAGATGTCAAGAACCGTACAGTTCTGATTGTCGACGACATGATCGACAAGCCCGGCTCCTGGATTGCCGCTGCTGAGACCGTTGTCAAACGCGGCTTGGCCAAGAAGGTGTACTGCATTGCCACACATGGAATATTTGGGGGGGACTGTCTCGAACAGATGCAGTCATGCGATTGCATTGACGCCATAGTCGTCACCAACAGCTACCCCATCCCCGAGAGCCGGGCACGCGCCTCGAGCAAGCTGGTGCTGCTCGACCTGTCATTCCTGCTGGGCGAGGCCATCCGTCGTAACCATTATGGCGAGTCGATTTCGCCTCTGTTCCAACACATTGTTGACTGAGAAGATTGTTTGTCATTGGGCTGTCTCGTCATGGGACTCCACGGCGCGAAGAACATGTTTATTTGTACGACTATTATGACAACAGGTATGTGAAGGTACCGGAAATCACGAGCACGGCGTCAGGGCGATGAGGCAGGTCTTACCAGGTTTAGGTATGGGCAACACCACTACTGGGGATTACCAAGGTTAGACGGGAAACGAGCAGATCAGTCTATGCCAATTTGACACACTTAATACTTACCCCAGGCCCATCATTGGGTGCTGCCGAGCGTGACTGAGGGAGACGGAGACATATGTCCACAGGACAGAAAACATCAGAGGTGCAGACTGAACAAACACAACCCAGCGGTGCTGTCCACTTCGGGACAGCAGGAGCTAAATCCATCCCAGGATTGGTTCTTAACGGAGCGTTGGAAGATATATTGCCCTCACCGGCTTTTCGATTATAGAAGGCCGATTGTCCAGTTCCCCCTTTTCGGGGGGACGCTTCCTTCGTGTTGATGGACTCTCGGCAAGAGAACCCTTCGAAACATTCCTTGCATTGACAGCCTGTTCGTTGCTGTTCCTGCTCGGAAGTACGAACCATGGAGATCACATCTGAGAAACCTCACTGTCTGTGCCACTTGGCACGAGGTAATGATGTTTGCGGTCATGGGACAGGTTCACATACACCGGACAAGTGTCTTGCTCCTCAGACATATCTTCAAAGTTCAGGTTCCCATGTTACATATGTATCTATAAAATGCAAAAGATTTTAATAACTACCATGGTCCCAACATCTCAAAAGCAGAATATCCCATACATTCCACAAGTACAGCATATAATTTCAACAAAATCCCACTCGAACGCCGCCCTTCATTCTGTTGTTTCAGCGGTTTACAATGGTGTCTTTCTCTTCCCTTTCGTTTTCCTTTCACTCCTCCGGGCACCCGTAGCAGCAGGAGGACTCGGCTGCGCAGCTGATGCCTCACCCCCCTCCTCAGCATCTTCCTTCTCTGGGTGACAGCCCCGGCAGTTGTGTTTGCACTCCTTGCCTTCCTTGGTGAGTTTACCTCCAGCACAGGGGTGTTTGCAAGGCTTTGTGCCGCTGGGCTTCTTGGTCGGCTTGGGCTTGGCCTTCGTGGCCGGCTTGGACTTGGGCTCGGCATCTTCCTCATCGGACTTTTCACCCGCGGCGGGATCTTCGGGATGTGCTGGCACTTCTTCTTCGTTCTCCGCGTTCTCGGCTGCAGCTTCACCGTCCACAGGAGCTCCTCCTTCGTTCTGCAGCGGCACTTGGTTGATGTCCTGGACAGGCGGCCGAGCCTCCCGCTCCTGACGCAGGCGCTCGACCTCCCGCTCAAGCTCCTGGATCCGCTCCCTGAGCTCCTCGTTCTCCGCCTGACTGTTCGCGAGGTTCTTGTTGAGTTCGACATTCTTCTTCTGGAAGTCCACCCTTCCCTGCAGGGCGTCGTCGAGCCTCTTCTTGTTCCCTTCGTTCTCTTCTTGAACGTTCCTAAGCTGGAACAGATGTGTGGCGTTGAGAGTCTGGAAGTCGATATGCTGCGCAACGGCGTCGTTACGCTCCTGCTCCATTGTGTCGCGCTGGCGCCGGTATTCGTCGCGCTCCTCGCGGTAAGTTTTGCGCTGAGCGCGGACCTTCTTCAGCTGCGCTCTCAGTTCACGGATCCTTGAGCGGCGAGTACTGGCGTCGTTGCTCGCGGCAGGAGCTGTTGTCTGTTCACTGTGGGGTGGAGGAGGGGGTTGGTCGTTGTGCTGGACAGGGGGCGTATCGGAGTTTGGAATCTTGGGGCTCGTCTGCCTTTGCGGCAGCTCTCCTGACGTTCGGGGCACCACCTTCTCAAGCTCTCTATGCTCCTCCCCTTCTGGCCTCTCCGTCTCCTTCTCCTGCTCTGTAGAGTGCTTATCTGCCTCCTCTTCCACGGGCTCAGCGTTCTGGTCAGCGTCTTCCATCTCGACGTCCTCATCTGTATCGGAAGAGAGCGCATCCCAGTCAGTTCCACCAGGAGGATCGGGTGCGAGATCGTGCAATTCGGTCATGTAGTAGGCGACCATGCCATCCGGTTCTTTACCATCGTTGTTGTCGTCGTCGTCTTCATCCTCGTCGGAGGAAGATGACGATGAGGAGGAGGAGGAGGGGGAGGAGGGGTCCTGATGCGCCGACTCCTCCTCGCCCTCTTCATCTGCCTCCCCTTCAATGACCTCCTCTTCCTCGTTTGCGTCGTCCTCCTGATCCTCTTCTGACTTGGGTGGCATATTATTTGCCGTGCACTTCGTGTAATCGTTGAGAGGATCGAAATCGGAGTCATAATCGTCTTCTTCCTCAAACTCGAAGCCGGAGCTGGAGTAGTCTTCGCCGTCGTTATTGTCTCCTCCATCATTGTCGTCTCCGTCTCCGTCATCATTATCGTCTCCGCCACCGTTGTTGTCTTCGTCATCGTTGCTGTTCCCGCCCTCGTCGTTGTCTTCGTCGTCCTCTGAGGGCCTCCCGGCACGCAGCCCTTCCCAGTGGTAACGATACTTGCCTGTGCGTAACCGGTCCAGGCGAATGTTGAGTATCCATACGACCACGAGCCCTTCAAGATCCTGAGGGTCCGTCTGATCCAACAACAACATGTAGTTTTCCTTCCCATCGTTCAAATACACGGCCCCGAGTCGCAGTTGCCGATTCACTTCTAAGCCAAAGCCTTTCAGTGTGAGAGCCAGCTGTTCAACGGTGTAGTTGCCGTTCGCGCCGATGGCCTGCACGGTTTCCGGGTCTAGGACCGCGTTCAACCCACCTGCGATGTCTTGCAGATGGTCAACTGTCGGGGTGAGGTTTTCGTCACCCGAGAACACCTGGCTGGTCAAGCTGTCTCGCAGGGCGTATAACCCACACAAGTTATCTGGCGCGGAATTCGGTATCGGCTCGGTGCTGTCGGGGAAGCATGTTTGGAAGACCTCTTTGGCGACCTGTTGGGGAGTTCTGATGACTTGTGATTGGACGTTTGTGGCACCTTCCTTTCCAGCGTCCTCCGCAGTATCATCTGCAACGTCCGCTCGGGGGTCCTTCCCGCCGGGTCCCTCGCCATCAGAGCCGCCTCCTCGTTCTAGAGGATTATCTCCGTCATCCTCGGAATTATGGCGGTAACCGACGGCTATCTCCCCAACGTCCGGGTCAAATCCATGGTCAATAATAAGGGGTGCGTTCTGCCCGCCTGATTCCGACCGCCACGGATGCCTTACACCGTCCTTCCGCTTGTTCCACTTCTCACGCCAACCGTCCTCGGCGGCGTCGAAGATTCCCCTTGTCGCTTCCTTGGTGATCCTCGGAAACTTAAATTCCCAGTGGATGTACTCGTTGGGGACAATAGGCTGGAAGTGGTTATCATTGGCGAAGATAAGACCCAAGTGGCGGGCGTTATACGCCCCTCGGGCGCGGAGGTCGTACACCTTCCCTTGCTTAGCCTCGTCCTGCGGGTGGTTGTAGCTGTACACGACGAGATACAACCCGTACAGGTCCGCGGTCACGTCCACCATGTCGATGGGGACGTAGACGTTGGGCAGACCCAGGATCTGCCACATGTTGAGGTTCAGACGCGAACCAAACCTCTTCTTGGTCCCGTCGTGCTGCTTTCCGGGAGAGGCAATGGTCTCGTGCCACGCCTCGTTCAGCTGCTTATAGTACGCATGGCGGGGGTTCTTCTTGCTCTCGAGCACCTGGGCGAAGTGCTCGAGGTGCTCCGCCTTCACGCGCAGCCAGAACCCCGGGTCTCCGTACAGGAGCGTGGCGAGGGCGGCCCAGTAGCACACGCCGTCTGGTATGCCCCGCCGGCCGTTGTAGTTGTCGTGCTTGACGAAGACGACGTCTTCGACCAGCGGTAGGCCCTTGATCAGATCGCACTTGAGCGGGATGCCGGTTTTGGCGTCTATCTTCCCGAGCTGCCAGCCGTCGTCTTCCGCATCCTTGCTCAGCCCTACGTCCTGGTCTGTCGAGGGACAGTTGTACAGGTTGGCGCCGGCTGATCTAAACTCGAGGTCAAACGTCGCTCGTATATCCCCGTCGGGCCAGTTGTGGTCGCGGCGGAACTTGGCCAGGTCGATGCGCAGTCCGACGCGGGGACCGGGCCATTGACCTTCTCTCTCGTCTGGTAGGTGATACCTGAACTTCGGGTTGCTTGGGCTATAGCCCGAAGGGCCGCGATCGGGGTCATTGGTCAGGACGGTGTCCCTTGTCGCTGCGTCCTCGGCGGCGTCGTCGTCGTCGTCGGTTGTGAGGTCTACAACCGCTTCCAACATCTTTCCGGGGACTTTACCGGACGCAGAGGCAACAACAGCATGGCGCTTTGCTGCCGAAGCGGTGACATCCTCCTCTGCCAAAGGTCGCTTCTTCCCCCCCATCTGGCTCGGTCTGCCGCGGTAGATTTCCCATTTCTCCGGCGGGTTTGCTGTCTGATCCAGGAGTGGCTCATCGCGCTTGATGGTCTTCAGGTCCCTGTAGTACAGGTGCGAAGCAAAGTATCGCTGCTCGTCTGAATCGAACAGGTAACCGACGAAAGCATTGCACCTGTCTCTGTCCGCTAGCTGGCTCACGACGGGTTGCAGTACCGCTGGAGGTGAAGCCGGTGCACTCTGTGTCTGGGATGGTGTGTTTTGCGCGGCGGATGGCGTGGTTTGGGCTGGGCCGGCGGATGTCCTCTGTGCCCGGGCCTGCGTGTTCTGTGGAGTCTGACCTGAGTCGGTCTGGACTTGTGCTCCCGTTATCTGGGCCGGTGCGTTCTGTGTCTGTGTGACAGGTGCTGGTGTGGTCGGTTCCCCACGTGGCTGAGAAGTCGTTGTACTCTGCAGCCGAGCTGGTGGTGTGTTCTGTTGTGGGGGGATAGGCGTCGAAGAAGGAGGTCCTTGCTGCGTATCACTCGTAGACTGGACATTGGAAGAACCAGGGGTAGTAGGCCCATACTGAGACGGCAGGGGCTGCGGGGAAAGGAACATGTCCCGATTCCCAGTACCACTACTGGTCGGGGTGGTACCACGGGCGCCAGCGCCAGAGGTGGAAGGATTGTTGGTGGGTGCGAATGGGTTCGTGAAGTTCGCGGCCGGAGACTTTGCCGGCTGTTGGGTTGTGTTCGTCGGGGCGAAGGGGTTCGAAGTCGGAAGATTCAACTGCGCATAGGGATTCGAGGCTGGAGGACCACCGCTCGGCTGCGGATTGCCTTGGCTTCCGCCTTGAGGAGTACCTCCGCTCCCTGGAGGGGTATTGTTTGAAGCCATGTTTGAATCGTTGGATGCTGAACTGATATGTTGGATTACAGAAACGGGGTAATATGTCTTGGATATCGAATCTCGCTGTATCCTCGTTCTGACGCCTGGAAGTTTCAATTCTCGAGAACTGTCGCAAGACAGTTTTCCAGGGGAAAGGGGAATTCTTATTCTTTGACTGGGACATGGCCACGCTCTCAACATGCGACGGAATACGCGATTAATGGCGCAAGTTATCTTCTCCGTTTGATGTGTTTACTAGGTAAACAGGGGGTGACAAAGGCGCAATAGAGTACAATACCGCATGCGGCTATAGACTGAAGTAAGGAAGTAGGGTTATTCGTGTAAGATGATTGGCCAGAAGGGAGTTGGCGGAGAGAATAAAGGAAGTTGTTATTTATATACAGTGATGTACAATAGACAGCGTGCTGGTCGGTATTTGGTTCTCTTTGTATTGTGTGATAGTCAGGATCAAAGAACGGTATAGACGACCAGGATATGAAGGAAAGGTCATATGCTCGATTCGGAAGAGACGGTTCCTCGCATGGAACGGCCACTTGCAGACACTCTTCTCAAGCGAGCAAACACTTCCCAAACAGTCCCTCAAGCGCACAATCCTGAATAGCATAGTCATTCCATTCAAGTGTACTGTTCAAGCACACTCCTTAAACATACTTTCTAAGCATACCCCTTGAGCATACTCCTTAAGCACACCCCTCAAGTCCTCAAGCACAAATGCCAGCATCCTGACTTACGGCTGTCATTACGGCTGCAGCATTCATACCATAGAGAAGAAGGTACGGTAAGAATACCTATGAACGTACGCCAACGGCTATGCTATGATACAACCATTCCCCCTCCAGCAAAATAGTTCAGAGTCAGAGACGAAGTACACTCGAGTAGCCCCTGCAGTCTGTTGGAATCATGAGGGCGCCTTTCCTCCCTCGAAGGTCAACATGTTGCGAAACAGTTGTTGATACCCTCACCGTGATCCCCTGACCATACCATTGGTATCCCTAACCCATATCACTGAGTCGGCTCATAACCGCCCATGCGCCTGACCGTAGTACAAATTTTCCTCGGCATTCCTTATTGCCCTGACCATACCAAAACAATATCCCCTCAAACACCACATCCCAACACCCACCCTACTCCTCATCAACAACATCCTCCCCGTGAATCTCCAGCAACAACTGCTCAAACTCCTGCTTCTTCTGCTCCTCCTCCACCATACTCGCATCCTCAAGCAGATCCTCCGGTAAATCACCCGAGCCGGAGGTGACACACCTAATTAGCCTCCAAGCCCTCCGGAACTCGTCGCGGATGGCCACAATCCCATTATGAGTGACCGTCCTCGCGACGTTGTGATCCAACTCGAACGGGTCCTCGATGGCGAACAGGTACCGGTGGCGGATCTCGCGGACTTCTTGCGTAGTGGGTAGCTCCTGAACCATACCAGCAGACGTGGTGGGGGAGCTGGAAGGAGCAGTAGGTGGCGCGGCGACGGTCTTGACTTCCTTGACTGTTTTGGCTCCGATCCAACCTTTCTGTTGTTTGGCGAGAGTGCCGCCCGGGGTACGCAGGCTGAGCGCGTCGCGACCCCAGTCGAATCCGCGAGGGCCGTTGGGGATGGAGCTCATGTTGCCGTTGAAGGCGTAGTACTCGACGAAGCCGCGGAGGAGTTGGCCGAGGGAATCGCGGTTCTGGGTGAGCATGTTGTCAGCGGCGAGGCGGCGAATGGTCTCCTCGTCGCGCCAGAAGCGGACGTTGTAGCCCTTGCAGACTAGCATGTCGGGTGGCATGTCCGGACTGTCGCGCGGGGCGAGGACTTGCAGATTGGGACAGACGAAGGGCTGCACCACGTTGACGAGGTAGTGGATCACCATCAGGACGTAGCCGTAGCTAGAGAGAGTGCCGCGGTAGGGGTTGTTGATGCCGCGCACCTTGGCCCAGTGCTTGACGAAGAGGATCATGGGCGTGACGCGCGGGTCGGTGTAGGAATAGCACCGAAGGAGGGCAGTGTTATGTATCGCCAGATGGGCGGAGAAGTTGACGTCGCATTGCACGCCGGCGCCGGTCTTCGGGAACTCGAGGGGGTCCTTATACCGGTCCCGAGGTTGGTTCGGGGTCAGGTAGGAAGGGTTGGAGAGACGCAGAACGGCGGGGAGTATCTCCTCCTCCACAAACCGGGTCTTGGGTATGATACAGTCGTAGTGGCGGGAGTGCTTCTTGGGAGGCGTCATTGGTCCCTGCAGATATGTCACATAGCGACGAATAAGCTCCGCGTCCGGTTCCTGGTAGTATCCCTTGTCGAGTGCCCTTTGGAAGTCATGAGCGAGTTGCAGACTCATGTGGCGCCTCGCAACGCCCCTCAGTGTGCGAATGCCTGTAGCCCCTACAAACGTATCGACGGCCGCACGGGTCTCTGGGTCGTGGATACCTGTAATGTAGCAATGTACAATGACTGGAAGGGCTTTGGGTGAGCGCAATGGGTCGTCCGTACCTCCGAGTTCGAGAAGCAGTTGGATGGCTCTGCGGTGGTAAGCAGCGGCGGACTCAAACTCGGCCTGTGTGAAGTGACATATCATCAACGAAGGAATGGACTTCAAGCGCACAAGTCCGTTCTGCAACCTCTTCTGGTATTGAGTAGGGTCGTGGTGATCCGAGCGGGGGTCCTCCTCGAACACCATGTCGTTCTGCAAGTAGAGCCACGCGTCAATCGTCTCACATGCTAGATCTTCTTGATGCTCGTCTTTCTCTCCAACGGGTCGGTGTTTCCAGGACATAGCCAGCATTTCACCCTCGATCTGAACAATAACCCCTGCGAGCGTACGGGGATGACGGGGCAGTGCTTTTACCGAGCGGTAACTGAGAAGCCGGTTCTTCAGCTCCTCGTCTGCAAGACCTTCGATGAAGGCTCGACAGACGTGGCCCAGCTTCAGACGATGCCCCTCAGGATAGGTGGCCGCGTTGTTGTAAGACAGGTCGGCTAAGCCCTCCTGCCGGAGAAACTTCTTTGCTTTGTTGCAATAGGAGTCAAATGACATATTTGGATGCTGCTTCAAGGAGGCTAAACTCCTACGGAAGTGCTCCTCGTCGTCGGTATGTGAACCAGTTGTCTGCTCGGACGGCGTGACGTCACCGATTTCGGCCGGCAAAACTGGGTTGGGAGACTGGCTCGGTTGTTGCATCTGTTGCTGTGAGGCTTGTGACATCCCATGAGGACCAGCAGGAGCATCCTGATCGGTCTGAACAGTACCTTGCCGCGTCGTGTCTGGAATAACGGACTTGACTTGCTGCTCCTCGTCGTTGGGTGCGGTACTCGGTTCCTCCGCGTGCTCTTCATCCGGGCCATCGATGTCCTCACTCTCCCCAGCCTCCCACCTGAGACGAGCTGCACAAAGATCATCCCTAAGGCTCTGGGGAGGGCGCTCACAAACCTTGATGATGGGGACGCGAGTACGGGTGAGCAGACGGGCACCGATACCGAAGTCCAGGAATGCCTTCTCTAGCAATCTTGGTATAGGCGAGCCAGGTGCATCGGGTTGGATGGCCGAACAAGGTGAAAGTAGAGCCAGGTCCATATCAGCAGCCTTTGTTGCGAAGCCCGATGCGAGGCTGCCAAAGCATTTGAGCTCGACACTCTGAGGAGGAATGATAACTCTGGCAACACTGAACTCGTGCTCCACGACAACCGCACGACAGATCTGCTCGAGCCGAAGTCTGAAGTTTTCCTTCTCCATGAGCTCATCGACGCTGATTTCGGCGTTGGAAAGAACGCCCAGGGCTAGTTTCTCAAGAAAGGCAACTTGAGCCTGCACATCATCTGCGCTGGGCTGATACAATCGTGGGTTGTTCAACCGACCCTGGCCGCGTTGTCCGGCACCACGCGAGCCCCGAGACTGGTTCTGGTATGGGCTTTGTCGCCAGTTCTGCGCTTCATCAGAGGCGTGCGGGCCACCTTGGGACGATGACTGACGATGCTGCTGGTATCCCAAGGAATGGTTTTGAGTGGTCGGGCTGCGAGGTGAATTCTGAAAATCGACAGACTGATGATGGCCTCGACCTTGGCGACCTCCTCTATGAGCTGAGGGAACAAAATTCTGGCTTTGGCGGGCGCTGCCATGACCGTGGATAGCATTGGAACCCATCCCACGTTGAGGGAAGACGGGTTGATGGTGGGCATCAATGGGAATGGTTATCTCATTGGCCATCTGCCGACGTTGAGCCTGGTTTGGGCGCTTCTTGGCCGCCTTGTGAGTGCCGTTTGCCGGACTGTTGGGAGGCTCGAGCTGAACGTTTCCTTGCATGACGCCAGAGGGCGGCAAATCCTCTGAGTGGGCAAGCATGAGATGACGGAGCCTGTCCTCAAGCCCGCCGGGTCGAGACAGGTAATTCTCCATCTTGCCGAGGGTTCAAAACAGATCGAGTGATGCGTGTCGGATGTTCGAATGATTGGTAACTACAATGGCTGCTGCTGAGAGCAGATGCGATGGCGCCAGGGAGGATGAGGGGAGTTGAAGGAGGTTCAGGCGTAAGGGAAAGAATGAAACGAAGGGAGGTGACGAGAAAGACTGAGGTTCAATCCATTCGTGGGCTCCTCGTAGTCGTACTCCTCGTCTGTCGGAAGTCACAAACACGACGGTGATGGCCGAGAGCTGTAGGCCAGATGAAGAGGCGCCGAGGTCGTCAGTCGATGCCTGTACTGTTATTCGAGAAATATTGTTGTACTCCAGTCCAGGTAATTCCGATGTAGGCGGCGCTTGACTCCTTTCCAGGACGAGAAATAAGGAGCGACGAGGTTTCCGGTCTCCTCGATGACGGAACAATAGACTATGTCGTGGATAAGGTATCTGTGAGATGTGTACTGCTGGCGTCGAATACGGTCCCTTGCTCGCTGCCGCTCACCGACTCGAGATAGAGGAACAGAAAAGAGGGAACGGAGCCTTCCTTAGTCAGACATGGTTCGGGGAGCCGGAAAGCAGTGTCGGCACACCTGCGGGACAAACTTAAGTTGAATCTCATTGAAAAACGTGCGACTCGATGTTGAAGATGGCTCCCTTGGAAGAGTGAGAGTGGTGGGCCAGTTGAAGTTCAGCTCTAGTGGGGCTGGCCAAAATTACGGGACAAGCAGATTCGACCACCGCAGTTGCTGCCAGCTGCCGTGTCTGGCGGGACAGCTATACAAATGCCACTGCCTGATATAAGGTATCGACTGGAAGTCTCAAGGCACGTTCTTTGTGAGGCGGTGCTTTTCTTTCTGAAGGGACAGTATCAAGCAGGGCTTAAACTCGTTTTGGAAACAAAGAAGCCGAGACTGGCTCGCATCTTGCATTACTATGGTGGGTGCCAAGCAGGATCTGGCTGCGATCAAAGAAGACCTGCCGTATCCCTGCCATCCAGAACAGTGCATAGGTATCTCGCAACGCATATACACAGTACAAAGCACATTTGTCTTGATCCGTCCATCCTCCAGATCCCAGACCCAGAAAATTGTTTGACAAACAGTTGCTGCTCCTTCGCCGTTACCGACCGCATCTTTGAGACGGTACGTACCGGCGGCGGATCCACTGGTACGAGGGTACACCTGGCACAACCTAAATGTGACGTCGCTTGCTTTGTCCCCAGGCCCACTGCAGTGGCTGGCCCGTGCACCTTTCACTTCCAGGCTGCATTTCGGCCTCTTTGTCAACCTGGAAAGCAACAACACTTGCCTCGCTTCCATCCATCAACTCATTCATCCTCCGATTCTTCGCAACCTGCAAACCCGCAGCACCGGACAACGCAACGGAAAACGTCCATAACTGCTGCGATATCGACAGGCCGATTTTATTAGGAGAAGCCGAATACTGGGACATCGCAGACGTCGCCCCCTCACCCTCCATGACGTTCCTTCCTCGCGTCCCTCGATAGACAACAACCACCTGCGACAAGCTTCCTCTACTTGCCGCTAGTTCAACCTTCGACTACGTAGCATCCGTTAGTGTATATCAGCATCGCGCCGATCGTCATGAGCGCACTACCACCAGCGCGGCCCAACGGCGGCAAGCGCGACCCTCCGCCTCCGGGCGCACGGCCTCTGAACCCGAACCGCGTGCTTAAGCCCAGACCGAAGGCTAATGCCCTGGTGTCTCGCCGAGCTGGTCCAACCAGACCGACTTCATTTCGGCCTCCGCCGCAGAGGAAGGGCTTGAATCAACCCCTCGACGCCGAGAAGCGCTGGGCTGAGCTTCGAGCCAAGCGCGAGGCCAACGGTGGCTGGTCGTGGGTACCACCTCAGCCATTCACGGACTATGAGATCTACACGACCAAGAAGGAATTGATGGATGGCATCCGCCACCACGTCATGCGCTTCGACCGCAAGGATGAGGAGAAACCCGTCGACCCCACCGACCAGGACGAATTCCCCCGTCCCGTGTCGCTCCACCGCCGTGATGCACGGGCTACGCAGTTTGGTCGGAACGGGAGCGTGGTCAAGGACGAAGAGAAGCCGGAAAATCCTGTCGACGAGGCCGAGGCAGAGAAGCTGCGTCTCTACAAGGAGCAGCAGGAGGCGCAAAAGCTTGCCAACCTGGCCCAGATCGCCCCCGTTCTGAAGAAAGATGTTGGCGAAAAGCCCAAGGTGGAGAAGAAGCAGAAGGCGACGTCGACCTACTATCCGAAGCACACGGAGGAGGCGAAGAAGGCGTCCGCGCTGCGCTACGAGGAGACGCTGCCTTGGCACCTGGAAGATGTCGACGGCAAGAACGTCTGGGTCGGCTCATACGTCGCCGCTCTCTCTGAGCACGATGTTGCCTTCGTTATAGATGTCGAGAAACGTGGTTTCCGCATGATTCCCGTGGAGCGCTACTACAAGTTCAGGCCTAAACGCCCCCAGAACATCAACTCTCTGGAGGACGCCGAGCAGGAGATTGCCAAGCGTGAAAAGGGTGCTGACCGCTGGGCCCTGGAGGACCAGAAGCGGAATGAGATTAAGAATGAGATTTCCGAGTACAGGAAGTTCCTTGGTGGCGGCCCCAAGGTCAAGATGGAGAGCGCCACTTCCAGGGCCATTCCCAAGGCCGAGCGACGCGATGATAACGACATCGATCTCTCCGGCGATGAGTTCCAGGACGACGACGAAAACCCCGGCTTCGACGCCGATGACGAGGACACCAAAGAGACGAAGGAACGTCTGCGCCGCGACCACCTCGGAGCCAGCATCTTTGACGAGGTCAAAGAGAAAGAAGTGGAGAAGGAAGAGAAGGAGGCGAAGCTCGAGAAGCTACGCGACAAGCTGCAAGGCAAGGAGACCCGCAAGGCCCTCCTGAAGCGGGAGCAAAAGTACGACTACCTCAGCGACGACGACGACTCGGAGAATCCGTTCGCGTCGTCCAGCGAGTCGGAGAGCGAAGACGAGGAGAAGGAGAAGGCCAAGGCCGAGGAAGAGAAGAAGAAAGAAGAAGAGGAGAAGAAGAAGGCGGCAGCCGACAAGACTACCGCCTCGGGCAGCAACACCAAGGGCAACACCACACCCTCGGGCAAGCCTAAGCAGCCGGACATGAGCAAGAAGGGCAAGCTCAAGCGCCCGGCCGACGTGGACGCCTCGGAGACTAGCGGTAACGAGTCCTCGCGCAAGCCGAAGAAGGCGAAGAAGAACCTTGCTCCCGGTGCTGCTGGGTCAGCCAACGCCTCTAGGTCTGGCACCCCCCTCCCCCGTCGTCCAGGCGGCGCCGCAAGTGACGGCGAGGGCACAGCCAATGAGGGCTCCGACGGCGGCAAGCGCAAGCCTACCAAGGTCAAGGTCAAGATCCCCGGAACGGCGACTGGCACGCCCGCTGGCAGCAGGGCAGGTAGTCCCGCTCCTCACCGGGCTGGTTCTGCTGTGGGAGTGTCTACCAACGACTTCGCTGCCCGCCAGGCAGGTGCTACCTCGCCTTCTGGCTCGCCGGCTCCTGGTTCTGCTCCTTCTACTCCCAAGGTTAACACCAAGCCGATCACGGGAGAGGAGATCGTCTCTGCCATTGTCAGCAAGGGAGGTGCTATTGGCATCGGTGACTTGCTGAAGGAGTTCAAGGGACGGGTTGGCACGGGCCCTGGCCAGATGCCGAAGGGTGACTGGGTCAAGCTTGTCAAGAACCATGCCGTGTATGACAAGGATAAGATGCTGAGGCCGAAGGGGGCAAAGGCGGCTGCTGCTCCTGCACCTGCCCAGAGCTAAGGTGATTGTGGTGGGTATTTGGATGTGGCGGAGGGATAGTCGTGGTGTTGGGCGTTAGTGAGGACCTGCTCCATGTGGCAGAGGCACGAAATGCAGAGGGCATGAGGTGTGCTTGGAGTTTTTGGTATCGTTCGTTCGGGGCTTGCCATGATCGGCGCCTCTGCATGGGGGTTATTTTCCAGAGAACTGAAAAACCAGAGCTATTGGGGAGTCGTGCATTATGCTCCATAACGCACATGTCGCCGTTCTGTCTGTCAGACAGACCGGGCCCTCCCTTCTGATATATAATGTTCACGGTAACGGCTAGATCAGGTAGCCCTAAAATACGCGGCTCCTTTCACTATGACACTGGCCTTGTTTGATGAAATCCGTCTTCGGACAGATTTCAGCTGACTTCTCTCCATGACAGAGAGCAGCAGTTTCTCAATGACATGATTCTAGATTCCAGTTCTACCGTTGCGAACATGGCTGTCGTCACAGAAGGTGCAGATACACGCGTAAGAAGTTGAACCTCCCAAACGCTGATGGAAATGAAGACACTTCTCAGCATAAGTCTCATCCCGGGACAGTTGTCGTAGTCGTCGTCATGGGCGGCCTCGCAGCGCCGCCCGCCCTGTGGATGCCGGAGCTCCGTGTCCGTTTCATTGGCGCTAATCCGAGCGCTACTCCTCCGTGGCACTGTGACCATGCCTGTTTGGGTGAGATGCAGCGAGCAGGCAGCCGATCCACTTCTCTCCGTTGGTGGAAGGAAGCTGCGCCACGCCTGAACGTCAATCATGCTATCCGAAGTGCACTTCAGCTCTTGCGTTCTAGCTCCGAGTCAAATCCTTCTCTGTATTCTCCATCTCTGTCCCTTGTCTGTCCGATGAAGACCGAGTGGTCATCTGTTTTACTTTTCGAATTGTTGATAGACTGATTGCTCCACGCAGTAGAAGCAATACCTATCTCCAAACATTAAGACACCATTGATCACTTACACGGATAGATCGGAGCATATCACTACCTCACCTTAGACAATAGCACATCCATCAACCACGCACAATGGAACCTCCCCGACCGCCAGCCATAGCCGAAAAGGCCCTCCTCCAGCAGCACTACGACAACGCAGAGCGTCAGCAGCAGCAACAAGAATCCGGCATCTCCTCCTCCTCCTCGCCGGCCAGCCCGCTCGCCGCCCCCACCTCCCCGGGCAACACCGACCCAGAAGAGGGAGTCGACGCACCCATAGCGATCAACCACTCCTCCACTACCTCCTCCTACCCCGCCGACAACTCCTACTCTTCCTACCCCTCGGGCTCCGGCTCCCAAACACCACCCCCCTACTCCGGCCCGTCCTCATCAACCTCTCCCGCTCCGACCCGACAACCCCTCCCCAAGGTGCCCCAGAAGTACCCCGGCCTGCCCCTCCTCGACTACCGCCTCTACTCCCCTCCCCTCTTCGAGTTATCCCCGGACTGCACGACGATAAAATCCACCGCCCCCTACCTCTCCGCCAACGCCACGGCCCTCGTCTCCCTCGTGCGTGCGCAGTCCACCGTCCCGCCCAAACCCCAGGTGCACATAACCGGCAAGCGCGGGAGCAACAAGGTCGACTTCGCCGTCAAGCTGAACCTCATGTCCCTCCTCGTGCCGGAGGATCCGCGCAAGAGGATGGACTACATCCGCTGCGTCGGGTCGGGGGAGCTCGCCATGCGCGGCGGGCCCAAACCCTCCCTCGAACCGGACGTCGCCGATGGCGGGCTGGAGGAGTGGGCCAGGCGGTTCGTGGAGGACCAGGCGAGCGTCAAGACGTTCACGCTCGAGCGCGTGGTGGCGAACTTGGACGTCGAGTGGTTGGAGGGACAGATCCGGTCCATGGTCGCGAGCACGGGGTATAAAGGGGTAGTGTCGGTTACGTTCCCCGTCACACACGCGAAGGTGGTCGTGCAGAATCCGGATAAAGTAAACAAGTTCTTTACCAGTGTTACTACGCTGTTCAGCGGGAAGAGGAAGTACGAGGTCGTTAAAGCGGTGTGGCCGTTCGCGACGCACAAGAACGGCGAGCAGGGGAGGAGGTGCGTGGTGCAGAGCGAGGAGACTTGGTGGCGGGAGTGGAAGGACCCGATCCGCTGGGCGATTGCTAGTAAGAGGCATGGGTGGGTTACGAATGAGGATAAGCTGGAGGGGATTATGGAGGGGATTGGTAAGGGAGGGGGCACGGTGGATTGGGGTCCTGAGTATTAGGTGTGCGAGGACGGGGGGTTCGTGAAGATGGTGGTAATGGGATGGATGGTATGGTCTCTTAGCGTTGGAGTTTGGGTTTTGGTTGGGTTTGGTATGGTTGTCGGGATTTAAATCTCCGCTCAGCGACCGCAAGCTGTTCGTAGAGCATTTTGTCTTGAAAGGACGACGTGGAAACGGCTGGTATACATAGGAAGGCTTAGCGCATGTAATCATCTTAATTCTCTATTTTACCTTATCGTGTTGTTCAACATATGGCATTAGCTCCCTTGAGGAGTCGACTCTCGTCGAAATCGCTGCGATAATACCATGTGGCCCCCGAGTGAAGACGAAGTCCGTCGAACACCTAGCCAAGCTTGGCCCGACCCCTTTTGGATATCCTACATAAAACTGACAATGACCCAAACTCCTTGCTCCATGAATGCTTGCCCTAACTCCGACATTACTCGACGGCTTTCCCGTTTTCCGATGGGTATCTCCTCCAACATGTATTTACTCTAACTGCTTGCGTCAGCTGATATCTCCCGCAATCGAGATGGGCGAAACATACCTCGATGATGCTCCAAGCATCAAACTTGACCGGCCGGCGCCGTCCAGTGGCTAGGTACATGCAGCATATCCGACATAGTTGTTGTCGAAGAAGTCCATGGTCCGCCCGACCTGATTGGTCTCACAGGGGCGACTTCTCCTAAATATCTAACCCTCCATATATCGGACCCCCGTCTGCTCTTAAAGCAGCCGGGTCTGTTTTCATTGTTTTTGACCACATATCTCACATAACCAGTGACGGGGTGTCACATTACCGAGGGAGGGGAGTGGTAATCAACCAAAAACCGGCTCATGGCTGATGCGGGGAATCGCCGAACGACCTTCCCATAAGTAGCTCGTAGTAGACTCTCTGATCCGCGTCCGTGCCCAGGTCAAGACCGTAGTCGTTGTTAGACAGGTTCGTCTCGGGGTTGGAGCCCATGTCGTAGAAGTCGGCTATCGTCTCGTTCGGCGCGAAGCCGAGGGGTGCTAGTGTTTGGAAGGCGTGTGATGTGCTGTGGACTGTTAGCACGCATCCATAGGGGGATGAATAAGGGGAACGTACGATCTAGCAGCATCCTTTGCCACGATATCCGACAGCGAAGTCGGCTCTCTCGCCAGCTGGTGCTGCTTATTCGCCTGCTTCGGCGGAGCCATGTGATTCTGTGTCGGACTAAAGTCGAAAGCAGGCGGCGCGGGCGAGAACCTGTGTTGTTGTTGCTGTTGTTGACTGGCAAGCTTACTCAACACATGGCTCGTGCTGGAGAAGATATCCATCGGCAGGCCCTCCTCCTCGGCATCCTCACCCCCAGCCACGCTTCCGGCGACGGTACTCCCCGCTTCCCCACCGCTACTGTTGGGGAAGAACGTCTTGAAGACGGTGCTCTGCTGCCAGCGGCTGATGAGCGTGTCCTGCTGCGACGCGTCCTTGATGGTTTTGAGCAGGGCGCGGCCGCTGTCGGTCCGCAGGTGGCCCTCTATTAGGGCGTCGAGACCCGGGATGGCGCCTAGGACTGCGCCCCAGGCGGCGGCGCTCTCTTTGTAGGTGTTTAGGGCGGTGCGGTAGCCCTTCTGGGGACCGCGACGCTTGGTCGGGCGCAGGTAGAGGCAGTCTTTGTTGTGCTTCTCGCAGACGCCGCAGCGCGGTTTGCCATTGTCGCAGGGCTGGTGGTTGACGTGGCAGTAGTCGCATCTGTGAGGGGGTTTAGTATATGAGGTGGTCTTGTGTTGTTATGGAAAAGGGGTGATGTGAAGGTATGAGGCGAGGGCGTGAGTAAGCGAGAGTGAGTGAGTGAGAGCGATGAGAGCGATGAGACTCATATGAGTTGTGCATATTGAAGGTGAAGATGTTGACATACGCTCTTGACGCCTTCTTCCTCTTACGAGGGTTTACGGGAGCCTCACTTCCGGCGTCGGCTCCGGTGTCACTCATCATGTCGGCGGGCGGGGCCGGAGCCGGTGGTCGGATGGGAGTGTTTAGAGGGTTGAACTTCATCCCGTCTCCCGCCGATTGATCTGGTGGTGCGGGGCCGGCTTCCATCCTCATGCGTGCCTACCTAACCTTATGTCAATTGCTCACAATTGCCATAATTGGGCAATTAGATAATCAGGGGGTCCGATCCCGAGAATGAGAAGCTCGGAGTCAAGCGGCGCGGCAAAAGCAGAGAATGAGTTAAAAATGTTGCTCCGTGACGTTCTGTCGGGCCGTGAGGAGTCGAAGTTAACTTTGGCCGGCAGTCACGAATGAGCGGACGGATTCTGATTGGCCAGACTTGGGCCGGACACCGCATTTGGAGATGGCGGCGTGGCCCGGATTTAGCGTCCTTTGGCGGGGTTGATTGAAAGAGCTGTTTGCACTTCGACATTGTGGAAGCAGATTATTGCTATGACACCTACCTTATCTATCTGAGGAAAAGGTTGTACAGTCTGAATTGTTATTCGCAGGTACCCTAAAAGAAAGATAGAGACTGAGAATACACCTTGAAAACTCCTGCCGTCGGATGCATAACTGTCGTCCGAATAAGGCAAAAGTGGGCCTGGAAATGCACTGTGATCCCAGGGATTTGGAGATCTCTCCGCATGGCTCCAGCGGCTGCATTGTTGCGACGGCGGCACTCATCCCAGGGTCTTCTATTTTCCCCGGATCACCATACCGAATCATCTGCCGACTCGACATAGGCGACCGCCATCTAGCCAAAAACCACGTTTACCAGACTTCTATACTTCCGCTCATATCAAAATCCCGTGAAGAACAAAACTCATCTCACCAATTTCACAGGCGATACCAATGAAAAACTCACTCTCACTCTCACGCCGTCAACCTCGCAGGTGAAGCCGCTGAAGTTCCGGAGCCCGGGGGAACCCACCGGCCCGCCTTTCTATCACAAGCCGGCGCAAAAGATGGATGTCTCCCCGGTCTCGGTGCCGTACGGGGCCGATTTCAAGCCGCCAAAGAATGAGATGCTCTTCGAACCATCGGCGTCGATAGTACTGGTCGGATGTCGCGGTGCGGGGAAGCGCTCACTCGGGTTCATGGGCGCGCTGCACCTGAGGAGGAAGCTCGTCACGGAGGATCACTACTTCGAGAAGGTCACCGGTCTCACGCGCGGCAAATTTCTGAGCAGACATGGCAAGGATGCGTTTGCGCGGCGGAACCTCGAGGTGTTCAAGGAGATGCTGGACAGCAACAGGACGAAGTGCATCATTGAGTGCGGTATGACGAGCCTGACCAAGGAGGCACAGGTTGCGCTACGGGAATTCTGTGAGACGAATCCCGTCGTCTATGTCCACAGGGAGGATAAATGGATCCGCCAGCAGCTGGACAAGGATGAGGCAGAGCAGCTCCTGGAGATGGATAAGAGCCACAGGGATTGCTCGAATCTGGAGTACTTCAACCTCTACGACTCTTCGGGTGGTCGCCAGGACCCAATATCGGGCTCAGCGACACCATCAGAGTACCAACCTTCCAGCCGATCATCCAAACTGCTCAGTGCGAGGGAGGACTTCACCAAGTTTCTGGATCTCATAACCGGCAAAGGCGTCACCCGGACGTGGCTCGAGAGTCCCTTTTCCGTTGCCGCTATACCGCCGGAGTACAGGTCATACTCATACACGCTCCGACTAAGACTTTCGTACTTACGAAACATGGACCTGGAATGGGAAGACTTTGAGGCGCGAGGTGACTGCGTCGAGCTAGTCATCGACACGTGGCCAGACGACCTACTCAACCTAATAGCCACCCAAGTCGCCCTGATACGGCGCAAGCTACGCGTGCCCATCATCTACCACGTCGAGGAGAATCCTCGGGGCGAGCGTCGCAGGACAGTCGAAGAAAAAGAGACAATGGACATGGAGCTCCTCCGACTCGGCCTCCGCCTCGGCGTAGACTACCTCAGCCTCGACCTCCTCCGACCGCCGGACATGTCCGACTTCGTGCTCGCGCACAAGGGCCGCACCAAGATAATAGGCAGCTTCACCTTCGCCGGCTTCGGCGCCATCCACTGGGCCGACGAGCGCGTGATCGACCACTACCGCCGCGCCCAGGCCCTCGGGTGCGACATTATCCGCATGGCGCGGTTCTGCACCGCCGACTCGCCGCGAGAAAAGCTCGAGGAGTTCAAGGTGAAACTCAACGCCACCATCCCGGACCCGAAACCCCCATTCGTGGCGTACGACTACTCCGTCCTCGGCGTCCGGCTCCCCCTCCAATCCCGCATCCTCAACCCGGTCAAACACCCGGACACGGAGAACGAGCGCGACCACTTGGCCACCGTGTCGACCTACCCGGCCGTGTTCATGAACCTCTTCCGCTCCTTCACCCTCGACCCGCTACAGTTCTACGTCGTCGGCGCTAACGTCTCCTATTCCCTCTCCCCGACCATGCATCACGCCGCCTACGACTACTCCGGCATGCCGCACACCTACCAGCCCGCGACGTGCACCACCCTGGAAGAGCTCAACACGATCTGCACCGAGCCCAACTTTGGCGGCGCCAACCTCACCGCGCCTTTCAAGGTCGCCATCATGCCGCACCTCAAGATCAAGTCGCACCACGCCTCCGTCATTGGCGCCGTCAACGTCGTCTTGCCTTTGCGAGGCAGCACGAACTTTATCCTCGACCACGCCAACAGCCGGCACAAAGCCGGCCCGGCAACCTCCTTCTACGGCGACAACACCGACTGGCGCGCCATCCACACTTGTCTCCAGCGTGCCGTTTCTCCCCGAAACTCCGTTCAACCCTCACGCACAACAGCCCTGGTGGTGGGAGCAGGCGGCATGGCGAGGGCGGCCATCTACGCGCTCGTGCAGCTCGGGTGCCGCAACATCTTCGTCTACAACCGGACGGTGGCCCACGCCGCCGAGGTGGCGGGGCATTTCAACTCTTGGGCCGCGGGGCAGGGGCTGACACCCGGAGGAGGAGGGGAGGCGAACGGGTCGTCGTCGGTGGAGGAACATCGGCTATGTCATGTCATATCTTCCACCGCCCAGCCGTGGCCGGAGAGGTTCGCGCCGGCGACGATGGTGATCAGTTGCGTGCCCGCCACCAGCGCTGACGGCAGCCCGGCGGCGGACTTTGAGATGCCGCTGCAGTGGTTGAGGAGTCCTACGGGAGGCGTCGTTGTCGAGGTACGTTACTTCCATCTCCCCCCCTGTCGCCTTTTCCCCTACCTCGCCATTTTATGAATTCCCATGTGCTAACCGGAACCACAACAGCTCGCCTACGAACCCCTCATCACGCCCCTAGTAGCGCAGATGCAAGCCTTCCGCGACACCGTCTCCCCCTCGTGGGTAGTGGTCGACGGGCTCGACCTCGTCAGCGAGATGGCCGTCGAGGCGTTCGAGCTCATGACGGGCCGCCCCGCGCCCAAGACGCTCATGACGAGGGTCTGTCGGCGGACGTGGGAGGAGCAGCAGGGGGAGAGGGAGGAGTCCGGTGGTTTTTAGGCCTGATCTGGTGGAAGAGAGGGAGAGAGAGGAGAGAGAGAGAAAGAGGTGGAGGATGCTGCAATAGTTTCTGGTTGAGAAAGTATTGGACGCGAGAGCTGTGGCGTTTTGGGTGTTTTGGATGTGGTGTTTACACCGTACGATGTGATTCTGGAGACTGTTGGCGGGATTTGTCATATATGGATATGAAGGACATGAAAGCATTGTGGCTGAATGAGGGGCTGCAGCGGGCTTTACGTTTGGCAGTATCACAATCTGACGTGTGAAGAACGTTGTATGTCCACGACACAAAGTGTGTTGTGGGTGGTTTGTTGATTCTGTGTTTCTCAGTACGAACGAACAACGAAGCTCTGTCGTGCCGAGGGGTAGGTATCTATGCGATCCAAGCAACTGCCACCATGCTAAGCTCCCCAAAACGCCGTACCTGTTCATAATGCATCCCATCCTCCGGTCGAAAAGCCGTACCAGTAGTCACACGTCCCTGTGGGAAGGGGAACAATCCCAAAACTCCAACCATGCAGGCTACCGCGAGCCCGCCATGTCGAAAACTTGCCACACCGAAAGCCAACACCCCAAAGCAAAACCAACAACAGTACAAGAGAAGAAAGTGCAACAGGTTAATACAGGTTTAATCATTCCCAATCCTTAATCCGCAAGCCAAGTCCAATCATAACAAAAGCGAGAAACGAGTTGTGGTCACCAGCTCAAGCCAGCTCAAACAATCTCGAACCCATCCTCAACCCTAGCCTCCTCAACTCCGGAGCCCGTCTTCCTCAAATTCCCCTTCCTCTCTTTCCCCTTGAGAGCCAGCCCGTTCTCGTCAACAACCTCGTACTCCTTCTCCACCAGCCTCTCCGTGTCCCTCGCCGTCGGCTGCTTGACAAAGACATCCAAGCTCAGCGGCGCACCAGGCGTGACCACGCTATCAAAGCTGTAGATAAAGGGGTCGTTACCCACCCCCGCGGTCGGGCTAACCGGGGGGTCACCGCCCGCATGATCCTTAAACCCCGCGGCCGCGGCCGCGTCGATCTCGTCGGCGATGCGCGTCTTGGCGATGACGGTGCGATAAGAGCTGGACCAGTGGTTGCTGCGGCCGACCTTGTTGAGGTTCCGGCCGTCCTTGTGTGGGTCCGAGGCGTGGTCCCCGTGGCGAGGGCGCACCTTCCCCAGCTCGGCGGGGCGATCGACCGTCGTGATGACGCTGCCCCGGCCATCGTCGATGTACACACCGCGGACGGGGCTGAGGGGGATCGCGCCCAGGCGCCACTTGTGGGTTGAGTCCTGGTAGCGCTTGTACTCTTGGGATGCGCCGCGGAGGTCGCGGTCGTACTGGGTGTGGTCGGCGGAGGAGTCCATTGTTGATGTGATGGTGTGGTTGGATGCCGCTGTGATGATTGTGTTTGATTCCGGTTATTTTGTGACTGATGAAGTATGTATTCGAAGGCTGAAGCGAAGATTGTGTGATGAGTGAGTTGGTTGTAAAAAGTGTCCTGAGCGCGAATCTGGGACGGAATATATAGGTGTCGTAGGCTGTAGGTTGCTGAAAGACACGGAGAAGCTGCTTTATGCACTTTGTGTGTTTGATATGTAAAGGATAGAAAGAGTCTGTTGCAAAAAGACTTGTAAGGAGTGTTTGATCGTGTAGAAGCACTTGCTTAAAGAAACCGGGGCGTTATCACCGGATGAGTCAACGGCGATGACACCAATAATGGAGACGCGCCTCACTAACACTGAAGAGTGGTGGTGTAAGAGAAGTCCAGCGAAAGCGAGAAGGTTCGCCACAAAGAAGGGTTCGGATTTGGTATGTCAGCGTGTCTTTGATTCTGTTTGTTATTGAGAAGCAAAAAGGGGAAACAGGCCAGGAGCAGCGCACAAAAGAGAGAGGCGCGACTGGCACTGTACACTTATAAGGTCTAGCATCGGGGCGAAACGGGTTGATGGCCTCCATCATGAGTGCCTGCCTTATCTCGACGTTTTGGGGAAGCCGGATGACCGACGATAAAGCTTGAGGGGTGGCTCCAGTGGGCTCCAGTGTTGTCTGCCTGGGCGTGTGCATTGGCTTGGTGCTCTGGGGGGCGTGTGGGACGAGCCACGTGCTGTGCCTTCGTGATGCAATGTGATGAAAGCGTAGCGCCTTGAAAGTCTCCTTCCACTTGGAATTGGTGATAAAGTGACTTGCATGTGTTGGAGCTGCGCCATTCCAGTTCGCATCATTGATGCCAAGCCTCAGCCAGGCGCCTGACCGATGACCACATCTCAGCTTCTCTCTCATCGTTCGACGCTGGAGGCATCCGGACAGACGAAGTGACGATAACCTTGTTGGATGATGATATCAGCCAGGGCGCCACCATGGTCCTTGTCTTCGTGTTCCTGCTTTGGCGCATCTCAAACTTGATGGAACTTGGATGACGGATATGCTTTGAAACTCGGAACAAAGAAGCAGCGAGGGACCGTCCGGACCTGTGGCCTTGGTTGTCGGGGACCCGTGGCATCGTCACTGAACTGTCATTTGCTGGTTGAGACAACCACCCAGGACGGTTGTCACGCATGGAAATGCATTGCCGTGCTTTGAAGTTGCAGTTGGAAATGGAAGTTGAAAGGGGCCCAGTGCAATTTGGAAGTTATGAAACCGAGCTCCCCCGCAGCGTCCCGTTTCCCAGCGTTAACGCGTATTAGTGAATTCATGTCTCGGACTCCTATCTTTGGGGCAATAAATAATACTCGCAGTCTAGATCACATTAGCAAGCACTGGTGCCTTCTTGGACGTTACCTTGCTTATCCGCCCACTTGTCCATGGGAGATTGCGCTGCCAATAGAGGAAGAGAGCAGAGGGCGTGTCTCGAAGCAAGTCCGGCCAGGAGTCATGCTCGTCTTCCCCACGCTTCTCTCACCCCTCTATTCCGTAATTAGATGGAGGTGCATCTGCTGCAGAGTGTGAGATCCAGTAGTACACCCTCCTGCGGGATTAGCAGTCTGACCACTCATTGGCCTGGCTTCGGATGTCGTGCCTGAATCAAGGTGTTGTTGTGGTTCCCGAAGTTGTTGTGGTTGCTGATGTTGTTAGCAATTCCGGAGAATGGATGGAGGGGCAGGCTGTTATCGCGATAAGGCGTCGATAAGGCGTTATCTTCAGCTGCAACCATTCCGACTCAGCTCGCTGTGATACTGATAAAGTAATACCTCCTGCCGGATTGTGCCAAGTCCAACAAGAAGGGGTGATACGTGTCGAGGCGCCGTGTGACACGTTCCGGCTCACAGCCATTTCTGGCTGCCGCACTTCATGGACAGCTAACAGAAAACAGCCATCATCTGCCCGAACATGCCCCTTGAGCTGCGAATGCCAGCACGGAGACGGAAACCGGACATAAAGTTCCTGGGGAATCAGGTAATAACTCAAGCATTCGCCTGAAGAATGTTCCGCCTGTCCCGGGCCGTCCTTGCAGGAAAGCAAAACGCGCTGAGCAGACAGAGAAGTCGCGACCTGATGTCATTAAGTTCCACTTTTACAGCGGGCATGTGATTTGACAGGGGTCCGTGTCTAGCCTGCGGAAGAAGCCGCACGTAACCGCAAGGCTGTCAACGGCGACAAAATAATCCAAGCCTTGCTCGGTGGCATCGTCAAACAAACCCAAGGACTAAACCAGTAAATCTAGAGGGCATATCACTACATACAGAGCAATACAGCACGGGAGATCTGCATCAAACCCTTCACCAAACCGAACCCCACCATCCTTCATCCCAACTTACACCACACCACAAACCATGCCAGACCTAAACTCCTACCTAGCAGCACACTATCTAACCTCCGACCCCAAACCAACCAAGAAACGCAAGCGCAAGACAACCGGTAAATCCGAACCCTCCGGCCTCCTAATAGCAGACGACGACGAACCAGGCTGGACGAAACCCAGAGGTTCCGACGATGACAACGACGACCCGGAGCTGCAGACAACCGTAGCCGGCACGTCGGCCGAGTTCCGCCGCGCGAAAAAGTCGGCGTGGAAAACCCTCGATGGCGCGCCAGCAAAGAAGAATAACAGCGACACAGCAGCCGAGGCCGACGCCATCCTCGCCTCCGCCGCGGCCGAGGCCCAGGCGGCTGGCGGTGGTGCGGGGGATGACGAGGCGCCCGCCGTGGCGGATGGAGACGGGGACGTGAAGATGTCTGACGGCACGTTCGCGGGGTTACAAAGCGCGAAGGCGATTTCTGCGCAGCTCGCGAGAAGGAGGGAGGAGGAGATGGCTGAGCTGGAAGCCATAGAAAAGGAGAAGAAGGCTAGGAAGAAGAAGAGGCGGGGGGAAGAGGACGAGGACGAGGAAGACCAGGTCGTGTTGCGCGATGCCACGGGAAGGAGGGTGGACGTCTCCATGGCTAGGGCGGATGCTCGTCGCGCGGCCGCCGAGGCGGAGGAAAAGGCCCGGCGGGACGAGGAGGCTAGGAAACGGGCGCTAAAGGGGGATGTACAGCTCGAGGAGGCGCGGAAGAGGAGGGAACAACTGGAAGATGCGGCGCTTATGCCGCTTGCGAGGGGGAAAGATGACGAGGAGCTGAATAGGGAGTTGAAGGCGGCTAGAAGGTGGAATGATCCCATGGCGCAGTTTTTGGAGCCGGATGACGTGCCTGCTGCTGGTGGCGCTGGGAAGACGAAGGCGGGAGGTGGTGGGGGGAAGAGTAGGAGACCGGTTTACAAGGGTGCTTGTCCGCCGAATCGGTATGGGATACGGCCTGGGTATCGGTGGGATGGGGTTGATAGAGGGAACGGCTTTGAGGCGGAGAGGTTCAAGGCGCTGAATAGGAGGGAAAGGAATAAGGGCCTGGAATATGCGTGGCAGGCAGATGAGTGATGCTGTTCTTGGCTGGAGGTGGTTTTGCTATTCTACGCCAGTGCGGCTCCCTTGCGGCGTTGCAGTCATCGATACCCCCAGTTCAGATACAGACCTTATGTAAAGTATAACTTGCACCAAATCATTGCATTGGCGACTCCTGATTCCACTTCAAGTGCAGACGATCCATGCAGCCTGTTGGCAGAGCCGTCGGTCGGTCTTGGGATGAAGCAGCCGATGGATGGCCCATGGTATTGGCTCAACATTGCGTGCTTTATCATTGACCTCGTTGAGGAGCTGTCGTCCCCTTTCATTGCTTTCCCACATCACCACACCTCAACTCCCTCTACCATAATAACGCCGCAATAATGTCGGCCACCACTGTGGCGCCCATCAACCCATCCCCGTCAATACAGCTCATCCTCTTCGACCTAGACAACACCCTCTTCGACCACCACCACTCCCTCCAAAGCGCCATCTCCGCCTGCCAATCCCACCTCCCAGCCCTAGCAGGATACCCCCTCCTAACTCTCACAACGGCGTACAACACATCCCTACAGCACGCCTACGACCGCTACCTCGCCAAAGAAATCACCTACGACGAGACCGAGCCTCTCAAAGTCGGGTCATTCTTTACCAGCCTCGGCATATCTACGCCACCTACCGTGCAAGAGTTCCGCAGCGTCTACAAACCCGCCTACCGCGCGAGCAGGAGGGCAACGCCTGGTGCTATCGAAAGCCTGATTAGGTTAAGGGAATGGGGTTATAGACTTGCCATCGTCACGAACGGACAGACAGAGGAGCAGGAGGCCAAGGCGGAGGTGATTGGCGTGCTAGGGTTGGTGGAGAGGGTATTTACTTCTGAGGAGGTGGGCGTGTGTAAGCCTGATGGGTCGATCTTTCGGTTTGCGGTGACGGAGATGGGAGTAGAGGCGGAGAGGACGGTTATGGTGGGCGATTCTGTCGAGGCGGATGTGAAGCGGGTGATTGATGCTGGGTTGGGTGGTGCTGTGCTGTATGCGCCTGGGATTTCAGATGCACTGATCACGGTTTGCGGGAAAGAAGTTCCGGTTGTTGATCGCATGGAAGGGTTGGTTGGGTAGTTGGACACTGCGAGGGGCGGTTGGGAGTGAGGCTATTCCCAGGCCTGGTTTATCGATTAGACGTCTAGAATGAGATTACTTGGTGTTTTACTGGGTTGGCGAAAATATAGCGGGGAAGATCAGCCGTGACAGGGGCTTACAGGGATTGGCACAGCTAAGCCGGGCGCTAAACACCGCTAAATCCCAGGGTGAGTCAACCGGCGAGAGTCTCGTCTAGCTTCACTTCTAACCAAAAGCACCCGTTCCAGTCATTGAAGAGCATCACTTCGATTTGGCGAAGCCACTGGTCCCTTGGCTTGGGAGTAGTACCTTCAATTCAGCCACTTACGGGCCCTGTACATGTCTGCCATGGGTCGATGACTCTTCTGTCAGCTTGGTGGCCTCACTAACTGTGACACCAACGGCTCAGCCTTCATCTCATCTCAATCTGGAATTGAAAACTCATCGAAAAGCGATGGCCGAAATGCGTCGGTAAACGGGCCTGTATACCCCGGAGCAGTTTGAGGTAGACGCATTTTATCCTTTATATGTGGCTTTGGCGAATGCAGTTACTCGTTTGCCACTATCATTTTTCGTTCCTCGCTCCTTCCTGCAGTTCACGCATTCCATTCTGCATTTTGCCCGGTCGTGAAAAGACGGAACCACTTCATCACATACCTGGGACAATATTCTACAGAGAGACACAGAAAAGCTCCAAACAATGGCGACCCCTGAACCCATTTCTATCAGCTCGCACAACACTGCCCTGTGCATCGTACCTCCGAGGCATCTCTGGCAATCCGTCGACCGCCTCAGAGCACTATACGACAAGGCCTTCGAGAAATGGCCCCCGCATATCAACCTGGTGTACCCTTTCGTCTCCCCCGATGCCCTTCCCAGAGCGGCAGAGGCCATAGAAGCCGTCCTACAGCGCCGAGCCCAGGCCGGTGAAGCATCACTTCGGGTGTCGCTGGATGCCTTGGACGTCTTCCCTCATAAGCACGACAATACCATATTCCTCCATGACGGCAACGAGAAGCGGACATCCGCTCTGAATGAGCTGCGGAGAGATATTTTGAAGGCACTGGGACAGCGAAATACTGGACATAGGATGCACATGACCGTCGCCCAGAGCGAGGATATTGCTTCGAGCACGCACAAGTTTCTCGAGCACAAGGTTAGCCTACTGCCAAAGATCGAATGGGAAGCTGGGGAGCTGCATATACTTGTTCGGGAGCAGCTGCAGGTCGGCGGCAAGACGACGAGCCAGATGAGGGTGTGGGGAACACTCAGCCTTTCGGACGGGCGGCTTGCGCGGTATGATACGCCGAGGCCATTCTACAGCGCCGGGGAACTTGGCGGCCATGTATCAGCGCCGACTGGAGATGATGACGTGCCGCAGGAGGATTCCGTGGGAAGCAGGCCTTCCTACTACTTCGACGACGAGATGCTCCTCTGGCTTCCGTACCGAGAGTCCCCTTCCCCAGCAGACGAGAAGCCAGGACATCTGGCGGTGTCGAGCTACAACGTCCTAGCCGAGTTCGACTGGCCCCCATCACAAGCCCGATACCCCTTGCTCATCAGGAACATCGTATCGCGACAAGCAACTGCCGATATTCTCGTCCTGCAGGAAGTCACGGACGACTTCCTCTGCTACTTCCTTAGAGACGAGCGTATCCGCGACCTCTACCCCTTCGTCTCTCATGGACCGCCAGACCAGCCCGACATTGAGTCGCTTCCAAGCCTGTTGAACATCATCATCTTGAGCAAGCGGGCATTTACGTGGCAATGGGTGCCCTTCAGTCGAAAACACAAAGGCGCCGTCGTCGCCGAGTTCGAGGACGTTGGCAAGACCGAAAACGGGACGTTCTTCCCTACCATTCTGGCCGCTGTCCACCTCAATCATGGCCTCACCGATGGAGCCGTCACTGCGAAGAAGGTTGATCTCCAGAATATTCTGGGATACCTATCCCGCAACTACGCACATAACCCGTGGATTCTCGCCGGAGACTTCAACATCTCCACATCGACGCTGACCATCAACGCTGCCGTCAAGAAGGGAGCGCTGTCAGCTCAGAGCGCGGGCTACCTCGAGAGCCTCGACCGGATGTTCGAGGAAGCTAAGCTAGCCGACGCCTGGAAGGTGTCCCGCTTCGAGCTTGGAGACGCCTCGGAGACCGAGGCAGACGCGGCAGAAGAGCTCGCTGAAGGCGAGCGCGGCGCCACGTACGATCCGCTCACCAATGAAGTTGCGGCAAGCATCGTCGGCAGTGGTCTCAACATGCGGCCGCAGAGGTATGACAGGATATACGTCCGCGGAGAGGGAGTGTTGTCCATTGCAAAGTTCAACAGGTTTGGCCTCACGAAGGGCAGGGTCGGTTCTGACCCGGATGCGGAGCCGACATATGCTAGCGACCACTGGGGAGTGAGATGTGTACTCGCAACAGGGTCTCTGGAACCAGAGAAGACCTCGGCGGAGATCGCTAAGCTGGTTGTTCCTGTTCGCTGTCAATGGGTACCAGAGAGTCTCTCCGACCCAGCATCAGTCACGGATTGCCTAGCAGAACTCAACATCCTGCCCTCACAAGAAGAGATCCAGCACCGAAAATCAGTCCTCGACCTCCTAACGGCAATCCTCCTCGAGCAAGACACCCAATCTCAATCCTACCACAAATCCCGCTCATCCCTCGTCATCGTCCCCGTGGGCTCCTACGGTCTCGGCGCCTGGACCTCGTCATCCGACATGGACATCCTCTGCATAGGCCCCTTCAGCGCAACGACGTTCTTCGCCCTCGCCGCGCAGCGACTCCGAAAAGCACCGGCCGACAAGGACGTGCGCATCCTCCGCCGCGTCAAGGCCAACACGGGCACCATGCTCGAGCTCTCTATCCAGGGGATCAAAATCGACCTGCAATACGCCCCAGCAACCTACATAGCCGAGAACTGGCCCCAAGTCCTGCGCGCACCGCCCAACGACTCCGTCTGGTCCCTCCCCACCCAAACCCTCTCCAAACTCAAAGCCGTTCGCGACCTGGACTACCTCCGGCGCTCGATCCCGGACATGGCAAAATTCCGCGTCGCGTACCGCTTCATCAAGACCTGGGCCAAGTCCCGCGGCATATTCGCCTCTCGCTTCGGATACCTCGACGGGATCCAGCTCTCCATCCTCCTGGCGCGAGTGCACAAGCTCCTCGCCCGCGAGAACCCGTCTGTCTCGGTCCCGCAGATCCTGGCGACGTTCTTCTGCCACTACGGCACCTTCGACTGGTCGACACAACTCGTCTTCGACCCCTTCTTCCACAAGTCCAAACTCAACTACACGCGCACCTCCCGCGAACCGCTGGCTATACTGGGGTACTTCCCTCCCCAGCTCAACACGAGCACGGCCGCGTCGCTGCCCTCGGTGAGGAGCATGCGGGAGGAATTCGACCGCGCGATGTGGATGCTCGACACGAAGGGGATGACGTGGATGGGGTTCCTGTGCACCGGCGGACAGGCGGCGGTACAGCGCGTTCCCGCGGCGGATCTCTGGACTACCGGTGCGAAGGACTTTCTGGGCGAGTTTAAGAGCTACGTCAAGATCGACTGCCAGTACTGGGGTCTCTCGCTTGCGAGGGGCGCGCAGTTCGTGGGTTGGTTGGAGAGCAGGTTTGTTGGCGTGCTGGTTGATGTCGAGCGCCGGCTGGCGGGGGTGCTGCATGCTAGGATTTGGCCTGGGAGGTTTGTCGAAGGCTCAGCTGAAGCGGAGGAAGACAAGGACGACGAGGAGACGGGGCCGAGGGATTACCAGGGGTGTTACCTCGTCGGCTTGGAGAAGTTGCAAAGGGATGGCCATCTGCTGAGAAAGGATGAGATGAAGGATGCCCTGGGTGCGCTGCAGACTGTGCTCAGGAGGTTTGAGGAGCAGATACGGAGGGATGAGAAGTACTTCGATAGCAAGAGCTGCTGGATGAGCGCCTCCGTCGTGTCGGGCGGGGAGATAGCGAAACTCGGACTGGTGGCTGATACGAGGGAGTGGGGGGAGTACGCCCCTGGTGAAGAGGAGGATGACGACGAGGAGGAAGAGGAGGAGGAGGATGTTCCAGACCTGGCCGATCTCGAGTTGGAGAAAGAGCAGGGTAGAAGGCGAAAGAAGGGGAAGGCCACGACCGAGACGGTGATTGCTCCCAAGCTGGAGCCGGGGAAGAAGTTCCGCACCGCGGCGGACGTGATGAACCGGCTCCGCTGGGATCCGGGCATGGATAGCGGGGACTTCATCGTGGGGTACGAGGACCGGTTCGTTGGTGCAAGGGAGAAAGCGCTCGACACGTGGAAGACGGAGCAGACGGACGAGGAGTTCATTCCGCAGCATCGCATCTTGTACTTCAAGCGGAAGAGCGACGGCGTCGTGGTCTGGGAGAGGAGGACGCGGAAAGATGAGGTCTTTGGAAGTGGCGTGTAACCTGAACTTAGGCGGACATGAATTAGGTCAAGGCGTAAGGCTCAAGGGGCCAATTCGTGCGTGTCCGGCGACAGAACTTATGGTTAAGTTCTGCTTCTCAGTTCTCGAACAGTAAAACCGACGATTTTGGTGCGAACCAGAACTTGACCAGGCCCGTCATCGGTCGAGACTCCCACCCTTCACTATCCTTCTCCGTTTGGTTCATTCGAGCGCCTTGCCAAAACTTGACGTGGACGTTCTGGATAATACGTTCGTATGGATTCTGACCTCGAACTGACTGAATAGTCCGGTAACAAAGCCAGACAGGTTGGACAACACGCTCTGCCGGGTCTACCTGTAGACGGCATTGACCGATAGCCCCGGCACCCCCGTTGTGGTAGCGGAATACGATGCCTCGGCAAAACCCGGTGTCTTGGTCGTAGAAGACCAGCGTCGACGAAACGTCACGCAGAGGCGCCCACGAAAGGTAGGCATCGTTACACTTCTCGTCCATCGGGCAGGGGCCGCGGTTGTCCAAACGGAACGGCGGCGGGAGAGTCTGATTCACGTGCGGTCCGGCGCAGCGGGCGCCGAAGAAACTGACCGGACGTCCCTCCCTGGGTTCCCCGTACACCAGCGTCACTGGGGGAGATGCGGCAAAGCACAGGTCCCGAACTTGACGATTGGGTCGCGAGCCGACGAAAACGTCACCGACGAGCGCCGTCCTGACCAAGACGTTCAGTTGCGTCCAACCCATGTGGTTCATGCCCGGATCTTGCAATATTTTCCGAGCACCGAGGACGAGGATACGGTCCCGCCGCGATATGGGCAAGTATATCCAGACGACGTGCTCCTGGAGTCGGTCGGTAAGAGACCGCGCGAACGTATCCATGGCGCACGAGTCCTTTGAGCGATGGATGTGAATACCATACACCTGGCCGGAGGCGAAGAAGAATGTGATTCCCGATATCTCGTCCATCTCTACTGCGTGGAGAATCGGACAGGAAGTAGAACGCGCGGGATACGCCTTGCAAAGAGACAAGCTCGGCGGAGCGAGTGTATTCCAGAAAGGGAGTATCCGGGAGTCAGTGGGAAGATTAAGCCGTAGCCGTCCGTCCTATGATGTCAAAGCGTTGTCAGCTTACGAGACCCAAATTAAGACAGGTATGTACCAGAGACATACTTTCAGCTGTGCTGCGACATGGGGTATTGATGCTTTGTCTTGGACGATGAAGGCGAAGCGATTGGTATATTCACCTGCGTACGTCGGTAACTTGGGCAGGCGCTCGAGTTTGCTGATGCCAGCCCAGTCGAGGGTTATCCTCAAGATCGGGAGTGGTGACCGGGTTCCCTCTGCAAGGCGTTCAAACTTCCCGCCACGCTCCCAGGAATCGAGATCTCGCAGCGGAACAGTAAGGAGGGGGCCCGGCTTCGTAGCCGACACATGGGCAGCTAGCTGGAGCGCGGGGACACATCTCCACAACAAAGAATGCCTGGAATACTGCCGAATAATCTCCACCAACTCCGGCGGCAATGTGTCGAGGGGCGGCAATCCGCAGAAGCCGGATATCGTCCGTAATGTGTCCTTGTCCACCATCGGGGCCCGAAGCTCAAGCGGTTGCGCTCCACCCTAAGGCTTCCTCCACGCCGCGACGATCCAGAGACGTTCGAATGCATCTGACGTATTGATGGAGCATTGCTGCCGGAAGATCTCGGCACAGTCAAGATGAACTGGAGCAAACTCGGGCGAAGCGGCACATCTCCTGCAGTCGGGATAGCGGCACAGTAGGCGGCCGTCGACCCTTCTGAGGGTAGGACCTCCTTGGGGGAAAACAAATCGTCGTGTCTGGCCGCGATAGGAGGTTGAATCACCGTTCCCAAAGACTATCAATTGGTGCGACTTAGTCTTTTCTCATCCAGGGTCGAGGGAGCGACGTATCACATACGCGCTATGACTAGCTCATGTTTGAATATAATATCGGTGCAAATTCCGCAGCGCGGATACAGCCCGAGATGTTCATCTTCGTGGGCGACGATGTCCGTAGCTGGCGTTGTCATCTTGTTGTCTTCGAACCTGGACTTGGTGCGCTGGATCTATGGCGACGGCCCGGGGGGAGATTCAAGCGCTTAGCCACTGTATTCAGCAGCAAGGCTCAGCGACCTGGCTGGCATTAATCGCTTCCAAGTAAAAGTAAGAAGACTGTAGGTCTGCGAAACGAGTCTGGTTTGTTGATGATAGCTGGATGTAAAGTTGAGGAGCTACATAGACTGCCACTTTGGTAGAAATAGTGGCGGTCAACGGTCACGTGCCACACCTGGAGCCAACCAAATACTTGATAAGAGATGATGGAGAATCAAGCAGTACCAAGCTTCGTTATGTGAGGGCTGCGCTCCTTCATGGAAGGGATTATCATTTGCATCTCTCCTGATTCATGACAAAGGCCACAGTCGTAATCGCCTAGCTCACAGTGCAAGCATGGGTATCAATACTTCCATCGTCATCCAACCCTCCATCAACCCTCAGGTCCGTCGCTTGCCATTCTGCAACGTCCTCTCCCACTCCCCGACATACCGAACACCCTCCCTCCAATCCCCAGCTGAAGGGTACATATCCTCCACACTCGCCATGATTCTCCTGGGCGCCGTGTCCGGCACCTTGACCTTAACCATTCCATCCGGCGGGTCCCTTCCAAGCATCTCCCACAGCCGTTTCTCCTCCCTTTGGCTGGCCTTAGCATCCAGCGCATCCGCATACGCGACGTGTTGCAGCTCATTCCTGATTCTATACTCTGCTGCTTGGCGTGTTCGCGTGGTGGGTGGATTCTCTTGGGCTGTGTAGAGGAGAAGCTCTTTCGTTTCGGAACGTACTGCTTCCTCACTGATGTCGAGGTTGAGATCTGGCTCGTGTTCTTCTATGGGTGGTTGGGCGGACGTCGGTTCAAATTGTTGCAGAGGAGGGGGTTGTTCTTCGATGTCGGAAAGTTCGTCCAATGATGGAGTGTCCGACAGTGACATCAGGTCTTCATCTTCGCTTTCATCTGCTGGTGGAGCGAGTGCGTCCTTATCTCTCACGCCTCCTAGCGCGGCTTCCACCTCATCGTACGTCATGGGTTCGTTTCCCCCCTCGCTATTGGCAGCACTCTCCGCATCAGCGTCGTTATCATCGTCGTCTCGGTCGTCGTCATCATACACATCCAGTCGTAATCGTCTAGCGCATCCGGCCCAGAATCTCTTGCTGTTCGTCTTCAGGCCGATGGACAGGGCTGCAGCCTCGACGTCCTTAGCCCATACAACATCCTTCGCCTGCTCTTTTACACCCAGTTCACTCTTGGCACGGATCCGCGACTGGGCGACGTAGATAGTCGCGGCCACCAGGCGCTTAGTGACGGAAACAGCGAGGGAGTGGAAGTCCTCGAGCGCCGTTGCCCTAATGGAGGGGTTCTCGTCCGCGACGTGCTGCCAGTTGTTCTCGGGGAAGTTGGCGTTCATGAAGACCCTTTCGGGAAGTTCCAGCCACGACGACAGGCGGAAGAGTTCGACGGACGGCATATCTTCTGGTGCGGCGGCTTGTATCCTCCGATAGTTGAAAGGGGTAGTGAGCCAGTCATCGCCCCATTTCTTCTTTTCCAGCGATTCCTCGTAGGTCTCTTGTCTAGTCGCAAGTGCATCTGCGGCTTCTTCCAAGGCGGCGTTGCACTGTGGGCCGATCTCTATAGCGGCGGGTACGTCCTCGGGGCAGGTGGGCATGAGCTTGCGCTCTCTCTTCTGGGCGGAGGCGGTTCCCTGCAGCAGTCTCAGGTGCTGACGGACTTCGAGCTCTCCTTTGGTCCGGATGCGGCGAGCGATGCCTCGGAGGTCGTCCTTGCCGAGCCTTGATAGGGCTTCGAAGAACAGCTCTTTCTCAACGGAAGTCCAGTGCGTCATGCCTGTTTGTGACGAGGGTAGATGCTGTTCTTCATGAGAAACATACTGAGCCGCTGCGTCCTCGATGTCAGTGTTGAGGATGGTGAGATATCCGTGATTGAAAGCAGAGCCCTTGGCTCTTTTGAAGGCCCGGTCATCCAGTCCAGCATCATGGGATTTCCGCTTCAGAGGTGCCCAAGGAGACGGTGTCCTGTCGAGAACAACGTTTCCTTCTTCCTCTTCGGGCTTGATAAACTCGTCCTGATCTTGATATTCTCCCTCCTCCTCAGATTCCGGCTCATACTCATCCTCATCAGAGCTGTTCATCGGTAATGGCGGTAGAGGTTCGTTCAGAAATGCCAGTTCATCACTGCTAGAGTCATAGTCCTGCTGTGGTGTATCTCCAGATTCCACAGTGGGAAGAGGTGCGTCTGGTAACGATAAAACATCCTCAATGTCGTGTCGCGCATCCTCATGGCCGCTTGAAGATCCGTCTGAAGCCATCGCAGTCCACCTCACTTCCAGTCATCCGGTTCAGTCTAAGAAAGTGTCGCGGGATCATCGTCAACTTCTTGACATGAAAACTGAGCGACCCCGGAGAAATAATCAGCGAAGCAGCACGGCAACGTGCTTGAATAAGGAGTGAGTTGACGAATGAAGAGTGACAAACAAACTTGACCAGGGTCTGAAGCAAGCCGCAGTTTTTCAGATGGAGGTCAAAGTGGGGTCTATTAGCGTCCTGCAGGCTGGGCTTATTTTATGGATCGTGCCGCTTAGTCATTGAGGAGATCCGCGAGCCTCAACATTATCTTGACCTCCTTCATCCCCTGAAAGTCAACAAAACTGCACAGGTGCTGCATATCCGCGCCAAGATCTGAGCTCAATGAGACGGATACGGCTGATACCCATCAGAAGCGGCCGCAAGCTTCCCACGTCCGTACTCCCTGTCTGCAACAGCCAATATGCAATTCCGCCACCCTCGCATTCAAGGCCCTTCTCAAGCTCAATAACACGGCCTGCTCGGAGGAAAGTCGATATACACACACCTAGACCAGCCATAGTCGCGCAAGACCCTATTCAGCTTCGCGATTATCAAGAAGAATGCATCCAGTCTGTTCTCTCATCCTTGGAAAATGGTCACAAGCGGGTCGGCATCTCCCTGGCAACAGGTAGCGGCAAGACAGTCATCTTCACCCAGCTGATAGACAGGATCCAGCCACGGTCAGAGCTCGCAACTCAGACTCTGATCGTGGCACACCGTCGGGAGCTTGTCGAGCAGGCCGCCCGTCACTGCACCAGAGCGTACCCGGGCAAGACCATCGAGATCGAGATGGGCAAGCTGCACGCCTCGGGCACCGCTGACATCACGATAGCCAGTCTCCAGAGTATCGTGGGCGAGGATCGACTTGCCAAGTTTGACAAGGCGCGGTTCAAGCTGGTCCTCGTGGATGAGGCACACCATATTGTCGCCCCTGGGTATCTGAAGGTGCTCGCACAGCTCGGTCTAGCGCATAAGCGGGAGGATTCGCCGGCCTTGGTCGGAGTCTCTGCCACGTTCTCGCGGTTCGACGGTCTCAAGCTTGGCGCTGCTATCGATGAGATCGTGTACCACAAGGATTATGTGGACATGATAGGAGACAGGTGGTTGTCTGACGTGCTGTTCACTACGGTGGAGACCTCGGCGGACTTGTCCAAAGTCAAGCGGAATGCTAGCGGCGGCTTTCAGGTGCCCTCGCTGTCGAAGGCCGTCAATACAGATCAGAACAATGATCTCGCCGTGCGGACGTGGTTCGCCAAGGCTTCTGGGCGGAAGTCAACGCTCGTCTTCTGCGTGGACCTGAGCCATGTCGCGAGTCTCACGCAGAAGTTCCGGCAATATGGTGTCGATGCTCGGTTTGTCACGGGTGATACCCCTGATATCGAAAGAGCACAGATACTGGACGACTTCCGCAATGGCGTGTTCCCAGTCTTGGTGAACTGTGGAGTGTTCACTGAGGGCACGGATATCCCGAATATCGACTGCATCTTACTTGCCCGGCCAACCCAGTCACGCAACCTACTGGTACAGATGATCGGAAGAGGCATGAGGCTGCACCCGGGGAAGACTAATTGCCACATCATCGACATGGTGTCGAGCCTGGAAACTGGTATTGTCACGACACCCACGCTGTTTGGGCTAGATCCTAACGAGTTGGTCAACGAAACATCCAGCGACGACATGCGTTCTCTGAAAGAGAAGAAGGAAGCCGAGAAGGAAAGGAAAAGTCAAGCCTACGCAAGTCCGCCGTCCGTCGATTTCGATCCCGTCCCACGAAAAGTCACCTTCACCGAATACGACTCAGTCTTCGACCTCATATCCGATACATCTGGCGAAAAACACATACGCTCCATCAGCCAATACGCCTGGGTCCAAGTTGGCCCCGACCGGTACGTCCTCTCCGGCCCAACAGGGACCTACCTCCGCATAGAACGAACCGACACAGAACACGCCCCAAGCAATATCAAGTTCATCGCCTGGGAAGTCCGCGCCCTGCCACCGGGGATATCCAAAGCCCCCTTCGCTGCTCCACGAGAAGTACTCAAATCCACTACCCTCGCCGACGCCGTCCACGGCTGCGATAAATACGCCGAAGAGATCTTCCCGCACACGTTCATCTCGCGGAGGCAGAAATGGAGGGAGGGCCCGCCGACGGATGGACAGCTGAAGTTCTTGAACAAGATACGGAGCGACGACGACAAGCTGACGGCGGAGGATATCAACAAGGGGAAGGCGTCTGATATGATCACCAAGATCAAGCATGGGGCTAGGGGCAGGTTTGCTAGTATTGAAGCGGATAAGAGGAGAAAGGAGAGGCAGGAGATGGTGCTTGAGCAGGCGAGGGTGAGGAGGATGAATGAGAGGGTTGCTGTTGGGCCTTTGCCTGTTTGAGGCTGGGTAGCTTCTGCCAAGATGTATATCACGGAGGATGTAGTGGACACATATGTGTCCATGTTTGCGTCGGTATTCACACTCCGCTTCCTCCCTTCTGTGTCTTTCTCCGGGGCCGTGTTGTGCTTGGGTTTGTTTGGTATTGCTCAGCAAGCACCTGCCTCATGCTGCTCATGTTGATATACATCCAAACCTGCCAGCATGCGTCATTGTTCACTTGTATTTAACGACGCGGACCATGTTCCAGCGGATTTTGGACTGTCCCGTCTTCCTCATTGCCTCTCATGAATGGGAAATGAGAATCCTGTCCGTCTCTCCGTAGCCTAGAATTAAACAATGGGGGTCTGCGGCTTTTGTCTGCTATTATATCTAAGAATACTTGCGTATGCGGAAAACAACGCAAGCCAATACCCGGCATTGATCTGTTATTATATAGAGCTATCAGCTCTCCGAGTGTACCGGGGAGCACTAGCACGCGGGTGACCACGACGTTGTCGACGGCAACCAAGCCGACTTCTTCGACGACTTCTATGACAAGCGTAACTACCACCTCGTCTGCAACAGGTGCTCAGCAGACGTAAGTTCCCTTCCATTCTCTTTGTCCATTGCCCATACCCCTTCATCCGTGTGCAATCTCATCTGTGTCTAACTTTCTGCCTCTACATCCATGTGACTGCGCCGTGGCCGTCCCTCCGTGGGCCTCCCTTCCTCCACCGCTGTCTCTTTCCCCGGGCCTCCCTGGGTCAAAGCTAATCCTTACCCACAGGAAATGGGGCCAGTGCGGCGGCGTAGGCTGGAATGGACCGACAGCATGTGTGGCTGGGTCGACTTGTACTTCGAGTAATCCTTACTACTCGCAGTGCTTGTGAGCCAAAGACGATCAGAGGCGGGGTCGCCATGAGTGCGGGTGCTCATCCGCGGGTTACAGCTGAGGGTTGTCAGGCACGAATGTCTTTAGGGAGAATCACGTATGGCAGAATAGCTAATTGGTTCAAGAGGATTGGCGAGATCTTAGGGCTCGAGACTAGCCCGATCCTGTATAGCCTACGTTATAACGCAGCAAATGGATTCGATCAAAGCGGTCCGTCGTTCCCCCTCTTGCCGGCGACGACTTTCTTAGCTGACGTAATATAACTAATATCAACGAAGCGCTCCGGAACCAGATGCTAGGCTACGCTAACTCGTATCCGTTCCAAAAGAACTATTTGGGACGTGAGTGTTTTCTCCAGAGCCCTCTCAGCCCGTTGGTGTCATAGAATCACAACATGCAGTACGAAATACTATACCCAACAGGCCGATAAGAGGCTTTCACTCCAGCAGCTAGCTGACTGGAGTGAAATAGCGCTAGTGCTTTGCTATAAGTAAGATGTCTCAGCTCGTTGAAGTTTTCCCATAATCGTTGACAGTAGAGTACATTGACACCAGCGGCTCAAAGTCTCGTTTGGTTCGACCGACTCAGACTTGCATTCCTAATTCGACTCAAGCTATCTACTAAATATATCACGGTCGTATTGGATTGGGCCGACGTCGTCCCACCGTAGCTCGGATATGCTCTTGAGGAGAAACCTAGCTATGGATATGGTTCTGCGGCCGCATGAAGCCGCTGAAGAACCTGTCTATATCCTCCACGTCTTCGAGCTCGCCGATCCATGAGACATACTGGTCCGGCCTCAAAACAACTGCGCAGCCCCTCGTCTTATCGACGTCGTAGTTCTTGTAGGCCTCACCGTGGCCCTCATGATAGGACAGGTCGTCGACGTAAATCTTCCAATAGTCCCACCCGTCGCGGTCATCAAAAGGCCGGAAAATCTCCGGGAAGTCGGTGAGCTCCGTGTCGACGCGCTTAGCGCTGTGAATCGTCAGCACCTCGATGACTGAATCGATCCGCTTGTCGCCCGGCGTGAAGCGGTGGATGAAGGAGTCTGACGCGGCGAGCCTGGCGCCTAGCTTCTGCACCCGCTCCATCTGTGCCGGGTTTGAGATGTCGCCGGCGAAGACAACGATGCGCCACTGGCCCGTGCTGCGGAGGATCTCCTGGAAGTGCCAGGGCCGCGCGTCCGCCTGGTTCAGCACCTTGAAGCTAGGCATTCGCATGCCGAGCTTGATGACGGTTGATAGTTCCTGCTTGCCGACTACCCGTAGCGAGACCGTCTTCTGCCCGACGTCTGTGCCGTCGCCTTGCTCCTCGCTGCTACCCGCTTTAGCGACGATGACGCTGGACCCGTAGTCCACGGCAGTCCCGCTAGCAAACAGGTTGCCCTTTTCGAAGGCCTCCTTGAACTCGGTCATGCTAATGCCCGCCTCATCCATCATGTCCTTGGCGGGACGACCGGAGAACAGGCGGGAGAACTTGTGGTCAAAGGCGATAAGGTCCTGCGCGATGCGGCGTCGCTCGGACTGATAGGTCTTGAGAATGGACCTGTCCGAAGTGCCGTTCAGCACGGACGAGATCTTCCAGCAGAGGTTGTACGTGTCCTGCATACTGACGTTCATGCCTTGGCCGGCTTTTGGCGAGTGGGTATGCACAGCATCGCCGGCCAGGAAGATGCGCTCGTTCTTGGAGAAGTTGGCGCCCACACGTTGACCAATCTGGTACGCCGTCCACCAGTCGCAGTACTCATAGTCGAGCTTGTAAGGGGCCAGGATGCGCTGCGCGGACTTCAGGATCATGTCGGGGGTGATGTTGCTGCGGTCAACCTGGTTTTTGCACATTTAGCGACTGCTAGACGGTCGTGATTAAGTTGTGGACCGCGACTCACTGGAATGCCCCCCTTCTCTACTTGTGTCATCTGGATGTAGAGGCGGACCAGCTTGTTTTCTCTGGGAATGACCATGACTGATCCAGAGTTGGCCGAGTGGATCGCACACCTTTGGCGGATATCGGCTGTCACAAGATTAGCAAGGCGTGGCGTCCACTCTGCATTCCGGGTTGACTTACGGAAATCGGTGATGGGAATGATGTCAAGAACACCCCAAATGTAATCTGTCTGTTCGCCCTCAAGGCTGTAACCTAACTGCTTCCTCGTCCACGAGTGCGCACCATCGCATCCGAGCATGTACTTTGCCTCGATTGTCTCCTGTGTGCCGGCCCTGTTGTTGGCGGCCTTGTTGAGCAGCTCTTCGGTGTCATCAGGCGCCAGGTTGCTGCGGAAGAGGCCGTCAGACACTGCCTTGCCCGCGGTCGCCTTACTTTGTACCGGGGTGAGTTCTTCCTCTGTTAGATGTTGAAGGACAACCTTGATAGGATGCGCGTCGTAGTCCTCAACGGCTGATTCATCAAGCTCCAACGACTGCGGCATGACGCCGCGCTCAACGCGGATATCGCTATGCTCCTTGAGCGAGTCGAGGAAAAAGCGCTCGATGCGGCCTTGGTGCAGGACGAGCTGCTGGAACCTGGAGATGCCCGGGATGGTGTCTGGGATACGGTCTGAGCGGCGGATCAGGCCGTTGTCGTCGGGGTTCCACAGGCAGATCTCGAGCATGTGGTTTCCCTCCTTCCACGCCCGGTCAGCAAAGCCGAAGGAGTCGAGGATCTCCAGCGTCCTGCATTGCAGACCGTCGGCCTGACCGTGGAAGATCTTGGTGCCGCGCTTGTCGACAACTCGGGCTTTGATTCCGCAGCGTGCAAACCATGTTGCAGCCATCATGCTAGAGGACGCTGTCTCAGTACGGCGGACTTTTGAAGTTTGACACGGGGTCGCATATTACTCACCCCGCCGGGCCTGCACCGACAATCAGGACATCGACCTTCGAGGCCTCTGCCCCAGCGCCATTGATGGCATCGATCCGAGAAGGCATCATAACGTGTCCCTAAATAACCACGGATAATGACAGCAAGGCGGTATGATTGCGCTTAGAGGCTTTGATAGTACGGCAAGCTGTCGCAGCAGGTTCAGTGGAATAGCGAAGACATGAGGGCATCACTTCATTTATGATTTACGATGGAATTTGGCAGTGGCTGGGTCAACCATCTCGTCCTCGTGCAATGAGATGTAGGTTCGGGTGCATCTACCGTGTACGGCGACGGCTCCCCCAGTCCAGCAGTCTCGCGTCCCCGCGTTCAAACGGCGCTAGTAGGTAGTCTAGTCCTTCGTGCACTGGATGGATTTATTCGCTTGTCATCCGTCCCGCTATCCGGACAACCGACCGCCCATTCCAAGTCGGCATGTGTCATCGCCAAGCCGGATGACAAGAGTTGCACCCGCTCCGGAGCATCTCCACTCCCACAACAACCCCCATACCCCATACCCCGGAACCCGGACCCCGCACTCCCCGCATGCCATACCCGTCCACAACCGGTCTGTGGTCCTGGACGGGCGGAGCTTTCAGCGACTGAGGAACTCCACCGTTGAAGGGGACGATCCTGGAGGAAAGCTGGTTAGCAGTATCAAGAAGATCACGTGCCAGAGTGATTCGAAAGGCACCACCTCAGGGACTGCCCATCAAAACAACACATCCGAAAGTCAATTTCACCCCACGTCAATCATGTAACCTTTCCTCCGACATCTTGCCGTCTAGTCTAAGGTAGACATTATCCGATGGGACGGATAGTGAAGACGGGACGCCAAACACAACACCAGGCAGAATCTGTACTTAAGCCTGAGGGTGAGCCTGCGTGCCGTGTTGGGCGTTTATACGCCTGGAATAGCCTGATCAGGGTGGCTCGCGTGCCTCGAGGCAGTTCTAGGGTAGGAGGGAGAGCGTGTAAGTAGTACGAGATCACATATTCACAAAAGGATTGATATATCAAATGGAAGGAAAAGGGCGTAAATTTGATCTTCAGGGCCTCTTGATCGGCAAAAAGAGTCGTGTCTTCTCTAAGTTCCCCCCGTAATCGAGACCCCTACCTAAGTATTGTAAGTGTCATACACGTGACCCTTTTCCTGCCAAGATTTTCTGTTTACTAGGCCCCTGAACAGCATCCCCGCGTCGATAGGACTAGGCCATTAAACTTGATAGCCTCGTCCCGGAAGGCGAGAATAAGGCACGTTCTCAGGCGTGTCGGCAAGAGTCGACGGACCCCTAGCATTCTGGGGTTGAGGGGAGAACATGTGCTAGTTAGCAACCAGTCTTGGTTTTGTGGTATAAAGAAGGACCTGATGGCTATGGTATTTGTAAAGTCAACATGCCAAGGGGGCGACCTATATGAGAACTTGCAGAACCCTTCAACATCCTGTCTGCCTCCATTGACTTACCCATCACACACTCTTGACACTGACTCACCATTCCTCTTTTAACTCCTTTACAATGGATTCTGTCATCGTCACTCCAGCCCATCCCTCCCTGCAGCACACGCAGGACACACAAGGCTGCAATGCGTGTTGCCTGGAAGCACGTCGAGGCGGGCGATGGCATCCCACCCAAGAGCGTTGCGCCACTTCACGCGCCCAACTGGGTCCCTATCCTCGAGAAGCATGTCTACGCCCCCAGGAAGTTGCGCATGATGTGCATTGGTGCCGGCTATGCTGGCCTAATGCTTGCGTACCACCTGCGCGATACGGGGATGGAAGAGTTTATCGATCTCAAGATCTACGAGAAGAATCACGACGTCGGTGGAACCTGGCTGGAGAATAGATACCCTGGTGTTGCCTGGTATGTTCCCTGTCGGAGAAGACATTGACGAGTGACCGACGCGCTGATACTTGTGCCAGTGATGTTCCCGCACGTAGGTTATCTCTTAGCGACGCTCGGTCGTCGCCCATCTAACCGCGTCTAGATATCTATACCTTCTCATTTGAGCCAAACCCAGACTGGACCTCCTTCTACGCCAAAGGTCCGGAAATTTGGGAGTACATCAAGAGAACAACGATCAAGTACGACCTTGACAGAGACGTCCAGTTCGATACGCCCGTCAAGAGCGCCATCTGGGATGATCGGGCGAAGAAGTGGAAGTTGAAGGCCGAATGCGACGGGAAGATAATCCAAGACGAGGCTGACATACTCGTTAACGGCTCCGGCATCTTGAAGTAGGTCTGACCAAGATACTCTAACGTGGACCGAGAGAGGCTAACCTTGTTGGCAGCAAGTGGAGGTGGCCCGACATCGAAGGACTTCATTCCTTCAAGGGGGAGTTGCTGCACAGCGCCAGATGGTATGCACCGGTTCTTCAGGTTTCGCGCGCACAGAAAAATCTCCATTAACCGAGTATCCAGGGACGAGAGTTGCAACTGGGACGGAAAGAAAGTCGGCATTATCGGCAACGGATCGTCCGCAATCCAAATCGTGCCGAAGATGCAAGAGAGGGCTAAGAAGCTAGTCAACTATACCCGAAGCCCGACATGGATCAGCTCCAACTACGCATCACAGTATACAAAGGACGGCAAGAACTTCACATACACAGAAGAGCAGAAGCGTGAGTTGCGGGAGAAGCCTAAGGAACTCTTGAAGATACGGAGGAGTATCGAGCACGGGTGAGTAATGTATACTGTTTCCATAACACAAGTTGCGTGACGCTGATGAACCGGGGATAGCTTCAATCAGTTCTTCTACGCGCTACTAAACGACTCACCACAGCAAGTCGCCGTACATAAGACTTTGTCCAAGATGATGCTTGACCGGCTCAACGGTAGGCAGAGCCTGATCGAGAAGCTGGTTCCAGAGTGGAAGGTCGGATGTCGGCGCCTGACGCCAGGCGACGGTTTCCTCGAGGCGCTCCAGGAACCCAACACCCGCTGCGACTTCGACCCGATCATCCGCGTCACCGAAGAGGGGATTGAGACGGCCAAGGGCGTCGAGGAGTTTGACATTATCATCGCCGCGACCGGATTCGACGTCTCCTTCAAACCGAGTTTCGAGCTGATTGGAGCCAACGGCAAACGTTTGGACCGTGAGTGGGCCGACAATCCGGAGGTGTATTTCGGCACCTGCGCTCCAGGCATGCCAAACTATTTCATCTTCAACGGCCCCAACTGCCCAGTGGGCCATGGCTCGCTTCTAGCAGTCATGGAATGGACCGCCCAATACATGCTGAAGTGAGCAAAGAAGATCGCCACAGAAGACATTGGGTAGGTTTCTCGCTCCTTCTGTTTTCGCCTCTTTCGAGTGATAGTGTCGCGAGAACGGTCTGCTAACGCTGTTTGTACCTCCAGTGCCGTCGTGGTAAAGGATCGGGCCGTCCGCGACTACAACGAATACAGCCAGGAGGACCTAAAGCGCACCGTCTGGACGAGCGGGTGCCGCAGTTGGTACAAGAACGGCAAGACCGACGGCAAGGTGACGGCCATGTATGCGGGCTCCATCCTTCACTACAAGGAGATTCTGGAGAACATCCGCGGGGAGGACTTTGACATCGATTACAACTCCAGGAACAGCTTCCGGTTCATGGGTAACGGTCTGACGGGTCGCGAAGAGAGGAATGAGGATCTGGCGTTTTATGTCTATAAATAATGAAACATGCAGTGAATAATGGAAGATAACACCAATGAGGACTGTTGTCATATAACTAGCAATGGCCTCCCCTGGTCGACTAACTAGTAAGAATGACTGTCTCTTTGAGCGGGTGTCCCAGGCCCTTCGTTTCCTTTCGCGTTGAGGGATTCCTTGGGGATATGCTGTCTCTTCTCACTACATGTATGCACAGACGCCACTGTCTTCAGCTTCATGCAAGTTACAACGACCATGAGCGAACACAGTCACTCGTTTGTGTTGCTTTGTTAGAGCAGCCCGAAACCCAGCCTTCGTGGGTTTGCGCTCAGATTGACGTGTAGCCATCACCACGATCCTCCCCAAGACTGGCGATTTCTGGATCAAGTACTGTGTTAAGGTATGTGCTGTAAGTCCAGTCTCCACAGCTGTAGACCTGCCTCCCGTCTTGGCCCATTCAAGCAATGAAGAGTGAGCCCTCCCATCAAGAGATCAATTTGCCCCCTGATGAGAGCACCAGATCCACAACTTTCCGATTCTCTCTCCGGCACTGCGTGTTCAGGCTTACTGTAGAAGCAAGTGCATTAGTCGTCTTCAGAGGTTATACTTACATAATTCCTCGGGTTTGGGAAAGGGAACGTTTGGGGACTCAAGATCATGTGGGACAGACCCATCAGAGATCTCTGTCGATGTTTCGTTGTTGCAGCTGGCCATCACTGAGTCAAGGTAGTGCAATCCAATCCGCCAATAGAAATGGAAGCCGAAGGACATACCCACCAATCAAAGCTGTGCAGAGTGTCTGGTAATTTAGCGTGCGGAGCTCTGGACTAGACTCTAGAGCGACCCAGGTTTTCCCCGTACTCACCATCACGGGGGTCTGCTCGAAAAGTTGTCATGCACCTGCTTGGTGTCACGGGTTGTTGTGATCTGGCGTTCGCCCCGACTCTCGATTGCCTTGCTTTACCTGTCGACTGATTTCGGGTTGGTGCCGAGACACCGGAGATGGATAACACCGGAGACAGATCACCTGGTTGCTGGCATTTCCCCGTCCCATCAACGTACGCCGTGACCCTCCTCCGCACTTTTCCCCGCATAGGCGACTGGCATGTCGTCGCCAATTAACTAAGAAATAGCGGTTTGAACTTGTTGTTGCTCGGAACGAAAGCTTATGCAATGGCGGCGGTGGACCAGAGCTATACCATGAGAAATAAGGTGGGGGGGGTTGCTCTAGTATATCACATACGCAAGATGTTGTTATTCCACATAGTCTATAGAAACGAATCAGCTCTTGGATAATACAGTCCGGTTCGTCTTTCTTTCAAAGTGCGAGAACCTGATTCACAATATCACTCCAAGTATACCTGGCACTCAAAGACTGTACATCCATCATGTTGCAAGCAGCTGTCACACCATAGGCTGACGAATGGCTTGAAGTAAGTGCTCACACCCGGTGAACGAAAACAGCATTGGCATTCGGTGTGGATGGAGCGACTGATGCTGACTGGAATATAGACGGAGGCAAAGCTCGGTGGGCGCAGCGTCCTCAGCGGCACGGTGGATGAGCAGCGAGCACAGTTCAACGCGCCCTCGGCGCCGCTCTGGCACCTCTGTTCCCTCCTCTCCCAGACAGTCACGACGTCGAGGAAGTGACGGCCTCGGACATTCCCCGCTTGCGCGTGTACAGCCCAAAGGAAGGAAGGGAGACTTGTGTTTCGGCGTATAGTGCGTCTCTGCATGACCTCCGTATTGCAATGCAAGGCAATGCAAATGGTGTGCTAACTTGTGACTCGTACAGCTTCCACTGCGGCGGCTTTGTCATGGGGGGCATTGAGGCTGATGACTGTACGTGGCCTTGTACCTCTTATCATCCGCAGTGAACATGTGTCCAAACTGGATTAGGACGAGACGACTTTTGGTGTTAAAAGTTACCATTCTTGCTGATTCTTAAATCTCTTCGGCCAACACAGATATCTGCCGAGTCATCGCAATGTCCACGCCGTGCGTCATTGTGTCTGTCGTGTACCGTCTGGCGCCAGAGCACAAGTATCTGGCAGCTCACGACGACGCAAAGACGGCTTACAAATGGGTTAGATGCAACTTCCGAACGATCCGCTACTTGTTGCTGACGACGGACCCAATCTAGCCTTGCGAGAATATTTCCAAGTACGGAGCCTCGCCTTCAAGAGGCTTTGTGCTGGGTCAGTCAGCTGGCGCAACACTGGCCATCAGCACCGCCTTGAGCTCGAGCCAGCTGCCGCATTACAGAGTCAATGGTGTAGTTACCATCGGTCCCGTGACATGCGCTCCGCCGGCCGTGCCGTCACATCTGGCCGAGAAATTCAAGCGCGAGGAAAATGCGGATTCGGCCATCATTGACAACGCGGCGCTTGATGTATAACTCGGTAAGACACCGTCTCTGCTTCTCGTTTTTGCCAGTCTTCCCTTGCTTGTCCTTTAGACTCTAATATCCGACCCGTTATTGTCTAGCGGCCTACGATCCACCCCGGGACGATCCAACCTACTCCGTTCTTCTGAGCCCAGACCTGTCTTCTCTCTCACCAACCTACCTTGTAGCCACGGGCAAGGACCCGCTGCGGGACGATGTGCTCGTTTTCGAGAAGGCTGCAAGAGATGCGGGTGTGAGGACGCACCTGGACTTCTACGAAGGGTTCCCACACTTGTTCTGGATTGTGCCCGGCTTAAAAAAGGGCGAGGTTGCCGTGGGAAATATAGTTAAAGGCGTAAAGTGGGTTATCGCGAATTTCTGATCGAGCTCTCTCGTTTCACAGACGCGGGGAAGCCGAGTTGTGCTCATACAGCCCAATCTAAAGGATAATGCTCACACGTAGCATTTGCATTCCAACACATATGAGTTACTGGAGCACTGGGCGCTTGACTCATCGTGAAACAAACGCAAACCTCCATCTTGAACCTGTGATCTAATCTTTGCGCTGGAGTAGCTAGCCTCCTGAACTATTCAATGGTCATGAGTTCAGGGTAAGAGCGGACTTCTCAGGACTCAACTGGGGTCCTTCCCTGTGGTCGTAGTGTTGACAGACCATTTCAACCTGACCGAGATGATGGGATTGAACATACTAATTGTGGCAAGAGACAGGCCAAAACATGATCATGACTTCATGTGTATGATTTAATGGCCATCTACTATAGACGGGCACCCAACCCACCCACGGCAGGCGAGCCGTAGGCGAGCAGAAAGGTGAGCGTTGTGCAGGCGTTTATGCAGCCTCCCAGGCTAATCAGAGAGCCTAGCAACTCTTGTAGATGACGGGGGAGGTCTAAGGCGTAGATTCTCGAGATGTTGAAATCAGTAAATGTTCGAACGACATTTTAACAAGAAACGTGCAGTCTGTATTCGTATGTATCTAGTCTAAGGTAAGAGAGGAAGACGCGACTTTAACTGTTATATACTAGCTGACAGCCCCACACCCGAGTCCCTTACCAAGTCTTTTCCCGTTTTTGTGATCCCCAAGGTAGTCACTACTTGACTCTCGGAAGACTCACAGTCCTTAAGTGTTAAGGCGGCCCTCCAACCTAACAAACCAGCTTCGAGGAAACGCATTGCAACGCCAGCGTCACAATCTTTGACCATGTCAGCATTGTCTCCTCAAGTGTGTGGACGGCGGCAATTGTATGTCAGTATAATGAATGTTCCTTTATCCTGTACTATATATGCTTCTCACACGAGATGGGCCTGATATCTTCAGCTCTATATTCTCTCATAGATCAGCGCCTTGACAGATTGCATTTAAGCCAATCGTTTGTCGCCCTCCTCATCTTCAAAGTTCCACAACGGCTTGTCTGTGCCATTAGGCCTGGATGCCCTCGTAAATGAGTTACATACTCCTTCAATCTTTGCCACGCTCTTGACAACACTGACAGTAGCGTCGTAACCGGCGCTATGCCATGTCTCCTTGTATGGGCTCTCATCCCCGAAGAAACCGGGGTAAAGCTCTTTCATCCTCTTCAACACTGTCCCAGAGATTTGATCCACAGAATGGTTGTGCCTCAGCTTGAAGAATTCTTCGTCCTGCTCCGCCAACAGTGCCTGTCTGGTCGCTTCGTCGTATTGCCCAGCCCTGAACAACAGGAGATCGTATTGGATCAGCGAGACTTTTCCGTGATACGAGCCGCCCTTTGTGGCACGATGGTGGAGCGCGGTGAGGGCAGCAATTGCGCCCATCACGCCGGTGCCGTAATCCGAAATGGGGAAGGGTGGGATCACCGGTTCGTCGAGCCCCATGAATGCACCTTGCGCCCAAGCGATACCGGTCACCTAGTTTTGCTTGGTCAGTACATAGCCCCTTCGGGTAATAGATGGGACAAAATGGAGACTTACACAATCCGCAATCTGCTGCCAGCCAGGACGATACGCCCATTCCCCCTCGTAACCGAAGCAATTCTCGTTGACATATACGTATCCCTTGCCGCGCTTGATACCGCGTTGGACAAGCGCCTGCGGTCCGTAGCCGAGCTTCTCGATGGCGCCAGGCCTGTAGCCATCAAGAACGACATCAGCCTGGTCCAACAGCTTTTCAAACACCTCTCGTCCTTCCGGCGTCTTCAGGTCAATCTCAGCCGCGTGCTTCCCCATGTTCACGTCTACCTGGAACCAAGGCACATCAGACAAGTTTGGGGACGTGACCTTGAGGACGTCAGCGCCGTACTCGGCCAGAATACGACCGATACACGGACCGGCGATAATGCGACACAGCTCAAGAACCTTGATTCCTTTAAGGATCTGCGGCCTCTCACCCTCTCGAACTGGGCACCATGGCGCCGGTGGTGTCTCCGTTTCGAGAGTCGTCACGGCCCACGGAGGCAGCTTGTCGTTAATTTGGCCGTGGGGACTCGCAATAAAGTCTGGATACTTCATGGCAGTAACGCCGGCTTGGCGACGCTCCTTATTCATCTGTTCCAACTCTTCAACGGTGAATTGCTGCACATGGGACTCGATTGTGTCGGATATCTCGTCAATCGTCTTGAGGTCCGGTCGGAACGGCGGGAGTCCGATCATAGCAAGAGTGGTATCGGCTTCGAGACTCCCATGGATATGGAAGTAAGCATCCGGCGTTTTCGTGGCATACAAATTTGCTGACATGCGTCGGTATGCATCGGATTGTGCCTGTACCAGGTCGGTATCTGAAGAAGCAAAGTTAGGATGGAAGCAGCACTAGGTCTCCGTTGGGATGTCTATTCTGACCTTTGAGCTTGCTCTTGACGCCCGGGCTATATTTACCGAGCCCATCAATGGTCGAGAGGTACGTCTGGAACAGGAAGCAGGTGGTTTGCTCCAGGTTGATCTCGATGTGCCTCTGCCTCTTCCCGAAGCGCAAGTCGGCAATAGAACTCGCCACCAGGGCCTCGATGGCTTTCAAGGCCGCACTCGTCTCCGTCTCCTTGAAAGGGATTGGGAAGTACACTTGGTCCTTCTCCGTCGTAAACCCGAGATTCTGCACCTTGCCCTCGACGTCTTCGGGCAACTGTAACTCCCTCGCGTGCTGCAGTATCAAATCCAGAATCCGCCGCGCTTCAGCTTTTGGGCTGTATGTCTGGATCTGTCCCTCGTCATTTGCTCGCACGCCATTGCGTCCGCCACTGGTGCGGAAACCTTCCTGCATATCGAACAATTTTGGCAACATTTGGACGACGCTATTCGAAGCGTGACAACTTTGGCTTAGACGGCACGGAAGCCCAAGAAGTATATAAAGATTAGTATAGAAAGGATAAACTGGGGGAAAGAACAGTCTCAATCCGGTAGCATAACAGGCGCTTCAGAGCAAAGAGATCCAAAGGAGCTCTACCCGGCGAGGTTCGGAGAAGTGACGACGACAGCTTTTTGATACTCAGTATGAAGTCCTCCGCTGGGAAAGACAGTAACCCATCTGAGGTACCCGAAGCCTATTTTTCTGACACGCTTGGCCTAGTAGGAAAAATTTGGAGACCGAAGCCAAGTCGGCTTCCGCAGCTGTGGATAAGGGTAACGTCTCGCCCGCCCGCCCTCCGCTGCGGATGCCAACACACAGTCGGCATGGCTAGCTGTCCCGCCGTATCCACAAGGTTGCTTGTGCCTCGGCCTGGCCTCCGTCAGTTTCGAGGTGAGATCCGGCTCGGACGCTGACGATGATGCAGTCCGCAGAACAAAGCTAGATGAGAAATCTTTTTCCGATCGCCGCATCAATCATCTCAACCAGCATTACCACAGGATTCGATCCGAGTGGGTACAGCCAGAGTCTTGTCCCTCGTTGCCGATTGGTGGATCAGACATGCATGCATGCGCGCCCCATCATGCCGAGGACGCAGCCCTACCTTACCTGATCCCCCCATGATCCACTTTCTACCTTAGCTTCCGGACTTGCGGCTGGGAACACAGAAGAATGTGGGGGCTTGGCGTGGGTAGTGGATACTATGTGGGCCCAAGGGTGCAGAATCACACCAGGCGGGTTCCATGCGGGTGTTAGGGCCTAGGTCGACCAAACCGTGGCATCGTTGCGTCTCTGAAGCAAGTACTGATTTTTTGGAACACAGGTCATGCCTTCCGCGGGAGCTACGTCTCTTATCGGCTTATCGGACGGAGCTTTTGCAAGTCTATGCTCCTCCGCCACCTCGCATCGGAACCCAGGCGAAGAGGTACAGTACAGTAAACCGTTTTCTTGATCCTTCCTGTTTCCATTGTGACTCTCTCACCCAGTGAATAATTCCCCTCCCCCCCCAACGCCAGTCTCAAGATGCCTTACGCACGGGTGAACAACAAGGAACTCTTCTACACCATCACCGCTCCAGAGGCTTCCGCCCCGAAATCCGCCCTCGCACTCGTCTGCATCCACGGTCTCGGCAGTGCAAGCTCATTCTACGCCCCGATAACACCTCACCTCACCTCTCTTGGCAACACAGTCCTCGCAATCGACACCCACGGGTCGGGTCTATCGCCCTACTCCGGCACTGGAAACACCACCACGAGCGTGGCAGACGATGCGCTCGCCGTCGTGGAGAGTCTTGCGGGACAGATGCCCGAGAGTGTGGTAGTGCTGGGCCACAGCATGGGCGGCATCGTCGCATCCGAAATGGCGTTGAGGGACGAGAAGGACAGGATAAAGGGCCTCGTGCTGATAGGCCCGGTGAACCCAAATCCGGGGGCGGCGGAGGCGTTTGGAAGGAGGATCGAGGTCGTGTCGCAAGGTCTGCCCTGCCCTGCCCCACCCCTCTGTGGTCCGCGTAACTGTGTTCGTTTCGACTAACCAGGATATTGTGGTGGAAACAGGCGGCATGGAACCCCTCGCCCTGTCGATTCCGGCTGCTGCAACAGGCAGCAAGGCCTCCCCGTTGGTGCACGCTTTCATCCGCGCACTGCTGCTCGCCAGTAGCCCGGACGGCTACATATCCCTCTGCCGCGCCATTGCCGAAGCGAGAGTACCGGACTACGGATCGATCAAGGCGCCGCTGCTGATCATTGCGGGCGGTGAGGATAAGTCGGCGCCGGTCGAGGGGAGCACGTATATACTCGAGCAATACGGGAGTGCGAAGAAGGAGCAGATGGTGCTGGACGGGGTGGGACACTGGCATGTTCTGGAGGCGTACGACGACGTTGCGAAGCTTGTGGGGGATTTTGTAGGCAATCTCTGATTCCGGACAGATTTACAGAGACTAGGAGCACATACACATCGGTCGTCCGTCCGATTCTCCCGAGGCCCCAGTATACGCCCCCTGCCCACTGGACTACCTCTGGCCAGCATTGAGAAAGACTTGATAGAACCCGAGCCTCCTCGCCTTCCCCTCGCCCTGGAACACAGCCTTGGCAACCCACGCCGTATGTCCTTTCCTCCCGTCCTTGAATTCGTAATCCACCGTTCCTTGGAGGAGGTACGTATCCGGCAGACTCGGGTTGGTAAAGAACTCGAATGTGTGGTGTCGGCTAGAGACTGCTGTCCACATGTCGGTGCGGAGATTCAATATTTCTGGCTCGAGGTCAGCCAAGGGTCGACAAAACTTTTCTAAACGAGTGAGTAGAGGTCACACACCCTGACGGCCAACGGCTACTTTATCTCCCATGATAAGCTTCGAGTCCTCGGTAAAGAATGAAGGGTAAGCCTCGTGTGCTGTCCCGTCGTCGGAGACGGCATAGAAAGCCTTGAACCAGTCGTCCATGCTCTCGTGCTGGGGCGTGTGCGATGACGTCATTACTGGGAAGGTTGGGGGTCCCCGGGATGGTGGTATGAATGAAGATGCCTTTGTTGAGATCAACCGTTGAACGCAAAATTGAAGTTTGAAAGATATATATTTCCTGGTCAAAGATGGTGAAATGGTGACGCTGAGTGTGTCGTGTTAGTGTGTCGTGTTAGTGTGTCGTGTTAGTGTGTCGTGTTAAAGTGGGTGGGTCTACGACGCAGGCGCCCAGATTCCCGCCCGCAGTCTAAATTGACAGGCCATCCATTACGAAAGTACATATGCACCTAACCTATGTCCATCGTCCCGTAGAGTGGCATCCACGAACCCGCTCCATACATGTCCTGGCTCGGGCCCACACTCTCGCTTCCGCCGGCACCCAAGCCCACGCTATTCAGGAAAGCGTCAAAGTCCAAACAATAATCCCCTGGGCTGATCCCGCTCCCGGTCCCGGTGGCAATTAAGCCCGGACCCCCCTCCTTGGCCGTTACCCCTGCGCCCGCTTTTGGATCGCTTTGTAGAGACGAGGACCGCCAGTACGTCGGCTGCCAGTCTGTGGCGGTCTGAATGGCGGATATGACGCTGGCGTTGTTCATGTTAGTGGACGGGGCGATGTTGGAGTTGGAGCTCCGTCGGAAATCTAGGGGAGCTGAACCGGGGTTGGGCGGCTGTGCCGCCGCCGTGCCGATCTCTGCCCCGCCGGACCCTCCGAAGAAAGCGTTATAAATGTTGTCGCTGCTCGCTCTAGTAGCCGTCAGACGGTCCTTCGCAGCCACCGTCTCCTTCCTCGATATCGCGGCATGGAACGCAGCGAGGATCTGGCTGTACCGCCTTGCCAGCGGATCCACCTCGCCGAGATACTGCATCAGATTCAGCGCTGTCTGCATTGCGCGAGCCGTGTCGACGTCGGTGCAGACGTTGGCAAAGCCGTCGGAAAAGACGACGAGGGCGGCACTGAAGAGCCAGTATCTGAGGATATTGTGAGTTACCTTACCCGGTCATGGTCACGACGTGGCTTAGAGTGGTAGGGTGAAACATACATCACGAACGGATCCCTCCTCGGCAGCGCCCGCTTCAGCAACGCGTTCTGCACGGCATCAACGCTGTACACCGCGCTCCGCACACACGCTGGGGGAAACGGCCCCGCGCTCGCACTGCTCGTCTCGTCTCTGCCATGAATCTTGGACTGGTTTGACAACCCTCCGTCTCCCTTACTGGGGTGTACCAGACTGATGACTCTTTGGAGCAGGAATGGTCGAGTCAGTAGAATGACGCCGTGGAAGTAGGACAAGTTGACACGCAGCTGTGCGAGGGTTGTCCGCGGGTCCTCGTTCGGAAGGCTGATGTTCTGCCAACGTAGGATGGGAGGGAGAGATTCATTCCAGGAGTGGAATCTCGAGGACAGACGGTGTGCAAGTTTGACGCTGATTTTTCGCTCGGCATAGACAGACGACAGTACATCCCCAATGAGCTGCGAGGCCCTCGTCGACGCCGTTAGGGCATCAGCTTCAATGCTCTCCTCTCCCTCGGCCCCATGTTGATCAGTCGCGAAGGACGATTGCGGCGCGTCGCGCGAGTTGATGCTGTTGGGCCGTCCGAGCATGGCAGAGAGGAAACAGTCCATCACATACAGCGACTTCCATATGTTCCTCCTCATGCGCTGCTCTGACGGTGCGAAGCCAAGGTCCGTCTCCTTCCTGTGGAGTCCCAGAGCATAAGCACTGCGGACCGCCATGCCAAAGTAGGCCCACGCTGCGTTCCTCTTGGCCACGGTTAACATGAATACAGTGATTAGTAGCAGCGCCTGTATGCTCGTCATGTCGCCGTCCTCAAAACCTTGCATCGGATCATGGAGATAGGTCGCATTGAGGTAAAACAACTCGGCACGGTCGACGGGACTTGCATCGAGACGCTTCAAGATCAGCGATTGGCGGAAGCTGTGGCCTGTGCTGCTGCGTATCATTTGCAGTCCCACTGCGAAAACGAGGTTGAGTATGCTGAGCCGAGATTGCTCGACCGCGAGAGGGTTCTCGTATATCTGTGCAACTTCCCGTGCGCATGCCTCGCGGTCGAGCACGTACAGGATGCCAACAGTCTGTGGGTGATCAGCAGAAGTACCCCCAAGCAAGCCGAGCTGTCAAAGATCCAGCGCTCTCACATTTGAAAAGAATGAATCAATCAGAAACTCTGCTGCTTCGCGATCCGGGAGCACATGCGTCGGCTTCTTCACGACTGTTATCGAGCCTTCGACCAACTTGTGCCGATGTGGATCTTTGGTGAAATCGGAGGGACCCAGGGTATTTTCGACTAGGCGCCGAATGGTGTCGAGAAAAGATAACGATGCTGAGTCGCCGAGGTAGACTGCGGAGCGTCAGCACTATGATAGCCGCCCTCTCGGACCGGTGTTTTCAAGGCTTCGCAAAAAGAACGGCCACTTACGCAGTCTTCCCTTCCCATCATTCAGCAGCCTACTCTGCTCGTTCAACCGCTCCTCTTCGCTGCCCCTAGAGGGCCCCCTACTGATCGTTACTCCTGCATTCCCATCCCGGTTGACGTCCTCTGCCTGCTTCTGGCCGCCACGCAATCCACCACCATTTCCAGTGATGAACCCATAACCGTCGGTATCACCCGACGCAGTGTTTACCGGCAACTCTAGACTTACGCCAAGGATATTCAAGTTTGGCACAGGCGCAACGTTGGTCGCTGCTGTTGACTGTCTCTGTGTCGAGCTCATGGCTGTCGTGGGGGAACGGTTGAGGCTTTCTAGCATGCGCTCGTTCGTGTGCGACACAAAGGCATTCGCCGTCTGCGTTGGTTGTCGGCTCGCCGCCGGGTGCTGGGAAGCGTGGTTCGATGTTTCGTGGTGATCCCTCGCCCTGGTGCGTAGCATGTCGGGGGAGTGGGACACGTATGTGCACATGTTGCTACGATAGACACAGGTCTTGCAGGGTTGTAGGCCGTTGCACTGTTTTGATTCTATACTTAGTTTTGCGCCAATTGCATCTTCAGGGGTTCGGGACGCGGAAGCGGAAACTAAGGAGCTGTTGTGTTACCACCGCGTGCATACCTTGAGCTTCTTCCTCCGACAGCTCGAGCACGCCCTCTTGGTGCGCCGTCGCGGAGCTTCCGAGACTGGCGGGCGTAGTATTGGAATTGGCAGGGGACCTGTTCCTGTCATGTCGGTGTGCTCGCCGTACTCCATACTTGTTCAGCTGAAGCAATACATCATTGCCCAAACAATACCAAAGTGAGGCAGTGGGTAGCAAACTGCGAAAGCAAGAAGCAGTCGAAGCATTCAACCATTCGTTTGGTGACAATGTCGCGCATGCAGACAGCCCGTCGAGGACCGAGGTCACCTCATGCCACAGACTTTGGACGTTCGGGGTGCGTGCGGGGTAACCCCGTGCTAGCATCGCGCAGCCCACCTGGAGCCTCATACCACAGTATGTTGGCATTGAATGGTTCCACCTTGCTACAAGGAACATATCTCTCCGCTACGATTCGTCGGATGCTCTGAACGGTATTCAACTGAGAGCATCATTACGGGATAGGAAGAATGGGCAGCTCATGTGAAGATGAGCTATGGTCCTCGCTAGTAAGGTATATAGATGGCGTTTTTGCCTACTACACAGTAGAAGGTATGCCCGCGGACGTGGCTTTCTGAAGGCCGCTTTGATTCTCGCCAAAGCTCAACGGCGGGTGAAAGTGTTGCTTCGGATTCGCCCACCCACCTACATACCTTGTACACAAAGAGAAGTGCACATCCGGTTCTAAACATCAGCGCCATTTCCACAGAGACGTTGGGATATCAAAGACCGTCCAGACTAATCTGGCTAGACATAATGACGGGTATGTTTGGGGGTCGTGAAGATGATAACAAGTGGCCAACGAGAACGAGAAGCGAAAAGAAAGGGAGGGCAAACCTGTCTCGAGACATAAGCGGAGAGAAGAGCTGAGTGGCCCGCCATCTGCCCCTCCGCGCAATCATTCACGTCCCAAGGTCATTTCCCGTGCTGATCTTCGGTCTCAAGTGCACGCTCATCTTCGCACACCAGCTCGCGAGGGTGAAGGGAGAAATGGTAGTCTGACGCGCCGCATATCGGTAAGTTATCTTATGGTCGATATCCATACTTAATATGTACAGCGGGTGTGAGAACGCAACTTTGCCCAGGAGCTGCAGAGCACATGACGCGGGGAAGATGCGCCACTACTGTGTATTTTCTGTGTCAATGACTCGCCTGCAAGGTTGTTGCCTGACCTCTCTCTGCCTTCCGGGGCCAATTCGGAGATCAGAACAGCGTCCCCCCAATCAGACTTCAGTTTTGGGTCATGCTCGGGTGCGGAGTGGAGTGGGTTGTGGGATATGCGGAGGACCCTACGTCCATGGCTTCTCTGCCGTTCCCGTTCCCGTTCCGGCTCCGGAGCTGGCCAATACGTGCAAGCACAGTTCCCGCAGAGCCTTCCCCACACTTGCCAAGTACTAGCTGTCGCTTGTGCTACTTGTGTTCCGTCCAGTGCTGCCACACGGTCAACAGCGGGTGGAGCTCGTTGCACTGACAAGAGACAGACCGAATGGGATAAGCCGGAGTCCTAGCTAGACGAAGTGCATGACATGGATGCATGGATGGATGGATGGAAGGACGAGCATCCCCTTGTCGGGGACTTCTTTCCCGTTCAAGATCTAGCAATCTCAGGGTCAGCTTGCTGCTTTCACAATCAGACGTTTCCGAATACATCTTGGGGGAGTGGTATAACATAAAAGTCGCGTCACAGTACCCGGAGCAGTGCTCATGCGACGCTGGATACCTTCTCGTCTACCTATCGGCCCATTAACACCCCATCCCAACCTCGAAACCCAAACCCAGCAACACACTACACATCCTACATGCCGCATACAACAACAATGGGCAGTCTGAACGGACACCACAAGTATGACCCAACCTTCACAGAGCGTGTCATCGCCGCCACCGGTCCAAAGGCGTCACCGCGCACCAGAGAAATCATAGGCCCTCTTCTGCGCCACCTCCACGACTTTGCCCGCGAGGTCGACCTCACTGTTGACGAGTGGATGGCCGGCGTAGAGCTCGTCAACTGGGCGGGACAGATGAGTAACGATAAGCGTAACGAGGGACAGCTCCTGTGCGATGTTCTGGGTCTGGAGTCGTGAGTCCCGCCTATGCCCGTCTAATGACCAAGATGAAATGTTAATAACGGTACAACAGCCTCGTCGACGAGATCACCTTCTCCGCCGCCGCCAGCGCCAAGGACGCCCACACCGCGACGGCAATCCTCGGCCCCTTCTTCCGCAAGGACGCGCCCCACTACCCCAACGGCGCCTCCATCATCAAGACCATGCCCGCCGACGGGCAGGTCACCTACATGCATGGGCGGTGCGTCGACTCCGTGACCGGGAAGGGCATCCCCGGGGTGGTGATCGATGTGTGGGAGGACAGCACCAACGGGCTGTACGAGCAGCAGGACCCGGACCAAGCAGATTGCAACCTCAGAGGCCGGTTCACGACGGACGAGGAGGGACGGTATAGCTGGTACTGTCTGAGGCCGACGCCATATCCGATTCCGTTTGATGGCCCGGCGGGGAAGGTGTTGCAGCTCCTGGACAGACACCCGATGAGGCCGGCGCACATTCATTTGATTGTAAGTTCTCTATCCAAACGCCTTCTCCATCAGGGTCTTGTGCCTAACGTTCTGGGAGACCACACACTCGGAGTATATGCCCATCACTACGCAGATCTTCGATGAATCCGGTCCTTACCTGACCGACGACTCTGTCTTTGCGGTCAAGGACTCCTTGCTGGTCAAGTTTCAGCCAAGGGAGAACGACCCGAAGGCGACCCTAGAGGTCTTGTATGACTTCAAGCTTAAGAAGCAACCGAGTTCATCGAGTTAGAATGATGAGGTGGTAGCTATCTTCAGCAAAATATAAATAAGTTAATTAAAACTCTTCATCGGTGTTTGTGACGATGATGGGCTTGGGGTAGCACACAAAAGTGTCGAGGATGATTCCGCTCTCATCATTTACAATAGAGACGCGGCCGAGGACTTGGCCGATGTTGGACCGCATCATTTTGCAGTCGATGGCAATTCTTTCGGTAAGAATGTTACCGTGTGGGCCTACTTACTGCCTTCGTCAATCCATATGATATTGTATACATCGTTATTGCAAGAACTGACAGCCCGTAAGTCCCCAGCCCCTATACATCCACCTCTGCCACCGTTATTGCCTGCAGAGAGTTAGCCAGCCGTTTCAGTCTAGCGCTTGACCTGACCGACATCAGACCACGACATATCTTGCTATATTCTTGGAGATCTGAAACCAATTGTTAACACCTCTGCCCCAACCTTGACACATTGCAGATGTGTGATATCCTTCGTCCCGGACACGGGTAACCGTATGGTTCCAACATTGGTGTCACTGGCGTGTCTCGTTGGCGAAGCATGGTCCAGACGGCCCAACACAGCGGTTTTCGTCCCTTTGCCGCGCCCAAGAGGAGACGAGCAGTTCAGGAAGTCAAAACCGAGTTGCAGGTGTACCGTCCAGGCTACCACTATGCCGCTCCGACATGGAATATTGCCCGCTTTCGTATCCCGAAACAGCCCTATGTTAGGTTCCAGACAGTGAAAAGATGTCCGGCTTACCCCGTCGACTAACCATTGCCTATGTTGCTATGCCCCTTTTTGGCAGTGGTTAATACATCCTGTCCTCTCCTCTTGTGTGCCTTGATTGGATTTGCGCGCCGCCGTACAACATACATAAGTAGGTATGTGGACTCTCTCACTCATGGATTGCCATGCCCAGACGAAAGGGCAGTTACTTCTTTAAAGATATCGACATCAACCCATCATACCTACGATCGGTCCTCGCATCATCACAAAACTTACACTTCTAACACATCACTGAACCCCTGCGCGGCCGCTATCACGCGATTTTCTCGGGTTGTGCTCCCCTTCCTCGTGGCTCTATGCGTGTCTGGAGATTTACTCACTCAGGGTACGTAGTCTGGCTGGCATGCCGCTACTCAGCCCCATCAATAGTGTCCATTGCTGATATGTTCGCTCATAGATAGTACATTACGGTCATCATGGGGCAACTCTGTTCAGAATTCTTGATATAAGCACAAACGCGACGATACATTTCCAAAATGCGCTCTAATAGTCATCTTTTAGGAAGCCTGCAATATCTACATCAAGTTTGGGCAGAGCGACGTCGAGTGGAACGCTTTGCAATTCTAGCATTCTGGGCCGTAATCAAACGGCGGGTTTCATCGTCTCTAACGCTGGGGCTCGGTTGGTACGGCTCTAGCGAGACTGACTTGCCTGGGCGGCCCGGTTGCCTATCTCGCACCGCCCTTCCTTCAATTCGAATTTGCCGCCACTGCTTGCCGTACCACAGTTCAGGAGGAGGGCTCCTGGGGGCACGCTCCGATTCTAAGACCACGCGAAGACGACCGGAGCGCGATCGATGGGAGACTGCCACGGTCTCAACGGTGCGAGGCCTACCAAAAGAGCTTCTGTGACCAGTGTGCCTACGCCTAGGTTGCGATGATGGGTACGGAGTCGGGGGTCTGTTATAAGGTGGCTCTCGGCGTGAGGCCGTTACTCGGTCGCGTCGTGAGTTACGCGACTGGCGATAGTCGTACCGAGACTTGGGCAACTAAAGTCCAAAGCAATTTATACAATTTATAGTAGGACGCCTGCCTGGCAACGATCACTACTTTGTGTCCGTCTTCGTGGACGTCCTTAGTATTGAATTAACGAGGATTTGAAGACGTTACAATATATATTATTTGTTTATAGGCGATGTATATAGGCAGGAGGCCTCGGCAGTAGCAATTAAATATGAGTAACGAAGGGTATAGTAGACGTGGGAATCCAAATCCCGGAGTTATAGGAACTGAATAAGGGTCGCGTAGGGTTTCAAATCCCTGTCTCCTGCGGTATAAAATGCCTCCAAAATGCGGAGTCCGCCCTGAGCAAACGTGTTGCGATTTGCGAATCAACTTCCCAGATGACCCGCGCCAATACCGCCTTCCAGATACTCTTTGCTAAGGACGAATTTTCCTTTTCCTCCACGGCTGAGTCGTTTTGCTTGGGCGAATTTAGCTCCCCCTCCCGGCTTTCACAATGGATCAAGTCAACTCTCTCTAGTTGCGATTATTCACCTCCTCATTCACGATGGATCCTAACAACTTGACCGCCGCCGTTACTCGCCTCTTCACCCCTTCCAGACGAGCTTCTTCTTCCCTACGTGCCCCATCGTCTTCGACCCAACGTCATCATCAGCTGTCACCACTTCACTCCTCTTCTTGTCAGCTAGGAATCACCACCATCTGCCACAGGAATCACACCCCTTGCTCCATCAATGGAATAACACTCGACCAAGCCATCTCCCAGCCGCTCTTCGCCTTTCTTTTCCGGCGGGGGGAAGTGTATCCAACAATTCGCGCTCACGAATGGCCCCAGCTTAGCAGGACTCTGCTCCTCACTTAACCTAACAATCAACTCTCCCTTCGCCGTAGAGCGCAAAATGCCATGACGAAAGACATCACCTATCCATGCCTTCTTTTCACTCTGACTGCCATGTCCATTTGCACCGTTCGCCGTATACCTTCCACCTTCGTATTCAGGGTCAAGCCTTGCTATAATAGGCGTTTCCCGTTCCAGCCCCATCAACCACCTCAAATAAGGGACAACCAAGAACCTGAAGCAAGCAGCCGCAGCCCCCGGGTTACCAGGTAATCCAAACATAACCGTCTTCCTACCGGCATCTGTCTTTTCCCCCCCATCTGTCCTCTCCCCAGCACCATCTGTTTCCTTCTCTCTCAGTAACGCACAGAAAACAGGAAACCCAGGCCTAACCCCAACCCCATGCCACACCACCCTACCCCTCATCTGTTTTACCACATCCGGTACATAATCCCACGCTCCCATACTGACCCCCCCACTCGTAAGCACCACATCCCAACCCCCGTCCCTTTTCTCCTGACTCACAGCCTCCTCCAACCTCTCCCTCAGAGCCCCTGAATCATCAGGCAACACTCCCATCCACTCCGCCCTTACATCCAATCCCCGCAACGCCCCCATCAAAAACGGACCATTCACATCCGGCTGGCCACACAGTAACTCCTTCCCGGTAGAAAAGACTGCAATTCGAGGTTTTGGGACGAGGGGAACGGTGGTAAACCCCAAGGAGGACAGGGGAAGGATGTGCGCCGTGGTTAAAGCGGTGCCGGCGCAGAGGACGAGGGTGGATTTCAGGATGTCGGTGGCGGCGAAGCGTTTGTTTGTGCCGCGGGAAACGGGGTTGGTGATGAGGATGTGAGTGTTGGTGTTGGTAAGGACGACATCTTCGTGGCGGATGCAGGCGTCATAGAAGGGGGGAAAGATGGCGCCTGTTGTTATTTCGTGGCATGAGAAGGAGACATCCGACATGTTATCACCGTTCTCATCAGTAGTTTGCCCATCCTCCTCCATCTTCTCTCCCTCAGGCCGTACAACTTGTCCGACCCCCTCATCCCCAGCCGCAATCCGTCCTCGCACCCTCAATCTCACAGGGTGCGCGCGAGAAGCAGTGGCAGTGGCGGCTGACTGGACTGCGTAGCCATCCAGCGCGGAGGTATCGTGTTCTGGTGTGGACAAGGGAGCGACGACATCCTTGGCGAGTACACCGCCAACGGCTGATGTGAGGGGGACGGACACATGCGGGACCCCTTTGGAGGCGCGTTGGGTCCTGGCGATTGTAAGAAGGGCTTGGAGGGCTTGGGCATGGGAGGTTGATGTTGTCATGGTGTGTGAGAGGTGAGTGGTTGATGGCTTGATGCTGGTGTGGATTGGGAGGTGGGACTCGGAGCAGGACTGTGTGTAAAGGGAGTGAGTGTATGCTGACAGGGACCAAAGGGGACCAAATGTGCTTGACTGTTGAGAAGGCGCGATGACGTAGCTCGTACGTAATGCTCCCCGCGGAGATGCAGTTGTCTTCGAGTTTCGAGATATTATCGTTGCTTTTGCATCAAGTGCAGTTTTGATGTTGCAAGTCTGCCATATACTCGCTCCGGTATTCCAATACTAATCCCCTTCAAACTTTCGCTGACCCGCCCACACCTACTGCAGCACAATAAGAATGCTCACTGAACAGCCAGTCTAGCTTTTACATAGCCGACTTGCCTGCTTTTGTCCGTCTCTCGTCTATTTCACGCTGATATTTTCCATGCAATTTCCACCCAAGCTCTCCAACCTCCCCCCAATCTCTCCATCGCCCCCTCCAGTCCCTAGAACAAGTACTACGAGCATCTGCGGCGCCCTGACCCGGATACGCTGCCTCACGCAGATCTGTCACAGAATCTGCGCGGATGCCTCGATGCAAAACCCCCGCCCTCAAGTTTGTCGTTATGATTATACTCATCTAACTAGCTCGGTACAATGGGCACAAGTAACGTCTGAGGGCTCCTGGTCCTAATCTGCACCCTGACCCACGCCATCTGTCTCCTAACACAAGTCAACCCAAAGCCGACAGCCTCATCAAACTCCCCATCCCACATCGCCCGCGCAACCGGCTCCAGCGCCTCCAGACTCGACTGGACATGACCCAAGTACACCGCCAGTCCCTGTAGCGTTTCCAGGACCTCGTACGCCACCGACGGGGACTTCTCTACCTCACCCTTGTCCTTACCCTCTTTCACCCCCTCCTCCTTGGGGAACAGTGCCTCCCGCAAGACATGCGCGCGGTGTCGGCCGCGCTGTTTATTCTCCCCCAGCCGCCCCACAAGCGGACTCAAACGCTCCGTCATGGCATTCGCGATAGAGGTTAGGATGCGGAGGCCGCCTTCGACTTCTTGGTCGTGCGGGAGGAGGCGGGTAATCAGGGTGGTGTAGATTTGCGTTAGTTGAAGGGTACACTCGTAGGTTTCGCCTAGGAAGAGTTCTAACTGCCTCTGGAGCCGAGGGGATGGGGATGTGGTGTTGGAGGGCTTCTGAGATGCTGCCTTCTCTGCTGTGGTCTGCTGCTCACGGATATATGGTGTTGCTTGTCCGGACGGGATCTTCTCGATGCGCACGGCGCCGGATTTGAAGAGGGGCTGTTTGGAGACTGGGTCCCAGCGGTCTATCACACAGCTGAAGTTAGATGAAGGTTATGGAGGGGTGGGTGGCAAAGCAAAGGAGGTTATACCAATGGTGAGTTCGTTAGCAGCTCTTGCCCGCCCGTCAGTCGAGTCCCAATATCCAAAGTGGAACGGCATAAAGACATGTCCTGGCCTCGTCATCCGGCCCACACGACACTTCATCTCCACCGCTCCCCTCCTAGACCTAACAACAACCATTGCTCCATCCTCAACCCCCGCTCTAGCCGCGTCCTCTTCCGACACCCTGACCTCAGGCTCAGGGCACTTCGTCTGTAATGGCGACCTACCCGTCTTGGTGCGCGTGTGGAAGTGGTACACATTCCGACCCGTCGACAACCGCAGGGGAAACTCGTCGTCCGGCTCTTCCAGAGGGGGGGAGTAGTGACATGCCTTGAGAATTGCACGGCCGGCGGGGTTGAGGCGGTTGTACTCATCTTTGGTGTAGGGCGCGCCGGTCTCGAGGTCGTGGCCGAATGATTCGCAATGTTCCACGTCGGTGAAGAAGACGTTGTCGGCGTACAAGCGCTCGGTGCCGTGTGGATTGGCTTCATTGCAGGGCCACTGAATGCCGGAGCCGCCTGTGAGGCGATCGTAGGTAAGCCCCGTGTAGTCGCAGGGTCGGCCGGCGGACATCTTCTTCCAGGCTTCGAAGACTTGTTCGGGGGTGGTGTAGGGGATGAGGTCGTTGCCGTCTTTGTCTTTGAACTCCATCCTGCGGGCGTAGTCGAGGAAGATGTCGAGGTCGGACTTGCACTCCCCCGGTGGATCGACGGCTTTGTGGCTGATATGCACCGTGCGATCGACGTTGGTGAAGCAGCCCGTCTTTTCGCCCCATTGGGCGGCCGGGAGGACGACGTCGGCTATGGCTGCTGTTTCAGTCATGTAGATGTCCTGACACACTACAAAAAGGTCGGGTTGCGTCAAGATGCTCCTCACCCGGGGCAGGTTGGGCAAGGAGACGAGAGGGTTGGTGCAGCTGATCCAGAACATCTTGACGCTGCCGGCCTCCATGTAGTTCAACAGATTCATGATGTGCGTCGGCTCGTTCCAGTGCGGTACCTGGATGGGATCGATGTTCCAGAGTCGCGCGAGCTCAGCCATGTGCGCCGGGTTCTGGTGGTTGCGGAAGCCGGGGTACTCGCCATCGCAGCCGGCCTCGCGGTTGTTTTGGGCCGTGGGCTGCCCGTTCATCTGCAGGATGCCGCTGCCGGGCTTGCCAATTAGCCCGCGGAGGAGGTTGATGTTGTTGATCTGGGCAGGCGGAGGCAGTGGCTTGGTTGGATTGGTAGACGCCTTGTAGGGCCGTGGACAAGAGACTGCCACACGTGCCGAGGAGGCGCGCCGCTTCTTCGAGGTCGGGGATGGGGATGCCTGTGATGTTGGAGACGGTTTGGGGGTCGTATTCTGCGACGGTGGCTTTGAGGTCTTCCAGGCCGATGACGTGTCTGGAGAGGAAGTCGGTGTCTGTCCAGCCGTTCTTGAACATCAGGTGCTGGATGCCGTTGAGAAGTGCGAGGTTGGTTCCCACCTTGGGGGCGAGATGGAGGGTTGCCTTGCGCGCCGACTCGGACAGGCGCGGGTCGACGACGGTGAGATTAGGCGGGAACGGCCCCTCGAGTCGATCCAGTATCCTAGACCAGAGGACTGTCTGGGTGGCAGCCATATTGTGGCCTACCATGAAGATGCACTCGGTGTAGTCAATGTCCCTGTATGAGCCCGGCTGGCCGTCGGAGCCGAAGGACTCGCGCATCGCGGTGGCTGCTGTTGCGGTGCAGAGGCGCGTGTTTCCGTCCCTGTGGCCGTTAGCATGTGAAGAAGCAGGAAGCCACTGAAGCAGATACTCACATGTGAAGGGTATGAAGGCCAGCCTTACCAACCATGGCCAAGGCGTAGTACTCCTCCAGGAACAGCTGTCCAGTGGTGTAAAAGGCGATGCTGTGGTTCGTCAACTCCTCCTGGAGGTGCTTCGTCTTGGCGACAATGAGGTCCATGGCTTCATCCCACGATGCGCGTTCGAGTTTGCCATTCTTGCGGATGAGAGGGTGCATCAATCGATCCTCTCGATGCACGGCTCTCCATCTGTACCGTCGTCACATTAGGAAACGAAACCACAAGACGTGTCAGGCAAGCTCACCCACCCATTTAATCCCTTTGGTCCACCTCCCCTTATTGACCCGGTCTGTAGCCCTCCCTCTCACGCCAACGATCTTGCCATTTTTCACCCCAATATCTAGGCCGCATCCATTGCTATGCCGACGTTAGACAGACACACAAACATGCACGTTTCCGCCTCTCATAGGGAGGGTAACACGGCTGCACACGGTACCTGCAGAGCACGCAAGCGCTTTGGACCCAATTGTCCGGTTCCTCATCACATGCCTTGTCCACTCGGGTTGGCCATTCATCCTTGTATGGCGTCCGAGGACCCCAAATGTCCTCGATTGAGTCGCGAGTCTGTAACGCTGGCTTGGCGTAGGCGTCCATCTCCCAAACCACAAGTTCCTGAGTCTTGAGAGTGTCCGGACCGTCGATGAAGCTCCAGCAACCCTACACACGCCAGTATAAGTGGTTATGTTGTGACTAACCTGAACTTGGTCGATTGAAGGGGAAACGTCATGGATCCGTCATTGAACATGGAGAAACCCCGCGTCCGGCAAATCGGCAGGAGATGCTCAACATGCAAATCTATCCTCATTCTGGAGCCCTGGATTGATGCTGCCAGACTTCTTGAGTGTTGATATCTTGCATTTCCGCGGCCACGCGTTTCTCCCGGATTCTTGTCAGACATGCCGTTTCCGCCCGCGATCCAATCCCAGCAGTGAACCATTAACGATGCCTTTGATAGTAAACAGCATGTTCCAAAGCCAGGCAACAACCAGTATTACAGTCAACACAGTCGACCAGACCTTGAACGCCTCCGAGTCTAGTATCTTGCCCAGCTGCACCGCCGCATTCGTGTAAACGCCCTGTTCGCACAGTCAGTAAAATTCCATGAGTTTCAATCTTGGGACGTGACATGCACATACCCACGGAAACACGACACTCCAGGCCACAAGCCCATACGGTATCCCCCTCACCCTCCACCCGTCAGTAGCCCCATGCGCAATACTCACAATAGCAAAGCACCACCAAAACGTGCCCATACCCCAGCACAACAGCCCAGCAAACATGCTTACGTACCCCACCGGCTCAGCCGCCCTCGCAGTAATAAACATGCCACTATCATACCCAGCAAAACTCCCCTTCATCACCGCCCCTCCCAACGCCTGCAGCGCAAAACTCCCCTGGCCCCAGGGACCGCAGAGGATCATATCCTGGAAAGTATGCTGTCTATCCGGCAGCGAGCGATCCAACAACCTCGCCCAAAATAGCACATCCAGCGCAAAGGCGAGCGGCAGTCCCATCCCAATAAGCAAATACGACACCAAGATGGCCGGCACCTGCAGCTGCGGACTGATCTCCCCAAACTGACACACCACGCCCGCACCAGCAGCAGCCGTCAGCGCCGCGATCATGGGCAACTGGCTTCCCGGCGATAAGTGCGGCACTCCCCCGGGGTACAGCCGTATGTACACAAACGGCACGCCTACTACCACAAAAACAGCCATGGCCACGTTGGTCCACCACAAGGTGTAAGCCGCGACGCCCCATCCCTTTCCCCAACTGGGCACGAGGGCGAGGGTAACCATCTGGATGACGGTGGTATACGAAATGGAGATGCTGGCTAGACAGGCAGATTCGGATGTGTTGTGACTCAAGGCGTGGGCGACATGGCGGGAAAAGAGGACGCAGCTGGCAAGGTAGAGGGGCAGCATGACGACAAGGAGGATGATGGTCAGGAGCCAGAAGATGTAAGATAATATGTGTAGCCCGGAGAATTGGTAGTCTAGCTGGTGGAGGATCACGGCGATTATGCCTGTGCCCTGGGGGATGAGGAACCATTGGGAGGTGAAGTTGTACAATATCAGCCGAGACGGAGAGCTGGGTGGCGAGGTGAGGCCATTCGGTGACATCCTGCGACATAGGAGCAACGGATATCAAATGGGCAGATAGTTGTTGAAGTCAATTGTTCTACGTCCAGAGGTGTCCGCCTTTCCTTGTTGTTGGTGAGTGGTGGTGAATGGTGAGTGGTGCGAGGAGAAGAATTGACAAAGTTCGCTGCTTCAACATGACGTTGGTACTCCACATTCCTTGGTTATCGCATGCACCAATGCACCCCATTGGCACCTTTTACCCAGGAAATGCCTTTGCACTTGGTTTCAACCACTGTACCCTCCCAACACCACCCAGTAACAACGTACCCCATCAACATCAAATGTCATGGACAACATCAGGCCCCTCCTCCTAGCAGGCGGGAAATCCACCCGCATGAAATCACAAAAACACCTCCTCACTCTTCCCAACGGCACACCCCTCTACCAACACCAAATCACCATCCTGCAACAAGCATGTCCCCAGACGCCCGTCGTCTACGTATCGCTAGCCAACGACTCTCCTGTCGATGCCTTTCTTCATCACGCAAAGGACGACCCTGATGGTGGCATCACCATCATCTTCGACGAACAAGCCTCTCCTGCTACTCAATCAAGCGATCCAACCCAATCCTCCGGTCCGGCTCAAGGCCTCCTCTCGGTCCACCGCCTCCATCCCACCTCAACATTCCTAGTCCTAGCAATCGACTACCCCCTTATCACCGCCACCCCCCTACTCCAACTTATCCAAAGCTACTCGCCGCCGGTAACCTGTTTTCGCAACGCAGAAGGGTTTTGTGAGCCGCTTGTTGGGGTGTGGAGTCCCGACGCATTGAAAAGACTGAAGGAGGATGTTGCTCGGGGAGGGGGATCCCCGAGTAGGGTTGTCAAGGAGATGGGGGGGCGGATGGTTGATGTTAAGGAGGGGGTGCATGGAGGGGGGAGGGGAAGGGTGTTGATGAATGTCAATACGAGGGGGGAGTGGGAGGAGGCGTGCGCGGTGCTTCGGGCGGAGGTGGAGGGTGTGTGATGGAGGTCCGAGGGGAGTTGAGGATGGCCGTTGTCAAGAGACCTTGTCTAGGGCTGATGCGCATAATGGTACGGTATTCGGATGTCCTGGAGTTGGCGCTACCGCCTGCGACATCATGGCCGACTCCTTCGGCTCGTATCTGCCGTCTGACCTAAAGCATGGCGCCCGAAGCTGATAAGATGTAACAGCATTGACCTAGACACACTCAGCTTACTCCTCGACTCCGGCACGCAGAATCATTGCGCCGTAACACATCCCGTTAGCAAGCAGACATCGGCCCCGGGCAGCGCGCAGTCTCCAGCTGCCCGGCGCGATCGGGCGGCCCCAAACCGTGACTAGTTATGAAACTACGCTGGAAATTGAACGTATCTTTGTCAGATAGAAGAAGATGGCTGTTGAAACTTGAAACTTACTATAACTTTAACTCAATCACTAGCTCAGTCAACTCCCAGATGGCATTTGAATAATAAGGCACTCCGGGATTATGTCTTGGAGACAGCGTAGTCGAGAGTGCGACTAGTCAAAGTCAAGTTACAAAGGAGCCTTGAAACCGTTGTTATGTGGGTTTTGTGATGCGCATGTACTGTCCTTCACAGTCCATACAGTCGTGCGGATGAGTCACACTCGGGCAAGGACAACGTCTCCTGATTATTTGTCTCCCCTTCTAGCGGATCTAGAATAAGAAGCCAAACATGCATGTCTGGTGGCTCTGATGTATCGTCTAAGCATCTTCAAAGCTCACCAAAGAAAAAAAAATGCAACTCCTCGCTTTGACGCGAAACCAGTGTCTGAAAAGCATGACCGACTGCTGTAACTCCTACGCTAGGACTGGACTCCTCACAGCAGACACGACATGAACTCCCAAAATACCGGTCCGAAAACCCGACTCGACATACATAAAGTATTACTAATACCTCATTGTCAGTATAACAAGTCTCAACCAAGCAGCAGAGCAGAAGAGGTTGTCTGCAAAACAAAAGCGTACGTACCAACCATCTCCTCCTAAAAGCCTCAATGTTGGTTTCCGTGGCATCAGGATGTTTGGCCGCGAAGTCATTCCTAATAGCGCCCCAATTGCGCAAGAAGTTCTCCCGCCAACACACAAGTGTTTTGACGTAGTGCTGGCTCTGGACGGTTTCCACTTCCAGCGCCCCCTGTGAGCCAACATGGAGACAGGTCAGGAGTTGGTTGATCGACGGTAGGAAACCTCCTGGGAAGATATACCGAGTGACGAAGGTGTCCACCTCTGAGTTTTCGTTGCTCATCTGGATGTTGTTAAGTATTGAGGTTACGCCAAGAGCTGCCCGGTTCTGGAGCTGGGAAAGCTTTACTAGATTGCAATAAGTTGAACTCTGAAGCACCATGACGCCGCCGTTTGGTTTGAGAAGGTTAGAGACGGATTGGAATTATTGGTTTATAAACCTATTGCCGACGTGTTCCACCATTTCAACAGAAATGACCTTGTCGTAACCATTGAGCGGCTTGGGTGCCTGGCGGTAGTCGCAGAGGAGGATGGTGATATTGTCCTGAAAGCCTGCAGCCTTGATCCTCGCTTCAGCTAAAGACTTTTGCTTCGCCGATAAGGTCAAACCCGTTACGCGACAGCCTGTCTTCCTCACGGCCTCGATAGCAAGGTGTCCCCAGCCACATCCGATATCGAGCACATGATCAGACGGTTCGATCCTTGTCTTGGATATTGTGCACTTTCCTCAACTGTGCCGCTTCAAGTGAATCGCTTCCATCATCAGACCACAAGGCGCAAGAGTAGTTCATATCCGGCGACAAAAAGCTTGAAAACATGGTGTTCGACGTGTCGTAGTGGAAGGAAGCATTGAGACGCGCGGCTGAAACGTGATTTGGGGGTTGAAAGACAAGGTAAGATATACTTCGGATCAGTTGCTGCAAGATACTCGGCCCCGAAAATCCAAAGCTGTTGAAGTTCGCGATATAGAGCTGTTGTTGGGATGGTGTCAGCCAAGCTGATGGGGGCGGGAGGATCATGGGAACGGGCCGGGACAGGACGCCCGCTGCCATAAGACTTACTGAGAATAGACCCATGAGGTTGTTGGAGTCGATTTCTTGGAGCATGTAGGCTTCCGAGAAGCCCTGTTAGAGAGGGGTTGTTAGCCGTTAACCGTGGCCATTCACAGGAGCGCGCCCTTTCTGTGCATGAGGGACGTACCAAGTCAAACGTCCGGCATATGCGGACCCAGGTATTTGGGCTGTTGAGGATAACTATGACGCCTTCGTCTGTGCTTCCGCCCTTTGCGGCCTTGGGTTTGCCAAAAACTTCGGTCCGGTTGTCGCCGTCTGGATAGTTGGATACTATCGTCAGCTGGCCATGTTGAATGCGTCGGAGAATACCGACCACAGACGCCCTGGCAGAGGACTGAAGCCAACTTTCCATTATCATGGATAGTGTTCGGGGCTGAACGGCGTCAAGTTTAATGCGACGAGGCTGACGATATATCACAGATAAGATCGAGGATGTCAACTCGGCTAAGGGTAACATATTCAAACCTGTTCCCGTAAATACCATAGACTGAACGGACTTCGGCAATGCTTTATATCTACCCGCAGCTGAAGGCAACTTACGCATCGTGGCCATCCATCCGATCCATGGCGGCATTATGGCTGAGCGCCAGCACAAATATCTCCTTGAGTGCCCGATAGTGCCGAAAGGATCATCTATTAGAGATTGGCGCTCAGCCTCATCGGATATCAGCATCTTGTTCATCGGTTTTGTTGATGGCCCATTCGTTGGCGCATTTGTTGTTGGAGCTTTAGCGCCGGTCACATCCCGATCCAGCTAGCAGACGCCAGTATGACCTGCACCTTGGACCAGGTAATGCTCCCAGCGTTGAGTCAGCTTATGGTAGTACTGGCTTGAGCACAGAGTAATCCTTATGTGCTGTCAGGCATCCATGCAGAGAGCATGCCGTCTTGGACGAGTACTGGTCTCGTATGGTGTACCTATCCCACACCTGTTCCAATGAATCAAGACAAGCGTTCATGACCATGCTTGGGACTTGCTGGTGTAGCAGCTGCTGCCTCCGGTTCAGGACCACAGCCTCGCTGCATATATGACACTCCAGGGCAGGTGCGTTCTATTTCCAGAGTGACTGGACTCCAAACACATAGAAATTGTTATGACGCAAAATCGAGAGCCTTGTTTGCATTGTATCAACATCAAGTTCTCTTACGTTTGCCCCTATATGCTTGATGTTCATACAAACTTTCCTATTGATTCTTAAAACAATAGTCACTCTCCGGTGAGCTTCATTTCTATTTAACGCCAAAATTTTGCCGACGGGAGCGCCGCTATTTGAAGCTCAGCTTCTCCGGTCTTGTCTCATCTTTTCCCTTTCAATCATTATTCTTGAACAAACAAAACCACTGAACTGGATAACGTAGGTGCATAGCGAGTGGACTATCATAGCGAGTGGACTATCATAGCGAGTGGACCACCTCCTACGACTCTAATATCAATGAAGCTTAATTACACAACAATAACAAAGGGTAACGTATCTGATAAGCGAGCGGATCAGACAAGCGAGCGGATCAATTTCTACTCCCCTACTACAACTATCCCTAATTGTAACACGTCAACACTAGGAACTCACTACAATTATATCAGAAGCAACTGAATCAGATGATTCCGTAGCCTCCTGTCAAGTGCGTGTATTATGGCCAGGCTTGCCACACATACCACAGTACCGAACCTTCGTACGACCCCCCCCCGCACCACTACTATCTGGCTGCGTTTCTTGCATTCCTTCCCCACCCACGGCCTTCTGATGTAGTAGATTATGTGCATCTTGTATAGCAAGTGACCCTCCAAGCCGCACACGTGTTTTCTTGGCTCGCCGGCGTTTACTTAGTGCCTCATTCGCCTTACGGAGTGAAGAGTTCTCTGCGCGAAGGAGAGCTACCTGGTGCATTATAGCTATTGTACCCTTGGTAAGCTGGTCTATAGTAGCTAATATTGAAGTCGGGGAGCTATTCTGATGGTTGGTAATGCGAGTCTTGATGAGCGTTGACTGCGAGTTGGCTTCTCGGGGGTTGTGTGGTGTCTGGAAGACCTAAGGTTGTGGAGTGCCGGCGCGTGAGTTCAGGGGTGTTGGCGTACGGAGCTTTACGTCCAGCTTGGAAAGTACCCTTTCTGGATCATACGGCACAAGGCTAGCACTAGCAAAGCCACTCTATATGTTCTTCTCCGTTATGGAGGCAAAGAAGGCCTCGCGGAAGGCACAGAGAAACTCGAGCTTGCTTACGTGGTTGATGTGCGCGCGCATCAAGTCCTCAATCTGGCGACCGTACGCCTGCTTCAGCGGCCCAAAGTAGCTAACATCGAGTGGCTGGAGGTAATGCGAAGAATGCGGAGGTATACAGAGCGTGATGATGTTGTTCTGCTGGTAGTAGAGCTCGAACTCAGTCGAGTGGTGGCTTTCGTGGCCGTCGAGGATTAACAACCGGTGTTTGCCCTTTGTCCGGGACGCTGTATGGTAGTCGAAGTGCTTGATCTAATCGAGGCCTACGGCATTGGTAGTCTAGCTATTATCGGTCGTTGCGATACGCCAGTCAGCCGGGAGGTTACACTTAGTGTACTAGTTGGCAAGGTGGTATTGCGCGGCCAAGATGATGAAAGGAGGAATAGACTAGCCGAGGGCATTGACTCCCTGGATTACTGTTGCCCATTCCCGGTTGCCTGGCTGGGCTAGCTTTGCTTTGCCACGGCCATCCGAGGTTGTAACAACCATGCCGGGAAAAATGATGCCTATTATGAACCCAGTCTCGTCGAAGTTGTAGACATCGTCGTCCACAATACCGTACTTAGCCTTTATATTCCGTACGAGCGCAAACCACTCGCTAATGACCTTTGGATCCTCGCACTTGGCCCTCTGGTAGTCATATCTACGCGTATAACGCGTACGGAGCTCTGGTTGGCGTTTGACGAAGTTGTGCGCCCAGCGTTTGCCAATAGGGGGCGCGTCGCGTACGCGTAGCAGTTGGTTGGCCATATCTTCCACACCAGACAATCTAGGAGGGAATGCGCGTGTATCTAGCTCAATTATGTATTGAACTATTACCTTCTCTTCTAAATCCGTGAGTTTGCGTGAGTTGGCTGGGATATCGCATCGTGCGGGCCGGCCAGCACGCCGGCGATGGAGGGTAGTATAGGGCACAGAATAGATCCTTGCTGCAGCCTGGAGGCCTAGCTTAGCGTCTTTTTCAAGAGCTTCAAGTGCGAGAACAACCTTTGCCTCGACTGGAATTGAGGACATCTTAATGTGGTGGAGGAAATTGATGTTGGAAGTAGAGAGACGCGTGGCGCACGAAATTGATCTCCTCGCTTGTCTGATCCGCTCGCTTATCAGATACGTTATCAATTAAAACTACTCAGAGCTGGATTCTCTAGACATCTCTATATCGTTTTCACAAGTGCGCGTATTGTGTCCTGTTATGCCGCATGTGTTATAGCGCCGCGCGCCCGACTCGACCCTCTTCTTACGACCACTCCTCCGACGCGTTTCCTGCTCCAACTGCGTATCCGCATCCTTTGAGCTAGCAAATCTTGAGCATCCCCTATAGTAAGAGCTCCTCTATTCCGTATACGTGTCTTTTTAGCCCGTCGACGCTTGCTAAGTGCTTTATTCGCGTCCCGAATTATCCTGACCTCGGACCGAAGGAGAGCTACCTCATATATTATTGCCTTCGCACCTTTGGCAAACTGGTCGATAGTATCTAAAATTGGTATCGGTGAGCTGCCCTGGTGACCGGTAATCCGCCCTTTGATAAAATCCGTTTGTGAAACGGCGTCTATCGGGTTGTGTGGTGTCTGAGATACCTAAGGGTCGGCGGCCGCCGGAGGTGGATTAGTCGGTATTAGAGTCCGCAACTTCACATCCAACTTAGATATAACCGCTTCCGGATTATAAGGGACTAAACTAACTCCTCTGAATCCGGCCTTGATATTGTCTTTTATAAAAACAGTATCGAACGCGGCTTTAAAGGCGATAAAGAAATCGACCTTAGTCACGTAGTTAACGTGCGACTTATAAGTACTTCGATCTAACGACTATACGCCCGCTTCAATAGACCGAAATACCCGACGTCAAGTGGCTGGAGTAGATGAAACGAGTGCGGAGGCATAGAGATCGTGATAATATTATAGTCTTTACAGAACCGGTCGAACTCGGCCGACATATGACTTTCGTGGCCGTCAATCACTAATATTCGATATACGCCGGTTTTGCGACCGACAATATATTTTTCGAAATGCCGTATCTAGTCTAAGCCTGTCTCGTTGTCGGTCTATCCATTGGTGGTAAGCTTTATAACCTAATCTTATAGGAAGCCGCTCTCTGTGTACCAACTCGTAAGGTGATATTGCCCCTTTACTACGACAAAAGGCGGGATATACCATCCCAACGTATTAACTCCTTGGATTACGGTAGCCCATTCCCGATTGCCAGGCTGGACTGTCTTTTCCTTGCTACGTCTTTCGGCACGTGTAACTACCATCGACGTAGTGATTATACTAATCATGAAGCCGGTCTCGTCGAAGTTGTACAGATCCGCGTCCTGGATGCCGTACTTGGCCCTCATATTTTGTACAAGCCGGAACCACGCGCCAATTTTCTCAGGATCTTCGTAGAGGGCTCTCTGTTAGTCGTATGCGCGATTGAAACGCGTCTGGAGGTTTGGGTGTCGCTTGACGAAGTTCGAAGGCCAGCGTGGACCGACGCGTATCGCGTCGCGCTTTGCAAGTAAGATATTGGCCATGTCTCCACGTCTGCAAGCCGGGGCGGGAATCCTCGCGAATCCAGGTCCAATATGTTCTGAAGAACAGCATTCTCTTCCAGTTCCGTTAGTTTTGTAGAATTGGCGCGGGTATCTTGTCGGGCGCGTCGGCCGGCCATTCTGCGGAGGAGGGTGGTTCTAGGGATATTGTAAATCTTTACAACGGCCCGGACACTTAATTCTGGGTCTTGTTCGATAGCCTGAATTGCTAAGAGTATCCTGCTTTCTACAGAAGTGGATTCCATTGTTTGTTGCGGAGAAATGTCGCATTGAATGTGGAAGATGGGTTTTTGGTTGGAGGTGGTCCACTCGCTATGCACAATCTCTTCAGTAGTTAAGATGTCTTCTCAACAACGTATATCCGATACCTCTGGCGGTTAAGGGGAGCAGGGCCAATAGGGCCAGGAGAGCCAGCAAGCTCAGTAAGCTTAGCACGGTCCATCCAGCACCACAGTCACCCAGGTATGCACCTCGCAGCCCTGTTTCATAATCTATTGTCCAGACTCGACATCGAGCTAATACGATCCGAAGGACAACCCGCCTACCATGGAAGAGCTCAAGGCCGTCAAGGAACAGCTCGAGAGTCTGTCTTCGGACATCGAGGCTATGGCTCAAGGTGCTCAGGTTATGTCATTTTTTCTCGAGGCATGACTCTGGTTAAAGAGATCAAAGACTGATACTCATCGATTTGCAGACCACGCCACAAACCCAGCCAGCCAGACACTGGAGGACAAGGACTGATGCGGTCGCGCAGCTTTTTACGAGCACGATATGTCTTGGCAATCTGAGAAGGGATCGATGGATGACACAACGTCACGAGACGCTGGTTCATACTTTCGACTTGGGCGGGAAGATCCTGCGGGTCAATGATGTAGTCCCCATCCAGCTTATTCCTCTCATGACACAGTGAGCACGGAGAGTGGGGTTTCACGTCCATGGAAAAAACCACCAGAGATCATATTCATGCCCAGCTTTACAGTGTCGATATTGTTGGTGATACTTCTTGTCTCTGCCTCACCACTTGTCTCGTATAGGAACGAATCTACTGTATATGTTTGAGAAACAAATCAACAATTAGAACAGGAAACTCAGGGGGCCGAAGTCTCTCAATTCTCGATCAGTAACTCTTGAACAACACATTCCTTAGGTTGAAAGCCTGAGCTGATGATTGAAAAGGAGGAGGGAGATGACAGTCTGGATAGACACGAGGCTATTCACCCAGTCACTCCTGTCACGGAGCCGATATCCAGGATGAGACCAGAACCGCGACTTTCGACCAGCGTTTCGCTGCTAAGCAGAGTCTTGACGCGAAACGCACGGGCATTCCGTTTCCCTTTAGCTTTCAGCACCTATTTCTCTCACATAGGTACTTAGAACTATACTGTATGATACTGTGCCAGTCAAGAACAGTGTAACGATGGACAGGTACGGAAGGCAAGAAATCGGCCCTCTCGATCAATAGCTCCTCAACAACCTGGCACCAATTCACCCCGGCGAATCCACGGACTCAAACAACTGCTTCACTTAACCTTAGTCCTGAAGTTTTGCCGAATTTCATTTCCTATATATTTTCTATCTGAAGCCCTTGTAACCTTCCCTCCTTCCAATCCACTCACCAACGCACACTCAAGAGTCAAGATCCGCCATCTTCGTCACCCACATCAACACTTACAATGTCTGACAAACCGACATCCGGAACCTCGCAGGGTGAGAAGGACCCGAAGGATGCCGTCACCCAGGTACGTGGTTCAAGAGATAAAGCTGTTTGTTTCGGGTCACGACCACCGCGTCTCCGTCCATGACCGCTCTTTCAGAGGCAACATTACCAGTATGCTAACATTTTCAGGAGGACACGACCAAGCCGGTGACTCTTGACGAGCTCCTCGTCGCCAAGCAGAACCTTGATGCCAAGTTGAAGGATAGTAAATCCAGCTCGCCAACCATGAGCAGGACGCGTACTTTCGCTCGGAGGATGACCTCGCCGTGGATCCCATTGGCGAGCTCATGATGGCCAACCTTAAGAAACAAATTGAGGACGCAGAGAAGGAGGTTGCCACTATTTCTTCAGAGATTGAAGCTAAGAAAGCTCAGGGACAGGGTATGGCCAACATTCTAATACATCGCATAGATCATTTGCTTGGGACTAACATTCGCCTTACAGTAGAGAACTGAGACCCTGGTGGCCGCTTGGACCGGAAAATTTGCTGAAGCAATTTGTACTCATAATAAGAGGCATCGCGGCGACTTCAGGCATGGCGTTGGCTCTGTTCTCCAAAGCGATGAGTGGGATGTTGAGACACAGCACCGGCTGTTGATAGCACCCACAAGGAAGAGCACGAAAGCCCTAGTTAGAGGTCCCGAGAACGAAAGATATTTGCCCTATCTCTACTTATTCGTACATTGTCGCGTTATATCGTGATGTGCAAATCGTCACGTTTTCCTATTATTTCGACCACCCGTCAAGCTCTTTCCTCTCCATGCCTCTGCCGCCCATTCGGCTGTGTTCAAGGCCTTGTCTATCCCTCCTTCAAGAAGCATAAAATCTAATTTAGGATGAAATGATTAGGACTCGTGCCATCGCTAGTAAGTGTCCCAGGTCGTATGGGAGTGCGTCAACAACAGTCCAGCTGAATTCTCTCAAGCTATCTAATTCTCTTGCCGTCACTTGGTTACAGCACAGTAAGGACTCACACAGATGTCAAAAAAGACAGTGACGAGTATATAACAATAAGACACAGCAGCCCCATATGTTAAGTGGTGAAGAACGAGGGGACAATCACCGTGTTCGCCTTCCTCGCGCCTGTTTTGCAACTTTTGCGGTGGAGTCGCGGTACAGGTGAGGGCTCGGTGGTCAAAACCACAACAATAGCACGAATTCACATTGGACTGTCATTCACTCTCGAATTGGATTTCACCAGCCTGGATTTCGACTACAAAAACCGCCGGATCGACGACTTTCCACTGACCAACCCTTCCTCCAACATCACCTTGACTTACTGCCACAAGCACACCCGTCATTCAGCAACCACCCAACTTCCCATATCTTCAGTCCATCTATACTACTATTTTCCTCCCACTGCCAATACTGGGAAGATGTCGACAGATCGTGACTTCAACGACAACGCCGAGGCCACTGGCGACGAGGCCGGTAACGAACGCACGGGTAACGAGAGCAACAACCGCCAGGGCACCGACAACCGGGGTCCCGACGAGCAAGGCACCGACAACGGGGACACCCGCGACGAGCGCACCCGCAACAACCCTGCCGCCATGGAGCCGGCCTCCACGACGACGCAACTCAACGAACTCATTGCCACGCGCGAGATGTTCCAGGAACAGCTTCGCATGACCTACGAGGCTATGTCGAGTCTCGAGGCCATCGCGGCCACCCGGATCATCGAGGGTCGCTCCCCACATCCCTCCACAGACCGCGAGCTGCAGGAGTTTGCCGAGACGATCAAAGCTCTCGAGGATGAAGTCGAGAAGCTCAACCAGGACATCGTCAATTTGTTCGGCACCGGCGCCGCCACAGCCACGGTATGAAGCTTCGTTCCTTTGCCTTGAAACAAGACTAATGCAGTAATGCTAACATTGTGCCCAGGGTTCTGAGAACCGTTAAGCGTCTCCGGCCCTTTCCCACGTCTAACGGGAGCTCGTCCACTGCAGTACGGCTCTCATGAATTATGGCACACAAAAGAACGCCTTCATTCCAGGATTAGGAGCAGAAGTCTGGTCTCATGACTAGGAAGGTATGTCCCATGCCAAACACCCCATCTTTTTAAATCGAATCTTCTTCTAACTCTCTATAGGTTTGGTCGGGATGAAGGATTAGGAATCACGCGAAGGAGCATATGAACACTATAGGGTAGTCATCGACATATGAGATCCTGCCTTTGCCTCATTTCATTGTGCCTTTGACTTGTCATGCCATTGTGACTTTTATATATTTTCGCTCGTAAACATTGCTTCTGGTCGACCGACTCAATCATTCTCATCCATGAACCCCATCACCCAAAAGCGAAAATCGAAAACGGTCAACATTTATTCCGGAAGCAGCTCACGCGCCAACTAAGCCATCCTTCAATGTCTGTCGCCACAATGGAGCTCCTCAACCGCCACCGTCTTGAGGATGGTTGCTCTCCCTCCCTCTCCGCAACTTGTATTTGCAGTGACCCTTGAGGAGCTCGAGGAAGAACGTTGCCGAGCTCAATGAGGCTAGGGAGCAGTTCCGTGAACGCCTCCAGAATGCGTACCAGGACTTGGCCACGATGGAGGCTGAAGCGGCTACTCGCATTATAGAGGGCCGCACCGTCCACCCATCTACAGAGCGGGACCGGGACGAGTGACTTGAACTGGTCAAGATGCTAGAGGCAGAGGTCGACCGACTGTCCGCGGACATTGTGGACCTGTACGACACTGATTAGGTTGCGAGTCCAACAAGGTATGGACTCCTTGTCGCTATCTCTCTGAGCATTCCTCAAGCTAACACCCTCCTAGAAGTCTTAAGTGCACATTCGTCACGCCAAATTCAGGTTTACCACGCCTTGAGTATGTCTCTATGACAATGTCGCCTCAAAGCCCTAGGAGTTGTCATCCCAGATACATATTCACTGTGGTGAGCGCACGGTTTCTTATAATTCGTATAAATTCTACCCTTGCAATGCGAACTGTCTCTGCCATCCTCCTCTTCCCCAGTCTGACACCTCATCCAACAAGGACACCAAAGATCTCACCCACTGATGCCGCAGTCAAGATGTCGACCACGAATAATAACAAGAACGTCTCATTTTATCCTGGCTGCCCCTACGCGCCCGCTCCTTCATCCAAGGAACAGATTGAGGAGCTTACCAAAGCCCGCCACTATCTCCGGACGCTTTTTAAGGATTCCTACGAAGCGATTGCCAGAATCAAATCCTTGGCCGCCAGGAGAGGCATGGCAGGGCTGGAGCCGCATCTATCGAGCAAGAGACAGGTATGAGGACTTCTCCTGAGCTAGTGCTTCATCATATTGGGATGGCTTCCTCGGTTCAACGACCGCTTGAACGGCTAGAATTATAATTCTAGTTTAAGCTAGCCTCATGTTTCCAAGAGCAGACGAGACATCATGGTTCTCTAGGGCCTGCCATTGTTATCAGCATGACGGACAACAGATGCAATTAACAGAGGCTAGAATCATGATTACCTACCGGGAAAGTACCCTGCCCAGCCAAAGCTGTCTTGAGAGCAGCTATCTCGGCGTTGAGAGTAAGAATCTCCTGATAGAGCTCCTCGGACGCTTTGGACAACATCGTATTATCGTTCAGTCGCAGTTCCGGGAGAAAACTTAGCATAGGAGTCAGAAAAGCACACTTCTTTGCCGTCGTGTATCGTGTTCACATTCTGTTGGCTTCTCATTATGTCAGAACTCTTTGTAGATTTGTATATTGACTGCTCACCAAACCGACCACCCGTGCCGTTGAGCCTCGAATCAGCGGCTGCCTGGGGTAGTTAAGGGACACTGGCAATCTTTGGAGAGATGTGGCAAGCACGGCATCAACCTTCAGGGTCAGCTCCATCTCCGTCTCAGTTGCCGTCCTGGCCTCAAGGTCGGGCTTCTTTGTTCTTCGCCATCTCGATATTCTTTTTGATGGTGAGTAGCTACATGGACTTATTGTAACGCGGCCCATCCTACAACAATGCTTCCCATAAAGCATTCGGCGACTTGTTGAGTCCGCTCAACTGCAACCCATTGCAACAAGAGCGTGATCTCCAAGCTGGAGTCAGCCACAACTATGGACAATGTCATCCTTCCGAGCGAAAGCGAAAACCTTCTCGCCGAGCAAGCTCAGTCTCACGAATTTAGATCATCGGAAGTCGACACCTCTCCTCCGCCTCATTTTGATCTCATCCTTCAACATAACCGATTTCCTTTCTGTATTGAGGAACCCTCCTGCTCTGCAGTCTCGCAGGGGAAGGCAGTTCCAAAATGTAAACAATAGAATAGGGGTGCCCTTTTTGTGGAGCCTCAGTTTGTTTGGTCAACCATAACCCTGACTTTGGAGCTTCGCTGTGGTTGTTGCCGGGTGCCTCGACTTCGTCCGGAGATCGAGCGACCCGATGCTTCGACCTTCTCAAGTCTAATATCTTTCCTGACCATTCAACTGCAAGTCTTTAAACACAGAGAGAGTGAATAGGAGGTGCTGTGAGGACTGAAGTTGGAAGGGACCCAGAGCAACCTGCTCATGTCGCAGCGCGAGCGCTCTTTCGCCACGCTGACATCAAAGTCCTTGCATTCTGTGTAATCATGAATAAGTACCTTACAGTGATATTAAGTAGTTCGAGACTAAGATTACATCAGACGGGGCCCCAATGGTTAGGGATCTTATAGCTCCAACATTGCCGTATGCTGCATGGGTATGTAGACCCAGAGCGACGAGACGGTGGTGTGTGTGTTCTAAATGCCAGTAGGTGAAAGCAGTTTCCACGGGTTTCTCTTTTCCAACCAGTCGTCAAAAGCCTTCTAGCCTCAGAAACATATTGAAGGCCAGAAAGAGTGTCCAACTAAGCTCCAGACAAAACTTGACACCGTCCGGTAGCGCCATTATCTGCTGGCATACTCGTTTTCAACTTCCAGACCGTCAGGCAAATCTATCGAGTATCCCAGGGATCCAGTCACGATACATAAACCCCTTCAGCTATTCCATCGCCAGGTATCATCAGAGTGTCAGCAGAAGAGCAATGCCAAAGAGCACCATACCACTCCGAAGATGGGGATCGCCCTCTCCATACAAGCATCGCCCAAGTCCGCCGCCATATAGTGATCCCCTACCAGCAAGGTAGGTAGCCAACAGGTCAGACAGGCAACTCCTCCATTACCGTCGCGGTCTGAGAAGCTTCGTCACAGTCACAGAAATACGCCACCTCGTTCCCGTCCGCCATCAGCATCATGGCGAACATCTTTGCAAGCGTGCCCACACACAACAACCACGTCTCAGCCGGATGCCACGAGCTACACCAGCCGCGACAGCTGAAGGCATGTCAACCGGCTTCGTAAAGTGCCGCGCCACATATTTTCCTGCGAGGCGCCGCTAAAGTTGGCATGCCGGGGTACCGGGGTACAATGTGGACACAATGGTGGCCAACATCGAGTGTTTGCTAGAGGCCGCCTACGCACGGCATGTATGCCGGTGAGCGGTTGCAGGCAATCTGGGCATGCTTCCAGAGCGACTGGAAGCCCCCTGGGCAGCGTGTCTCCCGTCTCGTCTGCGCCAGCTGTTGCGTATGGGGTTGTTGCTGCGCTACACTGTGTTGGCGTGCAGCTGGTCTAAAGCCAGACGCGTGGTGCCCGCCGCTGCTGAGGCATATGCCTCGTGGGTACAGGGGATCGCCGCCGATGCCACTTATGATACCGTTTCCAAGGCAAACTCTTCAGAGGCGTGGACGGCGAGCAATCCAGGGGTGTTGTCGGCTGCGACGACGCCACCACCGAGCTCTAAATGACGTGCGGCCTCAAGCACTATATGTGACCGCCTCCTGAGAATTTACGTTGACCCAGCTATCCATGGACAAGTTGGAGAGTCGGATTATCGCTTCTGGGATATCACGGATATGTTATCGGTACTACACCTGTGCTAATGACGTATTATATGGTTGGAACAAGCAAGAGGTCGTCGTCTCGCATGCTGCTGCGTCTAGGAGAGCGGTTCAATTTGCCTTGCCTCTTTTCTTATAATACAAGTACCCATGTTGGATGCTGCCCATGAAACGTTCTGACTGTCCTTGCTTCCTCGGAATCATATGCATACGCTCCAGTCCTCACAAGTCCATAATGTTGAGCACCACCTAACCTCACACCCACTCTTCACTTTTCGAAGGGAGATAGATCCCTACCTTTCACCGAGACTGATCACAACAATACCCTAGACAGACTTGGCTCATATTCTTCCAAGCCATGGAGCATATCCGCCCACTAACCGTCAGCGAGCAGCACACCCATTAACCCGTCGTGACAACCTTCCTCCCAGACTCAGTATAGCAAATCGGCTCGATCGGCTCGTAGATCGGATCATAACCCGGCTCGATAGTCTCCTCCAGTTGATCAGGGGCCGCGACAACCTTGCTCGGCAATCCATCACCGGCACTCAGGGTCCTCCTGCCACTCTGATTCTCCAGCGCGCACCCCCCGCAATCTCGGTTGTACGTCCTTCCGGCGATCCAGGGGCTGCAGTTCGACCCCGTGCTGTTGCATTTGTGGATCGTCTTGCCGGTCACCCAGCAGCCGCAGAGGTAGGTGATCTTAACCTGCCAGCACCAGACTTTGGCTGTCATTGTGATGGGTTGATTTTTGGGGGGTGGTGTGGCAGGTTCAAGGAATCGACGTCCACTCTTGGCACCTATTCCAGCAGCTTCCGCCAAGGCGATACCCCTATCAACTCTCGCCGCACAGACTGGCGATAGCTTCATCCAGAACCCTCTGGAATATCGAGCCCCTGAGATTACCCCTGAGATGCCTTAGGCAAGTCCTAGCCACTGTCGTGTATATAGAGAGCAGCCGCGAGGCCCTCACAGAGAACACTTTTGAGGGCTGAGCCGTTCAATACAAATCTGTTGTTCCACAGGTGGTGGGACTTGGGGACGGTACAGGACGCGGACGGCCGGGGATGGGGGGGACAGCGTGATTCTGTTGGAGGAGGACGGAGCCGTTTTCTTGAGCCGTTGTGCCTTGTCGATGAAGACAGGACTCTGCAGACAAGAGTCGTAGACACCGTATCTCAATAAGCGAGGTCTGGTCTGGTCGCGGATGGTAGTTTTGCAGGACGAAAAGGAGGAGAACTCGGAGACACTAAACTCAAGACCAGAACAAGCAATAAATTTGAAAAGAGATGCAGAGTTAAGAAACCTGAACCCCTCCTTGCGTGTACGTGGTGATGTTATCGTGTCAAAGTGATTCAATCCTCAGCTCACCGGTTCAGACATAGTCTGCCTAAATAAGGCGCCATCAGCACCAGTGGAACAATTATGCAAGACCACAGCTCTCACTGCAGAGCTCATTGGAAGCTTGGCCACCAGGGGGAAATCTCATTGGAGCAAGGCGTGCAATGAACGACGAGATAGCCTTGCCTCGGCCACGACGTGCATACACACCACGCCTGAGTAACGGAACATTTGTTCTCCTCCTCTCGATCACTGCCGGTGAGAGCATGTAAGCCCTGCCAGACCAAGCATCATCCTGCTGTAGATAATGCGGTGCTGAACTTTGCACACCCATCTGGCTAGCTTCTGATGTATACCGAACTGGAGATATTTACTGTCGTTGTTTGAAGGTTTGAAGGTTGAAGAGGTGGAAGCCGGGACAATCCGCTCTTGACAGTTCAATCCCCGCAACCGAATGTGGCAGTTAAGTACCTGAGTACCGATAGGATCGATAAGTTCCTCCTGTTCCTATCACAGCGAAGCATCTCGAAACAACGAAAAGCATTGAACCTCCCACATATCTCTCGTCTAATAACACGACCACCAGACCTATGGTGTCGGCGGCCTTGGACAAATCCTGTCTCTGCCTTCCGACACGAATGACCTCATCCTACTGTACGCTTGGCAACTACAGGATGACTCAAGCTGCCGCGCCGCACAGCAGCATGTCGTTGGACCGGCGGAGTGGCAATCATTATCCGTCTGTTTCGAACCCCATGAGCTATCACCTGTTCCCGATCTAGTGATCGGCTGCCATGGATACAATCGTGATGATAGCGTGGAGCGCGTATCAAACCCCTTTCCCTAGGGACTCGCAGCAGCATGCTCCCTCGCGGTTGAACGGCATAGCTAGCTCCTGAGGGGTTATCTCCTTTCTCCTCGAGAATCTGTTATGCACAGCCTGAGATCTTACATCTGGTCTCTCTGAGAGATGGACGTTCATTCCAAGTGGAAGGATGGAGACATACGTCACCGGTTGTGCTAGAGGTGCCCAGCTGCGGCCCGTTAAGCTTATTGAAGCTTAGTTTTGGCCGTTAGAGTTTCCTTACCAGAGTAGCTTCCAAGCTTTTCCTGTCTGTCACTTCTCCAGCGTTGCATTATCACCTCCCCATGGTCTTGGCTTCATTACTTTTCATTCTCCAATTCGATGGGCACCGAGGAAGCAGCGCCAACGGCCTCCGGCTAATATCGTCGCTTTGTACTATGTGACGATACTCGGACATCGCAACGAAACAAGATGCTTTCAGCGCTGGCGCCTAGGCCTCGCATATATGGCCGGTTTGTCCCTTTCTTCGATCGTCTTTGCTGCCCCTCAGACAACTGAGCACAACCAAATACTTCCCACACTGATCGTCGCCTAACATGGAGAACACAGCCGTGAGAGGGCCAACATCCACCTGGCAAAGCTTCAAAGCCCACCCGGTCCTCCTCCGCCAACACCAGCTATTTTTCCGGGCAGTCGGGTTCCTCCTCGACATCGGCACAATTGGTGTGTTCGCCTGGTTTTTCAGCAAGCATGGAGGGTGGCCCGGTAGAGACGACCGTTTGGCCATCGGGATAGCCGCGGTGAGTATGCTCTGGCCACGACCGTCCGAGGCATGTCATGCTGCTCCCGTCTGGTCGCTAATTACGGAACCCGCACGCGTCTAGGTCTGCCTCGGTATCCTCATCGACGGTTACGAGGGGGTTAAGTTGTCAAGGCGGAATGAGCCGAGGACATGTCCCGTCAACATATGTGCCGTTTGCTTCGATTTTCTCATTCTGGTGCTCGCGGTGGTCGCCTATGTCCTTGACATCGGTCTCCAAAACCAGGACAGGAAGGAAATGGCGGATCCTGTCTACGCCTGGCATTCACGAGGTTGGGAAGCAGATCGGGCGAGACACCGGATCGTTATCGGCAAACTGTTGCTCGCTGTTCTGTATGCTGATCCTCCTGACCTAGGAGCGCTCATGAGTCGATGCTAACGTTGGAACAATAGGGCTCTCCGGGCGTTCTACGTTTTGCTAGGGCTGGTCGGAATCTCCTATCTGACATTTCGGTCACGGCACGGGGTACAAAAGCCCGGCAAGGGACAACGCTTCCGCTGGATGATGTAGGGCAGAAGTCTTGACGCCGGCAGCGGCCAAGACCACCACGGTACCACGTCATTTAATAACGTAAGTTTGCGCAAGGCTGAGGCTGATGTTGAAGACATAGGGAATAATGCATAATGGCTTCAGGGCGATGGTCTTGACAGTAGATGAGCTGGTTCGTTCTAGACATGACTGAATCGCTAATGCACGTATGCTCGCACTGCTCGAGAATACTGATATCAATGCCGCCAGCCCGAGGCTCCCGTGCTCCTTCTCTTCCGGGAAGTAGTGCTGCATCATCATGCACACCAGCAGTCGCCAAAATGTCCCCCGGAATCAGCGTAGCCTCAGCTCATTTGGTCTGGACATGGTTGATTTGGCGGAGGCACATTGGGCATCTCCCAACATGGATTGACATCCGGCCTGCAAGTGCTCTTCCATGCAGTTCTGTACCCCTGTCATGCGATCATGGGCTGTCTCCGATCAATCATCACATCCAAATCATGCAGCATATATAGTGCCACCGCCTTCAAAACGCTGTTTCATGTCGTTTGCCTACAGCCGACTGCTTCTTTGTCGCGCAGGACCCGAACTTGCCGAGACAACCCTAACCCCAGGGTAGTATGGCCCCCACTTTATGGCCGTTGGACGATCGCCGGAAGCTGGAATGATCCGGGCAACAGCTGGAAATCCAGGCTTCTGTACAAAGTACCCCTGATGCTGCTGATGCCTAGGCCCGGGCACTGTGGATATTCGGATGGCACGTCACCATTGGCGACGTTCAAGGCTCCATCTTCGGCCGAAGCTCAATGTTCGAGCAACTAGACTGACAACGATACAGCACCACGATTGAAGCTTCCTTATTTCTCTTCTCGTGCTATCTGGCTCTTTCATCTTGACCACTTGTGTTATTACGTATTCTTTGACCGGTATTTGATACGCCCACTCATAGAGCCGATCGGATCCCTACGTGCGGCCTGCCTCCCTCTCGACAACCACGCCTCGAACAATGGCATGAACTAGGTTGATACCTCCGTCGTCCCTCTGACCACGGCCCCCCACACCATAACCAAGCGACACAACATCCCACCATGCCTCGCACCAACCGACCCCACACGACAGGCTACGAGCGCCTGGCCCAAGCCGACCAGTACAGCGACGATTCCGACGACGACCCCTTGGCCTATAGTACAGCCTCGCTGCAGCCGGCCTCGGCCCCGCGCTATGCCCCAATTACCCAGCCCCGTCCGCACTCGGGCATGAACAGCCCCAAGCACGTGCGGACCTACAGCAACATCAGCAATACCAGACCACAGTACAAGAGCAGCAGAGGCGGGCGAGGCGGACGGGCCAGGAGCAACTCCGGCGTCGACCTGAAGGCCATCAACGCCCGGCTTGAGCGATGGGCGGACGAGATCGCGAGCAAGTTCAAGCGCAACAAGGGGAAGAAGATGGGCGACGAGGACGAGAGGCTCGAGATACACCACTCCGTCTTCCAGCCGCCTGAGGGTGTGCGGCCTGTGACGGGCGAGCAGCTCTCTGTGCCGGAGCCGGGGTATATGACGCAGGCTGAGTTTGAGGTTATCATTGAGAGCGTCAGGATAGCCATTGAGCAGGGAGTGCATCCGAGGATGATATCGCAGGGCAGTTCTGGGAGCTACTTCGCAAGGAATACGGAGGGCAAGGTGGTGGGTGTGTTCAAGCCCAAGGATGAGGAGCCCTATGCTGCTGGCAACCCGAAGTGGAATAAGTGGATTCACAGGAATCTGTTCCCTTGTTGTTTCGGTCGTGCCTGGTACGTTCATCTTCCAGACCTCTTTCCTTCATGGCAAGTCTAACAGTGGCTGCTCAGTTTAATCCCCAACCTCTCCTACGTCAGCGAAGCAGCAGCCTACGTCCTCGACGCCCAGCTCCGCACCCACATGGTGCCCTACACCGACGTCGTCAACCTCTCCTCCAAGTCCTTCCACTACCCCTTCTGGGACAGATACAACTACTCCCGCAACAAGAAGCCGCTGCCCGCAAAGCCCGGCAGCTTCCAGGTCTTCCTGAAGGGCTTCAAAGACGCGAACCTCTTCCTCCGCGAGCACCCCTGGCCGGACCAGTACCTCTCGGGCTTCAGGACGAACGACCCGCACCGCAAGAAGAAGAGGAGGCGATGGGCGGACAACTGCCGGCCGACGAGGCGGGGCGAGGACGACGAGAGCGACCACGGCCAGGACAGCCCCGCGTCTACTCCCGGGCCGGGCAACTTTGTCTGGACGGAGACGCTGAAGCAGGCGTTTAGGGAGGAGCTGGAGAAGCTCGTTATTTTGGACTACATTATGCGAAATACGGACAGAGGCTTGGACAATTGGATGATCAAGGTCGACTGGCAGACGGAGGAGGTGTCCATAGTATCGGAGCCGATACAACTCAACACGGAGGAACAAAACGGCGAACTCGGTCCGCGACCGGTGGACCTGTCTTCGCACCCACAGTCGTCCGCACCGCGCGCATCATATCCCTACAAACCTCAACAACCAATGGCAGCCGCTGCACCCGGCAGCAACGGCGCGCAAGATCCCAAGATCTCCATCGGCGCGATAGACAATTCCCTCTCCTGGCCGTGGAAACACCCCGACGCCTGGCGAAGGTACGCTTCTTTTCCCCTCCACCCTCTCTCCCCTCCGTCCTGAATTAACCACCTCCTTCCAGCTTCCCCTTCGGCTGGCTCTTCCTCCCAGTCGACCTGATCGGCCGGCCCTTCTCCCAAAAGACGCGCGACCACTTCCTCCCTCTCCTGACCTCCACCGCATGGTGGTCCCAAACCCAGCTCGCCCTGCGGCGCGTCTTCCAGATCGACCCGGACTTCCAAGAGCGCATGTTCGCGCGCCAGATAGCCGTCATGAAGGGCCAGGCCTGGAACGTGGTCGAGACCCTCAAGACAGCCGACCACGGGCCCCTCGAGCTCACGCGCCGCGCCAAGGTGTGCGTCTGGGACGACTTGGTGGACGTCCCCGTCGCCATACCCATGCGCGTCACGAGCGCCGAGATGAGGCGGAGCAGCCACGCCCACGCCGCTGCTCAACAGGCGGCGAGCGACGTGGTGGATTACTTTGGTGGTGGGGGACGGGACACGATCGAGGAGGAGATGGATATCGGCGTGGGCACGGCGAGTAGTAGTGCACCTGCCGGAGGCGGTGCGGCACAGATCGATCTGCTGGGCCTGAGTAGTCCGTCGATGAGGCCGGCCGAACTGCCCCACCAAGGCAGGTTCGAGTTGACTCCCACCCCTAGCCCCGGTCCCAGGGCAGACGAAGAGCCAGCAGCAGCAGCAGCACAGACACAAAACGGCGACGTAGCAGAGCGTCCCAACCCGCCGCGCCACAGCCTCAGCCAGCCCGCTCTGCCGCACCAGGGGAGGAGTTTAAACATGTACTCCCCCGAGCGGGAGCGGGCAGGGAACCACCACCACCGGCAGCAGTCGGCCGCCTCGGTGGCGGCTGCGAGGAGGGAGCATCAGAGGCGATTCAGTTTCGTGGCGACCGCCGCGGGGAGGAGGAACAGCAACACCATCGCGCAGCAGCTCTACAGTTCTGGGGACCAGGGGGAGGATTACGATGACGACGGGTTGGAAGGGGATCTCGGGTACGCGGCCGCCGAGGGGATGGAGGGGAGCCAGAGAAAGGTGATTGTCGAGCGGCTGGAGCCGGTTAAGACTCGGAACCCGGTGTTTACTTGGTGTTAAAGATAGAAGAGCAAGGTAGAGAGAGCCTAGGGAACGGTGGGCTGGGCTACAAGTGTTATTTTTGGCAAGTACAAAAACGCAGACAGAGCATGCATGCTGGGGCGTGGGTTTTGGACTCTTTATTTCTTGGATGTTTTTGATTGAAATGGATGCTATTTTCTGGCTTTCTGAGTCTATCGCTGGTTTCCCCGGTTCTGGTACTCACCGCTCCTTCGTTTGATTTCATTAACCTCGTCATGGTGCGTGCGGTCTGTCGGGCAATCACGATGCAAAAAAGGAAAAGGACGGACTCGCGGTCCGCGGAACGAATATGCCCCCAATCAGGGCGCACTGATAGAGGATTGCAGATCGACATGCGTGTCAGCAGCAAGACGGAGGAGAAGAGAGGAGGATTCATGTGGGATCAAATTCATGCCGCCGACGGCGACCCGAGGAGATGGACAGCACACCACCGCCACCCTTCTGGTTTATTGATCGGTTGCAGGCGCAAGGAGTAGGAGCACTACCACCCAGACAGGAAGGAAGATACACATGTGAACGAGCCCGTGCCGGCTGGTTCGGATGGGAACGAACTCACATATCGGCATTGCTGTGCATATTTCCTTGAAGCGAGTCTGCTGATCACGAGAACCCGAGGTTATAGATCAAGGAACACGAGTGGTTATCGGCTACTCTTGTCGAGCGAGCCATATCCCTGATTCCCCAGTTTGCTCGGTGCTCGATGGTGGAGGGGATGGATGGGTGGGTGAGTTGGGTTTCAGACAACAGCTAGCATGGGGGTCGGACTGGTAAAAGTCTGCAGGTGCAAGCCCCCGTTCCAAGGAGCAGGCAGCTTCCGGTTCTCCACGCTACCAGAGCGTCGGTACGAGGGATTCGTTCGGAAGCCAGTCAGAGCTTGAGCTGAGGAGCCATTGGTAATGTTAGCTTGGTTGGCACGATGCGGGTTGGTGGTTGAGTCAAGCCAAGTTTGTTTGTTGGTTGGTTCTGTGCCGTGTCTTTTGCGTGTGACTGTGTGGCAAGCACACAATGGGAACAATGCCCGTTGTGGGCCGCGTCCCGGAATGTCCTTCTTCTCGGGTCCGTTGGCTGTGAGATGATCTGACCGGTGAACCCAGATTCTCGGTAGTGACCCTCACCGATGTATGGAATATTGAAGACGGCATGAAAGAGGGAAAACAGAGTTGTGATATGTCGTGTCGTACAAAGCGTGCAAAAAGGTGACTCGTAACTCGTGTTAAGATGTAAAATGAGAATGTTTGCTTCTTCGTCGTGTCTCTCAACAGGCGGTCTGTACGAAGATATGCATGCGCATCTGCGGTACATATGTAGGAACGTGCATTGGGTGACGGGTGCCTGCCTGCTTGGGTTGTGCTTGACATGTACACATGTGCTGCCTCGGCGATAACGATAGACCGTGACTTGAGATGAGCCACACAGTACACATCGCAGCGTCTGAAGAGATGAGATGTCAGCCGGCGGAGGACGGTCGACGTTCAAGAGAACGGGACAACACGAAACGGAGGAATCGAGGTACGTAGTTCCAAGCATCAGACGAAGCCAAGGAATCTTGCGGCCGTACTTTGAACGGGCCAACAGGTGGTTAGTGGAAATTAATGTCGCTGATATTGGCGATGGTGCTTTAAGCCGAAGGCCGAGGAAGATATCGGCGAAGAGGAGGCCCTACTCCGACCCGTGTGTGTCCGCTCGATTTGGGTTCAGCACCCGTCTCAACTGCCGTTCAAACTCGTGTTGCTCATTGTGAATCTTTACGTGAACAATGTATCAATATTCCGTCGGAAGATGTTCGTCCTTGAGGATATCGCGGACCATTGTGCTCGTTAAAGGGCGCCGCTGTTCGTCCTTGGGATTCTTCGTGTAACGTTGGTTTTAGCACCAGATTCATGCTTGTTGTTGTCTCTTCGTCCCGGGACACTGGAAGACCCCTGTCCAATACGCCGAGCACGCAAACAAAACGGCGGGACCCCTGCTGGAGTTACCCTCCCGCTGGGTTTCCAATGGCGTGGCCCACTGGCCCACCAAACAAGATCCCAGTCGTTAGCTCGGACATAAGTCCCTGGACAGGAGTCTTCCCAAACGACTCTCCCACGCCCCTCCTGACGTGCAGATTGTGAGACAAAATCGCGCGTTACCAGGGTGTGAGGTTGAATCCCGTCCCGAATCCGCAAATCCAATGAATATCGGCATTTCAGGTTTCTCGATATGATAGACTTCCATGTCTTCCAGCCAGTTGGTTTGGAAGAGATGCATCTCGGCCAATTTAGTACAGCCATGGTCATTGCTGATGGGGTCCTGTATGCGTTGGCATGGTCAGCATCATGCCACCGCCGCGAATTGCCCTCGTCAGCAGCGATGGATGCATATATGCTGCATGGGCGCCGGCGGGAAAGACAGCTCCAGCGTGCCGCATGAATTATCCGCCTTGCTTCTGCCTGTTTCTTGTTGTGGAAGGTGGAGGATGCGGGACAGCCGCGGCCGAAGAGACGTCTGAACTTCTGAAGCTGTCTCGTACACAGTGTAGGCCTGCAGCATGAACTTGTCGGTATTGTTGGTCGGCTGTCATGTCGTCTTTGGGATAGTGTTCCCCGAAATGTGGTCCCCGAGCAGACAGGAAGACAGGATGTTGTAGCACCTGTGGACCAGTGGTCACCTCCAGAGTTGAAGCTCCACAAAGGCGTTGCAGAAGATCTTCTTCAACTTCAACGTCGGCCCTAAAACCGGCCAGAATCATGCCTGGCCGCTGCAACGGGCCGTGAGAAGATCGCCATAATTGTCCGGGATCGCTGAAACGGTAGCAGTTGCGACAGGTCACGTAGCAACCGATGTCGACAAACTCCAAACATCAAGGGCGTTGTAAGTGGTAATGAATGACAGGTGGTGCAGTTTCATTGGAGGAGTATCGGGGCTTTCAATCGAATATTTGCAGGCATGCTCTGAACTGATTATTCCCCGGCCTGTGAACGATGAAATTTCCCTCCAAGGTGCTGGCGACCGTGCAAAATGGGCCGCATGCTGGGTCGCCGGATGGAAGGATGCAGAATTGTTATGGAAGGCTAAATTTCAAGCGCCGGTGGGGGGAATTCATGGTCGAGAAGCGGACTCAACGATGCATATTGAGGGTGAGGCCTCCAACTTCTTCTGTTGCGGTAGGTCGTCTCATCGTGCGCTTCGTTTGTTGGCATGATCTTGAAGGCGAAACCGGTGGTCCACCGAACAGGGAAGACCGCTGAAGGGCAGCTATGGAAGTTCCTCAAGATTCGAGTTCCATTCCTAATCCGCCTAGACGTGTTTCAGAGCGGGTGATTAGCGGGGACCCGTGGCGGGCTTTAACCCTTCCTGTGAACTGAAGAATCCCAAGTCCACGTCCTTGGGATTTCGTGCTCTTCCCCTCCGGTAGGTAGGTACGTACTCTCGCATCCTTTCGTCACGGCCGTGTTTGACGTCAGATTCTGTGCGACTGGCATACCTACTAGCAGCAGAGCAGTTAGTGTACCAAGCCGTGCTAATATGTTGACGTGTGTCCCACAGCGTCTTTGCGGGACACCGCTGCTGTTAGTGGTCACCGTTACTCCAGATGACCGTTCGGTACTGCCTCCGTATGACCCGGTTTGACCTTCGTGTGGCGCCATCCGGCCTAGCCTACCTAGGGCGGCTCTTGTACTTCGCTTTTTGGCTCGGGAACCCATAACAGCTCTGTTATTATCGGCGTACGCTATCCGCGGCTTCGGCGAAGCTCAGGTGCCGGTCAGTTGATGAGCGACCTGACCAAGACGAAGACCCGCAGACGGGACCAGACAGGAGTGCACTGTGAAGTGGTCGTTCAGAGGGGGTTCGCATCGGGCTAAGAGCACTGGGGGGCTGCACAGTTGCTGTACACATTGACTCACGGGCCAGAATTCTCCAATCAAACGGCGGTCAGAGTCTGCGGGCTGGCTCATCGCCCGTCGTATAGGGAAGCTGGACAAGCCATATCCACTGAATCCCACCCAAATTGCTTGTCCCACGAATGGATCAAGCCGGCGGGCGGTGGCAAGCTGCATTGCAGAAGTGCTTGCCTTGGGCAGCAATGTCCAACGCTCGGAGATCGGCAGCGTTCCTGGCACTGGGGATGTCGAAGACGACATGAATCGCACTGTCCCGCTCTTCTCGAAGCCGTTGCATCTGATATCGTCCAAGGTGGCGGGGCCTGGCGTGTGACGAGTTCCGGGATCGCGGCAGAAGACAATAGATAGTTGGCGAGAGTTGTTGCTCTTGAACAGCCCGTGTGCATCGTGCCCGACCCCTCCCCAGCCGGCTTGCTGGGATTTACGGCTGCAAGCTCCCTTGCGAGAGGCTGACCGTCCCGCCCGGGTGGTGAATGGGATGTACCGAACTACCCATGATCGACGAGAGCATCGTGGGGTGCAAGATTCCCAGCTGGCCAAATCTGGATTATCTGGCCCAGCCAGAGGGTCCACAACTCTCCTGCTGGTCCCTACCTTAGCCAGCTTTCTCATTTCACCAAAAGGTGTGCCAAACAAGCTGCCGTTTAGACGAGCATGGGGCCCAGTACCGTCGTTCAGGGCCATCAGGCGGCCTGTCCTGGACTTATAGTGCAGAGTACCCAGGCACCCATATCCCACGGTGAAATGAAAGTGCTCGAGATATTCAGAACGCACTTCGTGATACCACTCTCCGTGACCAAGAGTTTTCGTTTCTGACATTCTTTGAGCTGAACTTGCTTTTGCGTTCTTTTCCTGTCAGTTGGGATTGACACGGTCGTGCATTGATATTCCATGGAGGATGACAGGTACCGAGCCTTTGAAATTCGCGCGCCGTTTCTGAAAAACAGGCGTCACTAAGCAGTTTCTAGCGACCTCGACACGGTTCCGCTCGATACATCTTTTGTCGAGCTGATCACATACCACGGTCGCGACTTCCAACGATACGCACTCGAAAATGGCATATATCACGCACCCGTCGACGAGGCAAGTCCTCAACATCCCATCCGCTGCTCGTCGACTTCTTGATGGAGCTGATTGTTTTTCCGTGGTAGGACGAGGAAGAGCGAAACCGAATCGTGCACGAAGTCTTCAACAGACTCTTCGACAACCGATTGATCTTCCCAGCAATGCCAAATCCGACGAGGATCCTGGACTGTGGTTTCGGGACAGCCTCTTGGGCTATTGATGTTGCGGAGCAATTTCCGTCATGCGAGGTACGTCGTAATTACTCTGTGACCGCTCCCCAAAGGCCGACGTTGGCAAATGGCGCATCATCCGGGTTATCGCAGCCAGACCATGGCGTTGAGGGTCCAGAGCAGTCCCTTGACCGAGAGGACAGAAGTACTGTGCGACGAGAACGGGATGTCCGGCAGCGAGCAGGCTCAATCGAGTGGTGGCGTCTTCAGAATGGCCGGAAGGGATGGTGCTTGCTCTGACGACGACGCAATAGCCCGGAAGTCGGCCGCGTTGTTTGTGTGCCTGGTCTGACTTCGCTGATATAGGTTACCGGGATCGACATCTACCCGAATATGGCACCGGAAGACCTGCCACCAAATCTCGATATCCAGGTGGACGACCTGAACAGTCCGTGAGTATCTCGTACGCGCAGATCGACCACCAGGCAATGACTGACTTTGCAAGCTTCACCTTCCATTCGAACCACTTCGACCTGGTAAATAGCCGACTAATGTCCGGCGGAATCAATGCGGATCGATGGCCAACCTATGTGGCAGATATTTTCCGAGTTCTTCGCCGAGGAGGATGGTGCCAAATGGTGGAGATATACTACAACGCACAGTCGGACAACGGGACCCTGACGGATAGTAGGTCGTGCCTTGGGCGCTTGTCTCGACTGAATGGCTGTGCGTGATTGACTGACCGGGCAATATCCATAGACCACGCCCTCCGTGTTTGGTCCACGACATACTTGCAAAGCATGCTGCCGTATAAGAATCCGAGAGCAGCTATGCAGCTGGAGAACCTGATGAGACAGGCTGGATTCGTCGAAGTGGAAGGACGTCTCCTCACGTTACCCCTGAGTGGCTGGTCAAATGGTAGCTTGTCCCACCCGAGATATACCAAGAGAGACATGTCTGAAACCGCGGCAGATCCACGAAATCGAGAAGTCGGGGTGTTGAACCGCGACAATGTTCACCGGCTGCTGTCGTCCTTGGCAGTTTATCCGTTCACCGAAGGCGCCGGGTATGTCCGTACCGTGGCCTGCTGTCCTCGACGGGAGTTTCGTTTTTTTTTTGCGCGAGAACTGATTTTGAGGCGTAGAATGACAGCACCAGATGTCCAGTTGCTTGCCGCACAGGCCCGGCTAGAGGCAGACAACGTGTCATATAAGGTAAAGCCGTGAACTCCAACTTCGTCGAGACTTGGGCTTGGGTTGGGAGAAGCCTTGAGTCCGCTCGTTGTGTTGCCGAAGCTAACACAGGTTTCTGGACACCTAGGCTTATTTCCCAGTGTAAGTGGTCAAAATGCGGCCAGCTGTCAAGGACCAAATCCAGGCGAGCGTCGGGTGGGAAAGGTCTTGTTCCGCCTGATACATGCTGACGCCTTGATTGGTAGATATGTTTGCATAGGTCGCAAGCCTGGCGGGAGTAGCCACTCAAAAGCGAGTAGCCACTACCACCACAAAAGCGGGAGAGCAGGAAGCGAGTCGAGGAAGCGAGCTAGGCGATGATCCGTGATTGGTGTCTGTTCCAAAGGCAACATGTGGCGTGGCCATCGGGTCGGTTTGGGTCTCAGCGACGTGCCAGGAGTTGGGCAGCCAGCTTATGCCATGGATGACGGGATGAAGTTGACGACAATGCATACAGCGCGAACCTTTGCATTTTAGCTTCGGATGACCAACGACCTGGCGTTTGCGGTACTACCTACGGGTGCCGTCCTTGGCTTGGCCACTGGAATGGATCGTCGAACATTGAAAGCTTGTCTGAACCCCCACGGAAAGCTTAGCCCCACTCGGTTAAGGGAGGGCTCGATACTGAGCTTCGATGTTACACAAGGGATATGAGATGATGGAAGGTGTCGACAAGGGGCGGTCATGGGGTTAGAGAGAAGCCGAGGTGGAGTGTTGGGGAGTTGGAATGAAGATGAAGATGAAGAGATGAAGAGATGAAGAAAAGGATAGAGGACTTGGATTCAGGTTGACGAAACTCAATTCAGTGGATCTCCCACTTCAAGCTGTCGACTTATTCTCAGGCAGGGAAGGTACGAGCAGCCAGCTTACCAGGTGATTCGAACTTGGGGTTCGAAATGGGACCAAGTGCATCAGGCTTTGGATATCCCGGTCGAGCCGCCGCGGAAGGCACGACCGAACTTCAAATTGCGGCGTAACTTCAAATGCCGGTGGCGCTGTCCTCCTGCTATTTGTGCATTGGTGACGCGCTTCCGGCAACCTGGAATTGGATCTTATCAGACATCAAACACTTGACCTCACAGTTGCTCTTTCTCAACATGTCGTTAAGATAGCTGCTAAGGGAGGCCGCTGCACCTTCCGGTATATCCGTATTTTTCCTTCCTAGCGGTTCATGAGCATCTTAATCATCTCATCAAGATGCCCAAGCGGAGCACCGAGCCACTGTCACCGTCCAACTACAGCTGCCCTCCATGCTCTTCCCCTGAAATCCAAATGTCAATCAATGGTGATAAAGCTGGACTGGGATATGTTTGGGCTTAGCGTCATCACGGAAAGGTGCCGACCCTTGCTAGACCCGCTTGGCTTCCGCTCGCGTCTTATCAGGTGACGCTATTCCATGCTTATGTTCCCTTCATCTCTCACGGACTCGCACCGGATCGAGCTCCCTCTTGACGCGGGTCTTGGGCGAGACAAACATAACAGTGAGTAGATATGCTGTGATGCTCGTTCTGACATGACGCTGTATGTGACGGTTCCCCTTCCCCTTATCTTACAACAACAGCAGATCTGAACAGTCTAGCCATCAAGCAACCCAACAGTCCAATGCACGACCCGATCAACACCATGCCCATTGATGGCACTAACAGGAATCGCCGTGACATTCTCCGTCCACGCCCCCTCAACACCGCTAGGATGCGGCTCCTCGCCACGCGTGACACCGGCCAGGTACTCCCTCAACTCCGTGAAGTTCCCCTGGGTCTCGGGTAAATCCCCTTTGGTAGCAATAACAAACCACGGCTTACCTGCGATGTGCAATCCCGTCGTGCTAGCACTAGCGGGCGGCGCGAACGTGTCAGAGAAGATCATCTGGTCGCCGTCCGCGTCGCGGGGGACGTCGGTGCCCGCCTCGGCGTCCCACTCAATGCGCGCCTCGCGCTCGCGGTCGGCTTCCTCGTCTTCGCGCATCTTGGCGTACAGGCCGACCTCGTTCCAGAGCGCCTTGAGAGCCGCGACCGCGTTTCCAGCGCTGAGATCGATGACGAAGGCGAGGACGCCAGCGCGCTCGACGTGGCGGAGGAAGGCTATTCCTAGCCCTTTGTCCATGTGGGCTCCTTCGATCAGGCCGGGGATGTCGGCTACTGTGAAACGTGTCCGGACTTGCAGCGCGGTTTCGGTGTTGTCGGAGAGGGAGTAGGGGTCGTCATTCTCTGGCTGGGGCTCGCGTTTAAAGCTCGTTACCACGGGACGGCCTTTGTTGTTGTCCAGCACCACTGTGCCAACGTTTGGCTGGAGTGTGGTAAAGGCCCAGTTTCCAACTCGCGTCCGGCTGTTGCTCATTGCTCGAAGGAGCGTGCTTTTCCCGGCATTTGGCAGGCCGACTAAACCCACATCAGCCAGCAGCTTAAGCTCCAGCTCGATCTGCATGGAGATGGCATCTTCGCCCTTGGTAGCAAACAGCGGCTTAGGCCGCTCTCGCGACACGAAGTGCGGGTTTCCCAACCCGCCAATGCCTCCCGCTGCAAGCAGAATTGGACTCGGTGTCGGCCTGGACAAATCCAAGTGAATAGGTGCCGCTGGTTGGGCGTATAACCGCTCGCGATGTGGTAACCGTGGGAGTACGATCCGCTTCGCCTCCGATGATGAACAACCGGGGTAGAGCAGCCACTGGTCGCGGTCCGGGTCTTCGAACTCCTCGGCCTCTGGTTCGCCCCAAATCTCATTTTCGCCTTCCTCGGCCGCAGCCTCAGCAGCTGCCGCCCGCGCTGCTGCAGCCTGACGCTTCTTCTTGTCTCGTTGCCATTTCTGTCTCCTTGACAAGAACCGTTCTTCTGCCACTGGGTCGTTTCTCTCCAGTTCCTTTACGATAGTCCCGACCGGGACAACGATGATGACATCGTCGCCCTTCCGCCCCCCCTGGTTGTCGCCCTGCCCTGATTTTCCCTTTCCTGCACGGATGAAGCGCCGTCGTGCTAGCTTGTGTAAAGATGTCTCGCCGTGTATGGCCTGGATGTAGATGTTTCCGCCGTGGCCGCCATCTCCGCCGTTTGCTGGTCCGTCTGCCATATACGCCTCGCGCAGGAAGGATATGCAACCGTGACCTCCTGATCCGGCATATAGCGTTAGCTTGGCCTTGTCGGCAAAGTTCGGCATGGAGAAATCATCTGGCGCCGGGTTCAGCCTCGACCCGAACTCGGCGGCGGTTGAGTTGGCGACTGTCTCGGTGTCTTTCGACTTTCGATTGCATGTTGTCGAGAGAAATCGCGGTACTGCTCTGGTGGAATACAATGACGGATAGAGGAACGGCAGAAAGAGCGTAGAACTGGAAGAACAACGAGGAGCCATTGCCGCTACATGAGACGTCGACGCCTAACACAATGGCTGATATGTTTCAAACTGCAAACTTGCGAGCAAAAGAATGATGGACAACAAGGCCAGCTTCCATCACCTTGATGGAGCTTCGGGGTGAGGCGAGACAAAAAGTTCCTGGCGATAAGATAAGCGGTATCCACACCATTCTATGGATGAAGATGCGCTAATCTCGATCCGGTAAGGGCCAGATCGAGCCTCATCCCAAAATGACAGGGGTGGCAGCTGTCCCACCTCTCTGGCACTTCTCCATTCTCAACTTCGACATGAAAAGAGGCTGCAGTTCGATCAGATGGGCGATGGCTGCATGGGTTTCGGAAGCCATTGAGTGGCCAATAGCTCGAACTCCGAGACTTTAAATATTGCAAGTGCAATGTTGGAGGGTATTTATGCACTGGCTCATCAAGAGATGGCGCCTGATCATGAAAATGCGGTGTGGTCGGATGCAAGCTGCAGCATCGCGTTGGAGATCATTCGCTGTTCTTCTCATTTACCTCCACAATCGAATCGCCATCTGTTTTTCTCCTCACACTCTTTTCCCCCGCTGGGCTTGCATTTCTGGCCTTTCCGCCCTTCACTACTTGGCCAGCCGCTGTGAGGTTTCACATTCCACGGAGCTGCTTCCAGTCCCTTTACACATCTATCTCAATTGCGCTGTGCTTTTAACCCGGTGACCTCTCTCTTGTGGTCGCTCGTGTTGTTCATACTACAACAGACGATAGATCACATATTTCTTGTGCTCCCCAACGGCGATTGACCTCAACCAACTGTTGTTTCAGAGCAGATCTGGTGCTTCCTCACAATTACTAAGGTACCGCCACCAGCTTAATCAATCAATCCGTGTGCCTTCCGGTCTCTCAGCGGTTCCACGCCGTTCTTCTCACTGCATCCCCGAGGCCCAACCCCCGGATTCTCAGTGGTGCGTTGAAGCGGAGCACTGGAGGCGATCGAGACATCATTGGGCCAAGGGGCACACATCTGCCAGGTCATCTCGCGCCGCCGTCGATTTGGGTTGCTGCAAGCTGCAAAGCCGGCCTGGAGACCCGGGGCCCGCATTCGAGCCACGACACCGCACTTCTACTCTCAACGTGGTTAAGTCGGGCTGGAATTGTGGTAGCAGCCAACCCTCACGAGCTCAACTTCCACGACTAGCCACTGCTTCTCATATCTCGCCATCCTCTCCAGAGGGCTTGTCCTGCTGCACCTCTCGACCAAAGAGATCTTGCTGCTGCCCACCGATCCACCGTTACTCGACGATACAGTCCGTCGAGGACTCTCGTGAGCTCCCAATCTCCCTTCGATACGGACATACCACGGGACCTCCCCTCTCAACTGTTCGTCCAACTGCTTTGGTCCTCGTTGCGCAACGGGACTGCTGCATGACTGCCAGCGACATTCTGCATCAGTGTTGCTCCTCCTCCCCAGTTTCTGTCTCTTGTCGCGGCAGCACGCTACTCTCGCCAAGTGATACATATTCCTCCTCCTCATAGACCAGGTCAGTTCGGTCTCCTTTCTCTATCACTGTCCTCCGCCAGCATCGGTGCCTGTTCTATCCCAGCCACGATTTTTGTGTTCAACCTCTACTGCCGTTCTCCAGCTCTTCTTATTGTCATAGTTTTCCTCCCGGGGCTGGACCCTAAGGGTTGCTCCAGGAACATATGATATTGTAGAATGCGGTGCACCTCCTTGTATTATTAGCTTTGTCTTACCACATCCCGTCATGTCGACCTCGTCTCGCGTCAACATCACCATCACCCCGGGCCCTGCTAAACCCATGTATGCTCCAGACTATCAGTACCCAAAGCCTCGGAAGTCGGTCATCAGGATGGACCCGGACTGTGCCATCTGCCGGGCTCCGGCAAGCATGGGGTGTGACTGCGAGGCAAAGGGCCTCGATCAAGCCATCCGCCAGGCCGAAGCGAGGATGATGCAGTCCATTTACAACGACATCAAGTCCGTATACTCCCCTCCCCCAACCCCCTTACTCTCTGTTGTCATCTCTTACTAACAACCCCTTCCAGATCTTGGGTCCGAGCACACGCCCAAGACTACATCCTGGAGTACTTCCGCCTCCTAACCGACCGCCGCAAGGCCGCCCACGCCGCGCACCTAGACCGCATCAACCGCCACGCCTTCCACTACTACCACGCGCCTCCCCACCCGCAAGAGATCGTCGCCGCCCAGGCCCAGCTGAAGCGCGGCATCGACGAGGACTGGCAGGCCTCGGTGCAGCGATACCCGGAGGTGCTCGAGTACTTCTACTCCCTCGTCGAGCTCACACTGCCGGACGACAACGAGCCGGCCGTCAAGGATCCTCCCCTCAGTGCGTTGAGCGGCCCGCGGAAGACCGGGAGGAGAGGACCGGCGACTATCGCCAGCGGTCCGAGTTTGCATGAGCGGGAGGTGCTGCCGAGGCGGACGCCGCCGCCGCCCGGGTTAGAGGCCAGGAGGACGCCTGCTCCGAGGGGTGGTGGCGGGAGGAGGTTTGCGCCGCCTCCGCCGCCGACTACGTATTACGCCCCGCCTTACGGACCTTGAAATGCGAGAATCGGTGCTTGGAAGTACGAGACATTGTCTCTCAAACGGCAAATCGATACGCTCTCAGGCGGCGAGACCCTGGATACGTTCGTTGAGATGGATTCCCTTTGTCGGAGGAGGTAATGGACGACCCGCTACGAGTTCACGACAAAATAACAACATGGATGACGGGCATTTGGAATTCTGGAGTCTGGGGCACGCCATATCTATTGCATAGCGGCGGGTGCACATTTTTGTGATACCATTTTAGAGATGAGAGTCGATTTACTTTGCCTATGCCTACTTCCACTTTTGGGCAAGGCAGTTACAGATTCTTGGTTTTTTCTTTCATCCTGGGCGACGGCACGGAGAGGACCTGGGGTGAAGTTACGTATCTCTTCTCAACTTTGGTTGGCTTAAGGCTCATGTTCCGGCGTTGGCCGTAAGGGAGATCAGGATATGCATGGTTGCCATACCCAGAGACTGGAGCCAAAGGATTGGAGAACGTTGACACTACAATGGCCTTTCATGGGAGATTGCTATAAGCTTACTTGGAGCATCCGTGGACATTGGATAGCAGTGCATGGTTACAAGGGGTTGGTATTGGAGGTGTATTAATGACAAAAACGACCACAAGGCTGCCACTCAATGTCGTCACTGTGACCGAGAAGGTCCATCCCCTTTGCCATTGTCCTCTAGCTCCGAGCCCAGCCGCAACGATGTATGGAGATGACCTTTGTACGTCCATTTGCATTTGAAAGAAATGTGCCATAAGTAGCTTAGTAAAGCCTTATCTTTGCAGAGAGGGAAGGAGCACAATGCGAATCGGTGTATTGCCAGTGGTGCTGGTCGTCGCATGCACCGTGGCCCAACCTGCCGTGCCTCTGCCCAAATCCAAACTTCCCTCCTCCAATGGGCAACTCACGCATACTCCGTCTCGTGACCACAGTAGGGCGGTGGTGTCGTACTGGTAGAGAACGCCGTCCTGACTCTCAGTCCAACGACACGGGACATAGAAAACAGTTGGCACAGCGCAAGCACAGTGTCAACCGCAGGCCTGGAGCTCCTCATCGGGCTATCCAGTCACAAACACAACTCACGGCAATATAGTGACCATGACGGACATACTCTTTTAATCCATGAATTTACCAACCCCCGAAGACTCAGCCAGAGAGCAGAAGAAGTCCTCGCTATGCAAGTTTTTACGAATAATAAGGAAATAATACAACGTCAAAGAATAATGCCGGCCAACAACCCAAGTCCAACCCCAAACGACCCTTCCTAACCACTTTTTCTCTTTTCCGATAACACGTTTTGAGAGCAGAGTTTTGGTTGCCTTCTTTCCGTTCGTCTTCACCCCTCCAATGAAGTGTCGACCACCAAAATCAGGCATTGGGCCACGAGAGGAATCCCAGCTCAGAAGCTGCAAAAGCCTCTTGGGCACAAGACACCTGCGCAAGGGACTCCTGTATATGAGACTGGACAATGGGCAGCTCCTGAACAAGGGGCTTCAGAGAAACAGACTGCTGGGCCGAGGAATTGGGCCATGAGAGGAATGCCAGAGGCTGCGAGGGCTGCTGAAAGAGACGCTGGTGGGCAAGAGACTCCTCCTCAATGGGCTCCCGTTCAGCAAGGTTGTCGACAACCCCCTCGTCGACAATAGGCTCCTCCACAACTGGTTCCTCCGAGACACAATTCTCGACATCAGCCTCCTCAACAACAGGCTCCGTGACGGAAGGCTCGCAAACGAGAGAAGATTGCCGAGAAAGAGAATTGGGCCAATAGAGAAACGACAAAGGCTGCGCAGACTCCTGGAGAAGAAGCTCCTGAGTAGTAAGAGAGCGGGCAAGAGGCTCCTGGGTCTCCTGCTCCTGACACCCGGGATCATGCTCCTCCGAAAATGGCTGCTGTTGTTGGCGGTCCTCCCTGAGCTCCTGCTTCTGAGGTACCTCTTGCTCCTTGGTCCCCTCTTCCTGCTGCTCCTGGGCCGTGTTCTCTTGCTGCGGCGTCTTTTGCTCTGGGGCTTCCTGCTCTGTGGCCTTTGGCTCCGAAATCACCTGCTCCGACATGTGTTGCTCGGGCATCTGTTGCTCCGACGCCTCCTTCAACACCATCTCCTGCACCTGCACCAAGGCCTTCTTCACCAAGGCTTCGTGCTCCACGGTTTCCTGCCCCAGAGGCTCCTGCTCTTGAGGCAAGGGATCCCGAGGACAAGGCTCCTATGCCTTGACCTCCTCCTCCTTCTTGTCCTCAACGGCGACCTCCTTCACGCCTTCAGTAACCTCGGCAACATCCTTATCCTCAATGGGAGGGGTAGCGGCGTTCTTGCCGTTGGTGCCGTTAGGGGTGGCAGTGCCGGAGACAGCGCCAGACTCCTCGGCCTCGAGTCGCTCGATCTCCTTCTTGGCCTTCTCGATGTTCTGTTGGCATTGTTAGCGCTTTATCCCGCAGAGTTGAATGAGACGTATGGTACATACCCGCTTGGTCTGCTCGGGCTGCTCCTTCTTCCAGTTGTCGAGTTTGGCCTTGACCTTCTCAGTGACGGCGGGCACGTCAGCAGCGCTCATGGGAGGGTCAACACCGATAAAAGCACAGTCCTCAATGACGGATGGGGGGACATTGAAGTGCTTAGAAGCGGCCTCAGCAGGGGCAGCCTTCTTGCCCTTCTTGCCCTTCTTAGCAGGGGCGAAGAAGTCCTCCTCACGGTCCTTCTTGCTGAGAAGCACGGTGCCCTTGATACCGCTTGCGTCAACCTTGCGCTGAGCCTCAGCACCCAGACCCTTGTTGGTCAGCAGAGGAGCCGACTTCTCGACGACGTGGCTGGGGTCGAAGAAGTGCAGCAGAGAGTTGGCGCGGCGAATCTCCTCCAGGTAGGCAGGGTCGCTGGCCTCAGCCAGCATCTTCTGGGCGCGCTCCATGCGGCGCTCCTTGGCGATACGGTCGCGCTCAGCCTGGTGCCTCTCACGGTCCTTGGAGCGGCGCTCCTTCTCGTACTCGGCGAATGCCTTACGGGCAGTGTGGTACTCGTCCTTGAGCTTGCGGATGGCCTGGAACTTCTCGTTCTGCTCGGCATGGAGCTTGGTGCGCTCGTCACGGAGAGACGAGATGGACTTCCAAGCCTCATCCTGCTCAGCCTTGATGGCGTCAATCTCGGCCTGGATCTTGGTGTACTGCTCGCTCAGAGCCTTGGCCTCGGGGTCGTCCATGCTGTCCTTGATCTCCTTGATCTTGGCGCGGAGATCATCAATCTGCTTCTGGGCGTCGTCGAACTGCGAGAAGTTCTTGCGGGTCTTGCGGAGGGACGAGATCTCAGCAAGAGCCTTCTTCTCGTCAACGAGCTTCATCATACCGCCGTTGACCTGGGCCTCGAGGCGGGCGATCTCATGATCGACATCCTCGGTGGACTTGAAGGAGACCTTGGAGCGGGCTGTCTTCTGCTCGGCGATGCGGCTGCGCAGCTGTTCATCGAGACGCTTGATCTGGTCGAGCTTGGTGGTACGGTTGTTCTTGCCGCCGGCCTGCTTCTGGCGAATCTCCTTGGCCTGGGCGATAAGTTCGGCGAAACGCTTCTGGGTCGGGTTCTGCGAGTCCTTGTTCTTGTTGGGCTGGGCGAGGTCGATCTTGGCCTTGACAGCGTTCTATTGACATGTGCGTTAGTTCGTGGACCCGCGACATCCTACAATTCAACGAAGGAGCTGCCGATAGGGAGCGTGCAGTGTCGGTGCCGGACCAATGCATCTACCCATTGAATGCAGCACAGCAGCCGATTGAAGAGTACAAACTTACCAAGCGGGCCAGGGAATCGGCGTGCTCCTTCTCGGCCTTCTTGAGGTTCTCATTGAAGAGGGCCTCATCGGGCCGGGTAGGTCTCGCAGCCGCAGCCGGAGCGGCAGCGGGAACGGCGGCCGTGGTAGAGTCAGCCATGTTAAAAGAGATGTCACCGAAGATAATCACAGTTCGATTCCAGAGGCAAGCCGGTTAGGCTGAGAAAGTAGGAAGTCAGGCCGTGGTTGTGACAAGACGAGACTTATAAGACTTCAAAAAGGGATCGAGGTGGACAAGAAAGGAAGAATGGGGTCAATGGAATTGGGAGCAGTTCGAGACCCTTGACCTCCATCGAAAGGGAATCTTTTGATTTTCTCCACAGGTCAAATTTCTAAAGTGAAATCGTGTCTCCCCCGAGTCCCTTGCGCCTATCACCGCGTAGCGTCCGTGCGGGAGTCCGTGCGTTCTGGGGGAAGCAACCCTTGGCCCGTGCGCTGAGTGATTACTGTGGTAAGTACAACCTTCGTGTGCCTACTGTGGTAGACTTAAAAAAGTGAATTCCCAGTCAAGCAAACCACGCTCTTGCTTCGCTGATACAAGTGTACAGTGTAAAACTATGCCACCAAAACCACATTTTACCCTTAACCCATATGAACTCCGCGCTGTAAGTCCTCAAGCCGGATTGTGATAATACACTTCTAATGTCAACCCAAGCCCTTGGCAAAGGCTATCCCCCTCTCCTCTCCATGGTGTGCCACGTCCGTGTCATACTGCTTCGAGCCTCCGCCTTTGAAGTCTTTCTTGTCCACGTTCAAAATTCTTCAAAGTCATCCATGCTCGACACACGCCGACCAACGCTATGCCCATCATAACAACGTCCTTGACCTCCACTACAGGACGAGGAGTTTGTGACAATTTGCCATATGCAACCACGATGCCGAAGACGAGCCAGAGGATGAAGCAGAAGAGGAGGCTGAGGACCTGTCGCAGTGGCTCCTAGCCCGGAAAGCCGCGTGGCATCTAGCGTGGGACGCGGGGTGGCACTTGGGGACGGGCTGGGACGGGGCGTCGTAATGCTCGATGGGCCCGGGCATGGCGTCGTATTGCAGGACGGGCTGGGTTGGCCATGTCTTGCAAGGGGATCTTCCTTCTTCTATGGTTGGTTGACGTTGAGTCGACTAGCTGATGAAGTCGTTGATGTTCGATCACCGGAAGGATAGGCGGTGGCCGGAAGAATAGACGATGACCCAAAGGATAGACAATAAGCGGGAGCCTGAAATGAGTTGAGAAGTTGGAGAGCTTATGCTTGGTAAATCTTTTATTTGCTGGTGCATGTGTTTGATGAGGACTTGAAATACTTTATGCGAGGAGAAATACAAGCAGGAGATACCTATGGCACTATGGTACCATCTCCCAATCACAAATCTAACCGTCAGTCCCTCATGCCTGCCAGTTGCCTGCTCTATCAGTCGGGAGGACAACTCTAGTCGCTCTCACCTTCAGTCGGTTGACAGCCTGTGTAAGACAGAAGGAGTGAAGGTCCTAGACGGAGCTCAGGGAACCTAACCAAATTAAGCGTCAGGTTTGATCTTGTTGGCCAACTGCAGGGTGCCATTTCAACCTGGAAGGTATAATTTCAAGGTGTAAGTCCGAGGTGAAGAACAGGTGAAGTCAACCCCAAGGGGCCAAGGCGAGTCGTCGTCCTGAAAACGTGGATCCTTCAATTGCGGCTCCACCCGATATTTACCCGGCCGCCTCTTCACCTTGCAACACCCCTGCAACTTTTTTTGTTCTTGGCCGCCTTTCGAACCTCAACCTCACGATTTGCACGTTCCGCCGGTTTTCTGCCAAAGCCGCGACAACAACCCCCTCCACGAACAAACGACCACCACTTCTTCTACCCGAAACAACAACTACCTCACAAACCCCAGCATCAAGATGTCTGAGGGCGACATCTTTTCCAAGGAGGTCACACGCCTCTGGCGCGCGTGGAGGACGGTGCACGAGATGGTCGTCGACCGAGTACGTTGAGCCTCGAACTTCTCTTTGTCCTAAGAATCCAGGATTTGTCGTCGCACAAGCAGACTATCTAACAACTATCAATAGGGCTACGAACTCGCCGAAGATGAAGTCCACATCTCCCTCGACCAGTTCAGATTAGAGTACACCAACGCCGACGGCAGCCCCAAGTAAGCATCTCCTCCCGTCTCCCACCTGCCTCCCTCTCGCTTTGCTAAACTACCTGTGTCTTTTCCCAGCCGCTCCAAGATGCAATTTTCCGCCCGCCCCTCCGAACTCATGATCAAAAAGTACACACCCCCTGCCACCCCGTCCAACCCCGACCCCACGCCCGAATGCGGCAGCATCTGGGTAGAATTCTGCACCGAGACGGGGTCCGTCGGTACCGGCACGATGAAGAAATTCGCCCACTTCTGCTCGGCCAACAACTACAAGGTCGGCGTCTTCATCTCCAAATCCGCCCTCTCCCCCGCCGCGCGGCGCACCATGGCCGCCGGTAGCGGGGTGTACACTTCCCTCGAGGCGTTCCTGGAGGAGGACATGCTGGTCAACATCACCAAGCACGAGCTGGTGCCCAAGCACAACCCCCTGAGCAAAGAGGAGAAGGCGGCGCTGCTGAAGAGGTACCACCTTAAGGAGACGCAGCTTCCCCGGATTCTGCAGAAGGACCCCATCGCGAGGTATTTGGGACTGAGGAGGGGACAGGTGGTGAAGATTATTAGGGACAGTGAGACGGCGGGGCGGTATGCTAGTTATCGACTTTGTGTTTAGGCGGGATAGAGGCATGGTTCGAGGGGCGTTGGTTTTGTGTCGAATGTTTGGCTGGCGTTTTTGGAGCTTGGAGTTTTGCGTTGCTCCCGGTATCCTTAAGGGGGAGATAAAACCGATTTCGGGCTGGAAGGTGTAGCATAGTTCTAGCCGAGGCAGGCTCTGAAATGGAAGGATGTATGCCTTCCGTTGTTGGTACTTACGTGTGAATATGATGATGAGCTTTATGTCAAGATATGTATCCGTATATTATGTTCTGTATACTCATATCCATCTGGGTATAAACATGGAACCCTACTATATAACAAGAAGGTCAACGACACCCGCATTACGCTTGCTCTACGGCTCCGCCTCCAAAGAACACATGTACACCAGAAGACACTACAAAGCCCACGCTCTACTACCAAACCCCTATCCCGTGGTCATCCCAACCAAAACTCATCATATCAGAAACTCCCTCAGCACATCAACCCTTGTCCTCGCCGTCTCGCTCCCCTGCTCACCCTCTCCCATAATTTGCATAATCTGTATCATCCGTGCTGCAACCAGTTAGCCTTCATCCATTTCACACTTCCCCTCACCAACCATCACTCCATCTCGTCAACTCAGAAGTCAGAGGAAAGGGTTAGAGTACTCACTAATATCGCTCCTAGCCCTCACAAAAAGCGGATCCTTCCCAACCGCCTCAATCCCACCGGGCTCCTTCATCGCCTCCCTCAGCACAGTCCCAATACACAGCGCCTCCAAAAACGCCCGGTGGTTGAAAACCCACCACACCCGCGCCTCCACCTCGAACAGGCCGTACAGCACGAAAAACGCCGTGATGGCGTCGTGCGCCGCCTCCAGCGTCCCCCTCACGTTGAGGGGCACGTCCGTGCTCTCGGACGCGTGCACGAGCATGAGGTTGTGGAAGTAGTTCGACGTCAGGAACAGCGTCTGGCGGACGACGCGCTTGTTCGTTTGTGCTAGTACCGAAAGGGACTCGGCGTCCCAACTGCGAAAAATGTCCGGGAAGGCGCGGTAGACGGCGCGGAAGTCGGCCACGAGCTTGGACTTGTGCCGCTGGGTCGTGCAGATGGGCAGGTCGAGGGAGCGAGGGGAGCAGATGGTTTCTTGGACGAGGTTGGCGAGGGTCCAGGAGCCGCGGATGTAGGCCGTGTCGGTCGGGTTGCTGTTGGCGATGGAGGAGGAGTCGTCGATGAGGTCGTCCACGTTTACGTCCGTGTGGGTCGCGCTGGGCGGGAGGGAGAGGAGAACGGTGAGGAAGGTGTCTTGGAGGAGCACGGCCTGCCAGACCTTGCGGCGCTGGTCCTTTTCGAAGGTCGACGCGTTGGGCGTGACGATGTTGGGGTCGCGGTGGAGGCCCATGGCATACGCTTGACGCATAAGGATACCACCGAAGGCCCAGCCGTCGGAGGCGTGGTTGTCGTTGATGAGGAAGTAGGTTATCAGCACCATTGCCTGGATGGAGCGGATGGAGGCCGTGGAGAGGTACGAGTTCATGCGCAGGGCTTGGTTGGAGGCCGAGGCGTAGAACTCGGCGGTCTGCTTGCGTTCGGCCGGGGAGGTGGAGGTTACGAACTGGGTGCCGAGGGCGAGCATGACGAAGAGGAGGGCGACGAAGGCGGCGTCGATGCGGTTCTTCTCCGTCGGCGGCAGGGACCAGAAGTGCTCGTAGTCGGCGTAGAAGGTCTGCCGGTGGAGCATGGGGTAGACGGGGTCGACGCACTCGAAGTAGCGGCCGAGGAGGATGTCTGCCTGGACTTTCTCGGGGAGGACGGAGATGACTTCGGGGAGACCGCCTTCGCAGGTCCAGTAGTTGGCGAAGGGGTGCTCTGAGCCGATGCCGAAGACGTTGGATGCGCCCGGGGTGGAGTAGGGGACGTTAGACAATAAGCCGGTGGAGAGGGCTATGGCGCCGCGAGAGACGCCCTGGCTGGTGGTGAGGCTTCGGTCTGCGAAATTTGGAGGAATGGGTGAGTCTGGTCCGTCGGCTCTCTTCTTGGGGGGTTTGGTCATCCGTCGTCCGTTTGTTGCATTGCGCGCTGTCTCCCTGCGGACTGTGTAAGTGTACGATCTTGCCAATGACTGTGACTGGACTTACTCGAGGAGATTGGCAACATGCGCATATTTGCATTCCGTCTGACGTTTGATACCTGGACATGGAGTTAGATCATGGTTGACAATAAGATGTAGCGGTGTCGATGGGAGGCCTACATGCTAGACAATGTGGTCTTCCTCGGTCACACTTGAAGACAGTTAGCATTGTATACAGAAGAAGGTGGTGGTTCAATATCAGATGTCCTCGCCAAGGAAAAGAGTCTCATAGCATGAACAGAGATACACAGTATATGAGATGTCGTTATGAGATGTCCCTGTCTCTCATATTTAAGCTCAGAGACAAGCTCAATGACCGAGTAAGTGACCCTTGCCGAGACACGGATAACCAGACCATACAACGCGTGCATTTGCAGCTCTCAATGCGCCAAGGGATGACCAACCACATGAGCAACTCAATGAAAGATGAAAATGATAAACATGCCTTTGTCTTTCGCTCGACACACTCGAAGCACGACAGCGTGGGCTTGTTGCGCCTCTGCTTCTTCTTCTGCTGGTACTCACTTCCTGCACCAGCAGGAGACGCGGTGCTACTGTCGCCGTCGTGGGCATGAGACTGGTCACGACCCGGAGTGGGCGTCTCGTCACTCCTTCCACGACCGCCGTCGCCATTGTTCAATGTCAGTTGCGGCGGGCGGTGCTGCTGTTGGTGCAGTTGTTGCTGTTGCTGTTGCTGCTGGTGGTAGGCATGGTTGCGGCCGTTCACGTCACCGAGGGCGTCCTCGTATGGCCGTTTCTGGCCGGCTGCTATGGCACTGGAGTTATTAGTGCCATTTGCCTGTTGTTGATATCGCAGCTGGTCTTGCTGTAGCTGTTGTCCCGGTCCTCCTCCTCCCTGAGTCTGATAGATATTGGCGGCAGCAGAGGCGGAGGCGTAGATGGTGGATTCAGGGTTCGGCGACAGTATGGATTGCATGTACGAGGCCTGCTCCATCATGACGACACATGCAAATGGAACTGAAAGCACTGTTCAGCTGCTGCAGCGCCCTGTCGTTAGGCTGCACCCGGCGACGCGGCTGATCCTGCCCGGTGGTCTTGGCGTTCAGGAAGAAATAACAATTGAGCCTGTCGGAAATAAAGCCTTCGTTTGCGGTGACAAGACTTTTGTGTTGATGTGGTGGTTGAGGTTTGGGGCTGTCACCGGATTTGGTGGCTGGAAATAAGCAGGAGACTGTGATGAACGTCACGGCACCGTCAACGGTCAATGGAGATTGTTGGAGAACCGTCCCAGGGCAAAAGCTGGGCAAATTGACAAGTTACGAATTCACGTGGAAAAAGATAGTTTCAAAATGGGAAGAAGACGGAGGTAAAAAGAGATGCAGAATGAGGGGAAGTCACAGACTTGACATCTCGGTAGGAATGCCGTAAATGCAATCGTTCATGGTCAAAAATTCATTACGAAATACGGACTTCAACTGAGAGAGAGATATCTTCCCCAACAATTGGATCTATGGTACCTTTAACTCTAGCACAGCATTGGTGACGGCTGAAGTACCTATAACAATCGCCAATACATTACGCACCACGGGTAAGCAATATCTTCTCATGGCTCATCAGTCATCACTCCTCGCGATTCCGAACCGTTACAGTAAATACCGTCCGACGGCAAGCTGTGCTTCCGTATTCGCAGCTTCAAATGGTCGTAAACTCGCTTTGATATCAGGGGCGAAGGTGGCCCTCAGTCAGCGATCACTATTGCCTTCATTGTCTCTTTGCGGGGTTGAAGCCTGAGCTACTCTGATTGGCTGATCAGCGCCGGCCTCGGCTACCGGTGGCTAACGGTCGGAGCGGCATCCGATGGCGGGGCAGAAGCTCCGACCCCGCCAACAGTAACCAGATCTCCAAGCATTCATTGAGCTATGTACGACATGGAAACGGCAGCAACAAAAGAGTTAAGCTTATCTTGTTGTCGTGTACCTTATTGAGAAATCAAGGGTCCTGTTCTCCCCTGGATGTGATGGCACATTAAGCAGTGTCTGGGGCCTGAGCTGGACGCCCGATCGACTTACATTCCCCACTCCGTCATCACCTCGAGGAAATCCATTGCGTCACCACTGTCCTAGCTCACTGTTGTCTCTCATCCCCATTTCGAGGTTTCGCTCCAGTTAGCTGTATCTCAAGGGCATAGATCATAAACTCACCTCAAGAACTGTCTTCTCAGAGCAACTCACCGCATGCTACGCCCCTCCTTCTCCCTCTCCCTCTCCAAGCGGCTCACATCCTTCCTCAAGATGGCCTCCTCCTCCACCTCAGCCTCCGCCCAAATCCCCCAAGTTCCCTCAACCGAGGCCCCCTGGCGCGAGGCCTTCCTCTCGCACGTCTCCTCCATGAAATCCCCGACTTTCACCCTCTCAACCCTGCACCCCGTGCCCTCCTCCTCTTCCTCTTCCTCTTCAACCTCGCGCTCCATCCCCGCCCTCCCCCGCGCCCGGACGTGCATCTACCGCGGCCTCTTCGCCTCCTTGCCGGTAAACTCGCACAACAAGGCGCCCCTAAATCCTCCTGTCTGGGAGAGCGACCTGCCGACATTCACCACCGACGCGCGCATGGAGAAGACGGGCGACTTGTTCGACACGGCGGGGGAGATCAGCGCAGGACAGACAGGGGGAGGCGGACCGGTAGAGGCCGTCTTCTGGGTCGAGGAGAGCGGGACGCAGTGGCGCGTGCGCGGTACGGGGTGGGTGTTGGGGCCGGACGTCGAGAGCGACGAGGGGTTGAGGACGCGGCAGGCCATTTTGGCCAGGATGCGAAGACGGGACCCCTCTGCCCAAGAGAAAGGGGAGAACTGGTCCTGGTCGAAAGAAATAACGGCGCACTTCGGCAACCTCAGCCCCGGCATGAGAGGGAGTTTCAAGAGCCCGCCGCCGGGGACGCCGATCGCTGTACCACCCGGTGAGGGAGAGGGGGTGGGGCAAGAGGTGGAGGACATGGACGATGAGATCGCGAGGAGGAACTTTAGGGTTGTGGTTATTGTACCGGACGAGGTTGACCGGGTTGAGTATAAGGATCCTAAGAAGCCGAGGCGGTCGGTTTATTACTACAGGGGTAGGAGTTCGCAGGCGAGGGAGCCGGGGGGAGAAGTGGTTGGGGAGTGGGAGGTTGTTGAGGTTTGGCCATGATGTTTGAGGGGGAGTGGTGATGATTTGGGGGTGGAGGTGTAAGTGGTTGGGAATATGGCTAGCTACCCTATACAGGCTTGGCATGATATCTTTGGACACTCATCAAGACATCAAAGCATGGTTTGTCACTTGTCTGAGAATGTCCTATTCGTCACGACTACGGACTCGCTTGCCAGAGGTAAGCATCAGCACGCTACGTTTCGTGGCTGCTTAGAAGAAGCAGGCAAGCGTGACACCTCGGCTCTCACTTATTGCTGCGGACATCTTAACCGCTCCACCAGACAGACTTTGGGAAACTCGTGAATGAATCGGACATGCATGACTTTCGGAATCTTGCACCACCGGCATTCACCGGGCAAAGTCGGATTAAGTCGACACCACAAGCACGACAAGCCTCACTGAAACCCCCTCTTCCAGCTTCCCCAGAAATCAGTTGGGCAGTTGGGGTAATGTATGTATGTACTGTGTAGGTAGTAATCGTCCCCTCAAACATTGGCTATCGGCCAGATGCAACGTCAATATCCGGAGTGCATGTCTAGCCTCCAGTTTACCGGGAAGGTGGTAAAATGGTTCACCGAGCCGCCCAGACGCTCAGTGACACTCACACTGTCACACATAACTCCCGAATATACTGTGAAGTGCCTGTGAGCTTAAAGGGTGTGACCAGCATAAAAGGCTCAAGCCGTTCAGCGCGGGCCTGGGATTCATGCTGAGATGGAGAATCCTAACATCTCTCCGAGCTGTTTGATTCCTATTTATTATTAGGTTAAGGTGGTAGATAAGGATGAGCAGTGAGAAGCTTGATTCTCATTATTCGGCCGTGAGTCGGGGCCGCTAGAGATAGACGGCACGGGGAGAGACTGGATGCTGGGATGTGAGCTGTACCGTACTAGACTCTACTGTGGAGTGTCCTACAGTTCATGAGCGATGATAAGTGTTCCTCATGACGGTGACGAGGTCCTGATATCAGACTCCTTACGATATCTTGATAGGTACCTTGACTCGAAGGGCTGTCTCTTTCGGGAAGCTGGACGATGCTGGTGAGGGGTTGCGCGAAAACCACCGCCCGTGATCATTGACGGGAACTGGCACGACTTGAGGGTACCTTAGGTAGTAAGTCCTCCATAGCTTGACCGCTATGTGTACCGTGCTGACGACCTATGGCAAGCATCCTTCATAGCACAGTAGTACACCAGCAGAGGAATGGTGCCACTTCGACGTGGCAGACTCCTGGAAACTGATACGGATACCGAGGCCGGAAACGGCAAAGTCAAAGATTCATGCAGCCGGACAGCCATCCTCTATCATTGCCGAGATGTTGAGGGATCTTTTTCTTAGTAATCTCGACGGCAGGCAGTCATCGTCTCTTCTACTTCGTACAAACAAACGTTTCCGGCAACATCTGTCTGTGGTACCTGCACTTGTCTTTACTTTTTCAAGGCTGGTAGCATTGCAACACTGTCCAGGCCTGCTGCATCGATAAATCTGTGGCGTCCCCCAAGCCTGGAGCAATGTCACCCTATTCATGCAACCTCGCAGGATCGCCCGTTGATAAGAAAGCTCCACTGCCACACGGTAACGTCCACCGCCAAGCATCAAGAAAGCCACCATCTCTGCTCTGCCGGAATCGCATGTGGATCGTTTTCACACTTGGAATCGACATTACACTGTTTCATCCGTTTCTTCAGATCACCATTCGCCTCCTGAACACTGAACAACCTCATCAAGTGTCAAGAGTGACTTGAAGACAAGCTGGCACCTTGAAATGTTGAATGGTCCCATTCTAGTGGCGGCCGAATCGTTAGCTCGACTTGTTGTTCCCCCGGAGAGGGGAATACCAAATTGGCTGCAATCCTGGTTGACGCTTCCTGGGAAGCGAAATGATTGGAAGATTTGGCCGCCGCCTGGCGCCGGTGTCGCTTCTTCCCAATGATCCCACCAATCCGCTAATACCTGCCGCTCCTCTTTTTCTTTGTCTTCCTCATCTCTGGGGCTACCTCTGAAGGCTGGGAATGTCCCTACTCCCTTGCAGAATATCTGCTTCCCCAACAGCGGGGAGCGAGGGCGAAATGCGGACAATTTGTTCCATCATGGGGTTGATGCACGATTCATGATGCGCCGCGTCTCGGAACAGAGTTTGAGGAGAAGAAAGAGGAGAGAGATACGAAGCAGTTCAAAAGTCAAGTTACGAAAGGGGAACGATTCAGTGGCAGATGTTTATTGGCTCGGCCTTGGTGGCCGAGGTTGTGAGCTGGACAGATTAAAGTGCCAATGATGCGAAGGAGGCCCATGGTTCAGGCATGTGCTGCCACTGCTGCACCACTTCAACGCACGAATGATCGACACATTTGGGGGTCACAGACGCAAGAGACGCCGCTGTCCGGCCACTCGTTGCTCGTCTCAATTCCGCTGCCCAGCAGCCCAGCAAGGAGAGACTCCCTCAGCCAAAGTGTTCTCCTTGCAGTGCACTGTGTAGCCAGCGAGGCGGATCCCTGGACGATTGCCACTGATGTGCTTTTACATAAGAAGTCGGGTCCAGAGCACCTCCAGGTTGTTCTTGCAGAGCCCAGACTTGCGACAACCGTGCCTCCCACCCTTCTTTATCATGTGCATATCGCTTATCCCAGCTCGCCATCCCGTGGGCTGCCGCGCTTGTGGTCTATCCTGTCTATCTCCAACTCGCTAATTTTCTTGGTGGCCTGGTGGTGCAGAAAGGCAGGCTCGCATATTATTAGCTCTGCATCCCGCTCGCTCTCCGCCTTCTTCGTCAGCACTTCTCCCTTCGCCTCCCTCTGCTGTGTTCTTTTCGCCTGCATCTCACCACTTTCCCTCCTGCGCCTTTCTGCCTCGCCATACTCGCCGACGGAGTAAAATACGACAACTTTAAATACAAGAGGAGGATATGAGTCGAAACCGTGGCCTTCATGTCCAACAATCGTCATCGTCACAATAGCTTTGTCAATGATTACACGCCGCTACCTGCCACGACCAAGATCCCGGATCGCACCGTTAGGTAACCAGAAACCGACCGACTCTGCACTAGACTTTCGAATGTCGACTCGACGATTACCATATCCAATAACACACTATTTACGAAGAGATCTCTCGAATATACCGCCGGGGAGAATATAGGCCTGCGCCCGACGCCGTTCACCCCGCTCGTCCCTCCGCGGAGGTTGACGGGCGCGGCGCCCCAGGAGCAGCCATGACACTTTACTCGGAACCGCCGCCGCTCCGGCCGTGGAGGGAGGACAAGCCGACCCTGCTCGTGTGCTGGTGGATCACCATGTTCTGCACAGTGATCATCCTGCTGCGGGTGGGCGGCCGGTTCGTGAGGTCGGAGCGACTTTTCAGGGAGGACAAGGTGGCGGCCCTGGCACTCATACCGATGTACCTGCGCATGGGCTGCGTGCATGTGATACTGATATACGGGACCAACAACGCACAACTGGAGGGGCTACATCTGTCGGAGAAGGAACTGCGGAACAAGAGGATAGCGAGCGGCTTGGTGCTGCTAAGCCGGATACTCTACACCGCAACGTACGTCCCCGGCGGCCCAGACATGGAGGGCAAAACAGCATGTGCTAACTTTCCTAACAGACTATGGACCCTCAAAAACACTATCCTCGAGTTCTTCAGACGCCTAAACGTGACCTGGGAGAGGTCCTACGAAATCACCCTTAACGTCATTCGCGGCACCCTAGTCGCAACCTTCGTGGCAGTCGTCATCAGCGGCCTGGTCGAATGCCACCCCTTCATACACTACTGGCAGGTCCTGCCGGATCCCGGCGGCCAATGTCGGCAGGGCTACGCCCAACTACTAACCATGGCCGTCTGCAACGTGTTCACCGACCTGCTGCTGGTCATCTTCCCCATCCCCGTCATCGTGGGCAGCGGCATGACCGTCAAGCGCAAGGTGCAGCTGATACTGCTCTTCTCGCTCAGCCTGGCGCCCGTGACAGTCACGCTCTACCGCGTGCCGCACATAATTGCCGACAATGGCAGCCAGCGCTCCCGCTCGCTCTACGCCTCCGTCGAGCTCCTCTTCGCTACGGCCGCCGCCAACGCCCTCGTCCTGGGCTCATTCGTGCGAGACCGGGGCGTGAAGAAGAAGAGATTTAAGTACGGCTCCGTAGCAGCGGGGTCGATGGAGCGGTCGTCGGGTTCCAACTCGCGACGACCGACGCTCAACAAACACTGGGGCAGTCTGGAGGACCTAGCGCGAGACACAGGCTACGGGGTCCAGCCGGAACTTAGAGAAAGCGACTCCGAAGCCGGCACGGGGCGGCTGTATACCCCCGCCCCAACTTCAAACTCGTCAGATAACCTGAACAACTGGCACTTCCCGGGCCAAAAGCGCACCAGCGCACGAAGCGACGACTCCCTTCTCTCGAGAGACGCAACCCGCAGCAACTCAGCCGCTACGCCGAGGAAGGTATCCTTCTTCGACGTCGGCGGGCTGCTAGACGACCAACCTCTGTCTCGGCCGGACAGCCACATTTCCAGCGAAGGAACAGCGCCGATTTCGCCTCACAGCCCACCGTCGCAATCGATACCCGCCAGCGCGAGTGGGTTTAGGAGGGGGAGTACCGCTTTTTTGCAGGATATAGGCGGGCTGTTGAGCCCGAACGGCTACAGACCTAGCGTGGCCAATGCGTCGAGGCTGAAGAGTCCCACGGAGCTGGAGCCGATCAAGAGCGAGAGGGAGTCGATGTACGAACCCGTGCCGTCGCCGACGCCGTCTGGCACGGGGATGCGGGATTTGGTACTGCATGACCCTGGTGGATTACTCGACACGAGATAATACTTGCTCAACGACATGAGCTGATACGACCATGACTCTAAGGGAGTCGATAATTGCTTTTCAACATTGGATGGAGTTTGGAGATTGGATCTACAGCGAGGCGTCGGGTGGGTTACCACGACTTGACCATTCGGATATTCGGGATTGGATATATGGGATAGTATTGGGATTGGGTTAACGATGGATTAATGACCCAGGTTATGTGGATTTCATGATCAGGACGAGATGAGAAGGGAGCAGGTCATCTCTTCTTGGGTTCCGGCTTTTATGATGGCGTTTGTACTATGCATCTACGGTGTATACCTTGGGATCATTCCTTTTCACATATACCCCACTGGAGAGATATAGGAATTTAATGACACTGTGAGAGATGCATACGTGTGCTTGAGGACGCCTCAACATCTATTTGTCTTGATGGTGACTTCAAGTTTTCAAGTTCTCAATCGTTCAGGGACACCGCCGGGCACCACCACCCTAACATGACTTCACGACCGACCAGCGTCGTCCACATGCTCGGGTCGCATCCGTTAGCCCGCCGAATGGAATGCCGTAACTTGCCGTGATCTGCCTTTTATTCCATTGATCAACGGCCACCGTCGACCGCTGCCTAGCCGATCTGTTTCTCCACTGCGGCCTTGGTTTTCCGTGGTGGTGGCTCGGCTGGACTTCATGAATACGCCCCTTCGGCCCGTTTACTGTGCCACCGACTGTCACATGTCCTGCTACCCGATACGGACATGAACTGCTTATCTAAGTCACCGGAAATCACGATGACTGAGCATGCCAGTACTGGATTACAGAACAATGCCAATAGTCGAAATGTTCACGGTCTACAGACATCAAGAATGAAGGTTCAGCTGCGGTGGAAGGAAGACATCGACACTGCAACAATAGTGCCATGTGCAACCCTATCCCTCATCTTCAGGAACCCCGAGCTGCGTTAGCGCATTGCGGGGGCGGGGCAGGATGCGAAAGGCTGAGAAAAGTTTATTTTAGAAAAATCCAATTGCTCTGCCTCGCGATAAGACACAAACAAGCAGTATCACAGTCCCTCACTCTCCCGGGACTTTCAACTGCACATCAAATCAGCAATCATGGGTCGTGGAGGTTTCAGGGTACGTCCCCATTATCCACCATGACCACATTTTTCGGAGACTAACACGGTGTGATACAGAACCGCAACCGCGGCGGCGGCATGCGCAGAGACCGCAAGGATCGCGACGCCCAGCCAAGAGATCAGCACCGTCCCTACACAAAGTACCCCGACGTGGTCAAGACGAACGAGAGGCTCGAGACATACTACAATGCCCTGCTCGATCTTCCTGAGGAGGAGAGCAAGGCGTTCTGGGATGCTCTCAAGCGCGAGCTGCCCAACAGCTTCCGCTTCTGCGGTTCCAAGGGGTATGGCAAACACTCTACATCTACAACTGCCTTTGTGTTGGCTGACATACATCGTGTAGACACGCACTCGCTGTCAAGCGTCTCCTACAAACCCGCTACATCCCCGAGATCACCAAGATTGCCCAGCACGACGGCCAGCTCGTCACCCCTCCCGAGCCCGTGCCCTGGTACCCCGACAACCTCGCCTGGTGGATGACGACCCCCAAGAACGTCATCCGCAAGTTCCCTCCCTTCGCCTCCTTCCAGAAGTTCCTCGTCTCCGAGACCAGCGTCGGCAACATCTCGCGCCAGGAAGTCGTCAGCATGATCCCGCCCCTGCTGATGGACCTCAAGCCTGGCATGACGGCCCTCGACCTGTGCGCCGCCCCCGGCAGCAAGGCCGCCCAGCTCGTCGAGATGGTCCACCGCGGCGAGGAGGCACGTCTGCACAAGGTGATGCAGTCCTTCACCGGAGAGGATCAGCTAGTCGTCAAGGACGACGTCGAGGAGCAGGAGGCCGCCAAGCTCGAGTCCGACCCCAGCGACGACGGACGGGCTACGGGACTCATGATCGCTAACGATATGGATTACAAGCGCAGCCACATGCTTATCCACCAGCTCAAACGGCTGTCATCCCCCAACCTGATCGTCACCAATCACGACGCCACCCTCTTCCCCCAGCTGAGGATACCCAACCCCGCCGACCCGACCAAGAACAACTACCTCAAGTTCGACCGCATCCTGGCCGACGTGCCCTGCTCCGGCGACGGCACCCTCCGCAAGAACGTCAACATGTGGAACGACTGGTCACCAGGTAATGCGCTCGGCTTGCATACGACCCAGGTCCGCATCCTGGTTCGCGCTCTGCAGCTGCTCAAGGTGGGCGGCCGCGTCGTCTACTCGACCTGCAGCATGAACCCCGTTGAGAACGAGTCCGTCATCGCAGCCGCCATCGAGCGGTGCTGCGGCCAGGACAAGGTCGAGATCGTGGACTGCAGCGACCGCCTGCCCCTCCTCAAGCGGAAAGACGGCATGAAGAAATGGAAGATCATGGACAAGACTGGCAGGATGTGGAACTCCTGGCAGGAGGTTGAGGAGTACACCAAGACGACGGAGGACGGTGTCGCGCCCGGTAGGTTGGTCGAGACCATGTTCCCCCCTACCCAGGGCGACTGCGTCGATCTGCCCCTTGAGAGGTGCATGCGTGTGTACAGCCATCTGCAGGACACCGGTGGTTTCTTCATTACCGTGCTGCACAAGAAGGCCGAGTTCAAGGCCAAGCCCGAGGCAGCGGCCAAGCCGGCGACGCATACCAACGGTGTCAAGAGGCCGCGCGAGGACGGAGCCGCCGTCGAGGACCAGGAGTCTAAGCGAGCCAAGACCGAGGGTGGTGATGTCAAGGGTGAGCCGGAGGTTATTGCCTCTGCTGACACTGCTATGCCTGATAGCGAGGTTATCAAGCCCGCTGAGGAGGATGTCTCCGCGCCAGTCGAGGAGGCCAAGACTGAAGCCCCCGTTGAGGAGGTCAAGCCGGAAGAAGTTAAGGCTGAGACGCCCGTCGAGGAAACCAAGCCCACCGAGACAGCCGCAGCACCCATCGACACAGAAATGAAGGAAGCAACAGCAGAGAGCACACCCGCCACGTCAACAGCTCCCACCCCCGCGCCCGCCGGCCAACCGGCCCCCAAGCGCCGCCCCGACGGCCCCTTCGAAGAGCCCTTCAAGTACCTCTCCCCCGAAAACGACGTGATCAAGGACGTCACCGCCTTCTACGGCATCGACCCCCGCTTCCCGACCGACCGCTACATGGTGCGCAACGCCATGGGCGAGCCCGCGAAGGCGATCTACTACACCTCCGCCCTCGTGCGCGATCTACTCACCCTCAACGAAGGCCGCGGCGCCAAATTCATCCACGGCGGCGTCAAGATGTTCGTCAAGCAGGACGCGCCCTCGGCCGAGGTCTGCAGGTGGCGGATCCAGAGCGAGGGCATGCCCATCCTGCACGGGTACGTCGGCTCCAACCGCGTCGTCACCTTAACCAACAAAGAAACCCTGCGCAAGCTACTGGTGGAGATGTTTCCCAAGATCAACGGGGAGCTGTACAAGAACCTCGGCGAGATCGGCGAGCGCGTGCGCGACATCGGCATGGGCTGCTGCGTGCTGCGGGTCGAGCCCGACGGCACGGACCCGGACTTTGCGGAGCGCATGGCGCTGCCGCTGTGGAAGAGCTTCCAGAGCCTGAACCTGATGCTGCCGAAGGAGGACCGGGCGGCCATGTTGCTGCGGATCTTCAACGATACCACGCCGCTGATCAATATCACGCAGGTGAACGGGGCGAAGAAGACAAGGGAACAGGAGGGGACGGAGGTTGAGGTTGTGGGCGGGGAGAAGAAGGAGGAGGAGGAGGTGAAGGCTGAGGAGACAGTTGAGGAGAATAAGGAGGAGGTCAAGACAGAGGAGGTCAAGGCTGAGGAGAAGCCTGCTGCTGCTGCCGAGTAGAGATCGGCGGGGAGCGGTTCTACCCAGGTCAAGGTCGAGTTGGAGGTCGACGTGGCCATGAAGGACGAAGATGAGGACGTTCAGACGGACGTTCAGACGATCATCAAGAAGGAAGTCAAGGAGGAAGTCGAGATGATCGTCGACGCGGAAGTCCAGGATGCCGGGATGACTGTCAAGCAGGAAGAGCGCGTCGAGATTCCCGCCGCCGTCGCCGAGTAGAGATCGGCCGCCAGACAGCAGTGGGACGCCTCGGCTCACCTGCATTGGAGAGGACGACGTGCTGCACTTGGACGACTGTACAATTCGTGGCAGGGGCGGCGTGGCTAGTTACCTTTACGAAACGCCATACAGAGCAGCTAGATAGGGGTTCAAGGTGCAATGGTATAGACAGGTGCTGCAGTCATTATTTCCCTAGGTTATCCTTATTCACTCGCCACCTGCCGACCAAGCAAGACCAAATAGAGGATGATGTGCTTTTACCTCCAACAACGAAATACAAGGCAATCGAAACGCCTTCCTAGCAATGTGCAATTTGTGACCCCAAAAACAGGGCAAATGTAGACACCCATGTTCCTCGCAATGTTCCTCGTGGTTAACGACCAAACGGTCCGACCGAATCCAAACTCCAGAAAACGCCAACTCATGCGCACGTCAGATATCGTCACACCACAAAACTCATTAACCAGGTCCAGTCTTGCCTAACGCGGCTCGTTGGTCGGCACGAACTTCCGGTTCAGCATGTTGATGTGGAACTCGTAGATGCCCTTTTCCGCGCCGATGAACCTGTATAACTCATTAGTCACAAATTCACCCAAAAAAACAAGCAAAGGGGTAAAAGGGCAACTCACAACTTCCTCCCATCCTCACTCCACGCCAACCCCGCCGTGTCAAACGGATCGGCAATACTGTTCCGCAGCCCCAGCCCCATCCTCCGGGCAGGGTTCGTCTCCCACTCCCTAATCAAGAATGCAGCCCTGTCCCTCCTCCTCAGATCGGCGTCCGTGGCCGTCGCCCCCGCGGCCCCACCACCACCTCCCGCCCTCAGAGCATCCCTCAGAGCCGGCGGAGGGGGGCCGGCGTGCGGACCGCTGTCGAACAGAGCCGCGTGCGGGGCCGTGTCGAACGACAGGTTCCAGAGGGCCTCGAGGTCGGACCAGGCGGACGTGCTGGGTGGGAGGTCGCCCATCAGTCTGGACGCCAGGGCGCGGCGGGCGGAGGGCGGGTCGTCCGCTGCTGCTGCTCCTGGTGGTGCGCCCGAGGGACGGCGGGCGTTGGGACCGCCTGAGGGGGGAGGCGGGATGGGGCGGGGGATGTTGTTGTTACTGTTGAGGCGGCGGAGGTCGTCGCTCTCGGTCTCTTCGCGGGCGTAGTTGCGGATCCGCTCCTGGCGCTCGATGTTCTCGCGTATGCGGTCGCGCTGGTCGCGAATGTCCCGGATGGAGCTCAGGACGTCATTGACTGCCGATGAGACGATGGCGCTGCGCTCCGTGCGGGCTACTTCGGAGGATGATGAGGTTGTGGTTGATGGGCGGGGGAGGTTGGAGAGCGACGCGATGCGCTGGGCGGTCGTAGAGGCGCGGGTTGCGGCGCGCTGGTCCCGACGGCGGGAGTGCTCTTGGAGCGCTTCTAGGACGCGCGTCTCTTCTGGTGAGAGGGGTTGGTTGATGCGTTCTAAGGCGTCGGGGTCGGTGTTGGTGGGGTTTGCGAGGTGTCGGGCGACGGACATCACGTCCATGTCTGTGGGCGGTGAGCGGGTGGTGCGGCGGCTGTCAAGGAGGCGCGGGTCGATCGAGCCCCGGTCGCTGAGGGAGATGTGGTCGTAGTCGTCTTCTTTGTCGAGGTGCAGGATTTGGCGGGATATGCAGCCGTCGCGCAGGTCCGCTACGCCTACGCGGCCGCGATCCTCGGTCCAGGCCAGAAGGTCAACGGGGCCCGGGGCGAACTCCATGGCGCGGACGGCACCGAGTGTGTTGCTAGGTCGGGAGGAGGAGAAGGTCGTGACTAGGGAGATAACTTCTGGGTTGTTGATGGTTGTGGTATCGAATACGGAGATGGCGCCGTACTGTGTTCCGACGGCCAGGTAGCGACCCGAACTGGAGAAGCAGGCGGCAAAGCTGCCCCGGTTGTCCGATCTGTCGTCCTTGCTCTGGCTGGCGAGGTGGATCTTGTTACGCTGCGTCCAGCTGTAGATGGGCTTGTAACACATGCTGTCCTTTTGATGCTCGTTGATGCAGGCTTGTTCGTAGACGTAGAGATACGGATCATCGCTAATGGCGATCAGGAGTCGGCCGTCCGGGGAGCATACCGCGCGATTGACGCAGTCGGGGTATTCGATCTCGATCAGCAGCTCCTGGTTCTTCAGACTGACAATAGCGACGGACTTGTCGTTGTTGGCCAGGACAGCCACGGGCTCGTCGTAGGCGCCTTCGAAGGGCTTCATCATCGTTGGCGGAAACCATAGCGTGATGCAGTTAACCCTCTCCTTCCCAAACTGTTTGCTCTTCCCAACCAGGTTCTTCCGGGCGTGCGCGAGAGTCCTTATGCTTTGCCGCACCCGGAGCGAGCTAGCAAGGTCACCAGAGAGCTCCAGCAGCTGTGACGCATCGGGATTCGAGTCCAGGGCCTGTTCCAGGGCCGCGTCATCCGTCGTAATGTCTGGCGCGAAGCGGTCCTCGTTCATATCCATGGCGGTGAACTCGCCCGTCTCGCCGCCCGCACATATCCAGCCATTCTTGGCAACCAAGCACCTCGGTAGGAAGGGGAGGATGTTGATGGTCTCGGTCTCGCGGGTGTCGGTATCAAGTCGCTGAACCTGGAGGTTCCCGGCACCACTGGGGTAGTAGACGATGTTGCGCTTCTCAACGCTGATCAGGTTGCGCAGTTGCCAATGCCTGTATCACGATATGGTTAACAAGGAGGAGTTGAAGTCACGGGTGCTAGACATACACTGTGCCTATTGTGGCGCGGTAGTGCCTTCGCGGATTTCCGAGGATGAGAGCTTCGGTCGGGTGATAACTGTTCGTCATCGCGGAGGTTAGCCAGATATCGTTCGTACGTGTATTTGCCCTTCACACGGATAAGCGAGGAACATACACATCTTGGTCCTTCACGGCCATGGCGCCGGTGTCGCAACTTCGTACTCGCAGAGAGGTGCCTCGCTTCCACTTGGTTTGACGCCGATCATCCAGCTAAGATTGGAGGTGGTCGTGGTCGCGTGTTGGAATTGGTGGTGATATCCGCTTCGACACTCCGGGATGCGCAGCGGCAAGGTAAGATGGACGGGCTGAAGATTGATGACTGCAAAGGCGGGAGTCCCCAGTCGGCAGAGATAAGCAGAGAGTCCGGACAAGATATAGGCCGCGTGTAACGGGGATGCGGGAGGTGTAAGTGAATACGTTAAGTAGAGTTAAAGAGGTTCAATCTTGAAAAGAATAAAGGCTCAATGATTGGGAAAGTGCATCACCTCAGCGGTAGATGAACATGACGTTTGGCGGCGGAGGCAGGCGCAGGTCAAAGATGGGAGTTGGTACGGAGAATGTACCTTGTTTTAGCCTCCTCCAGTGTGTGGCTGCCTGTATTAGGCAGGTACCTACGCTAGCTCCGCTTGGTCATGCGAGGCATCAGAGCACCCCGGCATTCCAGCGGATCTTAAAGTACCTGTGTACCTACCTACCCTACAATGAAAGCCAAGCATTGACATCACTTGTTGTTCCCATGTCTTGGACATTGAACCTGCACTGCATCTGCATCTGCACATGTTCATCCACCACCAGTATACTTTCCCTACATAACCTCTAACACAGACATGGACGGCGGAAATGGCTACCGACGGCAGCACAGAGGACAACACAGCCAACAGCAGCGGCAGCAGCAGTGCAACCATCCATCATGACGACCCTGCGAATACTACGGACCCTGCCTACCCTGCAAACCTACAAGAGGAACAACCGCCGATCTTCCCCTCCCTGAAGAATAACGCAAACGCCGATGCCGACCCTATTATGCCGCCAAATGGCACTGCTGACCCGGCTCGCCCGGACACTTCGCTCGACGACAACAACGATGACGAACCAGCAGTAGCTACGCCCTTCGTGCGCACCTCCAGCCCGGACTCGGGCTCTCGTCCAGGCCTGGTCACCACCATGGACGAGTCTTCTGAGGAGGACATACACACCCCTGACGGCCAGAAGAAGGGAGGCTTGCCGAGCAGGACCATCCACAAGATGCACAAGTTCAGCCTGTACGAGACGGCCAGTCGTTTCTACATCGTCGGCGGCGACATCACCGAGAGGCGCTACCGCATCCTCAAGATTGACCGCACTGCCGACGACGCCGCCGAGCCCAGCCTGACCGATGACAAGACGATATACAGCCAGAAGGATATGAACCAGCTGCTGGACACTATTGATGACGGCAACAAGGGCACGGGCGGTCTCAAGCTGCGATGCACCACTTGGGGCTTGCTGGGCTTCATCAAGTTTACTGGTCCCTACTACATGCTCCTGATCACGAAGAAGAGCACCGTGGCCATGATAGGCGGCCACTACATCTACCAGATCGACGGGACAGAGCTCATACCCCTGACGCCGCGCAACTTCAGGGCCGACCAGCGGAATACCGAGGAGTCTCGCTTTCTGGCCATCCTAAACAACCTCGACCTGACGAGATCCTTCTACTATAGCTACTCGTACGATATGACTCGCAGCCTCCAGTACAACATCATACGAGAGCGGAACGCCCTGATCAACGGTGAGGCTCCGGCCCACGACGAGGACTTCAACCCAATGTTCGTTTGGAACCACCATTTACTGCAGCCTGCCGCCAAGACACTGAACACGCCGTACGACTGGTGTCGACCCATCATTCACGGCTATATCGACCAAGCAGCCATAGACATATACGGTCGGACTGCCCATGTCACCATCATAGCTCGTCGCAGCCGTTTCTTTGCCGGTGCCCGTTTCCTCAAGCGCGGGGCGAACGACCTTGGCTACGTGGCCAACGATGTCGAGACGGAGCAGATTGTCTCCGAGGCGCTGACGACCTCCTTCCATGCTCCCGGACCCAAGTTCTACGCCAGCCCGACCTACACAAGCTACGTGCAGCACCGTGGCTCTATACCCCTATACTGGACACAGGACAACACCGGTGTCACTCCTAAACCCCCTATCGAGCTGAACCTCGTCGACCCCTTTTATACAGCTGCCGCTCTGCACTTTGACAATCTGTTTGAGCGTTACGGAGCACCCATCTATATCCTCAATCTAGTCAAGGCCCGCGAGCGCACCCCGCGCGAGAGCAAGTTGCTGGTCGAGTACACCAGAGCAGTCGAGTATCTGAACCAGTTCCTACCGGAAGGCAAGAAGCTAATCCATCGCGCCTGGGACATGAGCAGGGCCGCCAAGAGCCGCGATCAGGACGTGATCGGGACACTGGAGCACATCGGCGAAGACGTCCTGCAAACCACGGGGTTCTTCCACAACGGCGACGGACACACCAGCCCAATCCGCGTGCAGAACGGCGTGGCCCGGACCAACTGCATTGACTGTCTAGACCGCACCAACGCAGCGCAGTTCGTCATCGGCAAGCGCGCCCTAGGTCATCAACTGCACGCCCTGGGCATGCTGGACAAGACGCAGATCGAGTACGATACGGATGCAGTTAATCTCTTCACCCATATGTATCACGATCACGGTGACACTATCGCAGTCCAGTACGGCGGCTCACAATTAGTCAACACGATGGAGACGTACCGCAAAATCAACCAGTGGACAAGCCACTCGCGCGACATGATAGAGAGCTTCAAGCGGTACTACAACAACTCGTTCCTCGATGGGCAGAGACAAGAAGCCTACAACCTGTTTCTGGGCAACTACATCTTCGCCCAAGGCCAGCCCATGCTTTGGGACCTGGCGACAGACTACTACCTCCACCACGCCGATCCGCGCACGTGGCTCGAGGGGACGGTCAAGCGCGACTACATCCGCTGGTACACACCGCAGTTCCTCGAGGAGCGCAAGCTGCAGCCCTATCCGCCCGTCAAGCCCCATGTTTCCTCCAAGCCGGTCGCGGCCCTGGACGACTACTGGCTCGAGTATTACCGCCCCTCCACCCTCTCCTCCTTCCCAAAAATGTTCTCCTACAAAATGAACTCGACCATCAAGTACATCCCCATCAAATACTCCCAAGACGGGCGCTACGACCTCTCCCCCTTCCGCGTGCGCAACGCGGACGAACCCGACGGACCGCCCAAGAAATCCCAAGCTCCCAAAAAGGGCGTCACGATCCTCGACCACAACGAGCTCGCCCGCCTTGCCGAGGACGTCGATGACGCAGCATCCGTCAACACGGAAAAGACGGCCGCCTCCACCAACACCCCCTCCCGCGGCATCTCCCTGCAGCGCTGGCTCCAGCCCTCCTCGCACAACAACAACAACACCCAACCACAACCACCCCCCATGCTAAATGGCAACGGCAACGGCTCCCTCCAGTCGATAATGAAAGAACCCGGCGGTGGCGGCCGTCCTTCGCCCATACCCGAGTCCTCGGCCACAGGAAAGCAGTCCAAGCCCACGCCGCTGGAAAAGTCTCGCGCCGCGCAGTGGACTTTCACCAAAGTCGTGCACGAGTCCCTCAACCCGACCGTCGCGCCGTCCGAGACGGAGGACTACGCGCGGTACATCTCGCACCCGCAGAACCTGCCCCTCGTGGTCTCCCTCGATTCGACGCCCGGCGGCGCGGACGAGGCGGAGGCCGAGTACGCCGAGTACCTGGCGGGCGTGGGGTGGCTGTCGCAGGTTGACGGAGGGCTAGGGGAAGGAGGAGGGGTGGGAGAGGAGGACAGGGTCGTATACGAGGAGTTGTTGAGGGTTGGGGATAACCCGCTCACGGTCACGGAGGAGGACGCGAATAAGAAGAGGTACAAGGCGTACAGGAAGTGGTTGCGGGGGAAGAGTCTTTTCAAGAATCAGCCTGTTGATTAGGCGTTGACGGCTGAGGATGGGGAGGTGGTGTGGGGGAGTATTCCGTGAGGTACCTTTGGTGGTCATTGATGGACACTAGTATGGCTTGAGGAACGAGTCGATGTTGGCAGGGCGTTCTGGGTTGCGTGTTTCTTGCCGTGCAAAGTAGTATGATACCCCTGGCTAGACTGGTATAAGTCGGCCGTTTTATTTCTCTTCAGCCCCCTCAAACTCTTGTTGAATCGCTGCCTCTAATTGCCTGACGGTGAGCAGACACTTACCGCGGCTATCGTGCAGGACTTCTATTCTGGTCTTTTTCGACGGCTCTTCATACCACGGGCAGATGATCATCACCTTGTGCACCAGCGGGTACAAGGCTCTTAAACAGACCAGTCTCGCGCAGTTCCACCACCACCAGATCCAGCCCCTGATCAACCCCATCTTCACCACCATCCCTCGCAATCCCCTGCAGCGAACGCAGAACCCGGTTCAACGCCACCCTAACCCTCTCAACCTCCCTCTGCTTCCTCTCCACTTCGTCCTTCCCCTTCTCCTTCCCCGCCGCCTCCTCCGCTTCACCCAGGTAATCAATCCCACTCAGCCAAGCCACGGCCACGGCCCCGAGTACTTCTGCGAACCAACCCTCACCCCCGTCCTGCAGTAGCAGCCTAGGCCAGCAGTTCATCACCACAACCTCCAACGCCCCGATGGCTTCCACAAGTGTATCGACGCTGGCGTACGCGAACGGGTCGGTCATGACAACCTTTAACATCGGCACCATATCTTTTAGGTGTTTAACCGCCCTTATCCCGAGGGAAGACACGATTTTGGACATCTTGCGCATGAGGAGCGCCACGATGCGCGGTTTTTCCGGACAGTGGGCGTAGGCGGTGAATACGCCGTGACGGAGGAGCTTGTCTAGTAGTATTCTGCCCGTGTCTTTCTGACTACTTGATGGCGTTTGGGGATCTTGACGTTCTGACGCAGCAAGCTGCTCGGCAAGGGTCAACAGAGCGTCAAACGCCGGCTCTAGCAGGAGGAGACTCTCCTCCTCGGGCGTGAGTGAAGGGAGGTACCCCATCGTCGGGAAGATGGCGTCCTCGAACACGCTCGCCAGCCCCGTCTCTCGGGGCTTCTCGGCGGGAAGTTTGCGCAAGAACTCGTTCGTTATCTGCAGTCCCTTGACCCGCACGCGGGTCAGAGCATCGTCGAGGAGTGTCAATAATGGCGGGACGTAAAGCGGCCAGTTGATCGTGTCCCCCTGCGGCGCTTTGAGGCCGGCGAAGGACAGCACGGGTATGGCGCGGAGGTCGACGTATTTCCAGGGTTTGGTCAGACGTGAGTCGTCCGGTAGGCCTTGGGGACGGTCGAGTTCGTCGGCGGGGAAGGCCGTGGGCCGGCCGGCGGGGGTGACTGTTGAGGGGCGGGAGGCGGTGAAGAGCGGTCTGAGGTAGGATGTTAGGTAGTGGCCTATGATGTCGGTGGGGTTTGGGTTTGGCAGGGAGGCGAGGGCTGATGTCAGGAGCTTTGAGGCTAGATCGACGGTTGTTGGTGTCGACCAGGATTCTGAGAGGGCGGACAGGTCGGAGAGGGAGATGAGGGTTATTAGTGTGTCGTCCTTGAGGAGGTCAGGGAGGTCGTTGGGGAAGTGGTTGGCGAGGAGGGTGAGGGCTGTTAGGCCTGGCTCGAGCAGTGGGAGGATGCGCTTTGTGACAGCGTCGTAGGGGTCGTCTTCTTGTGTCCCGCCATAGCCTGGTAGTGACCCTTCTTGGTTGGGTTGGGCTGACGTGTTGATGGGAGCTATTAACTTGGCTATCCAGGTTGCCAGCTCGGTAGCAACAGATAAGTCATCATCGTGGGCCTCTAGTCGGTCTAAGTACCGGAGGCAGGCTGCTATGGCGAGTAGTGTAGGCCGAGGGTCCTTTGTCTATGTGAGTAAGAGCACGTTGGAATGAACAGACGAGGCCACTCACATCGGCTGGCTTAGCCTTGCTTGAAAGGGCGAGCACATCTGTTGACTGTTAGTCTGAGTAACCAGTGATTAGGAGATAGCGTTGTCAAACAGAGCCATTCTTACATTCCGCGAGCTTGGTACAACTCTCTTCTGTCGTGACTGAGGAGCTCAGCTGGGAGGCTCGTTGCCTTAGCTCTTCCATGGCCACCATGGTCTCGGAACAGAAGTTCGATGTCTCTATATTGTCTTATTCATCAGAGAGACAATTCGGGAATTGCGCCTGGGAATTGAATGCTTCACATGAATTGATGAGATGATGGGATGAGCGAAGGAGAGTCTTGAAATGAGAGCGGATAGAATTTAGTGGGGTTGGTCGCTGGAACGTCTCGATCGTAGCGCTCAGAGACATGCGGCCCCCTAACCTCGTCTCCTCTGACTTATGCAGCGCAAAGTGCGACAGTAACGAACAAGCCATACTTCCTGTTCCAGCACAATAATGGAAGAAATAGTGACAAGCTGAATTTCTCTATTGGGTATCATAGGACCTCCTAGCACCGCATCAAGCCACCTCTATCTTCCGCCTCTTCTCCTCTCTCTGGCCTTTCCTCGACTCTGACTCGGAGGGAGACCACGGCTGTCCTGCCTATGGAATACCCAGCTCCTCCCTGCGCGCCTTGACCTCCTCAACCGCTCCAGCCGGGTCCGTCTCGCCCTTATGCTGCAGCTGCCACCTCATTACCACATCCAGCGCAGCAGTCATCCACCTGCCAGGCTTCACCCCCAGCGCCTTGGCAAGCTGCGTCCCGTCAATCAGCCTCTTGATAGCGGGAGCATCCATGACCTCTAGGTCCTCCAGGTGGTCCAAGAAGCACTGCCACTCGGCGAAGACTTCCTCACGAGCAGCCTTTGCGCTCTTACCACCTCTAGCACGGGAGGTTGTCCGTTCCATCACCTCGAAAAGCAGCGCATACAGCACCTGCAGCCGCCAGTGACCGCCCTTGAAGTCCCAGTCACGGATGGCCATGCCGAACCGCTCCCGCTCGCTTACGTATGGCGCCTTGTCGCGCACGGCGTTCTTCAGCTCCAGGATTACTAGCCTGTGCCTGTGCGCGGCGGTAATAACATCCGTCAACTTCGTCGGCGACATCAGTCCGCCTCTACTGGCTTGTGTAGCCAGTGGGATAGGAGGCTTGCCAGGTTTCTTAGACTCCTCGTCCGGCAGCTGCTCGTACGGCACCATGGCGACCAGTTGCCAGGAGAAGTAGGCCGCCTCGTCGGAGCGGACGAGGACGTCGTGGATGGAACGTGGGGTTTTCCTCTTCGCTAATGTATCCAGAGCTTCGTACGCTTCGCTCCAGTTGGAAATGTCCGGTTTGGGCATGTCTTTCCGTGCTGGGTCGGTGAAGACTGTGTGATAGAGGCCTAGCCTGTCGATTAGACGCAGGGCATCGCAGGGATGGTTGCCTATCCGATTGTTAGCATCGAGGCCGTATGTACCATGGTATCTTTCAGATGCTTTACCCTTCAGCATCTTCTCCAACTCGATCCCAACCCTCTCGCGGCTGATTTTCAGCCTCAACGCATCCAGCACCCTCTTGTCGCCCATCATAGCCTCCACCTCCTCGTCAATCCAGAACTCCAGCCGGCTCGCAAACCGAATCAGCCTCAACACCCGCAACGGATCATCCGTGAACGTTTGAAAGGGGTCCAAAGGCGTCCTAATCAACTTGGCCTCCATGTCCCTCAGCCCCCCCGTGAAATCCTCCACCTTCTCCGTCATGAGATTGTAAAACAGGGCATTCACCGTCGCGTCCCTCCTCAGCGCATCCTCCTCGGCCGTCCCGAACTCCACCTGCGGGTTCCGGCTGTTGTCGGTGTACGTCTCCTTTCGCAGGTTGACGAAATCCACGTCCAGCCCGCAGAGCTTGACGCTCGCCGTCTCGAGGTGCTTGCTCTTCTCGGGGTTCTTGGCCACGGTGTACAACCGGCCGATGTCGTCTTTGGTGAGGTTGTGCGCCTCCTGAACCTCTGGTAGGCGAGACATCTCGGCCATGCGCATGGCAAAGGTCTCGCCCGTCATGTTGTTGATGGCCGTGTCGATGTCGTGGCTCTCGATGCCGAGGAGCTTGTCGCGCACCCAGCCGCCCGCCCAGCGGAGGACCGTGGGTTCCGGTTTGGTCTTCCCATCTTCTGCTGGGGTGGAGTCGATGCGCCGAGCGACGTCTACCAGGAGGTTCTTGAGCTGGGTTTCCCGGGGGGTGAGGGCGATGGTGCGGTGCGAGGCTGCGGCTTCCGCCGCGACTTGGGCGGCGTGGGAGTCCATGGAGATGGCGCCGAATTTGCGTTTCATGAGGGAGTGAGAAGGGGTGAAAGCGGTCCTGGAGAGTCGGCAGATACTCCCGAGCATTCGCTTTGGTGGGGATGTGATGAGAGTCACGACCTGTGTGTCATGCCGGAGTGGATGATATGTTGAGGATTGTGAGTCAAAACTCAGGATGCATTGATTTTCCGTAAGCTGCCCGATTCGTAGGGAGCTTGCGAGAGTTTCCACTAAGGTTATCGGTTCAATGATAAGTCTGTGTGTTCATGTTGTTGGCAAAGGTTTGTTCACTTCGATCCTCTGAATTTCAAGATATCAGATGAAACTGGCAGCTTGAGACAAAAGCTAACGTTCGATAAAGCACAGTGCGCTAAGCTGGCAGCACAGTTTTCGTACAGTCCGCTGTTTCGAAGATACGCTCGAGTTGCGATTGGTCCGTCAAACTTCACATCCTTCAACACTCCATGGTTTCATCGACAAAACACACCACCGACCAAGCTTTTGAACCTCCCCATGATATAACGCAATGACAAGGAGCCCGGTCCCGAGAGCTTATAACTCGATGACCTTAAGATCTCCCATCCCCTACTTCTTGGCAATCTTGGCAGATTGTCTTGACCCCCTCTCCAGTACTCAACGACATGGCGGAGCCAGATGACTCGAGCTGGCAAGCTGTCATTGTCGAAAAGCTTTACGGTTTAGCCTCCCTGTTGAGTATTATTTTTGCTCATTAGGTGACTGCTATTCAGTTTGTCCAGGATCTAGGCATTTCTAGGATGTGGTCCGCCTTCACTGCAGTCGACAAGTGTCGAGGCCCGACCTTGATCTGTGAGCTTCACGCCATTCTTTCCGCAGCTGGACCGAGATATGAAATAGTGGCGGTGTCGGTCCCCGAGCTCTGTCGTGCTTCTGTTGCGTCTATGTCTGAAGGATTACAAATGGCTTCTTCGAATTAGTCTGGCCAGCCGGTGCACCTCACCGCGCAGACGACGGTTGTTACGTTCGGCTGTTCGACCGGGGAACAGAAGCCTCTGACCCTGGAGAGCTCACGGTTGATGCCGGAGCCAGGGCCATTGTGAAATGTCCGATACTGGGATCTCTCTCGTTAGCAGTTAAGCTTAGCTTCTATGCTTAACGATCTCCGACAAGGTCGGGGATGAAGCTCCCTAACTACTTGAGCCCTGTTTGTGCGACTCAGCCTCCTGCCTCCTGGAGCTTCACCTCTTGCACGCGATCGATCCAGATGAGCTCTCTCATTGGCCTGTTTCCAATAGGCCGGAGGCAATACCCTGTCGTAGATCCTCTCGGATCCCACTGTGTTTCACAGGCTTTGGGAACCTAAATGGGAAATACCAACGAGAAGCGACTCCTACCCTCGATCTGCATGATGTGCTCGGGATCTCTTGATGCTCGTGATCTCTCCCAGGGGCTCATGATGCTGGCCGGAGATCCTGAGGCGCAGTTGTTTGGCCTGAAGAAACACGGCACTCGGCCGTGAATTATCTAACCGCTTCGCTACCAGTGCCCATGGAGCGGTTGCGACTGGCTCGCCTGTTATGCTTGGCGATATTACACGGCGCTTGAGCAGAGTAGACACGGTTATGCGCGACGACAAGATGGGATGACTTCATCACGGCTGTGCGGTTGTGCTCGGGGTTGCGATGAGCCCCCCAAACGCACCGACCTTGGCTGTTAGGAAGTTCAGCGTGAGACTCGAGGCTGGTTACAAGACCGGCGACAGTCGTGCTTGAGCCTGTCGTCCTTCAAACTCAGGAAGCATCGTCGAGAAATCTATATAATGAGCTGGCCTTTCCACCGTCAGGACATCCTCTCCCATCATCATCAGCAGCATCAGTCACCATACAAGAGCCTCTACCTCCTTCTCTTCTCTCCTCCTTTCTCCTATCAAACTATCTCCTGCCGGACAGGTCTAATTCCCCACCATCTTAATAAATACCAACCCCAACCTCAAAATGTCTCTCAAGTCCCTCCTCCCCCTCGCTCTCCTGGCCTTCGCCCCCCTCGTCGCCTCCCACGGCGCCATCATCGCCGCGACCGGCGACGCCGGCGGCACGGGCATGGCTCTGGGCGCGGACACCTCCACCCCGCGCGACGGCACGCGCCGCAACCCCTTCCAGCAGGATAGCACGCGCTTCCGCGGCGACGCGGCCGACACCGTGGGCGAGACCCTGGGCGGGGGCACCAACGACCTCGAGGCCGGCACCAAGGCCATCATGGCCGAGACGGGCACCGAGCTGCCGCAGGTCTCGCAGGGCGGGGAGGTCCAGATGACGCTGCACCAGGTCAACGCCGACGGCGGCGGCCCCTACACCTGCATGATCAACGCCGACGGTACGGCGGCGACGTGGGAGGATATCACGGTTACGCAGCAGGTGCCGGGGCGGAATAGTCGGAATAGGGTATGTCTTTTTGTCTCCTTACTAAATGCTTGAACGGTTGCTGACAAGAATACAGGAAGGAGCTGCCACCGACTTCCCCCTCACCGCGGCCATTCCGGCCGATCAGACCTGCACCGGTACTGTGGCCGGCCAGGACAACGTCTGTCTCGTGCGCTGCCAGAACGCGGCCAGGGCTGGACCGTTCGGTGGTGTGGTACCCGTGCAGATGGCGAACACGACCACGCCTGCCGCTGCTAGGCGGGCTTTGGCGATGGCTGTCAAGCGCGCTGAGTTGGACCTGAAGAAGTTCTATAAGCGACAGGCTGTGGAGGATGAGGAGGAGGAAGAGGAGGAGGAGTACTGAGCTTGCTGCCCTTTCTCACTAGTTGGGGAGTATAGAGATACCGCCGCTTCCTGTAGGAAGTCGGAAGTGGCCGGCCCGGGATAGAGGTTCACGATTTCCATACTCGCTGTACATAGTTCGCAGTGCGTCTCAGGGGGCTTAGGCTGGCTCTGGGTTTACTGGAGAGCACACTTACACTCCTTTAATGATGATCATGGGTTACGATATCTCCTCCGCTCCAAAGTACTCCATCGGTTTGTCCCAAGATCTTCCCAGAGTGGCCCGTTCTGTCCTGAACAATTTCCGCCAGACGTGCATCCTCCTTCTCAGGCGTCCTCTATGTTCATGAACTCTCTCATCAAGATCTTTCAACTCTGGCTCCAGCTTGCTTTCTGTGCTGAGGCATTTTCTTCCCGACAATGGAGGAGGCCTCAATACTGTCGTGTTCGCGATGCACCAAGCTACGAGCTATGGTCTCGCGATACCTCTTCCGGCAATCCGAAACGCGGTATTGACATACCCGCGCCCGACAGAGCTCAAGTCCGAATGAAGCGGCCGCAACACTGCCATCGAGGTCCACGTCGTGTGGGACTGAGCGAGAAAACGAGCTTTCACAGCCTCTTTCTGACAGAGCCATCCATATCCCGGGGACAGGTGGATATATCGAGGGTTTGTCCACCCGATCGCAGCCGTGGAGTTAGGGAGAGGGGTCCGGAAGGAGACCCGGAAGCCGGACTTAGACGATCGATCTGATAGGCCAAGTTGTTCGGAGCTCGTCACAGCCTCAATGCCTACACAGTAGACGACCCCATGATGTTGCGGCGAGACCGCTCCGCGCGGTAGACAAGGAGAGAGAGAGAAAGGGATGGAGATGGGGGCGTCTTCGAGGTTCTTTCCGGTAAGCAGGTGGGATATGCTGGGTTTGAGGATAAACTCCCAGAAATGCTGAGATGTCCCTGATGATTACCATATCATTACAGGCATGGAAAGTCCAGACGAGATGGACTTCTCAGGTTGTCCCCACAGTATACGCATCTCCCTTGATCTCACTCCATCCGACCTAATTGACCCACAGAGTCGGGTCTTGAACTCCATATGCAAGCAAGCGGGCTCTTTGTGTCCAACAGGGTCCCCATCTGTGCATGGATGCATGCTCTCATCAGATGGAATATCAGAACATATCACAGCAGATCATTGTCCATCCTATCAAAAACAATTAAGGAAAGCAACAGATCTCCAATGCGAGTGCATTAGCGAGATAAGAAATCTGCCCCCTTAACATCATTAGATGACGTCACGTCCAATAAGACGTTGCCTGAGGTGCCTACCACAAGCCCGTAACACACTCCCATCATCATCGTCGTAGCTTCCCATCCACTGCATCCCTTCCCGTTGCGTAAACGTCTGAGCCTCTCGAGAAGAGGGGCACCCGCACGAGACCGCACGAGACCGCACGAGACCGCACGAGACCGCCAAGTGACGTCGGGGGGCGTTCCTTGTCAAGCCGGTGTGTGTGTGATGCGATATCTCACTCTCCGCTCTTTCTATGTACCGTTGGAACTCTGGTACGTGTAAGTGGAAGGAGGGGAATCACTTGGGTGTCTCTCGCTGTGTGTCACTCACACCTGCTGCCATTGGCTTCCTTCCCATTCCCATCGTACATCGTGACTGCCCACTGCTGCTCACAAAAAGAGATAAGAACCTGAAGATCCAATAACCATCTGGCCGCAGTTTAAAGTTCTGGCGCTCTCCTCTTCTTACAACTCTTGCAACCATCGTGACTCTTCTCTCCCCCTCTTCTTGAATTTTGCACAATATCAAGTCTATCCGAATATCACAAACGAAGTTTGAACCTCAACATACAAGACTTACACAATTCATCATACCATATCAACACCGACAACATGTCAGGTGAGTACTAGACTTGTACACACTGAGGTAATGCATACTGACGTAACTCTTCTTCCTAAAGGCACCGAGACAACACAGCGCACCACGGCCTCCGAGGAGGCCCCCGTCTTCAACACGCAGTCCTTCCAGGAGCAGACGGACCACCACCTTAGCCCGCCTCTGTCATCTTCGCCCAGTGACAGGAGAATGAGTGCTGAATGGGGTATGTTTTCTCTCCAACCAATCTACCGGCGCTATCACCACCACCACCCTACTACAGACCCACCCCCGCAACAACACCCCGAACACTTCCACTCATAGGGCTGAAATAGCGTCCCCTTTCATTACGACCACTTCTCCTCTTCTTACAACTTGCCTTAGCTAACCACTGTTAAAAACCTCCCAGACGCATCCAAGGTCCCCCCCTCCCGCTTCCAAAAGCGCAAGGGATCCGTCTACGCCGTCCCCGCCTCGCGCGACGGCCACGTCGACAACAACTACGCCACCAAGTTCCACGAGAAGCTGGCCGAGAAGGGGTGGGTGAAGAAGACCTAAACAAACAAACAACACACTACACTCGGGCGTCTCGGTGGAATGCGACGGGCGGTTGTAGTTTGGATGATGGTCGCTGGATATGCTGGAATGACGCAGGAACTTGACTTGACCTAGGGACTGGATTGGAGTTCATGACCTTTTTGCGCTGGGGTTTTTCTGTTCTTATTCTTTTTCTCCTATGAATGCACTTGTCACGATGGGCAACTGTACCTTTTACCTAAGGAACGACACTTTGTAACACGATACCTAAGCAACTGAAATTTGATATGCTTGCTTTTCCCGAGGAAAAAGAAAGGGTTCTCCCATATATCAGTCTCACTTCTTGTGCAGATTGATGTTGAGGAAATACCTCGATTGTTGCCGTAAAACCCTTAGGCTACCTATTCAATGCAAGATACCCGTCCCTTCTCCTGAACCATTTCCTCAGAATCCCCCAAGACCCAAGAATGACAAAAGGAAACTTAACGAACAGTAAAACCACCCAACGCTTCCGCAGACCGCAGCAAAGGCCCTATATCAAACTATGTACACCCCGCTCCTCCCCATCTCCCTTCCAGACCGAAGCAAAGAAACCTATCATTCATCCATATCATCAATCTCAATCTCGTCCGCATTCCTCACCTCCGCCGGCCGGCTCGGCACCCCCTTCCCATCCGCACCGGTACCACCGACCACCCCCCCATCAGTAGCAGCGACGAACCCAATCGGCGCCCTAGCCTGCCTCTCCAGCTTGGCCATGGCGTCCGCAACCTCGTCGTCCATCTCTCCCCCGTCACCCTCACCACCCTCCTGTCCCTCGATCGCCCTGCGCGCCTGGGCCCTAGCCAGCGCCTGCGAGGCGATAAAGTTGACGTCGGTGTTGTACTGCGCCTGCACGCTCCTCTTGACACGCAACATCTCCTTGTAGGTGTCCTCGTTGCCGTGCTGGACCTCGAACTGCTCCCACTTGGCCCAAAACCCGGGGTTAGTGCGCGGGTCGCAGAACTGCGACGCGTGCCCGTAGATGGCGCGCGCCCGGTCGATCTCGCCCAGCCGCTTCTCCATGTCCGCGAATTTGAGGCACATGTCCCGCGCCTCGTTGTCGGGCAGCATCTCGATCGCGCGCTCGTAGATGTTGCGCGTCGACGGCAGGCCGAAGTTGGAGGCCGACTTGGTGATGTAGAAGTTGAACATCTCGGCCCGGTCCTCGTCCGAGACGGCGCGCGTGGCGCGCTCGTAGATGCGCATCGCGTGCCGGGCCAGGCCGCGCTCCTCCTCGAGGTTGCCGTACATGAGGTAGAGGATCTTGGCGAACTTGGGGGGGCAGTCCTCGACCGCTTGCTCGAAGAGGTCGCGCAGGCGCTCGATGCCGAGCTTGCGGTCGACGGCTTTGGTGAGGTAAAGGTTCCAGAGCTCGAAGGCGACGGGGTAGGAGAAGAGGTCGAGGCCTCGCTCGTAGATCTTGAAGGATTCTTCGTAGTACTTGTGTTCTTCCAGGAGGTTGGCGTAGTTGACCACCGTTTGCGGGGTGGCGATGCGGAGTTCGAAGATGCGCTCGTAGACCTTCTTGGTCTCTTCGAGGGAACTGACGGACTCGACTAGGTCGACGTAGAAGGACCAGAGTTTCCAGGACTTGTGGACGCGTTGTTGCGGGGATAGGGTCTCGTCGAAGTAGTCCACTGTTGAGCGCTTGGGGGCTTGTACGGCCTTGGCCATGATCCTCACGGCTTCCTCGAAGTTGTCGTTGCGTAGCTCCATCTCGGCCCATTCTATCCACATGTCCGCTAGCTCGTTGACGGACTTGAAGGGGACCTTGACGGCCTTCTCCATGATGATCCGAGCTGTCCGTATATCGCCCCCGGCTTCGTAGAATTTCGCGTAGTTTGCCCATAGCTGGTGGAATGCGCCGACGGCCTTCTTCGGTTGGACCGCCGCAATGGCATCGGTATATGTCTTAACCACTTCATGCTTGTTGTCTCCCCATAACGCCACCCGCTTCTCCCACTCGTTGACGTTGTTCGGATTCTGCCGTAGTAGCACGTCGTTGAGCAGGAAGGGCCGCCGGTCCATAAGCTGCTCAAAGCGCATCATGCGGATGTCGAGATCGAAATCGGCCGACTCGTCTACGACACCCTTCTCAGCCCGCGTCGACGCCAGCTCCATCAACGCGCCGATAATAGACTCCTCGAATTCCGCATAGGAGTCAAAGACGAGCGTAAAGTCGCGCACCGTCATGACAGTCGTGATGCCCTCCTCATACACATCTCTTGCCCTCTCAAAGCTGCCCTTGCGGATCCAGTACGTTGCCAGACCGCACCACAGCTTCCCCCTTTGATCCGCAAACCGCTCGATACCGCTCCGGATAATGCGCTCGACATCGATGCCGGTCTCGTGGCCCGTCTGCACCTGTGTCGCATGTTCGACCATCAAATCGACCATCTCACTCCAAAGCTCGTAGTGTCCCTTGCCGTTCTTACTCCTGAACCTGGGGTTGTTCAGAATATCGATATACTTGTGCACAGCCTCGGTATAATATCCGACCTGCACGAGCAACTCTATAAAGTCCTCTGCATCCTCGGGGTGGACCTGCATGTACCGCCGCCATATCTTGACAGCCGTATCTCCTCCGGCTGAGTTGGCGAAGGGCACATACATGGCCCATATCCTGTTGTGCTGTGTGATGGGAAGGGCGCGCAGGGCGCGATCGAAGGTGCGGCGCGTGGCGGTGACTATCGGCTGTTGCATGAGGAACTTGAGGTACATCTCCCATATGCGCGGCATCTTGTTGAGCAGGATGAGGGCGCGCTCGAAGAGGGCGTTGACCTTGCGGTACTCGGCGGCGAAGATGGCGGCGTTGAGCTTGGAAACGTGTTTTACTCGGAAGCGGAGGTACTGTTTTGTGTTACGGTTAGCGAGACAAAGCCACATAAAGGTTGAGGCCAGGCGGTGAGTGAATGGTGACGCACCATCTTCCATAGCTTGTAAGATCGGGGAAGCAGCAGACATGCCCGCTCCATGACGAAGGCTTGTTCTTGGACGGTGCCATGTTGTAGTTTGGCGCCGATGTAGGCTAGCCATGGCTTGGTGCTGCCGGGGTCGCGCACTATGTCCTGTTCGTAGAGGAAGTCTTCCTCGGTCTATCGTTTGATCAGTATATGTCGTTCTCGGTATCGCAAAGGTAGGTGACGTACGACAAGGTGGAGGTCTGGCTGTCGGCCAGACCTGGTGGTCGGAGCCATCGAAGGAGCTATCGCGTGTCGCAGATCGGTGGAAAGGCGACGTGGTCCCGGACGGTAGATAAGAGAGGATGTTTGGAAAAGGAAGGACTGGTCACACCATGGTTGTCTGGTCCAGTCGGTAATGGCGGGACAACTCTCGCGACACGACGTCGAGGCTGATACAACTGGTGGTTGTTGTGGAAGGCGGACTTGTTTTTCTGCTATTCATGCGCGGATGAGAAGTGGAGAAGATACTTCAGGGTACTAATTCCCGCTGGAGATGCTGCATGCATAAGCGCCATGATGTAATGCCGCTATGTATCTTCGAGTCTCACTTTAGTTTGGCTTGTGTGGATAACGCTGTCCGATTGGATCCACCCAATGAACGGTATCAGTTGGACGTCGTGAGCCTCAAGCTGGGGAAGCTTGGAGTTGCAGCATCATCTGTACTTCCACGATACCTTATCCTCAAACCACATCAGACGTTCTCACGACTCTTTTCCGCTTCCCGTCCTTACTTTACTCCCATACCAAGAAAATACCTGACACCTCCATACTTCCCTAACTTTCACAATGTCTGGCGCCGGGGTAAGCTCTAGGCCTGTCCAACCACGACCATGACGCCGTCAAGCCCGCATGAGCTAACTATGGCCCTCTAGGATCGCGAGGCAGTCTTTGCCACCCGGCAATCCCTAGCCATCATGAAGGCGAAGCTCAAGGGCGCAGAGACAGGACACAGTCTGCTAAAGCGGAAGAGCGAAGCACTCACCAAGTACTGCCCCTCCACCTCCACCACTTCCCCCCCCCCGCCCCCCCCCCCCCCTCCCCAATCCGTCCTCAGCTAACCCTTGTCTCCCCAGGCGCTTCCGCGACATCACAAAACGAATCGACGAAGCCAAGCGCAAGATGGGCCGCGTCATGTCCATCGCCGCCTTCTCCCTCGCCGAGGTGACCTACGCCGTGGGCGGCGATATCAACTACCAAGTCCAAGAATCCGCGCGGTCGGCCCGGTTCCGCATCCGCGCCAAGCAAGAGAACGTGTCTGGTGTCTTACTGCCGGCCTTCGAGAGCTACCTGACGGAGGGGAACAACGACTTCGCCATGACGGGTCTGGGCAAGGGTGGCCAGCAGGTGCAGAAGTGCCGCGAGACATATGCCAGGGCTGTTGAGGCACTGGTTGAGCTGGCGAGTTTGCAGACTGCGTTTGTGATTTTGGACGAGGTTATCAAGGTTGTGAATCGGAGAGTTAACGCTATGTGAGTGCGAAGTTGGGTGACCAGTTGGGGCTGAGCTAACCAGTTGAAGTGAGCATGTCATCATCCCGCGGACAGAGAACACGATAAAGTGTAAGATACTCTTCGCATCTGTGCATGGACAGTTATTGATTTTCGAACAGACATCAACTCCGAGCTGGACGAGCTGGACAGAGAAGAGTTCTACAGGCTAAAGAAGGCATGTGAGGCAGTTATACCAACCATGGACCGCATTGCTAACATGCATCCCAGGTCGCAAACAAGAAGCAGAAGGACAACGCTGCATCAGACGCAGAGATGAAGAAGAAGAGGGAGGACGCTGCTGCGAACCAGGAGAACCAAGCACCAGAGGACAACGGACCGACCAACCTTTTAGCTGCAGAGGAAGACGAGGACGTCATCTTCTAGGAGGTGCCTCATGACTGTACCATCGAGCCCCTCATGACAACGGCGATGGACTGATGGCCCGCGCACATGTTGTTATTGGAGTTATTCATCGGTTATTCTCCTGCATGGGTATCTATCATATGTGGCCTGGCCAAGAGGTCTGTTTCTGTACTTTACACTTAAGCCTGCCGTACCTACCAAATACCTTTTCAATCTTCACAACCACCCCTGTCTATGTCTACTGCCTCTGGTACGTAACCTTCATGTTCTTCTCCCCACCGTTAAGCGCCATACCCGCCGTATTCTCTTTAGCGGTGATAGCGCCAGCCTCGGCATTGTACTCGACGAAAGCGATTCCCTTTCGTCCGGGCACGAGACGCACCTCGCGGAAGCCCTCGAAGCGTCCGAAGATGGCCGTAAGCGCCTCGACGTCGAAGTCGTCGGGCAGGTTCTGCACGAACAGGATGCGGTTGGGCGGGAGGTACTCGTCGGGCACAACGGCGGCAGGAGCAGGGCCCGTAGCCTTGAGACCTGCGCCGCGGGCCGTCTTGGCCGGGCGGGCGGCGGCGGCGTCTGCGGGGGCTGCGACGCCGGGGCGCTTGCGCTTTTGCTCTTCTGCTGTTTGTAGGGCGCGTTTCTTGTCTGTGAATCGAAGACGTCAGTAATGGGAGAGTGATCGGGGGTGCAAATTCGGAGACGTACCCTTCTCGGCCATGCGATGCCTCCTATGCTTCTCGAGCTCCTCCTCGTCACCAGTCCTCGCTACCGTGGCATCGCTCCTCGTACGGGCGAGGGCGAGCTGCATGGGCTTCTCAAACACCTCAAACCCTTGTACCTCATCGATGGCGGCCTGGGCCGACTCGGGCTTGTCGAAGACGATGAAGGCTTGACCCTTGGCCTTGAGGTTGGTCTTGGCCACTATGTCGATGACGTTCCCATACTCCGAGAAGATAGCCATCAGCGTCTCCTTTAGGATCTCGGGCTTGACGCGTTCTTCTAGGTTCCGCACGTAGACGCTACACATGGGGGCAATAAAGGGTTAGTTAACATGGACACTTGACCTGGTTATGGAAAGGCTAGGTGGGCAGACTCCGGTACGTGTCGGAGTGCAATGACACGTACGTGGAGATGGGCGCTCCTGAGGCCATTTTGTCGGATTCGCAGATAAACTGATGGTCTTTGTTCTGTCAGGGTGTGACTTTGAGAAATTGCAGAATTAGAGACGCGTTGTGGTTGAAAATGGCGAGGAAGTCTGCGAAGTTGAAGTTGAAGTTGAAGTTGAGGCACAGATATCGCAATTGGAAGAATACCTGTGTCTCGGGTGCTTACAGGTCCCGGAACTCAGATTCCAGGCGGTATGGTCCGCAACACATGCTTCGTCTTTACAGTGTTCGTACAGTGGATTATGTACCAGCTACTCGGTAAAGCTGGACCGATCTACTGCCCCACCTCTGACGTGCTGCGGCGGACCACTGCAGCAGTCCGGCCTTATTACCTTCAACATCCATCTGATAACACCAAACAACAAAACATCTACGCTTCTTTTGTTTCTGATCGTGGTGGAAGAGCTACGGCGTCCTTCATCTGTTGCGATAAGACTCAGCAGACCTTCATCTGTTCGCACTATGAAGCAACCGCTCTAAGAGGCGCCTTTCTCCTGGTCAACTTGCCAGTATCACGACCGCTCCATCCGGCGCCGGACATCGACTGGCCATGGTGGAAACCATGGGCGAGACGATGGCGGCTATGTACGCCGCCCAACCGACTGCCGCCGCGGCCGCCTTCAACAATGCTACGATGTGGAATAACTTCACACTGTGGACCGCACAGCGTCTCGGATACGCCGTCAACATCTCGAAGCTCACACCATCGATAGAGGACCTCGTCCTTGCCGGCCCCCGCATGGTGTTGAAGCTGGGAAGGCTCGGAGGCTCCTACATCTCCTTCCCTGATGCCATCGACGGCTTTGGCCAGCGCATCATACCCGAGTCGACCGACGCCGGCCTCTTCGCCACCGGTGCCGCCGCGATGGCGCAGACGACAGCAGCAACGGCCGCCGCTATCCCCGCCGTCGGCGCCGAGCAAGATCCGGGCGCGTTCATGACAAGATTCTCGATGGAGGGTGCGAGGGGAATAGGGAGCGTCTTCAGTTATGCGACAAGCAAGTGGGCGTTGTGCTGTTTTGGGCTGGCCATCATCCTCAACCGGACACTCATATTCGCTGCTCCGCGCCGGAGGTTCGCTCTATCGTGGCCTGCTCGACTTGCCATGCGCCTGGTACCCATCATCCTACTAGTTATACAAGCTCGGAGTCTTCTGGAGTCGATACAATGCCAGACATCCCCCGACTTCGCAGAGCTGCGTTGGGGCAACTCGAGCAAGAGTTCGGACCTTCTGTTTACGCAACCGGACAGCTTCCTCCACGGCCTCAGCTCAACTCTTCTCTTTGGTGCTACGGATGAACAGTCCTGTATGTCAGTGCATATGATCGCGCGTGAGGACGAGCCGACAGCGGCCAACCTCCGGGGATCTCTATCGCGTCTATGGCCACTGTTTGGCACCTTCTGCATGAGCAACTTCATCGAGACCATATCCTGCGTCGTCCAGGGGAAGCCTGTGTCTGCCGAGACCGGTATGACTCTCTTCGAACACTCCCTGGCCTTTTCTGAAGCCGAAGCTGCGATTAGCAACCAGCTCGGCTGGGGTCTGTTTTCGAACGCCTCCGTCAACGCCCCGACTACAGCGGGCAACAATATTGCCATCACGAGAAGAATGATCATGAGGCGGGTCAACACGCCTCCGGAGGTGCTTCTCGTGGCGTTCCTATCCACAATGGGTCATGTGGTGAGCCATCTGTCCGGGATCTTCAACATGCAAGCCAAGGATCGCCTCCTGAGGACCGGCTTGAACGCCATCCTCTTCATGGGCAGCATCATCTGGGCCATCTTCAACTTCTCCATCGATGACCCGAAGGCGCAGAGTCTCCTGCGGTATCCGACCGTGTGTATCATCGGCTTCATTCCGCATTTGCTCATCTTCGGCGGTATGGTTGCCTGTTTCGTCATCTACTGCTTGGCGCTGCTCCTCGTCGCCTCGTCAACCCCAGATATTCCTGGGGAGGATCGCCCGCTTACGTTCCGGGAGCGCTTGACGATTGCTCACGCGAATATGCAGGCCAATGCTCAGCTGTCTGACAGCATCAGGGTGCGCATGGATATGGACTTCTACACTGCGCTGCTGAGGACGGGATTCGCCGCCATCAGCATGGCTAGCGAGGCAGTGTATCTGAACGAAGACAGGCGCGTCAACCTGAAGCGCCACACTTGGCTGGAGGATGCGCGCTTCGGTGAGGTAGAGCAACTAGTACGAACGCAAGCTCTGGCCGGCACAGGAGCAGATGGAGAGTATGAGATCGGGACAATAGGGTTGGTCCCCGTCAAGGCCGGGCAATCTAGCGCCACCAGTGGGTATGCGCGAGAGAAGGCAGCTCAAAGACTGAGCAAGGACGCCAAGGGCGCCGCCCCAAGAGTTCGTGTCGGCATTGGTGCCATGGAGCGGAACAACAGGTGGATGATGGCCATCGAGTACGGGATGCACATCAATAAGCTCATCATGACAGCCTGGGCCATAGCCATCACCCGCGTCCTCTTATACATGGGCGTGCGCAACCCACCGCGGTGGCTACGGTGGCTAGCAACCCGTCCTATAGCACGAGGAGGAAAGAAAGCCGAACAGCGCGCCAACCCGGTGCCGCCAGTGCCGAGGCAACCGGACTTCCCCGGCCTGACACCGGACGAGGAGGCGGCCGCTAATGCCGGCCGGCTCATGATCCGCCGCGACCTTAATATCGACGTGGAGGCCGAAGTCCGTCGCTGGATCCAGACTAATAACCGGCACTGCGAAGACGAGGACCTTGACGGTATGCTTTACCACTGGTTCAAGAAAGGTGGCTGGTGGGGCACTGTCGACGACAGCAATGAGTACAAGCCGCCTCCCGGCTGGGACGATCCGGACTGGGACACGACGAGCATTGTCACCGAGAGCGACTCGGTCTCTCAAGCAGGCGATGACCCCTCCTCTTTCAACAACATCACCATCAACGAACCCCAAGCCGAAGGACAACGGACCCCCACGCAGCAAACCTTCCGCTCAACCCGCTCAACCAACCCCTTCGCCGTCGCCGCATCCACCTCTCGCGAAGGCACACCCGCCCCCGCGGATCCCACCTTGTCCTCCCTCCCCCAACCCTTCGAGCGCGAGTCCACCCCGCTAGTAGATACACCCCTCCCAGCCCACGAACTAGCCAAACTCCTTAACCCGTCCACACCAGAAGACTCCGAGCTAGCGCGCTACCTCTCGAGCCACCTGACCACGGACCGCGCCCTCACCCGCTCGAACTACCGCCGCCTCCAGGCGCGCGAGCGCGCCCGCGTCCTCTTGCCTCCGAGGCTACTGCACCGCCAGACGGAGGAGCTGGACCGCATGACGCCCGCCGAAGAGGCGGACACGCTGGAGAAGATCATCCTGTCCCGTCGCCACTCTGCTGCCGCTGCCGTTGCCTCGGGTGGTGGTGAGGGGAGGATAGAAGAGGGAAGCTGGGCGACGGGCGCGAGCGGCATGGGCCCCGACGGTCCACAGTGCGTGGTGTGCCAGAGCGCGCCGAGGACGATTATCGTTTGGCCTTGTCGGTGTTTGAGTCTGTGCGATGACTGTCGGGTTAGTCTGGCGATGAATAACTTTGATAAGTGCGTTTGCTGCCGGAGGGAGGTGGCTAGCTTTAGTCGGATTTATGTCCCTTGAACATGGATCTCGAGGGGTTTAGGGATGGGAGGAGATGGAGGGGGGTTTCGTGTCGGTGTTATTATTCTTTGGACGTGGACATAGATACACATGATGCTGGAGTTGGGGGTACATTGTTTCGTTTGCTAACGTCATTTTTTGCGCTGAAGTTTCCTCCAGTCACATGGCATCCTTGGGGTTGCTACATCAAGGCCAATGTTATTGTGAGAATAGATAGGGCATCATATCTGTTTCGATTAGAACACCAGTCATTTCCAGTACGATGATTTCACACACTTTGCACAGCGAACGAGGAATGGGATCAGAAGAGTTTATGGAATATCATATTGTTTTATTATGCATGTGGAACGGCCTCAAGGAGGAGACACGATATCAGGTCTACAATGCTCATGACGAGTGTTGGCGAACTAGATACAGCTGGTCAGCAACTGACGTCCACAACCACGTGTATAGCAAGACAAATACGTCCGTGAGGGAACCGAACGATCAGATAAGCCGTTTAACTCAGCCATACGAGCCGGCCCGGGCGCGCGCCCACCCCATAACGGCATGGACGGGCCCAGACAACTGGAGCCAAATAACATCTAATTAGGATAACATCACAACTCGTCCTCGCAGCACCCCCCGAAGGACGACCACTAGAGCGCGGATGGATGGCTTGGCTCGTACATATCGTTGAATGGATAGACTATTGTCATCATATACGTTGCTCGGTTCCCCCCAACTGGTGCTTGTGAAAAGAGAGATGGTCGCTTACCCTACTGATGATGCTGGTGTCGTACATGTTCGAGGTCGTGAGGAGATAACGTTGTGGTACTATATCTGTTGCCTGTTAGAGATGGTTCTCGAGAGATCGTCATGGACGAGGTAAACAGAGGCAAGAGTGGGTTTGATGTTCAGAGTGTTTTTTGGTATGGGGTATCTTCATTCTATTTCAGAAGCAGAACTGAATTTTGAAGTTCTCATCATAACATCGGGGTTGCCTGAGGAAGAGGAGGGTGATTCTTACCATTGTGGGCGAGAAGCTGGGAGCCAATGTCGAGGTCAATGAATTCCATCCGTGTTTGAAGCTACTGAACGTTTGGTCAGCACTGAGATCCAAGTTCGGTTCGTCCAGAAGAGGTGTTTGATCAAGGTAAAGTCAGATGGTAGTGCATGTTGTTCGTTCGCTCAGGAGTCGCGGGAACTGTGGTATGGATATCATCACGCAAGCCCGAAGGCTGTGTGTGTGTTGGGGATTGGCTGCTGGGGAGCAAAGCAGGGAAGAAGTCTTACCATAAGAGCGTCAAGCTGACAGCTGGGTTAGCACCAGGCGCAGTTGCGAAGCGACGAGGTATTCATAAGAGCGTCAAGCTGACAGCTGGGTTAGCACCAGGCGCAGTTGCGAAGCGACGAGGTATTATGCTCAAGCTCCTGAGTCCGGGCGGAGGAAATGCTCGCCGGCCGGCCGAGGTTGAAGCAGTTAAATTGAGCCAAAGACGTGACGGAGCACATCACTTCAGTCCTGAACCAGCCAGTGACAGATCCCGCGCCGGGGCAGGACGAGCTGTTGAGTTGACACCATCGAGGTCTTGTGTGGGAGAAAGAGTTGGAGGATTGAAGTTGAAATTCGAGCTTAATTTTTCCTTTCTAGTCGCGCGGGGTGGCCCGAGCGCTGCAGTTTTCTTTGGTGGGCTGCCAGATGTGGGGTCAGTCTGTGGCTTGACTCTTTCCGCGTGTGGCTGGTGCGGCCTCATGCAGCAAACTTTCTGAAGCCCCATGTCTGCTTCATGAGACTTTGAATATCGACAAACAACAAGATCAACTCTTCATCGTCAAGAAAGTATTGGTTTAAGGAATTAGAGATCAAGCTTGGAATTGCTGTCCTCTAGTTGCCTGAACTTTGCTCAACCTTCATACTTGACCGAACAAACGGCATCCTCCCATCTCATACATCGACACAGTCATGACGGACAGGAGGCGGATAAACGGTCCTGCTGCGGCTACTATACCGCCAGTGTACTTGGATGATGTGGTCGAGGAACAGAAAGCCACGAGATTAATAAGGTCGAGACCTTCGGATGCTCTCCGCAAGCTCTGTGGGTTTGACTCCCTCTAGCATATCATGCGAGATGTTCACTTACTGACTGTCTACCAGACCTCAAGACCGGAGTTACACCCTCAGCATCCGGATCAGCATACTTAGAGATTGAGACAACCTTCAAGTCTGGCGTATCAGGCTTAAAACTCAGTTGCAGCGTTCATGGACCCCGCTCTCTTCCCAAGTCGGCCCCCTTCTCACCACACATCATCCTCTCCGCCCACGTCAAGTATGCCTCGTTCGCCACTAAACAACGGCGCGGCTACATACGGGACTCGTCGGAGAGGGATCTGAGCGTGCACCTCGAGACAGCTCTCCGTGGCGCCATCATCGCGGACAGGTGGCCCAAGAGCGGTGTGGACATTGTCGTGTCCATCATCGAGGGCGACCAGGACCGTGGGGAAGCAGCTGGCACCGGAGATGAGACGTGGGACATAATGAACGTGCTAAGCGGTTGTGTCACGGTTGCCTCGGCAGCACTCGCCGATGCGGGCATCGACTGTGTCGATACGGTTGCAGGAGGGGTTTCAGCGCTAGTGGTGGATGAAGCTGGCGCAGAGTCGGTGGTCATGGACCCTGTTCCCTCCGAGCATGGCAAGATAATGGCTGCTTGCTGCGTGGCGTATCTGCCCACCCGGGATGAGGTCACGAATCTGTGGTTTAAAGGCAATTTGGAGGTGTCGGATGCGCAGTGGTACACAGAGCTGGTTCAGAAGGGGATACAAGCTTCGAGGAGTGCGAACCGGGTGCTCGTGCAGTGTTTGAACGATACGGTCAAACTGAGGGGATGATCCGCGGCAGGCGAAGATGTACGACATGCTTATCATCTGCGAGCTATCACAGATCAAGGAGTTCAGCGTCTTGTGTGGCTACTCACATGAGTTCTATACTCAAAGTCACCTGCTACCGTCTTCGAAAGCAGCCCCTTTGATGGCGAGCTGTGGAAGATGAGATACGAGGGGCAGAGATACAACGAAGATAAAAACCAATGGATATCAGATGATGCCAGCTTTTGGCTGATATCTCGAGATCTTGTTGCTATTTTGAAAGGACGAGACCTTCCTGCATGCAGCTGAGAATACGAGAGTGGGGTGAGTTGCCAGTGACGACGTCGTCCAGCCGCGATTCAACACGTGAAAAGGGAGCAGATGGCGAAGAATCACCACTTTCAACTGGCGATATTCTGTCCAGTTGTAGTGTACACAGTGCATTCCGCAACGGTTCCAACCAGAAATGCTGTGATCGACATTGGGACTATTTCTGCGACAGAACCGCTTTCGTCGAAGAAATCACGAACTTGGCATTTACCAATTATACCATTCCAAAAGCGGCAGTAGCGTCACGCGAAGTTGGACGCCCCCTGTTGCCGGGACTGCGCCGTTGGTTAGCGTGGCCGCAGTGGCCGAATCACAGAGTGTGGAAGAAATCGCACCTTCCGCGTCAGCGGCCAGAAGGTCTCAATCTCAGCCTTGATCTTTCCCTCCCCTGGACAACTTTCGCCCGCTCCTTATCTCCTTTCCCTCCTTCTTCCTGTTGATAACAACAACCACAATTACCCGTCTCTCGCTAAAAACAACCAACTCTTCTGCTTCTTCTGTATTCGAGTAAACATACCTGTACTTTATTTTAATCCTCTTTTCAATTGCTGATTCATACTCTCGCTATCAACAACAGCAACGGGTGCCATCGCGACCCTTCCGAACGTCGCAATCTCCTGACCCTGGTCGCCGTCGATATCGCGAAACTGTGACGTCGGACACAACCCTCTGCTCTCAATTTACCGATTATCCTCTACTTAACTCCAGATCTATTCTTGGACTCAAAATCCACGCGAAACGAGCGAATGTCAATGCCTCAAGGACACATCTGAAAGCCGCCCTCGTGTGTGATCTATTGGACTGTCCCGATGGGCAAGAAATGTCGGTCCCCAAGCCCCTATCGATCCCTTTCTTGAAGACAGAGACTGACAAGGACCAGCTCGATATGGCGTCATCTTGGATGCCGGTTCCTCGGGGACACGGCTCCATATCTACAAGTGGAAGGACCCTGCCAGCGCCCGCCATGGTGCCTCGAACGACGATCTACAGAGCCTACCGGAGATCAAGACGAAGAAGCACTGGACTCTGAAGACTCGCCCGGGTGTTTCATCATTTGCCGACAACCCTGAAGAGATTGGCCCGGAACACCTACAGAAATTGATCGACCATGCGCTCGAGAACGTACCGAAAGAGAACCACAAGGATACGCCGGTGTTCCTCATGGCTACGGCGGGCATGCGACTTCTGAAACCAGCCCAACAAAGCGCCTTGACGAACGAGATCTGCCATTACCTACAACAAAACACCGAATTCTACCTCCCAGACTGCGGAGCGCATGTACAGGTCATACCTGGAGAGACCGAGGGACTGTACGGATGGTTGGCCTCGAACTACCTTCTAGGCGGCTTCGACCACCCTGACAAACACAAGCACGGCAAAGGCCATCATACGTACGGCTTCCTGGACATGGGTGGCGCCTCTGCGCAGATTGCATTCGCGCCCAATGCTACCGAGGCAGAGAAACACGCCAATGACCTGAAACTTGTCCGACTACGAGCCCTCGGCGGAGAACCCCGCGAGTACAAGGTGTTTACGGCAACGTGGCTAGGATTTGGTGTGAACCAAGCAAGGGAAAATTATGTTAAACAGCTCACGGAGGCTTACGACGACGACGCTCACGAAATTCCGGATGCATGCATGCCCAAGGGTTTGCGGACAACACTGGATGGACACCCTGTGGACAAGACCGACTCAAAGAACGTGAGCTTGGTTGGAGTAGGGAAGTTTGACGAGTGCTTGCGCAAGACATACCCGTTACTTGGCAAGGATGTGCCATGCGAGGACGACCCTTGTCTGTTAAACGGTCAACACGTACCCGCTATCGACTTCGACGTCAACCATTTCATCGGTGTGTCCGAGTACTGGCACACGACACATGGTGTATTTGGCATGAGCAAGGGTGACAAGGCATATGATTTCACGACGTACCAGGAGAAGGTCAGGGACTTTTGCAATAAGGACTGGGCGGCTATCGAATCTAAGCTGGACGCCCGTAGAAAGAAGGATGCTAAGAACGCACAAGAAGCCTGCTTCAAGGCGTCGTGGTTGATCAACGTCTTACACGAGGGCATTGGAATTCCACGTATCGGCATCGAGCACACGACGACTCCGAGCCACAACAGCACGAAGGCTGCCTTGGATAAGGCCAAGCAAAAGGGGTACCTCGACCCCTTCCAACCAGTGGACACCATCGACGGGATCGAGGTTAGCTGGACACTTGGAAAGATGCTGCTTTACGCTGCAGGACAGGTGCCACCAAAAACACAAAATGACAGATTACCGGTTGGATTTGGAAGCAATGTGGCTGGAACGCCTCCCGACTTCCAACATGCGGGATCGAAATGGACGCCTATCGACGACAGCGGCCTGGCAGACGACGATGACTGGGGTGATACGGCGGAGGATTTCATCGACAAGGCCAAGTCAAAGTCTGGCTCGGGCTTCATTATCTTCCTCCTCGTTGTAATAGCCCTGTTCTACTTCCTTCGCCGCAAGGACAGCAGGAAGCGCGCATACGGCGCGTTAAACTCCCTGTTCCGGAGATCTCGCCGGCCAGGCAGTCCAAGAAAGAGCCGCGGTTTCTCCGGCCTCACGCACAAGTTCTTCGGCGGACGGTCAGCCTCTTACGAGCGCGTCATGGAGGAGGGCGAGGCCAGCCAGTTCGAGCTGGGCGATATCGACTCGTCGGATAACGAGCACTCGGACGGCAGCAGCGAGGGGTCATCACGTCTTGGGCGGTCGTCGGGTCTTGCCACGCCGAAGCTCAACGTGCAGCAGTTCGATCCGACGCCTGTGACCGGTTCGGCGCTGGACCGCAGTGGATTGGTGGTCAGGACGGAGAGCAGGGAACGACTGGTCCCTAACTTGCAGATGCTGAGTGCGGGCAGGAGGAGCCGGGCCAGCAGTCCGACGCGGATGAAGAGCCCCTTAATGTCGCCGCTGGAGGAGGACTAGAGCTCTGCACTGTGGAATCCCCTTGTTTTCAGCGCTGTGGCTTTTATAATGGTATCCGGCGTCATCATTTGCAGATACGGAGTTGTGAAGAAGCGTCGAAAACTACACACGCGGTGTTATTGTTCTGTACATACATACATGACTTGGGACGAGATCACCTAGGAAAGGGATCCTCATGGGGAGTTGGGGCTTTGGGCGCTTGGAGCGTTATTGCAAACAAGGGAAGATTTCGAACCCCTTCCGCCGGGTGTTGATGATACTTGGTCAGGAAAGTTGTCGGGATTATGGAAGCTTCCATCGGTTTCAGGTGAATCTGACCGCAGAGTCGAGGGCCACACGTGGAGATGGACTTTCAATAGCATACAGATTATGGTGATCTTTTTGGGCTTGGGCTTCCATGCACCCTTTTGCCGGGTTCTATCAATTCCGCAGGTTCTACACCTGACTGAATACCTCATTGTATGCCTGCCACCCATGAACCAGATCATACATTTCCGATCTCATTGCTAAGCAACACCTTCCCAAGCATTAATTTTGTCCACGAACGTGTCAACGCCCTGTATTATCACATATCACATCCTACACTGTCCCATTTTCCCCTTCCCCATCTCAAACACCCCTCGTCCATCTTCTCCAGGCTCCAGGTCCCCCAGAGGGAAAATCACTAATCATCCCTCTCCAAAAACCCCGGATCGCTCCTCACCCGACTCTCAAACTTCCGCCACCACTCCTCAAACGCCTTGAGCGGCACGACCTCGACCTGCCCGGCCTGCCCGCTGAAGCTAGCCAAGAAATTGAACGCGTTCTTGATGATCCTCTGCGCCAGGACGAGCGTGCTCGGCTGCTGCTGCTGCTGCTGTCTCGCCGGCACCAACGCGCCGCTCCCGGTCCCCGTCCCACTCCCACTCCCTCCACTACTTGCTGCACTCTGTGTCTTCTCCAGTACCCTCTGCGCCACGCTCTCCGCCGGCTCTAGACTCACGCCTATAACCACCACATTGCTACGTGAAGAAGTAGTAGAGGCAGCCGCACCAACATTGAAGATGGCAGACTCCTTACCGGGCCCGATACCGCCCAGGAACCGGGTCGTCATGTCCGCGTCCGAGCCCGAGGGGCCCGGGGTGACGAGGTAGATCGCCGCGGCGCAGTTTTCGGGGAGGGTGATGCCGGGGAGGAGGAAGACGACTATGTGGGAAAAAGGTTTTGATCCCGGTGGGGACTGGGGGATGGCGAAGAGGCAGGATGTGGGCGAGGGTTGGGAGGTGGGGGTGGTTATTACTGGTTGTCCTGCTGGGACTAGGCCAAAGAGCGGTTGTGACATTTTGCTTCTCTGTCCGTTCCGGCTGGTGTGACCAAGAGCTAACTGCTTAGGACCGAGTGAAAGCCGAGCGAGGTTGCTTATCGTACGGCAGTCACGCGAGGAGTGAGTGCGCCACGCCTGGTCGTCTTCCCTGACGGCAAGCTTAATTATCAGATGACTTGATCGATTGCGGAAGCCGCCTGCAGCCGTGCCGTGTCTTGGTAAGGGCCGGGATGCGGGTTTCACAAGGGGGAAAGTAATTGGTGATCCCTTCCCTGCTTCTGGGCGGTGAATGGCCGTACAGGTCGTACAGGCGTACAGCAGGTGACTCGTTTGTCGACTCCTGGTCCCTGGTTTCCCTTGGGTGGTGGTGGGGGTGGTACCAATGACGAGGCTCAAGTGTGGTGTTCGACAGGGTTGTTCGGAATCGAGACCGAGAGTGCCGTCGATGTGATAGTTTGCTGGCGAATCAGGATAGTGGTGAACCCGAAAGTGTTAATGCAGTTGGGCACGGACTTTGATGGTTGAAGCTAGGAGTGATCGACGGCGCTCCTGGAGGTCACAGGATGGCTTAGATGGATGCCGTAGATAGGTAGTGCTGGTTGGACGCTGGAGGACGGGATGAGCGACAACCAGATAAGCATCTGAGGGAGATATGAGAGAGGGACTGAGAGTTGACTTGAACTATAACTCTCTGGATGCCGGACTTGTATAATCTGCTCAATGGGACAGAACTGGTGATGATGTCGTTGTCCTGTCATGCATCTGTCGTCTCAGTCCGTCAAGCTTTGCTAGCTTGACGCCCTTTCAAGTAAGCAAGATCTGCTCAAGGGGGTGTGAGATGACAGACGTTCCAGATGTGCATGGAATTCTAGAAGAGATGGTGTGGAAGCTCGGTAGACGAAGCTCCATCTCCATCTGGAATGAGAAAGACCCCATAAGGCTGGCAGTTGCATATCCGGTGGGGACCAACCCAAAAAGCACTGAAAGCACCGAGAGACTGTCACTGCAGGACTGCCAAGACATGACCAAAGTTTGGTCCACAACGTTGTGACAAGTAAGATCTGACAGCGCTATCTGAGTACTGTAGCAGGAAGAAGAACACGGGCCGAGCCAGACACTCGAGACTGCGGTACGGGTGTAGAGGATGGAAGATACAACCAGTTGGCGGCAGAAAGGAGACACAGGACCTCATGCTGGTTGGCTCTAGAACTAACAGAGCATGAGATGTATGGAAGCATAACCTGGTTCTTTCTTTCATGATGTGCAAGTGTATGAGTCTCAACCTTGAAGCGTGGAATACGCGGCGGGGTAGCCTGCTTCCAGCGCTATCGTGCTCAAACGCCATCGTCCACCCGTCCCGCCCTAAAGATGGCGCTTGTTCCTGCCCTTCTTCTCAAAGTGGAGGTTATCGGATGTCTGCCGCAGTTCTCACTTATAAGCTCGCTCCTTTGGTAGCATTCACGCACTTGATCTCGAGTAACACAATTGTCGGGATCTGACCACCTTAACGGCTTAAATCTGGTCATAGCTGCCGTCTTGCCTGACAGTGGGTAGCAAGTCAGTGACTGCGAATTGAGAGCGCCGGTTAACATATATCCAGGCCTCTCTGTTCTCGTGGCACTCCGGCCGACCTTTCCGTCGTCAACGATATCATCCTCCGGCTTAGGACTCACCATATCATATTCTCGCCTCACGACTATTAGGTCCAATAATGTCGCCCACAATAGCAGCTCGGCTGACCAGCCTCGACCTGGTCAACAAGTGCGATGCGTAAGTCGGGCCCCTGGATCTATATCTCAAGTTTCTTATGTCACAAGAGTTCTAGAAGTCTGGGACATCCCACAGGCAAAAGCTAGATGCTGCCGTCTTCCGCCGCTATCATAGATCTCTTATACCGAGGATACCCTCGGCCTCCCCTACCAGTGCGTGCCAATTGGCAGTGTAGCTGCTGCAGGGTCGCCCTGTAAGAGCTCACCGGTTTACTCATGCGGGAAGATCATTTGGGGCGTCTCTCGGTTACCATGCTGTGCGACATTGGCGGCGCGGCTGCTGAATGTCACTTCTGGTCACCCCTCACTGCATGCCATCACTTGAAACATTGACTGACATACCGCTACAACCCTCAGATTCCCAGATGCGGAGAAGGACCCCAAGGGATATGCAGCCCAGTTGGAGAAGCTCTACACTCTCGTGTGGCAGGATGAAGCTGCAGGCGCTGTGCCTCTGGGCTACATGCCGCACTCCGTCTTCGACGCTCTAGTCAAGACACCGGAGAGCATCAGGGGCAAGCTGGACTTCGACCCCTCGACGCACACTGTTACGCTCTTCCACCAACCGCAAACTGAGCCCGAGCGCACCGAACTCGTCGCTCGCTTGACGGACTACTGGCGGCAGAATGGCACCTTCCGCATTCTCAAGGGATGGCGCGACGAGATGTGGCCCGTCTATGACAGCAAGGGAAACGTGCTGTTCAGCATGGAGAGGGCGGCCATGGGACTGTTCGGAACGATGCGGTACGGCGTGCATCTGTCTGCTTTCGTACGGGGCAAGAGCGATAACAGCAAGTATGACGTCCGCATCTGGGTTCCCAAACGGTCCACCAGCAAGTCAACTTACCCGGGCATGCTCGACAACACCGTCGCAGGAGGCCTGATGACAGCCGAGGACCCCTTCGAATGCATCATCCGCGAGGCCGACGAGGAGGCGTCACTACCAGAAGAAGTTGTCCGCCACCAGGCAAAATTCGTCGGCCTGGTCACGTACATCTACATCACGGACGAGCGGTCAGGCGGCGAAGACGGACTGATATACCCGGAGTGCCAGTGGGTCTACGACCTAGAGCTGCCCGCCGACCAGACCATCATCCCGGAGCCCAAGGACGGCGAGGTCGAGTCCTTCAGCCTGTGCACCGTCGAGGATATCAAGGAGCAGCTGGCGCAGGGGAGGTGGAAGCCGAACTGTGCATTGGTCATGCTCGACTTCTTCGTCAGGCACGGCATCATAACGCCCGAGAACGACCCTTATTATTCCGAGATCCGCCACCGCGTGCACCGCCAGATGCCCTTCCCTGGGCCTCATCAAAAAGAATCCTAGACAGGCGAAAAAGGAGATCTGATTGATTCCTCTTTGGGGTATCATCCAACCATATGCCATCCTTATCCCTGTCCGTTTCCACCGAACGCCAGCTGAATATCGCCCTCGTTTTGGGTCTCGCGGATCGGTATAGGCGCATGTCGTTTCGGCTTGCTTTTTCCTCTGTTAGATATTAGATCTTTTGCCGGGCAACTTTTCTAGCTTAATGGACATACCCTCTCCGCGACGTACATACTACATCTAGAAAACCATAAAACCTGCTCATTTCTTGACCAGAAGATAGACGTAATCGACTCGTAACGAAGTGAGCTTCTTGTACGGGCCAAACAGCGCCATCAACAGGCCGCCAAACGATGTGTAGACGTTCCTATTGCACCGTGTTTAGCCCCAACCCTTCGTCTCTTGTTTTCCAATCGCAGCCAACAGAAACTCACATCTGATCCTCGTGGCTCTCATCGTCCTCAAACTTGTACACCTTGCCGTGGCACACGTAGTCGTACATGTCGGCCAGCGTGGCCTCGTCCCCGCCCGCCTTGGCCACATCGCGCCAGCCCTTCTCGTCGTCCTTGGTGCCGTCCAGCGAGAGGCTGGTGGCGAGCACGACGTGCAGTGTCTCGCCCACCTGGCAGGGGAACAGCTCGTGGTTGATGTCGAGGTCCATCTTCGTGGCGCCGTCGGTGGATTGGCAGGAGAGGCGGCTCACGCGGTCGTACTTCTCCGCGTTGATGCCCGTGATCTTGAACGTCTCCTCGTAGAGCTGGTTCTCGGATGCGAGGTTCGCCATGGTTTCGGTTTTGGAGAGATGTGTCGAGGGTAAGCAGGAGTGGATAGTCAGGGGGTGTGTTGTCGTGAAAGTCGAGAGGAGTGGTGTTGTTGTCGTCAAAGAAAGTAGCCGGACGCGGAAAGATCAATGTCGATGTCAAAAATTCGAAGCCTCTCTTGCTACAACAAGGGTGGCGGTACGTACCAGTCGGGTTATAGTGGAGCGAGGCTGAAAACCACAGTGGAGCCGGAGCTAACAGCGGGATGGAGGGGCAGCTACAGTTTTCAATGTTGATATCACAGGCTTCACTCATGCTGCAAACTTCTCTCAAATCACCAATCGGAATTTCCTCAGCCTTTCTCACAGTTATGAGAGCTGATATGAAACTGCCAGTGATATAACTTCTCCTGAAATCACTAAGGAACCGGTCCTGCTAAGCGGACTGCACCATGTCGTTCCGCAAGAGGAACACGGTCATATCGACGGCTCAGACTGGCCAAGCATCACCATCACAGCCAGCAGTGCAGAGGCAGCTTGCACCAGGTCTGAGACCGTCACCACTCGATGGCCGCCTCACAACCTCAACCGGCACCTCATCACTTGACCATCTTCTAGCAGGCCATGTCGGAATACCCTTTGGCACGTCCCTCTTGATCGAGGAACAAGGCACAACCGACTTTGCTGGCGTGGTGCTCCGGTACTATGCAGCAGAGGGCCTAGTCCAAGGGCACCATGTCCATGTTCTAGGCTTCCCAGAAGTTTGGAGATATGAATTACCAGCAATTGCAGCTGCAGACCACAAGAGGAAGTCAGCACAAGCAGTTCGTCCAGAAGAGCAAAAGATGAAGATCGCCTGGCGGTATGAAGCCCTCGGCAACACCCATCTGCAGCAACGTCGAGATGAGGAAACAGGCGGCGCAACATACTGCCACTCTTTCGACCTTTCCAAACGACTTGTCCCTGGAGATATCAAGGGCACACTGCAGTCCTACCCTTCAATGGATCCAAGGACCATGTCACTGGATGCACCGCCAAATCCCGGGTCGTATCTCACGGCGTTTGTCAAGACGGTCCAAGGACGCATCACCGTCGCCGGACCTTCAGCAATTCACCGGATCGTGGTCCCAAGTCTTCTCTCGCCTACACTATTTCCTCCTACTGCCTGCCAGCCGGGCGAGGTGCTGCGCTTCTTGCACTCCCTCCGGGCTCTGCTTCGGCAGTTCAGTACCCAGGTGACGGCCCTCGTCACTCTGCCCATCTCGCTCTTCCCGCGCAGCGATGGTCTGACGAGGTGGATGGAGTTGTTGTCCGACGGCGTCATTGAGCTGATACCGCTGCCTGCAAACCCTGGTGCACCACCTCCAAGCTCGAGCGATTCGAAATCAGAGGACAAGAGCCAAGGCCTCCTGAGAGTTCACTCGCTGCCCATCTACCATGAGAAAGGAGGCGGCGGTGCGGAGAACAACCACTTCCGCGAGGACCTGACGTTCAGTCTCAGTGCGTCGAAAGGAATGGTCATCAAGCCATTCAGTCTTCCTCCACTCGGCGAGGAAGGCCACCCGGAAAAGTCGCCAGCCAGTACGATGAAGGACGGCATCGACTTCTGATGAGTACTGGATGAACAGTGGAGTGCCCCTGAAGCGAGCTGTGGTGGGGAACGACAGACCGCGTACACCGCCCAACTGGCAGAATTCCGCGCTAGAGATTTCTGGTTGAGCTTCAAGAGCTGCTTCTGACTCAAAACTTTTGTTTTCCCTCTTCCACAACAACTGCCAAACTAACTTGTGAGTACAACCCTCCCGCCCTTTGCTATTTTCCAATGCCGACTCGAGAGCTTGCATGATTACACAAATGTATAAATATATCTGTCAATCCCCTGAGATTATTCCGTGACGATAACTATACTTAAAGAGACTATGACTTCATCTATCGAGTCAGTGCCAGCATTGGGAACAACTATCTATATCTGCCACACAAGGTGAATTTGCTAACATTGCAAAGCACAGAAAAGCTCGGATCAGCCATGGCAACTGATCCCGACACCAAGCGGGTGGTCCGCATCTCCAAGATAGCGGGGAGATACCTCGTCTTCGATCTGCAGGATGTCGTCTACCTCCGGAGACACCACAACATATGCGCTGTCTTCGTGGGTACCATGCCGCAGAACCCGACGCAGAACATCTTCATGGGACTACCGGTGGAGCTCCTCGCCGAAGAGGCAAGTGTACTCGTAAATAAGGGGGCTGCCTACATCGCGGATGATGCTGTCGAACATCTGTCACGGCTGTCGGCAATGGACCCTGCGTCTCGGAAGGCGTACTTGCAGTCTCTCAAGACGCAGAGAGGAAAGGCTCAGATGGCCATTGACGAGGAAAAGGCGGCTCGGTCAGCTGAGGCCAAGGCCAGGCACCTTGGTACTCAGGCGAAGAAGAAGCAGCAGCAGAGTGAGCCCGCTGTCATTGCCGCCGCGGAAGAGGAGAGTCTGTTTCACTCCACTCCGCAGCCTGAACCTGCCACAACTGTATCCCCGGTCCCAACATCTTCGGCTTCATCTGCGCTCGCGGCAGGTATTACTCCAGGGACCAGCGCCCTCTTGGTGGAAGGCAACACGGAGCTCTCCCCCGCGGTTGTCCCCAAACCAAGTCCACTCTTTGCACATCTGAACTCCAAGGGGTACTTCATCACGCCAGGCCTGCGGTTCGGAGGCGACTACAGCGTGTACCCGGGGGATCCGTTCCGCTTCCACGCGCACTTCATGGCTACTAGCTACGAGTGGGAGGAGGAGATCACCATGCTGGACCTGGTGGCTAGTGGACGCTTGGGGACGGCTGTCAAGAAGGGATACATGCTTGGAGGCCAGAAGCCGCGAGAGGTCGGCGATGCCAGAGGGGATGTCGTTGATGGTGGGGAGGTGAGGGCTTTCTGTATGGAGTGGGCGGGGATGTAAGCTGGGAACTCGACATGGTAGCAGTCCTGATGATAGGCAGGAAAGAAAGGAATGATACCCCTGACTTCAACAACATAAGGTAACAGACTTGGACCAGATTCTCGATCTGCCCTTTGTTCTCGTATATCCTTGTTACTATCTCCTGCCGTTTCCTTTCACAACACTAGGAATTCTCCCCGTCGTTGTTACTGCCAAAAGGGCCAAAAAGCCTGCTAGCTCGTCGCCAACCAAAATCTATTCACAAGATACAAACCACTAAACCGAAACGCACAAAACATCAGGGATTCCCCGGTAGTCACCCACCCTAGTACTAGTCTAACGATTAATCATGTTATTTATCAACGGGAGAGTGCACAAAGGTGGAGGGAAGGGGTGCTTGATGGACACGTCCGGCTCCTTGTCTGCTGCTGTTCGAGCACCAAGCATCGCGCGGTGGACTGCCCAGAACTGAAGGTTACGATGTAGAAGGCAAATTGAAGACGTGACATGCTATGATATGTACGAACAAAGTAGCACCTCTTCTGCTGTTTGCTGTTCTTCGATCTACGATCTTCAGTGCTCGTTCCTTCAACAACTTCCCAACATTCTGGCCACGTTCATGCTCATCGGTCAATATCTTTGCCCGTTTCCTTCGAGGAATCATGTGGAATGTTGATCATTCAGGCAGCATGTTTGGCAAACAATCCTTTCCGGGGAACGCTGCTCCTGCCCTGCCAGCCAGCCTGCTGAATAGGAGTTTCTTACGGGTGGAATAACAAACCTTTCCGCCGTTGAACACTGAGTTGCCACCAATCAGACCACACTTCTATACGGCCCCCAATCTCTCTCTACTGTGGTAGCGATCATTTCCGATAAGGTAAGCGCCGTATAAGCGAACAGTCTCATATACCTCGAAGGAACACACTGCATAACGGATTGCGGTTAACAACAGTTTGGCCCCCATTTGGCCCCTAATTGTGCTCTCAACTTACTATGTACGATGCCAGGATGCCTCCTCGTCGTAGTGTCGGTTAGTTTTATGCCATCGCGATCTACAACAACTAAGCCGCATCTGGCGTCGGGTACTGGAATTTCGTTACATTTCGAGCCGTAGGGTGGTGATGATGAGGTCAGTAAGTTACACTTGCTGTCGGCGGTCGGCCGCTCTCAAGATCGAGATGGCTGATCTTCTTTGTTTACAGCTCGGACAGGATGAGAGTGCCAGACCCAATACTACTATTATGGATGACACGGCTTCCTGTCATGGCCTCATTCGGCCCTTTTCACTGAAGAATGAAGTACAAATATGACGTCGACCAAGGTCAAACAGACGTATAAAGGTCTGCTCGTCTCCCTTCGATGAGAAGAAAATATCAAAGAACAACCAGCAACCTTCTTCTCAAAGTACCTTACCATTCTCTGATTCAAGATGCTCCCCCAATCCACTATCCTTATGGCTCTCCTTGCCGCCGCTGTCTCGACAGCATCACCGACAAGTCTAAACCCAGCCCGCAGTATCGTTAGGCGGTGGGAAAACGGTGTGGACTGCACCGACTCTATAGTGAACTCCTACACTCCTGGCCTCCTCTTCATCAATGATCCTGATGGTATATCCGTCGCTTGCTCAGACGCCGGTATAGCGTCTTCCGCGGGGTGAGCTTATGATTGATTCCCCCTTCAAACCCTTGTACCTAATACTCACACTTCCTTCTAGCGGCTACTACTGTTACCGTACCTGGGACAACCACAACGGCCTTGGAGATATTGTCAAGTGTCCTGCCGACCCGGCGCCTAGCAAGAACCCTGATGGCTCCGATGCCGCTGGGGTAGACGACGGCCTTATTCAAACGTGGTGCAACAACGTCGCCGGAGGCCTCTCCGTAACTTTCGCCAATACTATAGGGTGCCTTCTCTACGGCTATTATGAGGCGAATGGGAACCCTCTTGCGCAGGAGGAGTCCGGCGCTATGGCGGTCTGTGATACTATCTTCAGCGGGCTTTGTACATACTTCAAGGACGTCGCTCCTGAGGTTGCTGCTGGGATGGATAAGGCGTGCATTGATGACCCAAACTCGAATGCATGTGCTTTTGCCAACCCGGGGAAGGCATAGATGACGGACGCCGGATGTGTGGATCCTTGTTGACGGACATGTCCTTGAGGGGAGGGAAACAACGGTTGTAGCTGCCCTGACCATGGAGCTATATAGATAGCTATCTCTTTCGAATCAAAAGTCATTGCGTGATGGTCGCCTTCCGGCGTGGAACCGATCGAGCTGTACCATAATGCAATGGTTAGTAGACAAGAACTTAAACGGGGGTTCAATTCTACGCGGGGATCATCTGCCTCAAAGTGGGACCAGAAACGTAAAAAAAAAAGTCTAACTCGGAATGCTCAGTCGTCTTGACCCGTCGATGTTGGCATGATGGGGCGACGATAGATGGTACTTTAAGTATGATTGTAGATTACTGGACCCGACACCCAAAGAGGTTGCGCCGCGGAGACCTCTTCATCGTCTTCCATTAGTACCTTACTTGAAAACATGGGTTCGATCGCGGCTACCACGCCGATACTTCTCGGTGTTGGTGAAGTGAGAAAGAAGATCATTCAAGCGTCCTATCTTATCGTACAGGCTATTCGGCGGGCCACTTTGGATGCATCGATATCAAAGACTGACTTCGCAGCGCCGATAGGCATTCCAAATTGGTTACTATGGGGGCAACCAGCCAGCTCCTTTATGTGACGAAGCCGCAAGATGGATATCTGTTGGCGATATCAAACTTATAAGCATCTGCGGAGGTGAAACATTAGCTTCTTGTCAGTCGAAATACGCCCTCGCTAGTTATAAAATCTACCACATCTGATTTCCGATATGCTATGTGTCTGGTAATCTACATTTGACCTGTATACGGTCTCCGAGTAAATAGACGATAGATACAGTAAGTGTTGGATTCACAGGTACCGGTACTTAGTCCACGGGGCGCAGGCCTCTGTAGGCTGCGCTGCAAGTTGTGGTTCAAGTGGTGGCTGTATTGTTGTTATGTCTGGGTGGAAGCCGGGGAGGCGCAGGGGTCTGAGAGTGAGGGTATCTACACCCCTGCCATCCCTCAGTCACGTGACCGCCTTGGCTTCCACCCCGGGCACTGCGTCTGGCGAGATATCTCAACAGTAAGCGAATGAGGAAGTTAGTAACACTAGAGTCTATACGCGGTATTCGATGAGATTGCTTGGCAACACTCCTACGGATACTAGGAGCACCTGGACGGTCGCTAAGAAAATCCGGATCATCTACACACCATGTAAGAGGTACAGTTCATGATAACAGAAGATATTGCCAGTTTATGTAAATAGATCCACTCTTCATGACCATGTTCAACACCGTCAACCCCGCCGCAGTATGTATCCTGACTTCGGTAGAGCATGCTGCAAAGACCGGCATCCCGCAGACCAAATGGGTTACGTTCTAGGGGGTGCTGGTATAAGCGACAGGGAGAACTGTAAATACCAAGCTAGCGAGAGACACAAGGCAATGTGCTAAGGGTTCGTATAACAGTTTGGGAATGTTCCAATCAATTCTCGAATCCATCCCTCGAGTCGACGCGGCGGTCTTAGCATCCGCGCTGACTGTACAAGATGTCGATTGCCTTGACATCTATTCGTACGTTTGGAGCGTAATCGACAACTCCGTGGTACAAGCACTGATCGCCGCACGTAGTTGTTTCCCTGTTGTTCCCAAGCTCGCCTGCAGGCATCTTGGCCTGTCCGTGACCCGGCCAACGAATCCAATATTGGTTCTTAGAGGACTGACCTCTTTTGGAGGTGCGGGAAACAACGATTCTATGTATGCATGTGGACTCCTTCTACGCACCCTCCTCTTCGATTACCGACTAACCACTACAGGCCATCACTGACGTGACTCGTCTGCTGAGAATGCGAAACTACCAAACGGATTGGTCCTTGCAAATGGCGGCCTCCTTACACATCATCACTGTTGTTTTGCCTCTCGTCGCGACCGCGAGAGGAGTTGCTGGCTTACTCCCGCCGGATTCCCTCCGCCCGGGCATATTCTCAGTGGCCCCGGTTCCCCCATTTAACGAAGAAGCCGCTGAAGGGGCAGCATGGATTAGGTAGGAAAGCCCTTCAACCCAACAAATGCAGTATTTTATCCTCATTACAGACCTACACGGTGGCATTCGACCATGCAGGGTGCAGCATTGGGTTCATATTATAGAAGGACTGCGGAGGAACAGCCACCGGTTCATGCCTAATCATGGCGATGTTCCAACGCTTCAAAGACTCGCGAGGAGGAATTCTGAGCCGATTGGACTGCTTGGATATGTGTGCGGCAGCCAGAATGGGAGGCTCCAGCTTTATTCAAGGTGAGAGCTGAAGTTGTAACTCATTTTCCTAGAAGCTGACCTCGATGCGTAGCTACATTGTCCCCATTTCATTCGCAGATGCTAGTAAAACGGCAGAATCTGCGTATATAGTGTTTCGTATCGTAGGAGGTAGAATGACACTATTGCTGACGTTACGATTTACACTATGAGAGACGGACCGGTTCCATGTAAGTGCTGATGGTGACTATTCGTGCGCTTGTTCTCCTGTTCAGGTGACCCGCCCCTACCGCAGCATTCAACATTATCGGACATGTAAACGGAGATTGAGTACTGTAGGCTCCGAAGAGAGATTTGGACAAGACCGCTTAAGGCCAACGGCTAGGCTGTGATGTCACCGCCGAGAAGAGTAACGACGGGAGTGTTCGCGTTGCTAGCGCTGTTGATGTTCTCTTCCAGGGCTAATCTCACAATATATATACTTCCCTCGGAGATCCTATTCCGCAAAAGTCACCTAAACCCCCTTCGCAGCGCTGTTCGGCGGTGCCCCCGGAGCTCAGGGAGCCGCGCCAACCAGAATTCCTTCAACGTCCCCGGCATAATATTGTCAAATACCGCCGAACGCGCAATTGGCAAACCATTGTTTGAATCGGTACTGCTCCGTTGAGTCCGTGATGTTTTGGTGGGAAAGTCGGCTCTTTATTGGAGCGCGTCCCTGCATGCAAAGTTAAAGCTGTAGCTCGGTAATCATTATCGGCATTTTGATAGAGAACCAAGGAGACGGAACTGCGGGAGAAGACCCCGGACCCTCCGAGATTCATACCGGGAAGGCATGTTACGTAGTTTATTCAGCCCTACCAAATCTAGTTGCCGTACCCTCTGCTACCTTACCGTAGGATGTAAAGTGCCCAGATTATGAATGAACTCACGACCGATCCTCATTTTGTCAATCGGTCCGTATAGAGTGCATAGAAGTCCTGTCGTAGCTATAGTGAAGGATTATTAAAGCGCGTCGCCTCCTCGCGAACCGGGCTGAATGAGAGACGAACAGACCAGCTCTCTCTTCTCAAAGTTGCAACTGATACACAGACCTCGTTCCAAGATGAAGCTAGCTGCCCTATTCTTATCATCCATCGTCGCCGCGGCCCCGTCGCAAAACGGGGTAGAGCCACGCCAAGTACAGACGCTCTGCGATCAGTACGCATACTGGTCTGGCAATGGCTACGAGATCCTCAACAACCTCTGGGGCAAGGACGCAGCCACCTCGGGGTCACAATGCACATATGTTGATGGGCAGTCTGGGAGCGGCGTCTCGTTCCATACGACGTGGACCTGGAACGGCGGGCAAAATAACGTCAAGAGCTACATCTACGCAGGAAGACAGGTCCAAAAGGGTCGGAAGATCAGCTCGATCAACAGCATGCAAACTTCCGCTAGCTGGAACTACAACACCGAAAACATCCGGGCCAATGTCGCGTACGATATCTTTACGGCAGCGGATCCGAACCATGCCAATAGTGGCGGCGACTATGAGTTGATGATTTGGTAGGGAATGAAATACAAAGCCCAGATAGATGTATTATCTCATGTTCTAACACTCTGGCTCTATGCTACAGGCTCGCTAAATACGGCGACATCTATCCTATCGGCCAGTCCACCGGCCAGGTCAATGTGGCGGGCCGGTCTTGGGATCTCTGGATCGGATACAATGGAGCCATGAGGGTGTATAGCTTCATCGCGCCATCGCCGGTCAAGAGCTTCAACGCCGATGTCAAGGAGTTCTTCAGATATCTCCAGACGTCTCAAAACTTCCCTGCCAATGAGCAGAATCTGATTGGTGAGTTTCAGGAAGCCTCTCTCCAGCAAAGAAGCGGTGCATAACTTATAGCTAACGGCGTTTAGTCTTCCAAATTGGCACAGAAACATTCACTGGCGGCCCAGCCACTTTATCAGTCTCCCAGTTCTCCGCTAGCATTAACTGAGCGTCACCGTGCTCGGTGCCCTAGATTGCCCTCAATATATTGTTGTCTGATATTTAAGACCACGGTATCTATGGTCGTACGTAACTGATCTCGTCTTCTCTTGGTCTATAAGCGGCTCTCTTTCCCTGCCCTCGTTGCCCCTTTTTTGTCCTGTTGTTCCCACGCCATTCCTGCCCACCGCTGTGGCCCGGCTTTTCATCTATTCCAGCCCGGGATGGTAAGGTACCTTAGGTTACTCCTTCCCATCAGGGACTCCGGGTTCCCCCCTCTGCATTGAACTTGAGCATGTCCCGGAACACGCCGTACCTTGCCCCTTGAACTGCTTCCCAGGGTTGCCGACCTTGGGAACTCTCCTGTCTCCCTTGATGACTACTTCGTCATAGTCTACTATTGTGTGCAGGTGGTATATTGTTCGCAGCATTATTGTACTGCCTTCCCGGTGCTCGTCCCTTTCCTCGCCTCCGGTCTTGTGGCTATAATGGTGCACGAGGGTTTCGAGTTCGAGACAATAAGACGAGCCAACCCGCAAGGTAATGCTCATTGGTTGCCATCCTTGATAGCTGAGATAGCTCGGCTGCCGATGCGTGCCTGAGCCCCGCTGGTTTTATCTTGGACGGGGTAATAGGGGCGGGCTCTTCCTACCATGTAAAATCCGGGGAGATGACCCATCTGCACCGGTAGCCGTGCCCCTTTTTCATATTTTATCGATGAAAGCCACCCCTACGAAATGACGTGCTCGCGCCAGCTGCACGTCTCTTCAGATGCAGTCTCCATAGACGCGGTCGGACGGAAGAGTATGTGGCGTCACACTTCTAGCGGAACGCTTGTTCGGGGTGTGAGGAGGGCAGTAACACTTACAACTGCCAGGGTTTATATACCGCCAAGTACTGCTTTGTTGTTGTACGACATATTGTAAGTGTGCAGACTTTGCGACTCGGCATGTTGTGCCTATCCAAACAGTTGCCGGATGGCTAATCGAACATCAACTCCTGACGGCGTAGTACTCCCAAGTTGGGATTTGTAACATACTTCTAGGCGCATTTTCCGCCGCTCGTTTGAGTCTACCGTGTTTTGTTGGCGCATTTGTCCTCGTCATGGCAGGCCTCTTCCACTCGCGAGGAGAACAACTCCTCAAGTCGTCATCCAACTGGGATTGCCCGAAACCATTGCACTTAGACCAGATTCGATTGTCATGCCCAAGACTTCTGGTGATGCGGAAAAACCATAGGCTCGACATTGTGGGCTCACTATCTGTGAGGTGAACCACATCAGGCTCCCTCGAGGTACCTCAATCTCGTCGGATATCCAGCAAATGTTGACTTGAGACAGAGGTTCATGGTGTTCATCACTTCGACCATCCGGACCCTGCACGCCATAGGGCTGCCAAGCCGGGGACTAAGTCCGAAGCCCTTGTCTGAATCCCTCAGCTTCATTTCGGCATTGGGCTCCGGAAAGAGCACCAGGATGAGTAGGATCTAGGCAAAAATCAACTACCGGGCCGCGGTCCAGGTATCGCGGCGTAACTTAGGCAGTCAGGCCATTGAACCTTCACGACTTTGAGATATCGACGTTCGACGTTGAGTCCTGGAATAAGGGTAGACAGCGAACTGGACTGGCAGCCGGAGCGGCAGAATTGACAGCTGTCACATCAGGAAGTGCAAGCGTACAGTGCGGGAGCGCTGCGCCGGCACTGTCCCATGACGTGTTAGGGAACCATCGACTGTTTTCTCCCGCCGGGAAACTTGGATGATCTGGAACAAGGACGAAAATTCTCTGATGGGATACGAGGTCTCTCCATGGCACCTGCTTGCATTATGCAAGCAGGGCAAGATGGAAGTTATTAACGGCTACGGTTAAGAATATGTCTCACATGTACAAGCTGCCGAGATCCTTTGCAGTCCGACGCGCCCGGCCATCTGCTGCCTGATTGTTTTTATTCTATTTCTTCTCCATTTCCTGCGAGATGGATTGGGGTTCATCCACTGTGTTGGCTGAGTTGATATCAGATTTATATCTGGCTGACTCTGGAGAACATGCATCGCCATCTCAGGGGAAACATCCACCGCACTCTCAGGGGCTGAGGGGCTTGCATGTCGGCATGGCTGGAGAGTGCAGAAGCGCATCAGATCTCTGCTGCTGGGGCCTTCAAAGCGCCGTGACAGGTCCGGCGCTGCCAACAACCAAAAGCCTGAAAGCCCCTCCGTTGCCACTAGCGCAGGTACACCACGTCAGCGAAGTTGCTGTGGGCTGATGTTTTGTTCGCTGGAACTGGGATGTTGCCCAGTGGTGCCGCTGTTTCTTCAACTGTTTTCGGCGGATGGTGCCTGGCATCGAGCTCTCTTTGGCCCGGATGTTTGTTTCTGTGGATCGGCACTGGATCGATCGCTGGAGCAGGTGGCGGAGTGGACTCCAGAGTGACTTGCCCCTGCCCCTGACTCTCAGGTGCCCTTCCCGGTTGGCCTTACCAAAAGCAAGCTCCCCCATGGGTGCTGCGCCTTGGCATGAAAGTCTCGGGAACTCTTGATTCACTGTGCGCCGTGCGGTGCTTTTTATAAACTCGGTGCTTGTCCTGTCTTTCCGAGCTGTTTGCTGTTGATTATCTCTTCCTCTGAACAAAAAGCTCTAGGACTTCAAAATCCGTACATTCGCTCCTACTACTCCTGTGACAGTTGAACTCTGGACATTCGTTGATACACAACTCGGGAACCGTCGACAGACATCAACACCAACATCGGCTTCTCCCCTGCTCTTTCTGGATACGAGGTGTCAGTGTCGATTCGAGGCCCCGTAATACCCGCTTTACACGACATCATCGGATCTCCTCCAGTCCTCGACTGATCTTTTCCCCGGTCTTAAGCTCTCTCTTGTCTCTTGAATAACCTTTGCTATTCGTACCTTTGGACAACAAGCTGCACAGTCTCTCGTTTTCTTGTCTTGGACGCATCTACCTACCTAAACCTCAACTCCCGCATATCACCTACACGATGCGAGCAACTGCAGGTCTCCTGGCCTTGGCTGCCACCTTCTCCTCGGTTTCGGCCGTCTACCAGGGCTTCAACTATGGCTCGACTTTCACAACCGGCGCTGCCAAGCAGGAGTCTGACTTCGAGGCCGAGTTCTCCAACGCCCAGAACCTTGTCGGAGCTCCCGGCGCTGGCTTCACAAGTGCTCGTCTCTACACCATGATTGTAAGTCTTTCTACCAATGGTAGACTCGTAATTGAGCAACAACTAACCTTAATTCTACAATAGCAAGCGGGAACTGCTAATACCCCTATCTCTGCTATCCCAGCCGCCATCAAGACCAAGACGAGCCTCCTGCTCGGTATCTGGGCTTCCGCTGGCCAAGAAGTTGTGAACAACGAGATCGTTGCTCTCAAGGCGGCCATTTCCCAGTACGGCAGCGACTTCACCAGCCTGGTTGCAGGTATCTCCGTCGGCAACGAGGATCTGTACCGCATCACTCCCACTGGCATTGCTAACCACGAGAACCCCGGTGCCGGGCCCATCGTGATTGCCAGCTACATCAAGCAGGTCCGTGACGCCATCGCTGGAACTCCTCTGTCGAGCGCTCCCGTCGGTCACGTCGACACCTGGACTGCCTGGGTAAACGGAACCAACCAGCCCGTCATCGATGCCTGCGACTTTATCGGCACGGATGCCTATCCTTATTTCCAGGATACGATGCCCAACGCCATCTCCAACAACAAGGGTCTCTTCAGCGACGCCATCGGCGCTGTCCAGGCTGCCGTTGGCGGAAAGGCCGTTTGGATCACCGAGACCGGCTTCCCTGTTAGCGGCAAGACCGTCGGCCAGGCTGTTCCCTCGCTCGCCAACGCCAAGACCTACTGGGACGAGGTCGGCTGCGCCCTGTTCGGTAGCGTGAACACTTGGTGGTTCACCATGCAGGACGGCTCGCCCGACCTCCCCAACCCCAGCTTCGGCATCATCGGCGCCGGTCAGTTGTCGACCAAGCCTCTCTTTGACCTGTCGTGCAGCAACGTCGATACCTCGTAAGTTTTGCTCTCTGTTCCGCCTCCCATTACATATCCCCAATTATCTATTACCACATACCAACATCATTATTACAGTTCCTCCTCCAGCAGCGCTTCTGCATCAGCGACTTCCTCCACTGGGAACACCGTCACCGCCTCTTCCAGCGGCTCCAGCGGCTCTTCCCCCAGCGCATCCCCCAGCAGCGTTACCGTGCCCACATCCCTAGCCGGCGGCAGCCCTGGCGTCGGCACCGGCCTCCCGGGCTCTCAATCTTCCCTCGAGGCGGGCCCTACTAACACGCTCTCCAGCCCCGGCGCAGGTTCCACTGGCACCGGCGGCCCCGGCAGCGGTGGCTCCGGTTCTAACAGCACCGGCACCTTCGTGCCTCCCACCCCGACCGCCACCCCCAGCGCCACCGTCATTCCAGGCAGCGGCGCCGCCGCCCTCTCGGGTTCCGTGGCTGCCGGCTTCCTCGCTCTGATGGGCGCTATCCTTCTCCTGTAAATGGACTCGGGCCTCTCTTTTTCTTTCCCTGTACATTCTAGTAGGGTCTCGGGGTTCCTACGTCCATATATCGGGCTATGGGCGGGCGTTTCTTTGAAATTGAATTTCCGGATAGAAGGCGGAAAGCATTATTACACTCCTTTGGGTTCGGTACAAAGAAAGGCATGGGATTTATAGAAAGTCTTGGTGGTAGACTTTGGACCTAAGCAAAAGTTTGGCTTTTGGTGAAAAAGACCGGATGGTCGTTTTCCTCCTGGACTACGAAGAACATGCATATCTTAAACTTTCTGCCATGGAAGGCTAGCATATACGAGCAAAGCATCACGTATAACATTTCCATGCTGTTCCTGACCTTTTCATGCTGCGTGGCGGACAGTTCGTCGTCCCGAGTGCCCTTCATGACGTCTCTATGCTTCCCCCGTTGCTATCAACACGACCAGAGCCCACTCCTACACGTCTCCTTCTCCTCGTCAAAGAACAGTTGTGTTCATCCGATCTCCTCGCCCAGGCTCTCCCCCATACCTTCCCCTCGTCCGAATATTCCCCAGCAAAAGTCAAACCTCCATCCGAATTTCCCCCCATATCCTTCTGACCTTTTTTATTTCAGTATCTCGCCATCCCCGTCCAAGTTCCATCCAACACCCATCTTCCGCCCTCTTATCACTCTATGTATTCCGCACCCATGACTCGTCCCCCCCATCCATCCATCCCTTCATAATCCCCCACTCGACCTTCATCCATTGTCGACACAAGACACTACAGAGCAAGCCCGCTTAGCTCAGTGGTAGAGCGCATCACTAGTAAAAACACTCCTGTTCGTTCCAGGTTCAGGTCTATGATGAGGTCGCCAGTTCGATCCTGGTAGTGGGCATCGCTCGAAGCATCCATCGTCTTGTCTTCATGGCGATTCAATGCTTCGGACGTGATTTTCCTCTTTTTGCCTTTTTTTGTTTTTCGAGTTTTCGAGGAAAAGCTGGGTTAGAAGTTTCGGTTCTTGGAACGAAAGCGCGGCTTGTGTAGGAACCAACAGACTAACTTTGTCTTCTTCTTTTGCCCTTTATCATATGCAAGTCGTTCTGTCACTATCCTGAGGAGTTTGGAGTTGAGGGCGCCGTGATTCGATCTTAGCCAGGGAAAGAAGGGCGAGTCTGCGGACAGTTTGACGGCTGACCCCGGGGTCTGGTCGGGCAGTTCTGAGTGACAGATGGATGAGACGAGAAGTCGGTTTACAGTTGTGTTACTGCTCGACTACTGGGGTCGGACCGTATGACAGTGTGATACTTTCCTGACGGCGAGCTGCTGACATGGGTATGACCGGGAAACTCCGCAGCTTTCTTGTGAATGGGCGGCATGACAACTAGTAGCTGGTGGACACAAGGGCATGCATATCTCGCAAGACTTCACATGGAAAACACTCCTTATACCCAGCACTTATGATACACGTGAGGGCTAGATAGTACTGGTACAGCGAGAGGCACATCGTCAAGCATCGTCCACTCCATGATATTGCAGTCTCTATAACCGACCACTAACGGGTAAGCAAGCAAAAATGACCATGAACCATTCCTTGCAATTTTGTCGTTTTTGCACCTTATCACCACGCCCAAGATCCCACCCAAGCAGCCGAAAAAAGATGTGTTACAAACAAACAACCCCTTGCCCATACACCTCTGCCTGCCTTCCACAACAGCCTCAATCTCAACAAGCAGCAACCCCTTACGCGGCCTTCTTCGCGAACTCGACGCGCAGGATGAGATGCTTGAAGCCCCAGCCGTCCATCTTGTTGCACGCCTTGACGGCGTCCTCTCGGTCCGCGAAGCTGATGAAGGCGAAGCCCTTGGCCAGGCCCGTGTCCCTGTCCTTGGCCAGGAAGACGCGCGTGACGCGGCCGAAGCGCTCGAACATCTCGCGCAGCTCGTTCTCTTCGGCCATCTCGGAGACCTGTGTTTCGCACTCTTGTTAGCAAACAAAACACACCAAGTAAAAGTAGAGGAGTGGGGTAACTCACGTTCGTAACACGCAGCGTAGCCAGATCGTCCCGCTCGCCGTACTTGCCGCCCGCACCACCCATCCTCTCGCCCGCAGCCGCACCTCCTGGCCCGCCCCTGAGCGCAGGCGGCACGTAGCTCCCCTTCTTACCCGCTCCCGCACCACCCGGACCGGGCGCAGCAGGGCTCTCATCCGGCATACCGGCCGCAACGTCCGCACCCGCCGCGGCGCCGGCCTCCCCGATGGGCGCCATGGTGTCCTTGTACGGACACCTGGCCGTGAAATGCTCGCCGTTGCAAATGCGGCACTTGACCTTCTTGTCCTTCAGCTTGTCCTTCATGGCCACGGCGTTGGGGTCGGCGTCCTCGTTCTTGGCGTCCTTGCGCCAGTTGGCGCTGGGGCGGAAGATGATGTTCTCTCCCACCGACGTCGTGTCGTGGGCGGGACCGTTGACGTCTTTAGCGGAGGCGCCGAACTTGGACCATGATTTCCGCTCGGCCACGCGGGGGTTGACGACTTCCTTGTGGGTGATGAGGCGGATGCGGCGGGTCGTCTTGACCTTCTGGCCGTTGTCGTTGTAGCGGTACTCGATCACCGTCGTGGAGCCGTCCTTGTTGGTGATTTTCTGAGGAGGGGGGAGTTCTTGGACCGTCTCGTCGAGGTCCTCGTCGTCGGCCCAGTCGTGCCTGGGAGAGGGAAGGGGTTAGTATTGTTCTGAGGGGGTTGCTGATGGAGAGTGGCGAGGGGAGGATGGGGACAACACACTTCTTCTCAACGCCAGCCATGATTGCGGTGTTGATTATCTAGGTTTGCTAGAAGTCTTGTATGTTCGGAGGATGGTGTCGGAGTCGCAGAGTCTTCTTGGCAGGGCAGATGACTTTGTAGAGGGCGTCGTGGTCGATGTTGAAGGCTTTGGTGGGGTTGGTTTCTTTGAAGGTCGACGTTAATTTTTGGCCATGCCTCGATTTTTCCAGATTGCGGTCAGATGTGGGGCAAATTATCTCCCACCCCGGATTATGTACGCGCGCCTGCCTGTTCACCTCGCTCACCTTGCTCACCTTGAATCGCCTCTCTGACACTTTCCAACTCAGTGAGTCAACTAATTTCATGGATTTGGAATACAGTAGGCGTCCAGATGGGGATGGAACTCCGCAGAATCCACTGGCCTAGATTTTACCCTATAACGTCTCTGAAGACGAGGAGTGAACTATCAAAGGCGTTCTACATACGAGCAGAGCAGTCACATCTCGGATTATTCACTCATGAGTTGACATTTAGTTACTTCGTAGTACAATATAATACACAAGAAGTGAAGCAATTCCATCCGGATATCATGGCCCTTGTTACGCCTCATCGCCCGCCATGCTGCGTGATATATACCTTTCCAGGATCCTGATCACCGTCCGTCCATGAGCCATAGTCCACCACACTCAGCTCTCGTGGCGAGAGCTGACCTTTTAGCCCATCAGAACGCCATCTTGCGAGCCAGTATGCTACAAGGACATATGGTCCATGTTTGTGCACTCCACACGCCGAACAAACAGAAAGACAAAGGAAAGATGCCATGGCTGGCGAAAGTCAAGGAAAAGTGATGTAGATGTGATATATAATCCAGTCGTAGCTTAGTCATAAAAGTCGTGTATAAACACCGTAAGGAAAGGAGCGTCGCCTCATGAAGCCTTGCGGGTGGGCGGAAGTGGAGGCAAAGCGCACGTTGGAGGAGGTGCCGGTGGCGGGATGTCGGCCAGACGAGACATGCTGCGTCTGGCCACAAGGCCCTTGGCGTTGATAGCGAGGTGCTGGTGTTGGCCTGGCAATGAACCGGAAGGTTTGATTGCAGGTTTTGTGGAAGCCGTCTTAAAGAGGGTTGGTGTATGGGATCGTATGGAGGAGTCCTGGGGATTGATCGAAGTAATTGTGACTGTGATATCGGATTCGTCAGGACCGTAGTGGCCGAGAGCATCCGGAGACGCAGGTCGTAAGCTGAAGCGTTTGAAGTGGCCGTTCCAGGGTCCTGGTGATAGGGGAGGCGACTTGCTCCGTCCATAGGTGTCCATGGACGATCTTGACCTTGGGTATTTGGCGATGAGGCTCGAGCTCGATCCCGGCCTCTCCGCCGGCAACGGGATTTCCATGGGCTGGACGGTGGTTGGACTATATGTGTCCGTCTCACTGATGACATCTGACACACGAATGGTGCTCGTTGATGGGCGCTTCCGTGCTCGTGGCCGTCTCGACGCAGTATCATCTCCACTTGCAAGGTCGCGAGCGTTGAATGCAGTAACTGAGCGGTCCAGTGCCGGGAGCGTCTGTCCCTGCTCCTCCTCCATAACCCAAGGCGAGTATGCCGATGGCGTGTCTGGAGAGGTGGCCTCATCAGCTGACACTAGGTGCTTGCTCATGGCATTTGGCGATGCTGGTTCCGGAGACGGTTGGTCCACCACGAGTGACAGCGGTCGAGGGTTGATCGAGATAGCTGTGGGTGGCGGTCGCCGGGCAGGCCTTACTATGCCCAGGTGTTGCTGTAAGGACACCGACGAAAAAGTTGGATCTGTTGGCGGCTGCATCGAAAGCGAGAAACGCTTGCCCGCCGAGTGAGGCACGCTGAAGTTAGGGATTGTCGGTATGCCACTGCCGTAAGAGATCGAGCTTGGGTTCTGCCACGAGCTGGAGTACGTAGTTGACAGCGGTCGAGAGGCAGCTGCTACGACGCGCATCTCAGCCAAATGGTTCACCCCTTGCATTGACTGGCGGCGATCTAGAATCGCAGAAGCATTAGGCCGCCGCCGTGGCCTTGACTCTCCTTCACTTGGCGAATCTAGCGCAGGCGAGTCGCCGAGCTGACTCCCAAAGCTGTCGCGTATGGGAGAGCACGCTGGGGAGGAGCCGGTAGACGTCAGCATGGTACGCTGCCCTGACGACATGTATGATAGCCGGTGCGTACTGTCCCTGAGTCCGTCGAGCTGGCGGCCGTCCTGCGAGATGTTGCTCGCCGTGGAAGTGTCGTCGAAGGACTGATCGCGTGTGACGTCCGATTCCGCAGCAGACAGTCGAATGCCGGGGTTGGCAAGTGACTCCGGCCGATCCCAGGCGATATCCTGGGGTAGCACCTTAGAGAAGCGGTCTGGATCCCTGACGACCAGTGTCCGCTGGCTCGGTTGCGCTCTCAGATGCAAGACCTTATCGTCAACCTTGGGCTTTCCGGTTTCTGACAGACTCTTCTTCCCACCAAGTGCCTCAATTTCTCGTCGAAGCACAACAATCCAGCCTTCCATGTCCTCGGCCGACTCAAACACCATTAGAAAGTTAGAGGTCTGCTTCCTCTCGACGGCACGAAAAGGAAGTCGCGAGAAGATGGACGTCGAGTGTTGTGCTGTCGCTCCGTCAGGGTCCATGGCGGAAGTAACCTGCAAAACCCAGTGTCGCCCAGGGATGACATCGCTAGCGAAGGCCGCCGAGTCCTTTCCTAGGTGCAACATCTTCTCCGGAAGCCGATCGAAAGAGCCCTCGCCGGCATATTGGAGCAGATAGCCCGATGTGACGAGCACGAAAATCTTGGTGGTCCAGTCACCCTTGAAGGAAGACGCCGATGTGGTGCGTCGGTGGCGCTTCTTCGACTTGTCCTTCTCGCCTACTCCATCCTCCGCAACAGTAGTAGAGAAGCCGTCCCTCAACGAACTCGTGCCCTTCGGCCCATACAGCCGAATGATAGCCTCGGCCGAGAGCGTACAAGCCGGCAGCTGAACATGGCGAATAGCCTGTGGGTAAGCCTGAAACAGTGGTGGAGGGTCCCAGGCCGCTCGTTGCGAAGATTTGGGTGATGGAGGTGCTTTCACCGCACTTGGGGACTTCTTGTGTCTGTGGTGATCCGTTCCTGGTGGCGTCTTCGGTCGCAATTGTTGCGGGGACTGGTCCCGGAAGGGGAGTGTGATCTCGGACCTGTGTCCATGAAAGCTGTAGGGCCAATTACCGAACTGCGCAACTGATGCTCGAATGCCTCCAGCCCTGGAGGGCGTGTCTCTCGACACAGGGGCGTCCTCTTCATTGGATGTCTTCCTGCCAAAGATATTCCTCAATCCCAACCTCGACTCCCTCCGGTTGAGCTTCCCGGCCCGCAGTGGTATCCTATTCTCATCGCTGGTAGGTCCGTCCATGTCCGTTGGTCTCAGTCTCCTGGTATGGGTCATCTGATGTCGCATGTCCGTCAGGCCAATGGCCGGGTCCGTCATGTCGACCATTATCCCGCCGTCCCTACAGCTGGCCGCTGTGGTTGATAAAGGTGGTGAGATGCGGCACGCGTGGTGTTTATATATTATGCCTGATATAGCTAGGTTGGATGTATATTTTCCGGGGAAGCAGGTGAAACACGGCACGGAAGTCATGCTCGACCGTTCCGGGAATGCTGCGAGATTGGCGTCCAAACTCAAACCAGATCTGTGAGGACGAATTGGCGCCTGGAGTGTGTGTGAAACGAATGTAAAGATCAGAGATACACGAGGTCAATGATGATTTCCCAGGGCGCGTTCCGTCAGCAAATATTGTGCGCGTGTCCCGTGGCTAAGCTTAAAGGGAGTGAGAAGCGGTCCGCGTCCGGTAGGAGTATGCAAGTCAGACCAGGAAACGGTCTGGATGAATCACTCCTTGCGCATATAGTTGCCAGATCGGATATGCGCCACGGCCAGTCTGGTCTACAAGAGAGGAAACTCGAGTCGGGAAGACAGACTCCACGCGATGCGTGTAAGAGTGGAGGGGAGGCGAGTGAGATGTAGTATAAGTCGCAGAGATGTGGAAAGAGAGAGACTGGGAGAGAGAAAAAAGAAGCACCACAAGTGCGCGCGGATATTACCCTGTCCCTTCCTCCGCGATCTCCAACAAGCACATGCAGCCCACAGACTGTTAACGGCTTCTCTCTTAATTTTAGCGTGTGTGACATGGATAACGGATGTACCCCCGACCCGAGTCTTTTCACGCTCATTGCGCGCGCGACTCGGTGGTGGTCGAGGGGACAGGACAAGGGAAAGGGCAAGCGACAAGGCCTGTGTCATTGAACCTTGTCTGGCGGGAAATGGATCCACGGAGCAGAAGTTTAACCCCTGTCCTGGGTGATATAGGTCAGCGCCGGGTTTGGAGCCAAGAAGTGACATTTCGGTACTTCCTTGGATGAACCCCACTTAGCGAGATCCGCTCCGCCCTATCATTGGCGCACTGTCCTACCATCCCAGCGATTAACTCCCGTCCATTAAACATTAAACGAAACCATCACGAACAGGACGCGAAACAAGATCAGCAGACTAACGGCTGATATCAACCAGGAGACGCGTTGTTGTTGTTGTTTGTTGTTGACACTCCTTCCTTCCCTTCTTGACTTTAAAGTTCAATGGCTTCAGTCTGGTCAATGCGGAGAAACTGCAATTGGATGTCATGTGCGTCAATATGTTACAGCCTGGAAAGTCGCTCGTGTAAGTCCCGGACCAACATGTCGCACCGACTCGCACGAAAAGACCTGGGAGCACAAAAGGTCTCGAAAATGGCCCGAAAACCCAGCATCTTCCAGCATCCAGTTTCAGGGCGACGCGCCAAGGAAACAATCACGATGAGAACAGATCGACGGTGACATTGGACGAATAGGGCTCCCCCGCGTCCCCTGCATACTGCAGGTCGCAGTGCCAGGCTGACAGGATTGCACGGATCATGACCGGGTCTCCTAAACAGGTAAGCTTTCGTTCTTGAGAGATCAATGACTCTGACTAACACGAGAAAAGCATATCACATACGTATAACACGACCTACACCGCAGGCTCAGACTTCTCCCTAATATTCTCTCCCAGGCTGATAGTCGTCTTCTTCGTCTTTCCCTGCAGCCGCATCATCCACAGCCTAGCCGCAGTAACGACCACCGCAGCCTGGCCTCTATCTCCCATCTCAGGCCGAGCATCACTGACAAACTTGAGGGTGAACATATGATCCCAGTACTTGGACACCCCCTTTCCCAGTTCCCAGACCGCAACACAGCCGTGATCGAGAGCATCCGTCGAACTAGGAAGCCAGAAGAGCTTGTAGCCGCCAGCAGAATACTCGGGATCGGTTCCCTTCTTGAACTTCCTCCATTCGAATCTCTCCCGCATCAGACTTCCACCCTCGTTACTAGGAATATTGACAGCAAATCGGAATACCACGTCCGCACCAGTCGTTGAGCCGACTATGGTCTCGGTAACCCACTCTCCTCCACCTGTTCTCTCGTTCTCCCCCGACAGACGCGGCAGCAGAACAACGCTCTTGTTGTTGAACGCATAAACCCGCGCCGACCACTGCGACCCGTCGCCGGCCGCAGCGAGGATGGGCTCCTTCACCGACGTGCCGTTGTGCAAGTATATCCCCGGTCGTGTTCCGAGCGGTCCATGGGACGAGTAGCCCATGTGGACGCTGACTTTGAAGAGGAAATCGCTTTTCGTCTCTCCGCACAGGTTGAAGGACTTCATGCGCGCACCGGTCAAGTGACCGGTGATGACGGAAGGGAAAGGCTTGTGTGGCTTCATTGAGGCAGAGAAGTTGGCTGCTTCGGGCTTTTCTTCTGCCGTGCCGTCGCTTGAGATGCTGTCTCGCGGGTCATTGTGAGGCACAGCTGCTAGGTCTGGTCTTGTGGTGGTTGTGTTGTCGCCCATGGTTCATCCAGATTTCGAAGTTCAATTTGCGACAGAGGCGATTATGGATAAGTTTGGCAAGGAGAGGAAGGCATCGTCACTCCTTGGTGGACTTAGTCCTCATATATCCCGTGCCATGTTGAGCGGGAGCATGTCAGACTACCATTCCAGCATCCTTCGGCTTCGAGGGGATATTGAGGCATGGCGTCTGCCTGCGGCGCAGGAGCACCATCGTCAACCAGAGACAAGCATTCTTCTATTTAGCCACTTTATTAATTCTGGACAGATTCTGCTACCCAACCGGCACAGACGTGGCTTCATGTTTCCTTTTACAATGTGATGAATTCAACAAACTCGCCCAGACAGATCTCTCACTCCGCGCCCACCATCTAATGCAACGAGGGTTACATGCTCTCGATAGCAAACTCGGTGGCAGCTCACCGACTGTTATATCGTTCGATCAGGCTTGTTGTCTTGCGAGGGCTTTACGGCGGTTGAGAGAATCATGTCGGCTTCGAGAGCCAGAACGGATGGCTGAACAACGTCGCATAGGTCGTATCTGCATTATGACAGAGGACAAGCTTCTGGGCCGGACTGTCAACCACGGATTTGACCTCATGACCCTACCTAATCCCGCAGGGTTTACCATTGGGGCTTCATTTCAATGCCGCTCTTCGTTTATCCATCACGTCAGTTGGTATTCCTACATCATCACGACGGACACAGAGCCTTTCTCCGTTGGGGATCGTCGACATAGGTACCTACAACTTTCAGCTGAACTTCAACCCCGCTGTCTCAATTGCCATCCGAGACATTCAGCCCTCCCACTATACTCCACAGGCTATCAACTCGCCTCACTCAGCTCAGCTTGGCCCTCCCTTGAATCACAGAAAAAGCAAGAGGTCGGAACACGCCACCTGTTTCGGTTGCTCGCAGACTTCTTTTCGTGATGCAGGGGGCTGCGTCTGAACGAAGGTGTCACGAAGTCGTTCTCTCTGTGCAACAGAACGATCCTTCCAGATGACCCAATCACTCATGATCTGGTCGCACAGAGTCGAGTATCATCTCCGCCAGCAATACTCGAACTTCAAAGAATATCCAGTCGTTATCCGTGTAAGAGATCCCATACTCTCGCCTTTATTTCGTTCTCTTATCCTCTCTCAATCCGTCATGATCCATTACCAACAACCCTCAAAACCGCGCATCTGCCTCGTCATCAGCCCTATGTACTCCGATGTACCTCTCACAAACCACCATCACAAGCGCCCCCATACCCCCTCTACGCCCCGCCAAACTTTCTGTTCCTGCAGTAGCGTCCTTTTGTTGGTGTCGCTGGAGCTTTCTTTCCCTTCATGAAACTTTTGCGCTGTTCCCTCCCCCCACACCTGTTCGACGAAAATTCGAACTTTTCTTCACAGTGGTTCGTTTCACACATGACAGCAACTGGAGAAAGATGTTGACACTTTTGACAACCAACCTGGTAATCAGTTAGGGCTAACCTAACGAACGTTGCGGTGGAGTATCAGGCTTGTTAGTGAGGCTTAGCAGTGCTAGGAACCCGGGTTTGCCGGTGTTGGTAAATTACACGTGGGATGGTGGATGTGTGGGTGTTTGTGGAGGTCAAGATGGAGATCCGAGGCAACAAGCTCGAAGCCCCAGGCCGCCCACAGCGCACCTCGGTCAGTGGTGGGCACTGTGCAGTTTACACAGTTCAGCCTGCCCTCGTCGAGCTCGAGAGAGACTCGAGAACAGTCATGACAGTCACGGGAGGAAGAAACGGCCGCGGCCCGAAGAACTCGCCGTCTTACACGGAACGGGTTCAGTAAAATCTATGGCTCCTTTACGGCTCGGGAGGGAGGCTGGTGTAGGACTGACGGCTAGGTGCGTGGCCGAGATACGTATATCAAAGGGTTGGTGAACGATCGACGGGCTCGCATGGACTCGGAAATGTTTGCTGCAACTTCGTCCTCTGTACCCCGGCTTGATATGCGTTCGTTGGTGGCGTTGATCAGCTGCCACCGGTACGTGGGTGGCTGGAGTGACACAAACTGAGCGCCGCCATCCACGCCGCAGGTCCTTCTGATGTTTTCTGGAAGGCTGGCAGAATGACTTTGCTTCCGCATTGCATTACTGGGGTCACACACACTGTTCGCGAAGTCAAAATATCGGATGCGCTGTAATGATGGCGATGATGATCTGTACTAGACAGCGGATTTGTCGCTTTCCAGTAACAAGGGCGACGAGACTACCACCCGGGATTGGGGAACAGGTCACGGTGCAGAAGGGTGATTATGGCAAAGTCCTGGAAGCTCAAGGTCGCAAAACCGGTCGATTGTGCCAGAGACGGCAAACCAATGTTGTGCTAAGCAATGCTAAACTGAATAATAGGAGAGGCATCCTTTCCCTAGGCGCCATTGCCCAGATGCTCTCTTCCTGCCGCACACTCGAGTATTTCCCTTGGGCTCCCGAAACCCGAATGAGACTGTTCCGAGGAGGGTGTCTGGCCGCGTTTGTCGCCAGACCTTCCTTGTGCCTGCCATCATGATGAAACTGTAATACCATGCTCGGTGATATCCCCCTAAACGCCTGTTCCCGAATGCAAAACGCAAAGCAAATTCTGCCGTTGGCACGGTCGTCTCGCGTGATCGCCGTGAATGCCAGTATGTTCATATCAATTCTTTCTCACAGTTCTCTACTCCTCCTTTGGGGTGTCCGTGACGGTTGGGAGGGGTGATGCGGTAAGGCCTACCGGCCTTGTGGCGCCCTCTTCGGAAATCGACGTGGAGCGGTGAAGGCGCGAGGCATGTGACGGCTCGTGTGACGAGGAGACGCTCCCCGTTCCTGCAGCCTCATTAAGCTGGCGTTCTGTCCGGTTGTTAGTAGTTGCTCTTTTGATTCAGTGCGTCGTGGGATTGGCTTACCTAACTCACGAATCCTGTGCTTCAGCATCTGGTTCTCCCTCGTCAACATCTGCGTCTCGGCCTGGTAGAAGGCGTTCTCGTCCCTCCCGCCGAGAAGCCAGTGCTCGCCGCTATCACCGCTGATCGAGGCCGACCGCAACCTAGGCGACGCGCCGCGACTGGGTGTCCTGGACCGGCGCTGGAGATCGGCCCGGGCCATGTCGAATGAGCTCCGGGGATGCATGCCGAAACCGGGCGAGCGAGGGAGAGAACCGGGCATACCAGTCGGATGAGCGGACTGTGACCCGGTGCTGGGTTGGTGAATAGGCAGGGGCACTGATCTGTCTGAAGCCGCCTCGTCGCTAAGGATGGCTGACTGCCCCTGTCCCTGGCCCAACTGCTGGCGCTGGACCTGGGTCTGGAGGCGCCGTATCTCCTGTAGGAGTCTGTTGACCTGGAATTCTTGTTCATTCTCGAGCTCTTGGTGGAGCTCGCCCAGGCTTGGTGTTCGGGTATGGTGCGGGTCCCAGTGCTGGGGGAGGATAAGGGGGGATCCCGAGGCGCTAGGGTTCCGGAGCTGGCCGGGGATAGATGGCTGCGTGTCTCCGACCATCTCGCCGGGCGCGGGCAGAGAAGGGTCTGCGATCTGGAGGCCCATGAGGACTTGTGAGCGACGACGGCCGGCGGTTGGGGAGTGTCGGCTTATGGACGAGGGACTCTGCGAGGTCGCTGGTCTAACGTTAGCAATGGTGTCATCAGGTGATGGCGCAAGAGATCAAGGAAAAGGTGACTCACGTCTAGCGGGTTCGTTGCGCTGGAGACCGGCGTTGAGGGTGGCAGCCGCCTGAAGGGAGATGGATCCGGACCGGGGAATTGGTGACACCGGGGTCGCATCCCCGCTTGGCCGGTGAGGCGACGGTGTGTTGTGGGTGTTGATTGCCTGCATTGTGCGCGAAGGTGATCGTATCGAAGATAGTAGTGATGGAGAGTCAGAAGTGGCACGAGGTAAAGAGTTGGTAGAGGGAGGGAGGGAGTTTAAGTCGGGAGCCATTGTCGTTTGGAACCGACGGAGAAGGATAATAGTCACGGAGCGAACCGATGACGGAACCTAGAAGAACCTAGGGTCCCAGAGGTCGTGTCGTGTCCCGCCACTAGGGATGAAGGTTACGTATATCACCGGACAGCTTACTCGCGACGAGAGTCTTGGCTGATCAGCTGGTGGTGAAGCGCCTGGAATGTTTTAGGGGTCCAACTTTGCGTGTCTGCCCGTGTCTGCGGATGCACAATGAGATAGTATCCGCAGCGTAGTTAAGTGGAGAGATGGGGAGATCTGGGGGACTCTGGATTCCGGTCTAGGGTTTAGAGTAAGGCATGATGCCGTTAATCGTCCCCAAAAGCCACAGTCATAAGTTTCTGGTGATCACTGGAACAGTTGAGAGTTGACAGGTGGAGTGTTAAAAAAGAGTGGTCGAACGACAAAAAGCTGTAGACTCGTGCGGTGAGGCGGGGAACCTTGAAGCTGCACCAACCACCCCACCTTTGCGCTTTGCCTGTTGGAGATGGCAGGCGCGTGGCAGCAGTTACATGTGCTGGGTCGTTCCTTCCCAATGCATCCCTAAACTTTCCACGTCACTGAGCATAAACCGAAACTCTGCGACACGTCTAATAAGAGGGGAAGGAAGTAAACGGGTGAATGAAATATTTTGGCCGAAAGATAGCTTCAGTGCTCTTATCACCATGTTGAGCTCTTATCTGCCCTATCGGGCTTATCTACACCTGTGGCAGGATTTCGCATGTTAGTGCGGGAACATGCTGATCGTTTCAGGTACCGCGCTAACATGCGAATTCCTACAATAGGTGTAGCGTGGCCCTGCATTATCAGCTCAACACCACACCGATGCCGCCTCATTACATCACCACCCCATGCTCAGGGTTCAACTTGGAGGGCATCGTTTGGAGGAATAATACCTCAACGAGTGTTGGCGGTCTCAGTTCCTCGCTCGTAATGCCTTCTTGCCCCTCATGAAGATGATTCCGCGAACAGTCGTGTCTCAATCCCTTACCAAAACCGCAAAGCGGTCGTTCTCCAACAATGCCTATCGACAAGCAGACTTTACCCACGCGGTAATAGGCGGCGGCGTAGTCGGCCTCGCCACAGCCCGCGCCCTAGTCCAGCACCCGTCGTCCCCCTCCACCCTCCTCCTGGAGCGCCACAACGCCGTGGGAACCGAGACCTCCTCGCGCAACAGCGAGGTAATCCACGCGGGCATCTACTACGGCGCCACTTCCCTGAAGACGGCCCTCTGCCTCGAGGGGAAGGAAAAACTCTACGCCTACTGCGAGTCTCGCGGAGTCCCCCTCCGGCGGACGGGGAAATGGATTGTTGGCCAGAACGACATCCAGGTCGAGGCCCTGGAGAGGATGTACGACTTCTGCACGAATGAGATCCACGTGCCCGTGAAGTGGGTTGGGCGGGAGGAGGCGCAGCGGCGGGAGCCGGAGGTTAAAGCGGACAAGGCGATTCTGGAGTCGCCTACTACGGGGATTGTGGACAGCCATGCGCTGATGGAGACCTTGTTGGGGGATTTTGAGAATGCCGGCGGGACGCTGGCGTTGACTTCGGCTGTTGTTGCTAGCAGGCCGCTGCCGGGGAAATATGGCGTCCCCGGCGGTGGAGGGTGGGAGCTTGATGTGCGGGATACGTCTACGGGCGAGGTATCTACCATAACGGCGGAGACAATCGTCAACTCCGCCGGGTTGGGATCCGTGGACATCCACAACATGATTGTCCCGGCAGAGCGCAGGAAGAAGATGTACTATGCTAACGGCAACTACTTCTCCTACCCTGCCTCAACACCGAAAGTCAACACCCTCATCTATCCCGCTCCGGAACCGGGACTGGGTGGACTCGGAACACATCTCACCCTCGATATGGGAGGGCGCATCAAGTTTGGCCCGGACGTGGAGTGGGTGGACTCGCCAGACGATTTGTCTGTCAACCTGGCGAGACTGCCCGAGGCGATCGAGCAGATCAAGAAGTTTCTCCCCGGGATAGATGAGACGCTGCTCATGCCGGATTATGCGGGCATCAGGCCCAAGCTGGCGAAGCAAGGAGCCGTGGCGTTAGGAAAGGGGTTTGTGGACTTTTCGATCGGGAAGGAGGAAGGCTATGAGGGGTGGGTGAATCTGTTGAATATTGAGAGTCCCGGGTTGACGAGCAGTTTGGCGATAGGGGATTTTGTTAGGAAGATGTTGTATGAGCGGTAGATACCCGGATTTTGGTGTGGTTGGGATATATTACCCGGAACCTTTGAAGCCTTCGTCGAGACTATAATCGCAGTGTCCCCTGCTCGATCACGGCACTCTGCATGAGTCACTGACTTCTGAACTTCTGATTGGTATCATATTAATTGCATCCCTTGGGGTAACGGGAAGGCTGCGACTCTGGAAGGTGCGATGACCTGATTTCCATGCAACCATCTCTTGTTTCTGTGATAGACGCCGTCCCGCCGTCTCCCATCCGGCTATCAGGATGACAAAGGAAAGCAAACGCGAAAACGGGGAGTGGTAAGTAGATGCAGCAGACGAAAAGCACCGATCATAGACAAAAGAGAGTTGCCATCAAGACATCGTCGTAACATGACAGTATAGGGTATCTCAAATCCCTCCCGCACAAACGAAACAGCTCACGTCAATGCTCACTTTCGAGCCTTCTCCTTCCCCTTCCCGTTCTCCTTAGCGCCCTTTCGCTGAGCAGGGACATCCTCCTTCGCCTCCTCCTCCACGCCTTCACCGCCGTGCTCTTCCTCTTCCTCATGCTCCTCAGCCTTGTCATCCTCTCCATGCGTCTGAACTTCCTCGCGCTTCCTCTCCTCGTCTTCCTTCTCCGTCGCCTCCCTATCCCTGACCTCCTTCTCTCGCATCTTCTTCTCCATCTCCCTCACAGTCTTCCTCTCCTCCGCCTTCCCCCTCCGCTGCTCCCGCTTATCCTCAACCACATACGGCACGCTCCTAACAACCTCCACACTCAACTTGACGCCCACCTTGAAGTGGTGAGCAGCAGCACCAAAGTGCGTCTTCGCGCTGACGTACGCCTCCCTCGCGGCAGCAGCTCGCTTGCGCGCCTTGTACGACCGCTCAGCCCGGCGGGCTGCTTGAAATGTCTGGGATGCGGCGCGGCGGTTGCTGGTCAGGGCTAGTTCTGTCCCCGAGGTGCCGGGTCGCTTGAGGGGCTGGAGAGCCGGGACGAGCTTGATTGTGTTGGTGGTGGTAGGGTCGGGAAGGGGTTTCTCTGTGATGTTGATCTCTGGGAGAGGCTTGTCTTCCAGGTTGGTTGGAGTGGTGGGTGATCGGAGAGGTTTGACCTCGGCGGCCTTTGGGGCTGGCTTCTTCCAGAAGGACATTGTAGGCGATATCTAAGAACTTCCTATAATGCGATAAATGACTGTCTGATGGGCGAGAAGCAGAACCGCATGGAAGGAGAGAGGGCTGAAAACAGACAAGAGGAGCCATGATGGCGTACACTTATACACCGGAAATCAAATGATCCTTGCTCGCCATCACTTCCAGAATTCATGCGGAATACATGCACATCCCTGGCTGAACGAACCACAGATCAGGGTAGTTCAGGATGTTTCTCCAGATGGAGGGCGTTTGGCGATGTAAAGCATAAAGTCCAATTAAACGCGTTTCACAGTCCAGCACTCGAGAACCTGCCGCGGCATTGGACCCCTATGCACGAAGAAACAACATCTGACGCGCATGTTCAATATCTCGGGTAAACATTTGAGCTTCAATGACGTGTGCCCCATGTTATGAGGATGAGATGATTGCTGTGACAGGTGGTGTCAGTGAACCTGGAAGAACAATGGAAATTGGCATTCTGGATGGCCGGCTACCCTAACCCTGAGATCTTCAACTCTTTGTCAACACCCATGTCCCGTGTTCAGGATGCAGCGCGGGATGTGCATGTGGATAACGTCAGTGGTTGTCGAAAGCTTCCATAATGCCAATCCCGACCCCCGGCCGCTGTCGAAATAAACCCCCAGCGGACCCCCCCACCCCACACTTGGTGAAATCGCCCAAGCATTTTTGTTGAATTGTGTCCATGTCGTTTCTTGCCATGTGACAAACATTGAAGAATTAATGACTCGCCTTCTCTCGGTGTACGACTCAAGATACCTCCTTAGTCCAGGAACCCTGTAACATCAACAGCCAGGGCAGTGACGTCGGCCCAACGGAATAGCGTCCGGTGTTTACATATCTCCTGAAGCTCAAAGTTCAAACTTCCTTCCGAAGCTCGCTTACTCTCGGCAGCGGGAACCCCTCGATACCCTCAACCCCTCTACACCGACATTGATGGACCGCATATAGAAGATATACTTGGGAATTTGGACTTGAATTTTCTTTTGTTGCGCCGGACTGTTTGGGCAGAAACGGTCATGAGTACTTCAGCCGAGCCCTTGGGAGAGATCCCCGGCGGCGGCGAGAGCAATGTGCGCAAGAGGCATCAGCCGTCATCTTCAAAGTCAGATGAAGCTCGTGTGGAGCCATCTGACGTTGTAGCTGCCCTCAACGCCGACCCCAAGGTCAAGAAGACGTATGGACGGACTCCAGATGGAACAGGTATGCTTCCCTACTGCGGAGAAGAAGCAAGATGTAACGACGAGAGGATGCGCTAACCAAGTCCCCCGGCTCAGTCTTCATCGTCCCGACCACCCATGACATGGTCTCGCAGCTCCTCGATCCCCGTCAACCGAAGAACCTATCCGATGTCATCGTACTCGTCATCCTGGCCTTGCACATCGCCGCCGCATACTACCTCCCCGCGAGCCTCCGACGACCAGTCTTCGCTGCCATCTTCCTGTTCTGGAGGGCGGCGTATAACATCGGCATTGGGTTTCTCCTAAGAGTTCAGTCCAACCACAAGCTGCTCGTAACATGGGCCAAGAAGTGGAAGCTGTTCGAGAATCCCTCGACCGGCAAGAACCCGCGACCATGGCTGTATAAGCTGCTCAAGAGGGAGCTGGAAGCGAAGATCCCAGAGGACTACGAGTTCGAGAAAGCCCCCATCGAGTACAACACCTGGCTTACCTTCCGCCGCGTTGTCGATCTGATCCTGATGTGCGACTTTGTCTCATACTGCCTATTCGCTATTGTCTGTGGTCACAAGCCTGAGGGGGAGAACATCCTCATGACTTTCTCTCGCTGGGCGGTTGGTATCATCCTGGTCGGATTCAACCTCTGGGTCAAGCTGGACGCGCACCGGGTCGTGAAGGATTACGCCTGGTACTGGGGCGACTTCTTCTATCTTATTGACCAGGAGCTCACATTCGATGGTGTATTCGAGATGGCACCGCATCCCATGTACTCCATTGGTTACGCCGGTTACTACGGCATCTCCATGATGGCGGCCAGCTACGACGTACTGTTCATCTCCATCCTCGCACACGCAGCCCAGTTTGCGTTCCTCGTCGTTGTCGAGAATCCCCATATCGAGAAGACCTACAATCCGCCCCCGCCCCGCGTCCGGGCCGACTCGACCATGTCCGACTTCAACAGCCAGGCCAGCGAGCAGCTCTCTGATGCTGGCTCCTTCTCACCTAGCAAGCCCCTCAGAGAGACCCCGACGCCTGTTCATAACCTTCTGGGCCTGCGCAACCTCGATCTTTTCCGCACAACTGATTACTCAGTGATCTTGCTCTTGAGCTACCTTGCAGTCCTCACTGTCGCCACTCCCAACACGCGTCTGGTCCAAGGTCTCTTTGTGGCCCATGCATTGCTGTGGCGCTTGTGGTATTCGGTCGGCCTGGGCATTATTCTAACCCTGCAGTCAGAGGACAAGATGTTCACCCGCCACTTCCTCAAGTTCGGCGAGAGCGCGGGCGAAGCCTGGCGGCAGTGGAAGGGCATGTACCACCTCAGCAACGCCCTCTGCCACGGCTCCTTCATCGCCGCCTGCTGGAAGATGTACTCCTTCCCCGAAGACTGGAGCTACGGCTGGGTCCTCCTCAAGCACGTCATCGGTCTCGGCCTCGTCGCACTCCAAATGTGGACCGCGAGTAGCATCTACGAGTCCCTCGGCGAATTCGGCTGGTTCTACGGCGACTTCTTCTTCGACAGCACGGGCAAGCTGACCTACAAGTCCATCTACCGGTTCCTCAACAACCCGGAGCGCGTTTTCGGCACTGCCGGTCTCTGGGGAGCCGCCCTCATGTCTTGGAGCAGGTCCATCTTCCTGCTTGCCATTACAGGCCACCTCCTAACTCTCGCCTTCATCTCGTACGTCGAGAAGCCGCACATGCAGAAGATCTACGGCCGCAACCTGCGGCAAGAAGCTGGTCTCACCAAGTTCATCAAGAAGTCCCTCCCCCCTCCCGCCAAGAAGTGGCAGCAGAGTGTCGACCGCGTCCTCGACGAGACTAGGCACTTCGTCGACGACTTCGTTGAAGCCGCCCGCAGCAAGCTCGCCGCCGGCTCCTCCACCATCGTAAAGGACACCACGGCTCTGTTCAACAAGTACCCCGCTCGCCTGACCATCATGCGCATCGCCCCCGATCTGGCCGGCTTCGACCCCAAGCACTACTCCCTCTCCATCGAGGGCACAGCTCTATCCGCAGACGACGAGAAGGCAACCGGCATGGAAAGCGTCAACGCCCGTGTGCCCAAGGGCGTCAAGACCAAGGTCTTCGAGTACGGCGCCCCGATCCACGTCAAGTGGGCCGCGCCCGCGAACCACAGCAGGAAGGACTGGATAGGCCTCTACATGGTGACGGACAACCGCTCTAGGGAAGTAACGGAGGTCTCGTCCCTGGGCCGCTGGACGCCCACCTGCAGGGGAGTGTACGATACAAGCGACGACAGTGGGATCCTGTCGTACGACGAGCCAGTGGCGAAATCCGAGATCGACCTTGTGTCCGGCGAGATGGTCTTCGAGGGCGACAAGCTGTGGTGGACGCAGGGCGTGTTCGAGTTCCGCTACCACCACGACGGGGCGCACAACGTCATGTCCATCTCTGAACCGTTCGAAGTGCGCATTGGGAGGTTCGACGAAGGGGACGTGGAGGTCGACTCGATGGGTGTGTATGAGAAAGCTGTCGAGTCGAGTCTTTTGCCCATTGTGCGTAACTGTCTGGACAGGGATCCTAACACTGCGCCGGGCACGGTGGACGAGCCCTTTGGCAGCCTCGTGGAAAGGGATAGCAAGTACGCTAGGCGCGTGGTGTATGCGATCCGTCACATGTTTGGCATTGAATTTGCGCCTGCTGTCGTGCCGGCGGATGGGAATATTAGGAAGCTGGCTTGGAGGATATGTAACGCTAAACAGGTTTTGGTGAGTCTACCCCAAGAGAAGATGTCAGGAGAAGAAGGCGAAGCTAACTTTGAGACAGGCGCCGTATAGCATGTCAAGGTCGAGAGGAGCCACTACACCGGTTACTGAGAAGTTTCCGGAGTTGTAAGGTGTTCAGATCAGATGGTTGGGGGTTTCAATTAGGGGAGCATGCTTGAGGAATGGTTTGCGCGGGAGGAGATACCCAATATAGATTTGGTGGGGGAAGTAAGGTTCCAGGTTGTGCATAGAAAGGCTCAAAAGAATAAGCTCGGCAGATAGTATATATGAAGCCATTGCCATGATCGAGGTCTCAGTCTGTCTATGAGAGAGCTTCTGAGCCTAGCCCCTTACATGACTAATGTAAGGTAAGGTACCCCGTAGTCTCACCGCCTGGGGGCGTTGCGTGTTACGGAACCCACAGACTCCAGGAGCCATTTTGCAAGCCCGTCCGCGCGATTAGCGGCTCACTACATCATTAAACATGTTCAAGCGCCAGTGGTTTAGTGGTAAAATCCATCGTTGCCATCGATGGGCCCCGCGTTCGATTCGCGGCTGGCGCATTGGAAATTCCTTTTTTAATTCTTTTGCACTTTTCTTTTGGGTAAAACTCTTGTCCGGAAACAATGGGCAAAGATTTTCAGGGTCCGCCGCCTTGCATATTTCATGATCCTAGCTTTATCGGAGAGCCGATAAGGCCGCTGCCCCGCGATCCGCTAGAAATATTTCTGGTCAACCCGACTTTCACAGGCCAAACGGGCAAGCTCACTCTTTGACATCTTGACGTCCTCACTTTGAAACTCTACGTGCCTACCTATCTTATCTTCTACTCTCCTAGAAGGACCAACCTTCGAGCCGCCAAAAAATGTCTCCCTCCGCAGACACCCCGGCCAAAGACACGGCCCGCACGATCGCCTCCCTCCGCGCCAGCCTCTGCTCCGAGTCGACGCCCCTCGCGATCCGCTTCCGCGCCCTCTTCTCCCTCAAGCACCTCGCCCACCAGGCCACCGACCCGAAGGAGGCGCACGCCGCCATCGACGCTATTGCCGCCGCCTTCGCCTCCCCCAGTGCGCTGCTCAAGCACGAGCTGGCCTACTGCCTGGGCCAGACGGGGAAGGATGTCGCCGCGCCGTATCTGAAAACGGTGCTGGAGGATTTGCAGGAGGACCCGATGTGCCGGCACGAGGCTGCCGAGGCGCTGGGTGCGCTGGGGGATGCGGGGAGTCTGGAGGTGTTGAAGAGGTTTAGGGATCGGGAGGGGGAAGAGGTTGTGGTTAGGGAGACCTGCGAGATTGCGATTGATAGGATTGAGTGGGAGAATAGCGAGGAGAGGAAGAGGGAGAAGTTGAGGCAGAGGTCGGTCTCATTTCTTTCTATTGGTTTGGGGTCTATGCTAATTACGGATGATCAAGTGACTTCGCTTCCGTCGACCCGGCACCACCACTTCCCGAATCACAAAAAACCGTCGAAGACCTCGAGCAGACACTGATGGACACCACACTCCCCCTCTTCCTCCGCTACCGAGCCATGTTCGCCCTGCGAGACCTCGCATCCCCGCCAGACCTCCCCACGGCCGTGCCGGCGGTCAACGCGCTGGCCAAGGGCTTCGCCGACCCGTCCGCGCTGTTCCGGCACGAGATCGCGTTCGTGTTCGGCCAGCTCTCGCACCCGGCGTCCATCCCGGCGCTGACGGCCGCGCTGAGCGACACCGAGGAGGCGAGCATGGTGCGCCATGAGGCCGCCGAGGCGCTGGGCAGCCTCGGGGAGGAGGAGGGCGTGGAGGAGGTGCTGAGGAAGTTCCTGAACGATAAGGAGCGGGTCGTGCGGGAGAGCTGTATCGTCGCGCTGGATATGGCGGAGTATGAGAAGGCCGGGGAGGTGGAGTATGCGCTTATCCCTGAGGTTGCTGCTGGGTCGACTTGATGGTTTGGAGTTACACGTAGCTTATTACAGCTCTGGACAGGATATTTTCGGCGTTTATGGTGGCCAAAATGTTTCTCTGAATTTTGAACGACTTGCTGGTGCTGGGTATAAGATAGATAATAGGTGACGTCGTAGGCAGGCGCAATCAGTTGTTCATGCTCCACCTAGAGAAGAAGTTAGCAATTGGATCTTCATGAGTTCGGTGACGTGGTGTCCGTACTTGTGACCACACTCGCAGTTGTAGATAATCGTCGAGCCTTCATCTGCACTGCGCATCTGCACTTCCGTGTACCGAATACCGATCGTACCGCACTCGGGGCAGTCCATGTTCGGGTCGACCTGGCTCGTCTGGATCTTGTGCCTCTCGACTGTTTGCGTGGTAGACAGTTTCTGCCTGAGGAGTGAAGGAAAGTCGGAGGGTTTCGTCCTTGTTACGATCGTCTTAGAGGCGGTATCTATTTTGTCTCGTTTAGCATCGACAGGAACAGAAGTCGAAAGGCGCGAAGTTACACACCTTTGTTCTCGGCACCACAGCACTCGCAGTGCAGGATGTTCTTCTCGCTTCCTTTGGAAGCGGGCAAGAGGTTGCCGCAATCCGTGCAGAAGATGAGAGAGCCAATTGCCGCCATTGCGATGTCTTGACTGGGTAACCGGCGAGAAAGTTTGGCTGAAACAAGCAAGACAAGTGCAAGACAACATCAAACTTGAAGAAAAAGAAAGTTGGAGATCGTCAATCAAGTTGAGCTTTCCGTTTGCGACAACTTTTTGGGATCCACTGACCACTAAGGCAAGGCACGGCCCCACCTCGACCTGCAACGCGGAACTAGCGAGCCAATAGAACTGTAGGAAACGGGGCCCCTTGCTCTGGGCAACCCGGGGAAAGAGTGACAGGGCTTCCACTTAGCGCAAGGCTGGGGAGCTGAACCAAACGGAGTTCCTGCCTTCTCTCCTTTGGCCTTCACGCAGCCGGCAACTCCAACTTAGAGTTCAACCTCGCGCACTTCAACCTTACCTCAACCTCAAGTCGCCCGGATCACTTCTTCACCAGGGGTTGTAATTCGCAAGCGACGACGATACCGACCTCAACCGGTTGGTGATGTCTCTCATTCTTCCAGAGGACTAGCCCCGTCACATTTCGCATTCGCTTCCAGCCTGGTAGAATGCAAGTTCCCGCCGACAACAAACAACCTCGTTTTCTTCTCCGAACCATGAATTGAGATCTGGCGGTCTGCTCTGCTCTCGCAATGCCTGACCCCCGAGCGGGGTACGCCAACGGCGTGCCAAACGGCCGCCACCAGCCGCATCGGCCTTCACCCTCGTCGCAACATGCTCCGGATTCTTCCCGGCAGGACGCCTTCAGTCGCCCGTTTACCATACAGGAAGCTCTGCCCTACACGCCTTTTACATCGATCCCACCAATACACTCAGGTACGAAAACACCAATGTCTTGTTGCTCCGTCTTCTTGCTGTTGCGTACTAATGGCACGACCAGACATAATCCCAACTCCGAACCTCGGGTCTGCGTCACCGGCAACCGACCTAACAGATGCTATCTCGACGGCTGACTTTGACGCCCTAAACGCCGAACTGCGCAACGGGCAACCTCCTTCGAAACGCTTGGAGCAGGCAATAGCAAGCTTCCATAATCTCTTGGATCCGAGACTGTTGCCAGAATAGTGCGTATATGGTCTTATTACAAGGAAGGCAGGCACGACTGACAATTTCTTAGCAAATTCAAGGTTAGTCCGAAGACCAGCTTCGGTCCTTCTATACTCGCTCCAATGGGGAACAATCTCTCGGGTTTCTCGAAGCTGGTCGTCGACCAGACCGCCGTCCCCTTCCGGTATCCCACCCCGGATACACCAGGTCCCGCCGCCACAAATGGACATCCGACACCAGCGCCTGTCGCGCAACAGAATTCTCCCTCAGTTCGTAAGGCAGACAGACCAAAGCAGAGCCCCAAGCAGAGCTCGATTGCGGAGCTTAATAGGCAAGCGCACGCGCAGAATGCTCAGAGTGCTGCTAAGTTTGAGCTTATCTTGCCGAGTAAGAAACAGCTTGATGGGACAGCCGCTCTTCACCGGACAGGAACACCGCAGAACAGGCAGGTGACTCCGGTGACCCCAGCTGCCTCCACACCAGGGCCACAGACCGCTTTCACACCAGCAACACATGCTCCTTCTGTTCCCATACCACCAGCCCCTCAGGCCAGGTCACGGACAACCCCGGATGGACCGATAGAAGACACCATTGTCGTCACCCCTCAGAAAGAATGGCAGCCGATCCCGCAGGTTCCCACAGCAGAGCCTCCGCGAGCTCCATCGCAGACGCCAGGCACACCCTCAAAAAGCATCTCACCCTCCAAAGGCACACCATCGAAAGGCAAGATAGCAATCGAGCTTCCTCGTGCCAAGCTCAACAAGAGTGAGTATATGGTAGTAGCAGATGCGGCGGACGAGCCGGACTCCTTATCCTCGCGGAAGCGAACACGTGAAGAATACGACAAAAACCGGGACCTGCTCGGCCACGGTCTCGGTCAACGGGAAAGGTCAAACGCAGCATTCGACAATCTGAGGCGGTGCTTACAAGACATCTTCAATGCTGAGCAGCATGCAGTCGACTATCGCACAAACAACGAGCTCATCTACTTCAGCCTGGACGGAGAGCCTACTCTTTCATCTTCCGCCCAACAGAAGGTCCAAACTCTGCTGGCAAAGTCAATTGAGCTGGACTGCTTCAAGCAAGTTCCACTCAACGACCTGCTCCATGTCGTACGTCTTAGCGAAGGGACTCTGAAGCATGCAGAGAGTCTCGACCTCAAAATCGACGAGGCTTGGGGTGCCCCAGAGGTTGAACTCTGGCTGCAAATCCTGCCCGAGGTCGACGCGGGACTGAAAGCCGCCAGAACTGCGCTGCGAATGATGTGCGGAGGCCGCGAGGACAAGCAGCTTTACTCGGAGGGCACCATTCAGCTGGCTCTGGACCTCTTCAAGCACGTATTGGATGGAATAATAGTTCCGCTGGCCGAGCTGAGGAACACTGGCGAGATCTTCAAGTTCCTCTCGCGCCAAAGAGAGAGGATCGGACACGTACTCACCGCCTCTCAGCGGCTCTTTACTCTGATGACTACGTTGATCTCAACAACCGACACCTCAGAGACCGTCATGAACACCCTGGAGTTCGCCGCTTCTCGCCTCGTCTTTGTGGAGACCGCTCATTCTGAAAAAGACTCGGTGGTTGAGATTCACCGGTTTGATAGCCTGCGCCTGGTTGCCATGGATATGCTCTCACAAGTGTTTCTTTTGAATCCTGCTCAACGCCAGGGCATATTCGACGACATTCTCACTTCCCTGGAGAAACTACCTGTCGGCAAGCAACGAGCGAGACAGTTCAAACTGGTGGATGGAACAAGCATCCAGCCCGTATCAGCCTTGATCATGCGCCTGGTGCAGGCCACGGGTGGCAAAGTGGACGATTCGAAGACGAGCAATCGTGCGGCCGCCATGCTCTCCATGGACGATGGCGAGGAACTCCCTCTAGATGGCGGTCCTCAAGTCCGCACCAGCAGCTTCACTGTCAACACGGAAGAAGAAGGTGCTCAGGACCATTCGGCTGCTATTCAGGAGCTCCAAGACTTCGTGACCCCCTTGGTGGAATCTGCCAGAGCCAACGCAGGGTACGTCATCAACTTCATTGTTAAGCGTGCGTTGAAGTCGACCAAGACGGGAGACACCCCCTACCGGAACCTCCTGGACCTCTTTGTCGAAGATTTTACGTCCTGCCTCCAGAATCCCGATTGGCCCGCTGCGGCGCTCCTGTTACGGATTCTCGTCATCATGATGTCGAACATCGTCACTGGAGAGAAGTCATCTGCACCCTCGAAGAACATGGCACTCGAAGTATTGGGCGTCGTATGCGCTGCCATCTCGAAGTTGCGGTCGTATGTTCGCAAGACGGCCAACTCACTGGATAGCACCGAGGGAGGCGACCTGGGCATGTTCCTGGCTGACCTGGGTATTGCCGCTCTCGAAAGGAAGAACCGACCGGAACTGATGGTCTCATGGGCAGGGCCGTACCGTGCGGCTCTGGAGAACCTCGAGGAGCGTCATTCTGAGGATCCACATCTAGGCAGTGCCATATCGTTCCTGATCTCGGACTGGGCGGACAACGCCTGCAAGGCCTATAACGCCTGCGACGACGACGACGACAAGGAAAGAGATCATAAATATGGGCAGCTTGCATACAGGCTCCGCATGATGATTCAAGACCGACGATGGCTTGTTCAGGAGTATTCGTTTAAGAGCGTCTCTGGCAAGCTTGCTCGACTTTCATACGCCATTACCCTCCTGCGTTCGCAGCTTTGCGAGGCGTTCAGCCACGTCCTAACCCTGCTGCTCGATGCCATGACCAGCGACCAGGCCACGGTGAGGAGCAAGAGTCTCAGGAGCATCAACCAGCTTTTGGAGACTGATCCTTCGCTACTGGACGGTGAGTCGGTGGTCATCCAACGCATCATGCAATGCTTGGTCGATTCATCCACCCAGGTGCGAGACTCGGCACTCGGTCTGATCGGAAAATGCATCACCATGCGCCCAGGACTGGAGGATCGATTGGCAGCGACTGTTGTTGAGCGATTCACCGATACTGGAGTCGGCGTGCGGAAACGGGCCATGAAGCTCGCGAAGGACATCTACCTCCGCAATCCCAGCAAGGTTGTGAGGAGCGACATCGCCAGCGCTTTACTCCATCGCGTTCAGGATCCTGAGGAGAGTGTCAAGGAACTTGCTCGCCAGATGATAGAGGAGATCTGGTTTACACCTTTCCACAAAGGAGAAACGTCAGCAGCCGCCAAGATCTCCCTTGCCGACCACGTTGCCCTCATGGTCCAGACGGTTAAACGCGGCAACGTCAACTTGCCAAACGTGCTGGATAAGGTCATACAAGCTATGCTTGCGCCGAGCTCGAAATCTGCTTCTATCACGTCGGAGGTCTGTGCCAAGTTCGTGGAGAGCATGTTTAGTATGGCGAACAACTCCGACTCGGATGATTCATCAGTTGCGGGCAGTGATGCCCTTCAGGTGCTGATGATCTTTGCAAAGGCGGACCCGAGTCTGTTCACCTTCGAGCAAATTTCTCTGCTCAAGCCTTTCATTGAAAGCATCGAGACTGCCGACAATATTCCGGTTATGAGGGCCGTCATTGTCATCTACCGCCGCGTTCTGCCCCAGCTTTCAAAAGTTCACCGACCCTTCCTTGAGTACGTTCGCGCGAAGTTGACGCCGGCTATAAGGAAACTGACTCGGTCACTCCTGGACGATGTCTTTGCATGCCTCTCCATCATCAGCGAACTGCTGGAGAGCAAGGAGCAGTTGGCGCGACTTGTGATATCGGTCATCAATAACATCAAGAAGATGACCGCCCTCAACCCCAAGCAAGTAAGCGAACTGAGCATGAGACAGTTTGAAAGGTATTGCCTGATAGCTGGCATGGCTGGCAAGCATTGCAATCTCGACTCAGCCCTCGACACATTCAAGGCACACTTTCCTCAATGGAACGGGACCTCTGTCTCGTCGCTCATGGTGGCTGTGATGGTGGGTTTCACGGCCCCCGAGTGGCCGATGGATATGAGGAAAGCGGCACTTGATGCGGTTGGCCTCGTTTGTCAGTCGTGGCCTAAGAACTACAACACTTCGGGCGTATACAACGCTTTCCGGAAAGTGTTTGACGAACAAAACCCAGCGCTGGAAGCCCTCATTCTGCAGGGGCTCAAGGAGTTCTACCTTGTCGAAGAGCAGCGGTCCGAGCTCGCAAAGTCCGAAGAGGCCCCGGGCAAGGCGGCAGAGAACTCGAAGAAACGTGAGCTTACGGTCATGGGCGGTACATCGCATGACGACGCGGCAAGTGCCACCACCCAGCGCTTCCTGTCGGACTTCACGCGCATTTGCTTGGCGTCACAGGGCACACTCGCGTTCCTGGCAACTGAGGTCCTAGCCAGCATCAACAGGCAAGGAATCGTTCACCCCAAGGAGACGGGCGTCACATTTATGACGCTAGAGACGTCACCGGTCTCACAGTTCTATGAGACTGCGTACCTGGGACACAAGATGCTGCATGAGAAGCATGAGTCTGCGGTCGAGCGGGAATACGGCCGAGCGCTTCAGTCGGCTTTCAATTATCAGCGAGATGTTGTCAAGGATCCACGAGGCGCCACCGTCGACCCCTTCGTCGCGAAATTACATCTTTGGATGGAGGTGCTGAAGGTCAGCAATTCCCAGAAGAAGATTAAGTTCCTGGAGAAACTATGTAGTCTGGTGGATTTCGACTTTGCGAAGCTCAACGTATCTGAGGAAGTGCCGCCTCAGCTACAATTCTCTCAGTTCCTCATCGAGAACATTGCTTTCCTGGAATACAACACTATCGGGGAAGTACAAGCTGTGGTCGCCTCAGCCGAGAAGATGTTCAGCACAACAGGAGCCCCTGTCGCGCACGCCATCGAGTCGGAAGTCTTCAACATGCGAATGGACGTGATCACCGAATCCCAGGTCGGTGGGGATGGGCAACCAGCGCCATTCGCACCCACGGTGGACATCATGCGCCTCAAGCAGCTGACGGTCGCGTCCATGATTCTTCTCGCGCTCTGGGAGGCCCGCACATACCTGCGCAAGCTCTACGGTATGGGTACCACACGCCGGGATCCGAAAGCGAAGGCTCTGGCGAAGGATCTCCACAGGGCACCCGTCAAGGTTCAGGGTGTCACAGGGGACAAGTTCTGGGAAGACATTGGTCAGGTCATGACTTCGCTGTCGTCTAGGGAGCGTATGACGGAGACATGCCGCCAATTCGTCGAGCTTATGAACGTCGACCGCGAGCTGAAGATTGCGGATGAAGACGAGGAGATGAATGGCGAGGACCCGACCACCCCTAGCCAGGATGAGGACGATGAGGAAGCGGGCTCCGTCAACACCCCTGCACGCGGCCGCAAGCGCAAGGCTCTGGCAGCCACACCATCGGGCAGGAAGAAGCGCGCCCGGTCCAGCTCACAGCAACCCCGGAAGCGTGGGCGTCCTAAAAAACAGCCTTCCGTGAACATCGACATGGATGCCGAGGGCGAGCTCGACGAGGAATGGATGTGAACGGGTATTTCTTTTTCTTCCCACTTTTGCTGGCCTGTATTATCTCTTTATTTGCTTTACCCAAAAAATCGCGGGAGTTGGAAGGCGCAAAAAGCGAGGCACGAGACACGGAACTGAAAGAGACAACTTCATTATGACTAGACCATGGCTGGGGAATGCCTATGGGAGGGGTTTTGCGGGTTTACTGGCGTTTTACAACTAGTGGCTAGGTCCAGGGTGGTGATACCCACTGGGGGAATTGGGATTTATCTGGTCGCGGAACGCGTCTTGAGACGTCGCACAGGGAGTTTATCTTCGATGGAAAAGCTACTTCATGTGCTATATTTGTCCTCCTTGTCGGTGACACTGCTGGGTTCGTTAATATTGATCTTCCCCGCATGAACTGTTTCCATTCCCTCGTTACGACCTCCAGGGTCCCGTTCGACGTCGACCTCACAAGGGTTGGCATCCGGGGTCACCGCCTTCTCGGAACAAACCTCGAGTCTGGGGGAAGCCAGCCTGCTACCAATCTTCAACCCATCGCGATCAAGCAACCTTGACCCCCAACTTGGAGAGCTTATCTGCCCACCTTTTCAAGCCTGAAACCGTTTGCTCCCGAGCGCCTTGACGCTTACCGCTCGCGCCAAAGCTGGAGATGGTGTGCTCGAAACCCGATACTAATGAAGTGTTAATAAGTGATCCCCCTGTCTATTTGCTGCTTTACGGCTGGGATTGCGACGTCCCAAATGCGACTGTACGACGACCAGCATTAACCAGGTTGACGGGCGTATGTAACGCTAAGGGTCCGTTTAATATCGGTTGAAGCTCCAGGGTCTGTCTGTCTGGTGTAAAGGACTCTTTTGCATTTTGACATTAAGGGCAGCTTCAGCGGAGAACACCATCAACTCGAAGTCAAAGTTGGGTATCACGCTTGGGATAGAACTTCAAAGAATCTTACAGGCAGAATTCAATCCCATTGACACTCGCCTACGTTTCTTCAGTGGAACAACAGCGACGATGTTCACCGGCGGCGCTTTTTTTCAGCTCCCCTCAGTCCCGCGTCTACTAGTGCGCTGCACCCGTCCAATATTCTTCGCCTACTAAGGTTCAGTTAGCAACGTCGCTTTGTTGGCGTTTGGCGGGCAGGCTAGAAACCAGCCACGGCGGAAAAAACATAGAGATAAGACATCGCATCATCGACACACCGGTCTCTTGTTTGGGTGGGAGTCAAAGGGCGTTTGCACCGTTCCTTGTTGGGCTAGCTCTTGAGGCTTGCGGTTTAAGAGACAGAGGAGCGGTGACAGCGTGGCATTGCCTGGGCAAGACATTGATTGCAAGAAAGGGAGGGGGGACTAACAAGAAGAAAGAACACTGTGGAGTTAGCTGAACGGTATACAGTTGACATGTCTCGGTTTTCGGGGAGAATCAAGTTTCAAGCCCGCCCGGCACCATCGTTTGGAGGTTTTTGTTCGTATCGAGGATGGGATGGGATGGGATGGTGCTTGTTTTCTCTCAACACTCTATTCTCTTGTAGCACCAGACAGCCTTTCGAGTTGGGATCACTCCTCTTTCTGATCCAAGGTCGCTGTTTAGAAAGAAAAGATGAAACTTGCTTGGAAGGACCTTGGAAACAAACGCTCAAAGACGACCCGTTTGGCAGCTCGTATTGGCCGGTGCGAGATACTCGGATCGTTCGGACTATGGCATGGCAGCCGGGATAAAGCCTGGATAGCATCGGGCTTGGAAACGTGGTACTACACACAGCTTATTACAACTGTGCATTGTGAGCTGTCGATTCTGCAGGGCCTTATGCATGCGAGGTTGGGAACATTGCTGAGGTCCAGGCTGGGAGCTGCTATCCGGCTTCAAGCGTGGAAGATAGGAGTTGTGGATTGCAGACAGAAGATACTGCAGTCTGCATGCCGTCAGCTTTGCGCCGGTGCTGATGGATGATATGTACGCATGCCTGCATTGCTACCGCAGGGCCGGAAGGGTGGCCTATCAGTTAAGGTACGTGTGTGGTTCTGGCGCTCCTAGGCGTGCTGAGCTGCAGTTCGAATCGCATGTTATGCTGTCAAAGACCTGTTTTATCTGGGTGGGTGGAGCTGTCTTTCAGTCAGAGGCCATAATGTCAGCTCACGCGAGAATGTTATTGCCAGTTGAAGCTTGTGATCGATAAGGGGGACTGTCGCACAATTCTTCGTTGCGGGCCGTAGCTCGTGCTGTTCCTACCTCGTCCGTTCTTGGCCCCTTGGTTTTTAGTCAAGGATGACGCTGTCACGCTGTCAGACATGTGGCTTACCTGTGGACACCTCCTTGCCCCTGGATGATCGATTGTACACACCGTGTTTGGCATCATTCCGGCCAAAGGAGCCGGGATTCGTGATCTTCATGTGCTAGATGTGCCCTGGAGTACTAGTCAGATCCCAGGGGAAAGTCGACGCTGACGATCTGACCATCCCGAGGTGTGGGTGGACAGGGACGTGCGTGGGGGCCGCTTCTCGTCCGGCGAGGGTGGTGATGGTTTCGCACTTTCTTGAGAGGTGCCTGCTATTCGAGATGTCTCTACGCTGGTAGATTTGCCATGCATATTCTGTGGGATAGGCTAGCTAGATGACCAGAAAGACCGTCCTGAAGACCTACGTTCTAATGCTAAGCACACAAAGGTCAAATAAATGAGTGATGTCGTTAAAAGTAAATACGGCTGCCCGAGTCGTAGTAAAGAGAAACAGGCCAAGACGCTGTAATGTCACTAAAGTTGCTCTTGCCAGTATCTTCTCCCGCCCAGTATCCCCGTCTTGCCTGTCTAGTATCCCCAGTATTTCCTTCCTTTCCATATTTGTCTTTCCTCCCGAGCCGAATAGCAATAGCAAAGTGTTCGTGGACAAGATTGCTTTTAACGCCCTGTGTATTCGAAAATGGTCCTTCTTATATGCTGAGTAGATGTTTGCACGATGTCCCTTCGTTGCGGGTGATGTGGGTGCTCGACACTAAGTGACGGTCCCTGGACGAGGCCTGTCGAGCTGGAGTGTGCGTGTCCTAGTCCTCGCGAATGGCGGAAATAAACATTAAATGAAACTGTATTCGTGGTGTCCAACAACGCCCAGCGCCGCGAGTCAATATCCGTAACCTAGGAAATAAGCGGGTGCTGCCCGCGATCCATGTCGCTGCTGGTGCGAGCCAAGCCGAGTCCGTTCGATACGGTTGGAATTCATCGAACGTTCCATGCAGAACGTAGTCTCGCTCCACAGGGGCTAAACCGCAACCGGAGTCTTGCTGCTTCGGAGGGACCACCGGTTCTTCTTGACCGTCGTCTCAGCTTTGGCAAGCTTCGCGCTTGGGTTCTTGCTCAGCTTCCCCTTCTTTTGATGGGTGGGGATCACTGGAGCTTGCGGGGGCGAGAGGACCGATTCGTCGAACTGCGTCGGGAGCGCGTATGTCGGGGTCGGGGTGATTGTTGCGCGGACCTCGTGCTTCGGTGACACCGGGGAGACGTTCCTGTGAGTGGCTTCGGATATGTTTGAAACGATTGGCTCGAGCTCGGTGAAGCGGGCGGTTTTGACGCTTCTTCGAGAATCTCTGCGGGTATTTTCAGGTCGAGTTGCAGCTGGGGTTGGTCCTGGGGCAGTGACAGCCGTTCCAATCTCTGGCAGATAGTTGTCGAACTCTTTCGCTGGGATCGGGCCGGCAACCTCTTCCGGGATTGGCAGCCGTGGCGGACTGCCCCGTGATACTGGGTATGGGACCATGGTAGCAGAACTAGCTGCAGTAGAGGTTGCGACGCTGGCGCTAGAGCTGGGCGATGAGATTGTAGGATGAGATAGAGGAGCACCGAAGTGCATAGCTGGGAGAGCTGGAACAGGAGGGATGCCAGCTGCGGTTGGTGGTAGACTTGTAGCCCGCGGGCCGCTGCTTTGCTTCTGAGACACATAGTTGCTCCTAGCTTGCGACATGTACTGCTTCGCTGTTGACGGATCTGAAATTCTTCGTGGGTTGCTCGGGTGCAGGCGGTGGAAGTAGTCCACTTCGCCAGTTGCGCGAGGTGAATTGGAGCCGGAGGATGAACCAGAAGACCTGGCTGGCGGAGCTCCCGAGCTGTGCTTGACCGGTTTCATCTCTAAGTCGTCCTGAGAACTGGTAGAGTTGTTGGAACTGCCTACTGGCGATGCTCCTGAGGGTCCGCTAGTCGCCACTCCCTCGATGGGATAAGGGCCGAATGAGACCTTGCTGGATGTACGGCTGGCCCGGCCCGAGTCAACCATGATTCTCTCAACCTCTTTGCCTTTCAGCGAAGCTGCACTGCTTTCCATTGGCGTGTAGACGACCTCTCCTCCGTGATGACTCCAGCCAGGCTGGACACTCGTGTAGCTGTAGGCACGAGGCATTGTCTGGACCACCGGGCTCGCATATTGTGCAGGGTAGGATACGTGTGAGAGCGCGCTGTTGACCCGAGGAAACCCAACGTGGACTGGTGTTGATGTTCCCGACATGCCCATACCGCTAGCCGTCAGCATACTCCTCCGACGGTTTTGCTCCATGATCTTGGGTCGATCTTCCTCCCTACAGCCTGCCGGCCCTGCGGACATAGCATCGGTCGCAGCATGTCGAGGAACATGCTTGTATGGTGTTTTGGCTGCCTCTGCTGCTTGCTTCTCCGCCTGCTTAGCAGCGTGCTCCTTGGCGGCCTGGCGGCCCCTCTTGATCATGGAAAATACGGACATGGCCGGCTTTTTGGCGAGGGTTGAAGTTTCTGATGGAGAACAAGTTGCGAACCGGGGAGACGTAGGACCAAGTGACTTAATACCAGGCAATGACAACAAATGCCGGAATGATAATGCGGGACGGTTCCAGGTGCGACTTATATGACGGGAGTGAGCCGATAAGACAGCTCAAGGTACGGTGTTGTCGGTGCTGCTATATGATGGGAGCGCTGTCGGATCCTGTCCAACGTGAGACAGGCCGTTACGGCAAACCGACTTGACGTACGAGTATCAGCGGCCGGTAACCTCTTTGGACGCCACGGCACGATAATGAGAGGCAGAATTTCTGCTTTTGATCTCGGGTCGCTTGAAGGCTGGCTATATCAATGTTCCAGAAGCAAGAGGCACAGTCGATCAATGCTGGCGGCACAATGCGTTGCTGAAACTCGGGGGCAAGAAGCCAATAATGCCTGTGTGGAAGCCCGAGAGAAGCAGATCGTCACCGAAGACCAGCAAATCCCGAAGCAGGGATATGCCTTACGGTCGGAAATACGGAGGCTGAGGAAGGGGACGAAAACACATCAACAATAAAGGGACGAGGCGGCAGAGATGGGAAGGTATCAGCTCGACACCAGGACTTTTCAATTGGAGAGAAAGAGATGGAAGAGCAAACGAAAAGGGAGCTTCGGGTGACGGGAGGGGGTCGGGAGGCTTTTGCACCTTATGGGAGAAAAGTGAGCGTATCGAGGCGTCAGCCAGGGAACGCTCCGGCCCAACCAGCACAGCAACAAAAAGTTACCGTTAGCCCAGGATTTGGAGAAAGCCACGCGGGGGCCACAGATAGAGCTTCCCAGGTTGTATCGAGCCATTCCTAGTCGAGCATGTCGAGCCACCCACCCTTGCTGTGAGTGTGCGTTGTCTGTGGTTGAGACGAGGGCACCAGTGAATGCACTGGGCTAGGGTGTCGCTAGGGTGTTCAATGGCGATCATGTCTGCTGCAGGGTGACACTCCACACGGTGCTGACCATCTGCGGGACACAGTTTTGTCGGTGCCACAAGTAACTAAAAAGACAATGTTAGCAGATACAGGTCTCCTTCTTCCCAGCCATGGACAGTTCTCTTCCTTGACAGTGCCGCATCAGGACTACGATCGAACAATGTCTTGAACATCCGTGATGCATCTTGCTGGTCTTTGTCTTCTGTGACAATCGAACAGATCCTATCGGTGCTGCGGTTCAATATTCATCTCTTGGCAGTAGCTAGGTACCATCTGGTGCGGCGGGTCACTGTCAGCTTTCCCTCTGTTTGCGCACCGTCTCATACGCGGTTCTTTTCAGGTTCGATGCCGGTCAACCGACTTCCAAACAGCCAAGAAAGAATTCCGTGCAGTTCGTGTAAGCATACTGAGTGTTGAGAACGGTAAAAGCTAACGAGACGTCGCGAGCGATTGCATCTTGCGCTCTGTAATTGTCTACTTCAATGCTTCCTGTGAAAAGGACAATCAGCGAAACGGACAAAATGTCGTGGCTTCTTCGACAATCAGACGTCGCATTGAGGGCGCTCTGGCTCGTCATCGTTCTGCGGTTGTGCCACCGACAATGCACCTGCGATTGTGGATAAGTTCGTATTCAATGCAGGTAGCGATACCCAATATCGAGCTGCACCTGGTACCGCCTTCGTGGGAGCAGCCAACACGCAGACACCACGCAGTGCGTGATCCTCTCGGACTTATCAAATCCAAGGACAAGCGTTGAGGTCCAGGTACAGAGCAGGGCTCTCCTTGGCAGTTCCAGTCTTCCAGACCGGAGTCACAGGGAATCACAGCCGCACCGAGCGTGGGTCAAACTCTATCTTGGCCCCCGAACGGATAGTGGGACTTAGTGAGCTTCTAGCGCGCCCTAACTGCCATGGCAGACTGCATTCGTCGAATCCGTGCTTTCCGTCTGACTGTCTGTCAGATCAGTCAGTTGGTGAACCACATGGATCTGGGCCGTCGGCATTCTCAATACAAAATGAAAAAGTGCTGGGCCCAGTACAACCGCAACATGGAAAGTTTCGGTAGCCTGGCTGGCGGCTCCTGCAGCTATGATGGCGATGCCCGAATGCTGTTCAATCGCTTTGCTAGGCTCCAGTTGTCTCTCACAACTGCAACGGTGTCTCAGGGCCGTCTTTGGCTCCCAAGTTTGATGGAGAACCCCAGTATTGGCAGTATGGCCCGAGAAGATAGCTTTTTCGACGGTCGATAGTCGCTATTCTTCAACAAAGGAAGGCTGGGCGGTAAGTAACCACTAACCAGCTCCCGAGCAGCACCCATGCCCACTTCGGCAAGCGCTAAACTCAATATATCCCATATATCCCCGCCCTTATCTGTTCCGCACGCCACATCCCAATGGTGGAAATGCATGGCTTTTGGCGCGCAAAATCCCTGGGTGATGGTTTTGCTGCCACGGCTGAAAATAGATTGTGCATTTCCACAGGCCGTGGGGGAACAAACAGACGCACCGTCCCAGCGGAAACTACTCCTGACGGAACGATCAACTTTGCTTCGTGAGCTGCAGTTGTGCAACATGCTTCTCGAGCCCACGGGGGCAAACGCGTGTCTGGAATGGTTGGCTGGCGTCAGGTTGTTGCTATGTGTCGTACGGAGCACGACGACGGGAGCTAAGACGGCTGGTGTTCCGCCTGCAAGCGCTGGTGAAAGGGGCTGGTGAAGATCATTGGGAAACCCAAGTGATTCCAACATGCGTACTTCGTAATCCTGGAAAAGATACGCACAAGGCCCGGATGGACCACTTGTGAGAGATTTCCACCGCGGTTTCGCGGAAGACAAACGCACCGAAAGCCCCCAATCTGGTGGCCCTGGAACCTCGATGGCAGCTCTCTCGTTGCCAACGAGACAGAGCTTGGACGTATGTGGAAGTTCTGAAGCCGAATGAGCAGGGGCAGATATGGCTGGCCAGTGTCAACAATCGTATCGGTAGTATTCGGTTCGCACTCGAATGCAAGGCACAAGTGACTCCGATAACCCGAACCGTGGATCTGTGAGTCGAGATCCCTGCCTTTCTTCGTCCGTTGTTGACAGGGTTTGCCTTCCTGGTGCTTGAGCCTCCTGCAGGTCCCGGAGAGCTCGAGAGCTCGAGTCATTCAACAGTCATCCAAGTTTCCGACTCTCTTATCTCGGCGGATGTGAATTGGCGATGCACGGCAAGCAGAGAGCACAACTCAGTGCGTTTGGCGGGGAGTCTGAGCGCCTTTGACGGTGGCCATCGACAAGCTGCGTGACCAGGTGTGTGCAGTATATGAAGCTGCACGGCTTCCAACCCGCTACTCTGCTACACCTCTCATACCTCCTCATGTCCGCGACAAGCTGCAGAGAGACCGATTTCATGTCCCGCAATGTGAGGGAGATGGTGAAGCAAGTGGAGGTGGCAGCAGAATCATACCTCCCACGAATATCAATGAGCGGAATGACGGAATATGCCAGTGGCATATGAGATGAAAGCAGTCCTGCGCAAACAACTGCCGGCATCAGACATGCAGCAACGTATGCCAGCAGTCCGCGGACCGCGATGAAACGGCTTTTGCTTTCTGGGTGCCAGAGTGATCTCGCAACGGTAGGGCTGAGCCGCTGATTAGTCCGGAGCTGGTTGACGATGCCCAGATGTCTTTGTGGTAGATTTCGGCCAGGTGCATGGTGGCGACGGGAGGCGCCAGCCTCGGGAGGTCCCAGATATCCGGTCCGGTGTTCGTAGGTGTTTGATCCATGTGAAGACCCGACACCATGTGCAGGAAGACGGAATTCAGCACGTATTGCCGGGGCCCCTCAAGGTTTTGTGCCAACGAGGCAATTCGCAGCCGCCTGCAGAAGCCACCAACTTGGGCAAGCCGACGGCAGGGCGTATTACAAGGGGTCAGTCCCCAGAAAAGAGCACAGATATTTGCATGCCGTGGTGTGGTGCCGTAAAATTCCGTAAGTCGTTGCTTGTGTGAAGCCTGACATGCTGTGCCAGGCTTGAGTCTTGCCCCAGGCCGAGGCCTCACCAGATATGTGACCAGGGGCGCATCCATTCATGGATAGTCGTTGAATACCTTGAGTTCGTAATCGAAGACAGTCGATAGCCGCAACGGCTGTATTTCTTGTGGTTATTATGACCAAGTTGGTGTGGTGAAATCAAATGCCAAACAGGAAGTTGAAAGTCGATTTGGATCAAGGAAACAATTGCGATGATCGGTTCGCTTACATAAACATTCGCCTGCTGCATGGTGACGCGCTTAAGCTTAGGAACCGGCGGCTAAATCCGACCCACCTGCAAGCGCGGTAGTGGGGCCCCTCAGACACGGCAGAAAGCACGGGCGGCGAATCGCCTCCCGCTTGCTTCCGTGCCACTCCACCAACCAGGACTGTCAGGCAAGAGCCGATCACGCGCAAAGACGGCCCACCAACTTCTTCCTGATCGCAACCTAGGGTGCATTTGCAGATGACGGCCTAACCACCATCAATTCACCCATCCTCTACCAGTGCCCCTCGCTTCACCAACGGCATTGCGCCCATCGAGCCTAGAGCAAGGTATTCCTCCTCTGCTAGCCTCTTCACCGCCGTTCGAGATTGCGCGACTGCAGACGTCCGGTCTTATCGCGACAACGAAACGGCAACTACCGGGCTCCCCGCCATATCGCGATATCGCCATCGACTGCAGCATCGGGACATACATGGCTTCTTGAAAGGGCTGGCTTCGTTTAACACCGACGTCAGCTGCTTGCGACGCTCATCCGAGCGACCGGAACAAAGGAAATATCCACCGGGGCGTGCCTAGTACGCGGGCGCCCAACCATCCGAGAAAGTGGCGGCACTCACCATCCTAAGCCAGGCCGATACAGAACTTTCTTTGCAACAACATCTGGATCTTGCGCCCGATCTTCTCTCCTACGATCGTGGGGTACCCGGGGTGGAACCCGAGCCGTTGATGATGGCACAACCGGTGCCTCATCAATCGACGGACCGCCGGCGCGTCAAGGTCTACGAGTTGCGCAATAATGACTGGTTCGACCGAGGCACGGGCTTCTGTACCGCCGCCTATGTCCCGGTATGTGACACCATAATTCCTTCAGGCGCCAGCATATTGCACTCAGTCCATTTTCGTCTCTCCTGTCTACGAGATCTCTTATCTGACTTTTGCGCCCATAGGTTGAAGGCGGTGGCCCCAAAGAACCCCGAGTCATAGTCGAATCCGAAGACCAACCCGACAGACTGCTCCTCGAGACTAGGATCTGCAAGGAAGATGGGTTTCAAAAACAACAAGGCATGAGGTAACCCATATCGTTGCTTTGGGACAGGTTTCTGACATGTTGAACAGATACCTTGATCGTCTGGACCGAGCCGAGCAATGGCGTCGACATGGCCCTGAGTTTCCAGGAGGGGGACGGCTGCGCAATGATATGGAAGTTCGTTAATACCGTGCAGCAACAATTTGCCATAGGAGGTCCTGGTTTGTTGATATCCTCAACCCGACAATTCGCTGGTGCTGATGGTTTACTACAGATGACAGCCTCTCCGAAGATCTCGCCATGGACATCCCTCAATCGGTCCACCTTCCTCCTGCAGAATTGGGCAATCTCCAAGAGTTGGAAGCCAGCATGCGCATGATGACCAATACAGGCGCCGGTAGGGATGCACTTGCTAAGAGCATTATGAACGACGACTACATCAGCAAGTTGATTCCTCTTGTGGAGATGGCAGAGGATCTGGAGAGCCTTCCCGACTTGCACCGACTTTGCAACATCATGAAGACGATTCTACTGCTCAACGATACGGGCATCATCGAACACGCTCTTTCCGACGAGTGCGTCCTAGGGGTAGTTGGCGCATTGGAGTACGACCCCGACTTTCCGAGTCACAAGGCCAACCATAGGCAATGGTTGAATAACCAGGGCCGTTACAAAGAAGTGGTCAGGATCGAGGACGAGGCAGTCCGGAGGAAAATCCACCAAACATACCGGCTTCAATACCTAAAGGATGTCGTCTTGGCCAGGATATTAGACGACCCAACGTTCTCGGTGCTGAACTCGTTGATCTTCTTCAACCAAGTGGACATTGTTCAGCATCTGCTTAAGAATGCTAGTTTCCTGAACGATCTCTTCAGCATCTTCGCTGATCCAAAGGAGAGTCAGCTGCGGAAGAAGGAGGCAGTCTTATTCATCCAGCAATGCTGCTCTATTGCCAAGAACCTACAGCCACCAGGGCGCGGGACGCTGTACAACAACTTCCTCCAGCATGGGCTGCTGTCGGTGGTAACCTTTGGACTGCGGAACTTCGACGTCACAGTGAGGGTCGGCGCGACGGATATCCTGGTCTGCATGATCGACCACGATCCGCAAATGATTCGGCATACCATTTACAGGCAACTGCACGAGAAGCACCCACTGCTGACGGATACTCTCATCGACCTCTTGCTGATCGAGGTGGACCTGGGAATCCGATCTCAAATATCCGATTCCCTCAAGGTCTTGCTCGACTCGAACCCGCCACAGCAACAGCACGCAAATGGGGAGAACACCCCGGCAGAGTTCATCCAGAGGCGGCCACAACCACCCCCGGACGACCAACAAGAGCATTTCCTAGTTAACTTCTACGAGAACTCGGCAGTCCGGTTGTTCCGGCCTTTGCTAGATTTGGAGAAGCGGAAGGAGCTGAAATTCAACGCCAATGAGGATGGCGTTTTCGGCTATCTAAACGACATCCTGTGCTTCTACATCGGAAAGCACGGACATCGCAGCAAGTTCTTCGTGTTGAACTACAACATTGCACAGCGCTTCATACAGCTGCTGAACTGCAAGGAGAAGCACCTCCAACTTGGTAAGCTTTCCGCCGTCTCATATGACTTTCCATCTCTAACATCTGACAGTTGCGATACGGTTCTTCCGCCATCTGATCATGATGAACGATGAGTTCTACATGAAGAACATTGCCCAGAACAACGTTCTGGGGCCCATCCTCGACGTACTAATCCGTACCCTACCGAGGGATAATCTTCTGTGCTCCGCGTGCCTGGACTTCTTCGACCTGATTAAGAGTCAGCACATCAAAATGTTGATCAAGCACCTGGCCGAAAACCACAGGGAAAAGGTGGCGTCGCTGTCGTACATGAACACCTTCGCCGAAATCCTCAACATTTACGAGCAGAGCCAGGGCTACGATAACTACTTCATCGAGTCCGAGGACGAAGTTGCACAAGGTGCACGGAGGCCCAACAATATTGGTGCCAGGAGTCACATGGAACAGCTGACTGTCGACCCTGCCGAGGAGGAATACTGGAACACATCCGATAACGAGGACGAGCCCGTGTTGGGCCAACAGGCCGTGCCACTCGCCGAGCACCATGAAGGCGGCGCCCAACAACCCGGGCCCGTCGCACCATCGAGAGCCAACGGGGGCTTGGCGACCAAGCCACTAGTCGACTACGCATCAGACGAAGAAGGCGACGAGAACGGCGACGTCGTCATGTCCCCTACCTCCGTGGGGACAGAAAAGTCAAACGAGAATCAAGACCCATCTACGCCCCGCGGAACCACCCTAACAGCAGCGGCCCCGCCGCCAGAGCGCGTCTCTGAGAAGCGCCGGCGTGAGCAAGACGAAGACGACGAGCTGGACAAGCTCATCCTACACAAGCGGAGGAACAGCTCTGCCTCCAACAGCTCCGCCACGTCCGGCACCTTTGCAGGAAAGAAGGCCAACACCAGGATCAAGATGGGCGGTCTTGGCGGCGACAAGACGCATGATCAGGACCCCAAGAAGAAGATATCGATTGTCATGGCGCCGACGTTGAAGACTGCTGCTGTAGCCGGGGACGGTGGCGGTTCTGAAGGCGACAAGAGCTCGTGAGGAGCGGACTGGACTGGAACTGGTACTCGGTTGGTTTTCTGCCTGGTTTTATAGCACGGATACCCTCGGCAATGAGCATGACTGTCTGACGTACTGTGATATGGGTTGTTGGAGTAACTTTCTGCGGCGTTTTCGAATTTTGCTCGGATTCGGGATCTTGGGACGAGGTGAGGGATGGTGGCGTTCAGGGCTCGTTCTTGCGGTTCAGGGTCGACTGAGATGCGTTCTGCGGTGCCGGGGATGCTGACAGCCGGTGGCGTTTGTTGCGCGATAGAGGAAGGAGGGCAGGCCGTCAAGTCCAGCTAGTTTGGACTTGATAGCAACCGCTGGTGAGGGAGCAAGGAGAGGAAGATTGAGAAGGGGGGACGCACGTTGATCTGCGGGTGAGGAACTTCGAGTTTGTGGCGGACTGAGGAGCGTGGTGGATGGAAAACCGTCTCCTCTGGAAGCAGCAGTGATGAACTTGTATCATTATATATTAGGATCCCCGTCAGGTTCGGCAGGATATTCACTTGGGTCCTCTGTCTTCCCCATCTCTTTTGGGCTGGAGGGGAATCCGGTGAGGACGACTTGCCTCTTTTGTAGGTAGTTGTCCCTTGATTCTAATATGAAGCGATGTTCTATGATGACAGAACTGGTACCTAATTGGGTAATGTCCTGCCGTTACTTATTATCTGCAGTGTTGAAAACAGCTATTACCGCGAACAGGAACTGACTGCGACAGACATGCACCTGCATGCTCTCCGTCGAGGTCAAGATTGCAGTGAAATTACGCGGTGCCTGTGCGCAAGTGGAGGCCAAAACCTCACGGGTTTATGGCAAAGACAAACAACGCGTTTCGGATATCACATCTACTCTAGATCTCAACTCCTAAGCAAGAACGCCATATACTTTTCCTTTCCTTTTCGTTCCCCTTTTCTCCCACCCCATTCCCAATATACCACCACCTCACAACCTCCTGAACTTCTCCTGCCAATCCATATACCCCTGGATCATCTCCGGCGTGATCTGCTTCGGCATCTTCTCAATGGCCTCCACAAAGTCGGCCATGGTGATGTGCACCTCGCTCACATCCTGCCCGTTGTTCAACCCGTTCATGAGCGCCACTCGTCCCGCGCTCCTGCATATCCCCACGATCTCGGCGCCCGAGTACCCCCTCGTATCCTCCGCGAGCGTGAGAACATCCACGTCGTCCGCCAGCCGGCGTTTGCCCTTCATGCTCTCGAAGATGGCCTCCCGCGCCGCGAGGTCGGGCGGGCCGACGTAGATCAGCTCGTCGAACCGCCCGGGGCGGAGGAGGGCGGGGTCGAGGGCCTGCGGTCTGTTGGTGGCCGCGAGGACGAGGACGCCTTGCATCGTCTCGAAGCCGTCCATCTCGTTGAGTAGGGTGGTGAGCACGTTCAGCCCGCCGTGGGAGGTGGTGCTCGTCGCGGGGCCGCCGAACCCGTGCCGCTGCCCGGCGATGGAGTCGATCTCGTCGAAGAAGATCATGCTGGGGCTGACCTCCCTCGCGCGCTCGAAGAGGCGGCGCACGGCGCGCTCGCTCTCGCCGACGTACATGTTTAGGAGTTCTGCGCCCTTGACGGCGAAGAAGTTGAGCCCGGACTCGGTGGCCATTGCTTGCGCCGCCATGGTCTTGCTGCAACCCGGCGGGCCGTAGAGGAGGAAGCCCTTGGGCGGGGTGCCGATGAGGGCCGATACGTCGGCGGGGGACATGCGGGAGAGGGAGACGGCTAGACGTAAAGAGGCCTTGACGCTGGCTTGGCCGCCTATGTCGGTCCAGTGGATGGGGGGCGGTTTGAGGTTCACGTCATGCATGGCGCTGGGACGGATCTTCTTGCGGGCGAGGGCGAGGTGCTCGGGGGTGAGGTAGGAGGTGAATGAGCTTGGGGCGGGGGTGGAGTTGAAGTTGAAGTCGAGCTTGTTGATGGTTAGGGACTCCAGTTGGGATGTCAGGGAGTTGGTGGCGTTGGAGGAGGGTTGCTGCTGCTGGGTGTCGAGGAGGCAAGAGAAGGCGATGTATTTCGCTTCTTCTGCGAGGAGGCGGAGGTCCTTGCCGTTGTAGGCGTGGGTGCTCTCGCTTAGTTCTTTCAGGGTGGCTTCTTTTGTCGACGGGTCCAGCGGGAGGTTGAAGGAGGTGAGGATGGCTTTGCGACATGTCGCGTCTGGGAGGGGGAGGAAAACGTCTCTCGTAAACCGTCCTGGGTCTCGTAGGTCTGCTGGTACGTCGACAACATGATCTAGGCATGTGGCGATGATAACCACTTTGGGGAGCTCCAGCTTCGAGGCGGCATCGGCGGAGAGCGTGTCTAGGGCCTCGACAAGCGCCTGTATCACGGCACCGCGGTTGGTCCGGTCACTGTCTACTAGCCGCTCCAGAGCGTCGATGAGCACGATGCTGGGTTGCTGGTTTCGGGCCCTCGTTAATGTGTCGATGATTTCCGGGAGTTTGTCTTTGAAGTGTATGCGGTGTACTGTGCCCCAGCCCGTCTTCGCGACAAGGTCAAGCAACATCGATTTCCCCGTGCCGTGGCCACCGTGGAGGACGAGGCCGGAGAAGTTTGGTTGAGTGTCGTAAGGATTTGGCTTTGTGAACCTGGCCAGGAATCTGTTGAGCTCCTTAACCTGATCCTCCCGACCAGGTACGTTGTCGATCTCCAGCTTGCCTGGTTCGGTGGGCTTGACTATAACATCCCCTGGACTGGCGATCTTGACGACCGTCCTTTTGTCCGAGTACCTGCCGATACCGTTATAGGAACCGTTCACACTCCTGACTGTGAATAGCGGCATCGGAGCTGGACCTGGTAGCTTCTTCAGTATTAGGCCGGGGAACACCGTCTCAACGTGCACCAGATGTCGTCCGAGAAACCACTCCCAGCCGGGCACAGCCTCCGGGTCCACGTCCTTGCCCGATCCGTCCTTGGTGGGCATGGTGGCCTCGATAAGGACCTCCTCCGCCTCGCTGACTACTGCCGTGCCGGGCGAGTAGAATATCCTGACCTCGCTGCCGATGCTGAAATTGCAAGCCACGCGGAAGGCCTCGCTCATCTGAACGACCTTGATCAACTTTGTTGGCGCCGCCCACAGCAGAGCCTCCCGCCGAACAGACATCTCCCGCCCATCTTCTGTGAGCTCGACTACGGTGACTGCCTTGCCGTCTTCGACACTGCCTGTGAGCTCGATGAGGGCATCCTTGCTAATGAATATCCGGGCCGCAGATTTGAGTCCCTGGTCTTGGCCCGGGTTGGTGGCCCGGATCTTGACGTCTAGTGACTTCATGGCCCTTGTGTAACTGGGTTCAGAGAATATTCCACTAGAGAGTCGTTTTTGTCGTTCGGCGCCGTCTCGTGGAGATTCCTCCTGAAAATTTCAGAGACTTCAAGAACTCTATGTAGAACGTTCAAGGCACCTCGACCTTTTCTCGCGTGTATGGGCCTTCCCAGTGACCAAATCAGAAACAAGGCCTGGCTACCGTAACAGAAGGGAAATGGGTATCTGAAAGAAGAAGAATATAAGAAAATCTCATCAACCTTGAGTGTGAAGATGTTCGGCCATTGAAGATTGGTATAGGGTAGCTCACCTCGAATTTTATGGAAGTGGGGCCGGGCGCAAAGATTGGCTCCGCCGACGATAACCATCCAGTCTCCGGCTCGACATCTCAATTTCAGCCAGGATTTACACACGATCTCACCCGTTTACCACACGCCCACCGGACCCTCGTCGTCCGCCCCTTAGACCACAGACCGATGATTTTGTTATAGCAGGCGGCCGCATTGATGCTGGGGAGGACGCGGCCCGCATCGCGACTCCTGCTGTGGCCGCGCAGTACCACGCCCGCCCGATTCAGCACGACTGCGCCCAAGCTGAGCCACGAAGCCACCGCCGAGTCGAGGAATGCCAGCGATAGCAAGGATGTGGGGGAAGACGATGGCGCCAGTTCACCGAGGAAAGTCTTCGGAGGGATCAGAAAGCACGAGTCGGGGCTGAGGACTCCTGCCGGGGGCACAGGCGACGAGTTCAGCATCAGGTTCCTGCCGGGGACTACGGAGCCGCGTGTCCCCAAGGCGGATCAGTCGGCCAAACTCGGAGCAGCTGTCGATGGCGACAATCCCGCGATCGATCCGTGGGCGAAGCTCGAAGCAGCCCTCGGCAACGCCAAGCCCAGCGGTTCTCGTGCAAGGAGAGGAAGGCTCCCACCCGAGCGGGAAGTGGCCACAACGGCTTGGACGGAGATACAATACTCGGAGAGGCGCGTGGTCAAGAGTGACGAACGCCACGAGCGAGATTCCGAGATTGTCGGAAAGGAGAATGTTGGAACGGACATCGTTGAAAAGGAGGACAGGCCTCAGGATGCGAAAAGGTTAGAAGGGACCACGTTCGAGCGGGCAGCGGGCCCAAGAACAAACTGCGTGGGAAGACAAAACTCAGAGAGGCAGCTGGTCAAGAGTGATGGACACCACGATGGAGAATCACAAACTGGGAGAGGGGACGACAGGCCTCCTGCAGCCAACAGCCTCCGTACGACTCTCCCGAGCACAAGTTCGCAGGTGATGGACTGGCACCCGTTCAGGCCAAACCCGGAGCTTGTGGCCCAGAAAGCCCCGATTCCGTCTCAGGCGCAACGGTTTGCCTTTAACCCGGACCTCGCAGCAAAAAGACTACAATTCGGCTTGCCCACACCAGGCGGCTCACCGCCAAGTTTGTCTCATCCGCAGACAGAGGACGTGGAGCCAAGCCAAGCAGAAGATGATACTCCTGATCAATCATCTAATACACTCGGGACGATCCCAAGTTGGGGTATACCGTCCGACGAGAAAGAAGCTAGCAGTGACGAGGTCGAGGCCGTACCAGACGACGGTGCGCCGCCCAGGTCCGAGATCATCCGCATGATGAAAACCTGGAACTACGAACCCGAGCCGGTGACAGAAGCAGAGCCTATAAAACAAGAAGAGGTCGATGTGACACCCTCTCCCCCAGTCCGGGGCAAGAAAGCAGAGCAGCTACCTCCGCTAGACCGCGAGTTCAGGGACTGGCTCCTATCAGCCTCGGAAGAAGCAATCCACGAAGCGGAGCAGAGCCGAACCCAAACAAACAACCTCACCGTCTACAACGGCCCAACAGTCCTCGTCCTCAACGGCGCCAGCAAAACCCTCCTCCCAAGCGACTTCTACCGCGTCGCCGGACAAGGAAAGCACCTCGGCGACTGGGCGGTCGGCATAGCGCGCATCGTCCAGGCCCGGCACCCGGCGACCTACGAGCCCCTGGGGAAATACTACATCTTCTTCGAGACCCGCGCGGCCGCGCTCGCCTACAAGGACGAAGTCACCCGTCTCCAGCTCCTTTCCCGCGGCGCGGCGCACCTCGTCTCGAACACCTCCCAGTCTTCGTCCGATAGTGTACCCGGGCCGTTACCTCTTGCTCCCGAGGAACCCGAACCCGCGCTCAGGGGGTACACACTCCTCCCGCACAGCGCGATGTTACTCCTCAAGCTGTACCAGTGCAAAGACCTCCCCTTGCCGGCGGAAGATACCCTCTCCAGCCTGAGCCAGGATCTGACCTCCTCTTCGTCGAGTTACCTGAGTCAAGACCATCATTTCGTCCTCATCAACATCGAAGGCGCGAGGACTACAGTCGCGGCCCTCCACGCCGCGATCGACCGCGACGGCGAGGAGCGCCGCGTCCCTTGGGGTCTGGCGGAGAGAGAAGACGGCAAGCCTTCTATCGCGGCCGTGGTGCCGGGCAGTGACAAGGAGGAGGACGAGTTCTCGTGGGACAATCGCGCGCCTGATGATCCCTCTGCTCGGTTCTGGAGGTTTATAGTGCCATTTACGGATGCGACGGAGGCGAGGCGGTTCGTGAGGAATTGGCACCGGAGGGAGATGAAGGATATCGAAGGCCGGGATATGGTCATGGTGTTCAATGCTATTGCGCTGTGGTAAACTGACCGAGAGCAAGGTAAAATCCTTATATAAAAAGAGCCTAGAATCATGGGACAGGGGAGTTGTTTGGGCTGTAAAATATTGTTTAAATACTACATGTGAGTGAACCTATCACACGCTTGCCGCACCGAACCTGTCCCGAGCCGAACTTGTATCAAATTAACCCAACCGTTTCCCTTCGCTCCGACCGAGGTATCATGAACAAAACGCATCTCATACCGACATCCATCAAGGCCCGTCTCCGTCATCGCTCTATACAAAAGAAATCAAGTTGATGAAACGCCGGCCAAAGTGCGTCAAGAAGAAGAATCGAGTCCCAGACTCCCATCGCCAGCAATGCATAGCAAGTATCAACGCCAACACCAATATCAAAAAACAACAACAACAGGGGAATCAACGTCTCCTCAAGCGTTGCCGTAGGTCAACCCATCGAGCACAACCCTCTCACTCTTCCTCAAGCTCGCCACGTCTCTCACCTCCGTCGGCGTGCCCACCTTGGTCTCCACCACCCTCCCCTCCTTGCGGCTGACGACGACCTTCCTGATCGGGCTCTGTCCGCCGACCGTACCGGCCCTGACCCGTCCCGACGGTGGTGGTAGTTGCCCGACCTCCGTCTTCAGTGGCCGAAGTAACGTCCTCTGTTGCCTGCTGATCGAGATTTGGCGGGCGATGCTGATCTCAACCGCTGCCTTCAAGGCCGAGTCCGACTCGTCTACATCGACTGTATCCACGCTGGGACGTGTCACATGCGTGTGTGTTGAAGAGGCGGATGAGGAGGGGGAGCGGCGGGTTGTGGCTATTGAGGAGGCGCTGGAGCTTGGTTGTTGCCGTGGTTGTGCAGGGGTAGGGTCGGGGTTGATGATCTGCCACTCTGGCTCCGGGATGGTGGGGCGAAGTGGCTGGGCGTCGACCACGGATGCGTAGGCGTAGCCCATTGTGGGCGAGGAGATGCTGCCCGGCGAGTCGAGGATGAGACCCGATTCGTCGGGGCCGAAGTGGAAGGACTCTGCTTCTGCGGTGGAGATAATGCGTTCCGGTTGTGGTTGTTGCGGGACTGGGCGAGGGTTGGCGGGTAGGGAGTTAGGGATGGGGTTGGCTGGTGGGTGTGGTTGGCGTTGTTCCATGCTTCGGGGGGAGACGATTGTTACTGTCTTTCTCTCCTTGCGGGTGTGAGGGGGGTGGTCGAAGCTAGCTCGGGATGGGGAGGGTAGAAGGGCGGGAGAGGTGTTGGATCGGGCGAGACGACGAGGAGTGAGCGGCGAGTTGCCGTGGTGGTGGTGGTTTGGCGTTGGCGGGAAGAGGGAGAACCCTGGTGACTTTGCTGGTGGTGGTGTTGTTGCTCGTCGTGTGCGCAGTTTCTCCTTTTCTTCTTCCTCGTGGAGAATTTTGTCGTTGATGGTCTTTAGCCTGTCCAGAGTTGCTTGTCGCCGGGCGAGGAGAGATGAGCTTGTCGCCTGCTGGTTGAGGACATTGCTGAACATGATGCTATATCTCTCCATCTTTATGCTGGGTATCTCAATGTCCAGTAGAGGACTAGAGCCTAGCGTGTATGTTGATGGTGTCGGATTAGGCGATAGATAGTTAGTTTGCTCGTGGTCGGGTTTTTGTTCAACTGCCAACTGCGACCCCTGTGGTTTGTTCCATCTGCGCCTTGGTTCGGATGCTGGACTTTCCACGACAGGCAGTGTGTTGGACCTGACGACAATGGGTTGATATTTTGGTGCTTTCCGGTCGGCGACGGTATAACTCCTCGTGGGTGTGCTCTCGCCGAAGGGTTGACTCGCCATTGACGTTGTCGTCGCACTGCTTGACTCTGTGGTCTCTAGACTTGCCCTCGACGGCTCCTCCTTCTTCCTGCTCCCAAATAGACCGCCGAACAATTTCCTCCGCTGCGTTTTCTGGCGGTGGACAGGTGCTGCCGTGGTCTGATACAGGTCCGGTGGTGTAAGTGGTTGCCGGCTTTGGAACCCAGTCTGCGACTCCCATGGCAGTGCATCTGGAGGATGTGAGGGGCTTCCGATTGCCATTCCAATCTGTATCTCGCCGGAGCTGAGGGTATCAGGAGTGTGAACCCTCGGCGGCAGAGTCAGGGGAGAGGAGAGTGTAGCGTAATTCATCTCTGGGCTCGATTCTGGTGTCGGTAGACCACCCGTCGTCCTCATACCGACTCGGTAAGGTTGAAGACCCTTCTTTCTTTGCCCCGTATAACCGCTCAAATACATGTCATCTTTGGACATCCGCTTGTCACTGTTGGCCGTTACTGTCGCGATTGTCCCGAAACCCAAAAGTGCCGACGCCTTAGCATTCGGTCCTCCGGAGGCGGTGCTTGGTCTGGCAGGCATGGCGAAGGTGACCCTCGAGGCGTTGTTTGGCTGCGGCGGAGGGGGGAGAGGACGTTCAAGATAGAGTTTCCGGCCATCAGAGAAGTGGTCGGGGGACTGCACTGCGTTTTGAACAGCCTGCCAACTCGCATCGTGCAGGGCAGGTCCAGGAGGATCTGATACGGAGCCTGGTCCATGACTTGGACTGGGGGGACGAGCTGGGCCGTGCGCAGCAACGTCGTCTCCTGCATGTTGTCCAGGACCAACCCTCATTGATCTGGAACGTTTAATCACTCTGGTGAACATGGTGTCCGCTCCGTTCTGTTCTTGGTCAAGGACCCCAGACCCGATCCTGTCCCACTGCCCTTCTCCAGTCACTGACAGGGTAAGGTGGCAGGGATCACTGGTGGTGTGTTATTGCCGCAAAATCAACAACATCAAAGGAGTGGATGAGACGTGTTGGCTCGCAAGATGCCAGAAATGAGACGTTGAAATGAGGAGAAGCCCAGAAAAAGGCAGCAGACCAAACAAAACTCAAGGAATCTCTCGACGGCGAGCACCGGGCCCGTCGTCACTTACATATCTTGTCTTCTTTTCTCTCTGCCGTGCCCGTGGCGACTCATGGCGGCCGTCTTGTTGATGAGTATTCTTCCAGAACGACGGCTATTTTGGAGGAGTTTTGATCAGCAACAGGGATGTGCTATTCCTCAGCACGGAGCTGCAAGGCACCCCTCGCTGGGCGTTGCGTGAGAGCAGACAAACCCCTGGTTAGCGGCCCTCATAGGCGATCGTGATGGTGGGGAAGTTCGTCGTCTTCGTGTCTCAGAGTTGCAAGTGAGCTCACGGGGTCGGCAGACAGCATGATTTACCGGGGGAGCATCGGAGCGAACCTTGGCCGGGCTGTCGACTCTTGCGGGCTGTCTATCATAGTCTTACACGGCTGAACAGGCTCAATGAGTTGATACCTGCTATTGTCAGGTTCTCGACAGCCCGTCTCTCGTCTGCACCGGCGAGTCCGTGGCGGGCAGTCATGTCCTCTCCTCGTGGCGCCAAAGCTAAGCAGTGGAATTGTGCATACCAGTCGAGGATCCCAATCAGGATTTGGAGAGCCTTCGTAGGGATGATGACCTGAGATGCCCAGCTGCAGGCGCAGTAACTGTGGAAATTGGTGTCAGATCTCGTTCGATCCTTTTGGACAACGTCGAGCTGTCAAGTCAGCCGTATTTTGTTTCATGATTCAACTTGCAGTTTTTCATGATCCTAATTCCAAACTCCGACGGCGAAATGTGACTGTTGGGCCTCCCACAAGTCACGAATCATGGATAAATGGCCATGCTCCTTCGATCTCGCTTCCACCAAATACCGAGATTCTGGAGCCGTCCGCTGCCAAAGACGCAGGAACGCGCAGTTGCAGCAGACCGAAAACAGGTTCTGGGGTCGGGTAAGGCGATGACAGCGCACACGGCACGGCTGCCACCCACAGACTCCCGACTGTCGAAGAGCTTCGTACGACGCATGTCCACATGGGAGGAGAACATGTGAAGCCGCCGTCGAGTTCGTCCACATAATACAGCTTCCAGAACTGGCCGAGGCCTCATGTCTCGTCGTTTGATACGTAGAGGCATGATCGTATTCGTGGCAACTGACAACGTGTGAAGTGGGAGAAAGTCGGCGACGTTGGCGGTGGAGTCGTCTGGAGCGGCAAGGTTGCAGACAATGATCCTGGTCTGCGCCAAGGCATGTTTCAAATCTCCCAGAAGGGTGAAGCGCCATCGACAACGTCTCACGATTGCAAATTGCCAACGGTTCCACACTTAAATGCGTCCCTTTCGCAACAACGGCCTCTTCGAGTAAAGACGACTGCGACATTCATCGGATGATAGAGTCCCATAATCGGCCCTAAGAGAAAGTTGCTCTCAGGTTCGTCCTGTCCAGTGTCGAAAGAGCTTGAGAGTCGAGACAGGTTCATCCTGTCCATCTCACGAGGCCTTGAGCCACAGGAAGAACATGGAAGAAAGCAGCCTTCAGTCTTCCAGAGGCTTCCGAAACTTTTATCCGCCTGATGATCGCCAGAGGTGAATCTTGATCTGCTTCAGGGACTCAAGTCAGTTGGTCGCTAGCGGTTTCCACTGATGTTCCTCGCGATGGCCATTTTCTTCTCAAGTTTGGTTCATTGTGGGCGTTTTTGAAGGGGAATGGCGAGAGTATCAATCATGCGCGATGTGTGAACTCAACTTGTCCGATTGACTGCCATTCTGGCTAGAGTTTGGCCTTAAAGGTGGCTGCTGGATTGCATCGCCGCCACAATCCATTTCTGGGTGAGCTGCAGCATGAAGGTTTGACGATGCTCAATGGAAGGTTTATAGCTCCCAGGATATGGCCTTGCTAGCGATGGCAGATCTCCAAAAGCTTCAAAGTCTGGAGAAGAAGCATAAACAGAAAGTTAGGAAATGATGTGTTCGTCGCCAGAAGGCAGAAGAAGGCATCGCGATGACGCATTTCCGGCAAGCCAGAAATAATGGGGCTTCCCGTGCCAGCCGGCCCGCTCGTCTGAAATAGCGGGGTCCGACAACCAGACGACAACTGACAACATTTCACCCCGCCAAACACAACTCTGGCAAGCTCCTATCTCAGCCTAGACACTTTTGCCGAATCTCTCTCTCACCTACTACCGCGATAGCTGTCTAACTCGGTCCTCTTGCACAGAGCCTCATCCTTCTACAATTTCTCTCACATAAACCCTCACACACAACCACAACCATGTCTTGGCAAGGTACGCCCGTTCCCCCGTTCCGGAGCTTCCTCCAGCTTAGCTACCCGTCCCCCACATTGCATCCCCCGTCGGCATCTGAGCTCGAGCTAACATTGTGATCTTGCACCACAGCTTACGTCGATTCGAGGTACATCCGCCATATACCATCACCGATCTCGTCCTCGATGGCAATAGACCGCTAACATAGCATTCAACAGCCTCGTCGGCTCCGGCCACCTTGACAAGGCAGCCATCATCTCGGCGGCCGGCGACAGCGTCTGGTCCTCGACGGCCGGCTTCACCCTCAAGCCCGAGGAGATGAAGCACATCGCCGAGATCCTCGACAACGCCAGCGGCGCCGTCGACAAGGCCTACGCCGAGGGCGTCTACGTGGGCGGTGTGCGATATGTCCTGACCAAGGTCGAGGGGCGGAGTATGTACGCTCGCCAGGTACGGATTCACACTTTAGAGATTGGCGGAATATATGTATGAGATGGAGGAGGTGCTGATCGTGTTGTGACTTATAACAGGGACGAAACGGCCTCTGCGTCGCCAAGACGAAGCAGGCCATCCTCGTCGGCCACCACGGCGAGACCCACCAGGCCGGCAACGCGACACAGACCGTCGAGGCCCTCGCGGACTACCTGATCGGAGTTGGATACTAAGGAGACGATACCAATGATGGCGTGGCGAGCGTTTGGCTTATGTGGATTGTGTGAGGACTAGACGGGGTGTGGCAGGAGCGGTCAGTCTCTACCAGACCGGACTTTGGGGATGTTGACTGAGAACGACCTTGTCAAGATGGTGGGGGGCAATGCCTTCGGATCAAGACGCAGAATAATGACACACTGTGAAGGTTCCCGTACCTGTGAAAATGTTGTACACTGGTGATTTTTAGAGCTCGCATTCTCGCAAGCCATTCGCTCATGGGCTCTACCAAGTATGCATGCTTCTACATGAACCTGCTTCGTAATCGTACATGCTCGACCGCAACCAATCTGTCCTGATATGAACATGGGTATAGTAGCTCCCCCAACGCCATTCCCATAAATGACCCGTCCAAAAGCTCACCGCTTTCTTCCTCTCGGCTCGGCACTGATTTTGCCCGCCTGATCTCCTGATGGCTGCTCCAAGTCCTAGGGCTCTCGACCACAACCTACTTGAAAGCCATCCGCTTAGACACGTTCACTTTCAAACTGCTCGCATTCAGACCGCCTGTCACTCGAGTTAGTTCATACAGGCAACTCCGTATTCCGCCTCCCCAACCCGAGCCTGTCAACCGCCATCCCGATATACGGCCCCACGAACGGCACGTTCCTCGCAAAGCCGGCGATGGTGCCCAGGAAGTCGCCGAACAGTATAAAGATGCCGTACAGCTCGACCAGGAACCCTATCAGCGGCCACCTGAGCAGGATGAGGGTCAACCCGCCGAAGAAGGCGGCCGTTCCTTTCGCCTTGTTCTTGCGCGCGAAGAAGAGCATCGTTTTCGCGGGGCCGATTATGATTGTTAGGCCTATCAGGAAGAGGATCTCACCAACACGTAAGGTTAGAAGGGTGTTTGGAAACTGCAGTGACAGAAGGGGGGAAGGTAAGGTACATTTCCCATAGCCAACATAGCGCGGTCGAAGAACATCAGAACACCGCCTATTAGGAAGAAGCCTCCTGTTTTGCCGCAATCACTGTCAGTTTTCTCGAGGGCACCAGTCGATATGTTGTATGCGGAGGGCGGCGTACTAACCGCCAGAGCAGAATGCGACTCCGATTTCTGTAGGGGCGCATTTGTTAGTCTCGGCGAGGCGCAAAGAGGGACAGGACAGATAAGGGGGCAAGCGTACTTTGGGAGTCTGATAACCACATTGTAGGCATTTTGAGTTGTGGTTGGTGGCTAGCTGGCCAGCTGGGGAGTTGCAAGAGTAAGTCAATGGGAGGGAGACGGCGTCGAAAGGTGGAGGGGACAGCTGTCGTAGAGCTCGAGGCAGAGCCGGAAGTCGCTTGTGGAGATGTGGTTTGATTCAAAAAAGTCACGATTTGCTGAATGAGAAGACGCGACAGCTTACAGGGATCTGATGGACGAGTCGCGGCGCCCCTTGGTCTGTGCGCTACTTCCACTTAAAACCACAGATCCACTTGCTCAAGGCATGCTTGGCAGGGTTCATCATTTTTCATCAAGTTCGAAATCTGAAGGTCTTTCTCTTCTCCCCGCTTTCCATGATCTCAATATCTACAATGATGCTAGCGTTGAGTCGACGATTACCGCGATTCAGAGCTCTTTGGAGATAAGGTTCATACTTGACGAGCATGGCAGCTGTCACTCATGAGTATTGGCAGCTTCCTGGCAATGACGCACGTGTGACTCCGATGAGTACCTGTTGCCGAGGTAGGTTGGTACCTTATCAGGTTGCCTTTCCTCTCATAATTTCGCAATGATCATGCCACGACGGCCGTAGCCTTGTGCTATGGTATCTGAGTTCGTTCCTCCTCCATACGTTCTTAGTGGTCTGTCGATTGGCAGAGAGCAGATACGATCACGATTAAGCCGGGGTGTCAACTAGTATCCCAGTATCGAAAGATTATGGGTGTGTAGTCGAGACCTGACTTTGTTGGCCGGACATTTTCTGTAGCAATCCCTCAACTATTTCTTGGTCTCTCGGTGACCTCAGTATAGCCTTCCCTAACAATGAAAACTCCATAAACTCCAAGTGATCAAGCCATATCTCCAAGCCTTAACAACGCCATACCTCCGCTCCCAGTGATGATCCCACCAACGCCAGTAAAGCAAACTCCAAGCATATAAAACACCTCATCCTCCAGCATGTCCCCCTCACTTAAGCACAGTATGCGCCCCCCTAGCCTCAAGGAACTGCTCGGCAACACCCTGCGGCAAGCTCCTGATCATGGCAAACACCTCGCGATTGTGATACCTCATCCTCGTCTTGGGATCCACGTACGGCGCCGGCAAGCCCGTGACATCGCAGTACCTCCTCGAATGCGCCAGGCTAGGCGCGCTCTCAATGTTCGTGTACGTGGCACTCGGCGCCGACGAGACACCGCCCCCTTGCCCAGCCACCGCCAGCCCGCCATTCGTAGTCGCCGTTCTCCCGTTCAAACTCTTCTCGAGCACCAGCTTGGACAGACTCCTAGACGCTTGCGCGAGGTTTGGTTGTAGATTGTTGCTCGCCCCGTTGGCTGTGCCGTTCACGGCGGAGGCAACGGCGGGCGTGGACGTGCCCGAGGTGGAAAGGCCGTCGTCGTTGTCGTTTTGGTTGGCGGGCGTGGCGGCCCCCGAGTTGTCTTGTGGTAAGGGGGTGGCGACGATGGAGGAGGAGGCGGCGTCCTTGCGGGTGGCGTCGCCGAGGATGGTCTTGATGTTCTTGTTGCGGCGCTGGTTGGGTCGCCAGGATGGGTTACGGAAGGACTTGTGGATTGAATGCATATCTAGCTGCTCGATCAGGGCCTGATGGGCGGCCGCGGCGGCTTGTTGTTCTGGGGTTTGGTTCGACATTTTGGGGTGTGATGCGATTGACAGTGGTGCGGTGTTTTATGGCGAAAGGTGAGTTTGTTGGTTAGGATGACGCTTCAATCAATGAATTGGCTGGAGCTGGATCGCCGGCTTTGGGAGCTCGGGGATTCTGCCGCGTTTCACCGCCTCTTTATGGTTCGCGCTTGGCGTCCCCTCCAAGACGCGACATTGTTGCCCCCACTGTGTTCTGCTTATTGACTTTGGGAACGGACATCATAACTCAGCACACTTCAACAAGATAACATCGTCAAGATGGTATGTGTATAGGTTCAGGTCAATGAGAAGTGACTATGCTAATCACCTGGACAGGAGAGCCCGCATGAGCACCAGCAGAACTTGCTTCTTTCTCGCATCATCACTAATGTTGTAAGTCATCCTATCTCGAAATATCAATAAACATCGAGTGGGATACTGACGTCTATACAGGAGAAGCTGAACGAGGCAGTCTTCCTCATGAACAAGGCCCTGCAAGACATCAACGTCCAGAACATGGACATTGAGCTCGTGGCTCAGATGTTCAAGAACTACCAGTCCAACGTGCTGTTCCACCTTGAAGGTATGTCCATGCCAAGACACTACATCAATTTCCATGAACAGCTACTGACGAGTACAGCCACGGACAACCTGAAGGACCCGGCATGAGGCAAACATATGATTATCGACTGGAGCTTTTAAAGACGGAGTTTATGATGGATTATGAGGACTATGATACCCTGAACGGAAAACGCAGACCAATATTGAGGTCACGGGCACAGTCACAAGGAGATATGCAACGCAGAGGGCAGCTCGACTTACACGGGGCAGATGTTTGCAATCAAACACTACCTATGAGCTTTCAATGAATAAGGTAGCCCATACTCATCTTCTTGAATAAGTCCAAACATGACTACCTTGCCTGGTGTGGTTTAGGGTACTACCTTCCGTCACTTACATCTTACAACCGGCAATAGCTCCTTCCAAGGGATGTTGGACCCTGCCAACCGTGCTCCACTTTATTCATCCAACGATGGTAGCTTCCAGCCTTGTCAATGCGGCAAACCATCCAGAACTCAGATCACTTCTAACTTTCTTACCTTACTCCATTGTTCTTCGAATAACACCTCTGCACCACGTCACGCCACACTTTCCTTTTCCCGAATAATCATAACCGAACCAACGAACGAGCAATGGTGCATCGCGCATCTCCATAACCTCGCACTCAACCCACCGACTTGCACCGAATCCCAGCCATGGCGCCCTCCGCCATCGATGCCCCAGTCCTCACCCGGAGGGAGGCATTGGCCGCTCTCCCTCCACCCACACTCTACCCCGTCCAAGAAGTCAAATTCGAGAAGTACATGCCACCACAAGTCGACGGACGAGAGAAAGCATTAGCCCGACAGCCAGGCACAACCGCCATCGTAATCGATAATGGTGCGCCCCCCCCCCCCCCTCCTCCCCATCCCTCACCCTTCTGCCCTCACCCTTCTGCCCTCACCCTGTCCTAACATCTTCCCGGCGCAGGCTCCTCGATGGTCCGAGCAGGCTGGTCCTTCGAAACCGCCCCACGCGTCCAGATCCCCCCGATCATGGCCAAATACCGCGACCGCAAGCTAGGCAAGACCTTCTCCTTCGCCGGGAACGACTGCTACGTCGACGCCACCTCCAGGGGTCACATCCGCAACGCCTTCGAGGCCGGCACGGGCATCGTCAGCAACTGGGACGTGATGGAGCACGTGCTCGACCACACCTTCATGAAGCTTGGGCTCAACGGTTCCGCCGAGGGGCAGGTGGACGTGCCTGTTGTCATGACCGAGGCGGTGGCCAACATGCCTTACAGCAAGAGGATGATGACGGAGGTTATATTCGAGGCATACGGCGCTCCGGGGCTGTCGTACGGGATTGACTCGTTGTTCAGTTATAATTACAATGGGGGCAAAACGGGGCTGGTCGTGAGTAGTAGCTACAGTGCTACGCATGTCATACCTGTCCATAACTGCAGGCCAATGCTGGCGCAGGCTATAAGGTTGAACTGGGGCGGGTGGCATGCGGCTGAGTATCTGCTCAAGCTGATCAGGCTCAAATATCCTGGCTTTCAGGGGAAGCTTACGTCGTCGCAGGCGGAGTGGATGGTGCGCGAGTTCTGCTATGTGAGCAAAGACTACGACGAGGAGGTGGCGAAATACCTTGACTGGAGTGGCCTGGAGGACCGGGAGAGGATAATCCAGTACCCCTACACGGAAGAGGTTATCGTGCAGAAGACGGAGGAGGAGCTGGCAAAGATAGCGGAGAGGAAGAAGGAGAGCGGACGGAGGTTACAAGAGCAAGCCGCCAAGATGCGGCTCGAGAGGCTGATGAAGAAGGAGCAGGAGCTGGAGTACTACGTCGACGTGCGAAGGCGAATCACGGACCAGAACAAGAAGGAGACGAAGCGTATCCTGGACGATGCGGAGGTCAAGGACGAGGCACAGCTGGAGAAGATGATCAAGGAGCTGGAGAAGACCATCCGAAAAGCTCGCACGAAGGACCTTGGTGGCGAAGCCGAGGAGGAGCAAGACGAGCCCCCCACCTTCGACCTCCTCGACGTCCCGGACGACCAGCTCGACGACGCCGGACTAAAAGCCAAGCGTCACCAGCGCCTCCTCAAATCCGGCCTCGAAGCCCGGCAGCGCGCCAAAGCCGAGAAGGAGGCTGAAAAGGCCCGCATAGCAGAGGAAGAACGCCTGGACGAGGAGCGCCGCACAAACGACCTCGAAGGCTGGCTAGAAAACAAGCGCCAGGCCCGCCTCGCCAAGCTAGCCCAGATCAAAGACCGCGACCGCCTCAAAGCCGACCTGGGCAACCGCAAGTCCCTCGCCAGCCAGCAGCGCATGAAGAACCTCGCCAACCTCGCCTCCGACACTCCCACCGGCGGGGCCGCCGGAGGCCGCAAGCGCAGGCGCGCAGGGGACGACGACGACTTCGGCGCCGACGACGCGGACTGGGGTGTATACCGCAGCGTGGCGATGGGCGCGAACAAGGGCGACAGCGACGACGAGGAGGAAGGCGAAGAGGACCTTGAGGCTTCTGTCCGCGCGCTGGAGCAGGATCTGTTGCAGTACGACAAGGACTTTACGTACGAGAACACGCTCGAGGCGCAGAGGGACTGGACGAAGAGCTTGCTTCACGCTTGGCAGTACGGGCCGAGGCCGTTTGATGCCGGGTCGGCGGCGGAGACGCACAGGATACACCTCAATGTCGAACGGATTCGGGTGCCGGAGGTTGTGTTCCAGCCGCATATTGCGGGTGTGGACCAGGCTGGGCTCGTGGAGATTGCTGGCGATATACTGGGTCAACGCCTGTTGGGTCTCCCCGGGGTGAACAGGGATGATTTCCTCAAGGACATCTTCCTTACGGGAGGCAATACGCTGTTCCAGAACTTTGACGAGAGGCTGAGGACGGGGCTGACAGCGCTGCTACCGGCCGGGAGTCCGCTTGTGCTCAGGCGGGCGCAGGATGCGACGCTTGATGCGTGGAAGGGGGCTGCGAGATGGGCTGGGGGCGATGAGTGGCGGAGGGCTATGGTTACTAGGGAGGAGTACCTTGAGAAGGGGTCTGAGTACTTCAAGGTCAGTTTTTGCATGGCTTGAGTGTGAGTATGATGGTGTGCTAATGAATGAAACAGGAACACGACCTAGGGAATGCCTTTTCTTAGGCAGGAGGGCGACGAGATGGAGCCGTCCTTGCGGAGGAGAGGCGCCAGCGCCTGTTGCGAGAGGGGAAGCGGTTGGTGGAAACTTATAGCCCGGAGATGACGGCGGAGCGGGAAGAGATAGGCATGAGCAACAACGTATTGAACAGCAGAGAGTTGAGCAACAATATCCTGAACAGAAGAAACTAGCGGAAGAACGGGCAGAACAGGAGCGCCTCGAACAGGAGCGTCTCGAGCAACAGCATAATGAACAACGAAGGCTAGAGCAACAGCGTATCGAGCAGAAGAGACTGGAGGAAGAACGGGTTAAACAGGAGCGCGTCGACCAGGAGCTTCTCGAACAACAACGTATCAAACAGCAGAAACTAGAGGAAGAACGCCTCGACCAGGAAGGCCTGGAACTAGAACGCCTGGAGACAGAGCGTCTCGAACACCAACGTCTGGATCAAGAACGCGTCGAACAAGAGCGTCTGGAACAGGGACGCCTCGACCAGCAGCGCCTCGAACGAGAACGCCTCGACCAGCTGGTCCTCGGAGATAGGCGGCGTCTAGAACAACAACGGCTCGAACAAGAGCGCCTCGAAAAAGAGCGTCTCGAAAAGGAGCGTCTCGAAGAGGAGCGTCTCGAACAAGAACGCCCCGACCAGGCGCGCCTCGAGCAGCAACTCCTCGACCAGCTGGTCGCCGAATCTAAGCGGCGCCAAGAACAACAACGACTCGATGAAGAACAACAGCAATCTATCGCTAAGCAGGAGGACAGCAAAAAGCAACAACAAGCCCACCGCAACGAGGATGACGAAGGGCAGCAAGTGGGGCCACCGTCGTGTCAATGGAAGGCCCCGAAGGAAACGAAACACCCGCCCGCAGAACAGCGGTCGCGAGGGGAGCAGCAACCTGTCGCCACGGACGAGGAGGACAAAGAGCAGCAGGCGCAACCACAGTGGCGTGTAGGGAGGCCCGCGAGAAAGCCACTGCCGGAAGTCCGGCAGCCGCCGACGGAGGAGGAGGAGCAAGCCATCGCCCTGGAAGAGGCCGAGCAGGAGAGACCGAAGCGTCGTCCAGGGAGGCCGAGAAAATCACTCCCGGCACTCCAGCCACCGCCGGAGGAGGAGCATCAGGTTCTTACTCAGGAGGAGACCGACCAGGAGAAACCGAAGCGTCGTCCAGGGAGGCCAAAAAACAACCACTGCCGGAGTCCAGCCGCCGCCGGACCAGGAGGAGGCCGACCAGGTGAGACCGAAACGTCGCGCTGGAAGGCCGAGAAAACAACCACCACCGCCCGAAATCAAATCATCGGAGGAAGAGGACTTGTCAGATCCCCCGCCAGAAGAACAAGAACAAGATGAGGCATATGAGCCGGAGCGGGAAGCCCCGTCGACACCTCCTCCAAGGGGGCAACGAGCAGTGCGGCGGAGCGCGAGGCCGAAGAAACGCGTGCGGTTTTTTTGATAGTTGATTGCACCTTGTTCTCTTTTACACTTACTTGGTCGGGGCTGTGGATATAGTTGCCTGTGCGCTTGTATTATAGCGGAAGTAAGTGCCTGGGAGATGCGAGGGGAAAATGTATTGATTCAGTCTGGTGGCCGGCCTGGGTCTGGTGTTGTGTTTATTGGGCGTTCAGGGGGGGATCACTTGGGTTAGGAGGAGTTTCTTAGCTATTAGATGCACAACTCTAAGAGCCGGTTGCGGAAAGATCGGGTATGCGTTATTGTAAGCGGAAGAGCATGACACTCCATGACTATCAAGTCCATGGCAAGGTGGTCTCGAGAGGTGTAATAAATGCAGAAACACCGCATCGTTCCCAGACTGTCCCCATTGCTACCCTCTATGCTACTAAAACACTACAGACATTCAAACAACTAGCCTCGCTGGCAAAGCAAGGCCGCCCAAGCCAACTGCGAAGCAACGCACATAACATACATAGCGCGCATATGAAGTAAAACGTTGTAAAACGTGGTAAGAGCGCCTAGAAACGCCAGAGCCCAGACAAGCCAGAAGATACCTGGTCCAGCCCACGCACGCAACGGCTCATGGCCCAGTGGTGAATGCTCCCGCTACTATCATGCGGTGTTTCAACGACATTCCTCCCGGGTATGCGCCATCTCTGCATCCCTGCTCCATCTCTGCATCCCTGCTCCAATCACTTTACTCTCCAGCGATGAATACTCCCGTCAGTCCTGATAGAACCGACGCTGATGCGCTCCATAGGCGAATTCCCCCGCTGTACCATGCTCGACCTTGAATTGCACAGGCCCATGCCACCCGTTAGATGGCCCATCCACTTGACCGCCCTTGTCCTACATAGGGGCCGAGGGAAGGCTGCCATCTGCCTGCAGCTGCCGACCAATCTCCGCGTCTGCTCTCGACTGCTCATCGTTGGCGCTAGGGTCCACCTTCATATCCCTGTTGGGGTGGCTCGGGATGGTAGCCTGAGGCTCGTTCCTCGCGAGACCAGCGACAGCCTGCGCCACGACTTCTAGTGAAGTGCCGGAGCCAGGAACCGCTGCGGCGGCTTGTGCGGGCGGTTGCTCGGCATTGCTCGGCGGAGCAGCTTGTGGGCCGCCGTGGCCGTGGTGCGCTGGTGCGAGAACAAGGCCCGGTGGTGGCTGTGGAATATCCCCTCGGGTGTCCAAGAGCCGCGATTGCAGGTTGATGACGTATTGCCTGAGGGCAAAGTTTTCCTTCTGCATCTCCTTGAAGTTGCCCTCCATTTCCTGGTAATCCCGGACCTCTTGCTCGAGCTTCTTTATGTAGAGCTCCTTCCGTTGGCGGAACGCTCTCTGTCGGTCAGACGTGTTAGCTCAGTTACGTAAGAAATGACTTGCATATCTGTCGACGACGGAGGACGGAAGGCAAGATAAAACAACTGCCGAAACGATGGCGGGCCGAATCCGAAAATTAGGCCACAACATGCCGGTTCTGAGTCGCCACCGCCCCAGATACCCGAGATAATTGCGACGACGGATGATTAATCGCTGATTTATCCAAGGACGACACGGCATGCCAAAAGCCACCGCACCGACGGGCACAGTGCCAATAACTTCCCATTACAATTCCGATCGATGCTTTCCCGTGACGTGTAAAAGGAGAAAGGTTGACTAACCTGTGCAGCCCTGTTTTGCGCAGCTCGCTTCGATTGAGAAAGCTCGCGTTTTGCCTTTCGGCCGTCTGCCATGACGATGTCTCCCATGTCGCCGGATTCCATGCTGGGGGACACAGAGGATGATGGATGGTGTTGACCACCCATCACCCCTCCTGCATCATGTTGCGGAACGGCGGCTTGCATCATGTTTGGTGTAGGCGCAGGTCCGTTGCTGTGGCCTGCAGTGGAATCGCGGAGTGATCTGAGCTCCGGGTGGATTTGGGCGTCTTGCTCTCCGACCTGGCTTTCACTATATCCATGTGGTGGTGCACCGGACCGGGTCGCAACACCGTTGCTGATCGAGGCGGCGGCGGAATTGGCGTACTGTTGCGCCGCAAGGTTCGGGTCGGTATACTGTTGATGACTAATATGGTTGCCGTTCTCTGAGGGCTGAGGAAGTCGATCCTTCTGTGGGGGATCTATGCGCGCCCAATCTGTTAGAACGTATCGGTGATTTAGAGTCGCATGGCTTGGTATGGATGGGTGTCGAAGCGTAACGCGACAAAGCGCAAACAAGAAGAGACTGTGAAGGAGGAGAGCAATATCTTTCACCCCCAATATAGAAGCAGCAACAGCACGGGTTTAAGAGTCCGGCGCAGCAGCTCCCATGGCCAGGATAGATAACTAGCTGGTTGCTTCAAGGTGACTAAGATGGGGGAGAGCGCAATGTGAGGAGTAGGACATGGGGGTGGTTCGTACAGTGCAGCACAGTGTAAGCAGCCTGCGGATTTCCTTGCTTAGACGTCTCCGGCCAAAGTAGCGTAATGCGCCCCGGAGTCCGTTAGAACGTGCAGGACAGTATGGTGCGGGCAACTCGTCGCTGAAGGAAGCCCTGAAGGTGAAGCAGCCCCCAGGACAATTGTTGAGTAACACAATGAATGCAAAGAGGTGACTGGCAGCGCGTGACCAGATGAGGATGTGCCTGGGCGAAGCGACAAAGGTGTAGAAATATCAACAACAAGAAGGGAAAGCCCGGAGAGGTGTGCGAGTGGCTGATTACATATAATCCGAGACGGTGAAACGGGGGGTGGACAATGCCGTAAACGCACTTACGAGATCCGGCTGTATGACGTCCGTTCCTGGGCCTGAATCCGTCTGCAAAGACGGGGAATTATGTAAGGAAGAAGCGGATCGGTAGGATCGTGCCTTTGGGATTATGTACGTAGTGCAAAGTGGTGGAGGACTCAGAAGGGGAATGGGGTCAAACTGGGGGGGTTGGAGGACATGAGAGGTACTGGGTACTCGGCAAGGGGGGGTTTGTGTGTGGTGTCCTTTTCTGCATTTCTGAGGGGTCTGTGATTCATTTGGTGCATGGAGTGTTGTGTTGTGTGTGGCACTGTCTTTGCCATTTCAATGCCTGTGGCGGAGAAATATCTCCCAGCGGCTGGCGGCAAGGAAATGCGAGGTGGTGGTGCTAACTCGTGCAACATGGAACGGCTGGCATGACAGTCTTGTCCCAACACGGCCATACGAAGCCTCTGACAGTGTTGGGGGCGGCTCCTTTGCCTTGCCCCTTGGTGCCAGCCCAGCCATGGCAGGTTCGTGTCTTTGTCTCCAAGCAGCACACGACCTGTTGATACCCGCTGGGGGCCTGAAAACAGACAGTGATGAAAGGGGAAGGAAGAGGTCGTGTAAGTCCAGTCAATTCTGAACGGTGTCACTCGACACATGCCTCAGTAAAAGAAAGGCCAGGCAGCATTGCCTTGTAGCAGAAGCTTGATGGAAACGATGCCGACAAGATGCTGGGAATAGTAGCAACAAGAGTAGCTCGCAGGCGGCAGGCCTATGATGATGGTGCAGCCTCCAAAGGCATTTTCGGCTCAAAAAGAAGGACAAGAATGAAAACGGACAGGAGAGGTGTAAAGTGGAGTGGTTTGGGGACTCACCCATCGTCTTGTCGCCCTCGTTAAAACCGTTGGCGCTTTGCATTGTCGGGTTCTGAGTCAGCATGAGAAGAGCTGTGTGAGTCGTCTGCTGATGCTTGTTGCTGATACGGTAGGGAGGCCTTGTCGCGCGCGGTGGTGGGTTTTGGTAGTGTGGAAAAAAAGATGAGTAGTAATCGAAGAGGGAGTAGTAATCGGGATTTGGGGGAGCGACGGGATGTCAGAACTTAGAAAGCGCGTGCCCGTGGCTGATCATATGACGGAAGAAGCAGTTGCTGCCGTGCCGCTAAAAAGAAAGTCACTCTGTTTCGAGAAGCTGCAATGCACCCCACCAAGAGCTTCTACACGTTGTTGCAGTTGCTCTGTGGCTGAGGTGAATAAAGAAAGTGGTCGGACGGCCTTGATCAAAAGGTATGGAAGGGTCGCGCTGTGGTGGTTGTTGAAAGGTTTAATAAAAGTAATGAATGACATAACAGATATAAACGTACGGCAGATAAAATGTTCGTGCAGTGATTCCCACTTCCCGTTCCGGATATGCGGTTGAACTCCACCCGCCCCACACCATGTCGGCGCTAGTGCTTTGGAGTTCGAGTACGTAATCTCCTTCTGTTCTCTCTTGTCTTTCCGCTAAGTGAATTCCGTTCGTGCATGACCTCCCTTGGGCCAATACAGTTGATTAGATTATTGCGCCTGACGTGGTGATACGGAGAGAAATAATAGCCCCGTCGTATCCATCTTTGCCGCCGAGGCTCTTGGAGCAAAATTGGGCGTTGCGACCGGAGTTTTCTTCTTCTTTGTCAAAGGCGTGCCTCCGCTTTGTCAGCCTGTTGCTACTTGAGGTGGGGCGGGGCTGGGATCCACCCGCGTCCAGAGTTTAGCATGCCGCACGCACTCCATTTTGCCCGCCTCGCCATTTTGTATTCAACTCTCGACTCCTTCGTATAATCTATCAAACTTCATTCCGCGCACCGCCTGCTTATTTCGACCAGGATATCTCTTCGGCCCTATGATATTCCTCACCAGTCGAGGAACAATGATGATGCCTCAACAGACGGTCCGCCGCGACCATCACGGAGTTCAAGACGTCCGGCCGTCACAATGAGCGTTATAGCAACGGCTTGGCATTTCCGTAACGTACTGCGGAGGAGCCAAGAATCTCAAGCCCGACGTGGGCTAGCTACGTCCTAGTTTTGTTTCTCGTCGAGAACAATCCCCCCGACGCGAGGACCATGCGATGCCTCTATTCGTGCTATTAGCGCGCTCCTCTCATCGGCGGCCTCGCCATCAGTTCGAGGTCCATCTTGAAATGAGAGCCAACCCGGAAGGAGCCGTCCGCCGGCCGGAGCGTCCCAAAAACCTACATGATCACGTGGCTCGTCCTATTGTTGGTGTGGCATGTCACCAGAGCCACGTGAATGGACAGTACCTCCCTCCCCCTGTCTACACTCCCCTGTCTCCGTCACTGCATACGCTGCCCAAACACGGTCAGTACAGCCGTGCTGGACTTCAACGAGGATTTGTGATACCCGTGAATCATCGTGAGTCCACGGGCGATAGTGCGGAGGATTTTACGATTGCCTATCAGCCTGTCCCTCTTTCTACAAGACCAAACTCCGAGCTTATGGTCCGACAGAGGTCGACAGAGGTTGCACTTCCTACTTCAGACCTCCGGAGTTACAATGATTACACATCGGAAGGCATGTTGACTGATCAGGACCTTCAACGCCGACGATGGGAAAGCGTGCTTTGCGTTAACACCTTTGAGAGTCTCGCTCGGTCGCTCGCATGTCAAGATACATTCGCGACTGCCCAACCGCGCTGTTGTCGGCTGGGCTGGCTGGTAGCCTGCCCTAGAGGCTCCCCGATGGCCATTCCGCTTGCTGACAGGCGGCATAGTGCAGTCCGAGACAGAGTCACCTGCCGCTGTACCTGGTACAAACGAAGTGCGAACCACCAATGCCAAGTGTCAGAAAATCACCAGACTTTCGGCTTTATCCCCAAACCAGTAATTGCTCATTGCGGCAACAAGCTGGCGTCACATATGGGAGCCTTTACGAACGTTTTACGAGCCCTGCGAGCTTGACAGGCCTTGTCATCAGCTAGCCTTGTCGTGGGGAAGTGCGGATGTTACCGTTTGGGAAAACGACGAATGAACTTTTACGTCCGCCGTTCTGTTCGTCCTCCTTACCCTGTTTCAATGGAGCGAACGGCGGAAGACGGCGGGACGTAGGCGGATGGATCGTGGTGTTGACAGACGACTGCACATGGGAAGTGGTACTGATTTCTGCCAGTCCTGTCAGTCAAAATAGGGGGCATGCATCACTAACAAATCATTGCCGCTTTTCTGGTGATATCAACTTCGAAGCAAGGAGACACATTTCTCTCAGAGGCAACAAAAACGGGAGAACATCTCGACACCAGCAAGGAGTTCGCCCTAAACATCGACCACCAACACATTGGGCATTGCTGTCGTGCATCTTTGTCAGCCAGGGCCGTCCCAAACTGGCCGCTTATACGATCAAATGGCCCAACTGATGGCCAAGCAGTGGGTACATATAGTCAAACTCCCGGCAATCCACCATGGGTAGATATCTCGAAAGCTTCGCGTCGCTGTGCTGTCCCCGACATGTAGCCGTGTGACTAATTCCGCCCCCGGCCGCCGACCGCCTCCTGGCGGGACGGCTCTGTCTATCACCCCCTACCTGTTTCGGCCTCCTCAATGAGCCACACCAGCCCGGTGCCCCTGCTACAGTGCGCCGAGTTACATCAGTACAGGCCCCATGTCTGGCCTTAGTCATGCCCCGTCTCCCTCCAGGACACGAGAGTCCTCGCTGATTGTCTGGCCCCGATCGTTACAGCTCCACGATGGAGAAAGGAAAACCCGCGGTAATGCGAGCTGCCTGGAACAATCTGTCTTGCAGCCGCTTATGTGTCGGCGCCTTGGCCCGTCGCGGTCAACCATCACGACAGGATATGTCTCCGCCATTAGAAGCCTAATAAGTATTGCCTCGTTGCGGCGACCATCGTCATTGGACAGTGGGAGCTGAACAAGGTCGAATGCCTTGGCAACTTTGTGTGCTTGTGCCGGTTTCGAAAACGGGCTCGCGAGTTGCGCTGGCCAGTGGACCGTATAACAGGACGGAGGCTGGATACGAGCGCTGGCCGGTCATTCGGCGGGGGACTCGGGGGCCTGGTGTCGTTATCGACTGCCAGTATGCCTGCCTCTCTCTTCGCCCTCCTGGTGCGTATGAACCAATATCTACATAACAAGTTGCTGCTGCTTGGGAAAAGGCTTTCTGAATCAACCTCGCCAAGCAGATGTTAAGTCAGTGACTACTAATCATGGTTTCTCTTCAAAGTTATGGGGGAGAGCCACCGGTCATGGTTACTAACCCGGGGACTCCGCTCGCAATCGCACAAGGCATTGCGCTGCGAGTGCGAGACGCTGGAGATGTCACATCTATCCCACTCTATTTTCACGTCTGCGGTACTTCGTAGATGTACGGCCGTACTCGCCACATCACCATTGTCCAAGTTCAGTAATAATTGCAACGGGAGGCCCGACCGCTGTCGAAACCATACATGACCTTACATGGCGACGCGGCAGGGCAACATCGCCGCGGAACCGGGAACCATCCAGTTAGCTGGATGGACATTACGACCATCCGCAAACAGTTGACCTGTTCGACGGAGATACTATCCCGTTGCCTTACTCCCAACAAGCAGAAGGGCGTGCGTGCCGAGAAGGCCATTTTGGGCAGGGCCGATACGAGAGACTGACGACGGCCAATGTGGCCGACAGGACTTGCCTCGCTGGGAACCCGGGGCTGTCTGATGGCGGGTCGAGAAAAGGCTGTTGTTTACTCATCCCGCCGCAGCAGTCAATACGGTCGCACCAACTGCAACTGGCAACGAGATCGTGGGATGGCTCCCTAGTCTCACCTGGACTGTCGATATGGTTCTTACCGCTACTGCAGTATCACCCAACCTTGAGCCATCAGGGTAGCCCTAGGCTTCATTTGGTGTTCACCCGCGAGGGGAGAGCAGCGATGACTCTCCTCTGTCGTGATGACGACTCGTCGGCTCGAGACGCTGTTCTGGGACAGCTGAGTTGCTCGGCGGTGATAGAGTATGGTCATCGTCGGCCTTCCGTGTTGACATGACACTTGGCAGATATGCTACCATCTTTCTTCGCACGGTATCGTGACCGTTTCGACCAGCAGCATGGAATCATATCCTAACAGCCCTTCGGCTGTCCAGCCCCCGGCGATATCACCCATCTCCGGTCTTGGCCAAGATATTTCTCATGTAACGGCAGGTTTACACAACCAATCAGTCATGCTACGACTCGCCACCGTCGAGCAAAGGGGGGTTTGGCTCGACGATAGCGACAAAAGCAAGCAGGGGCGCTGACACATTTCATTGAATCGTGTTGATCATGGGCACGGGAGTCTGGGACACCACATCACGCATCGACGGCACCAATTCCGAAAAGACACACACTTCCTTCTTGCAGGCAATTTGCAAGTCGCGATCCTTGGCATTAGCGGCGAGACTATTTGGTAACTGCAGCATAAAATCACAGTAGTTCGAAATGGCTCGGGCCAACTTCCGGGCCAGTTTACACTAGGATATGAGCGTATGCTTACATATGATTCCAAACCCACCTTGTCACGGTGTCAGTCACAGGACCCTCGCTCTGACTACTCGGGACCGAGAATGAGGCACGCTCGGCGGGTACCGAGATGGTGGAAGAGACAGAGCCTAGTATGCTGCGTGTACATGTGTTGAGACATTTGAAGGCATCAAGAGAGGAGAGGCCACACCCCCGGGAGCGTATACGAGTATCCCAAGCTGGCCTAGTCGCCGCCCTCCCGCGGATATTTGAGAGTCTGAAATGGCTTCAGCATCAAAAGATCGACATCCGAGGAGCTTATTTGATTCCTGATCATATCTTTGTCAGTATACTCGTAAGCAAGCCTTCGTGATAGCCTCGTTTAATAAAACCGAAATGGAAAATAGTTGCGGACCTTGATGCCAAGCCTTTATCTTGGTGGTTGATCGTGTTACCAAGAACGTTAGTGCAGTACTTCCTCCCTGGCCTATTGCACTGGAAAAACTCACGTACCACTATAACCTCAAATCCTCAACCTCAGCTTTCCAATTCCCCATTCTCATCTCAGCCCTCCATATCACCAACACTTCCATATTTCCCACAACGAAACCATCCATCCAAAACATGCCGCCCCGTCTACCGATGAGGCTACCCGTACTGCACCACCTACTCATCATCAACCGGGCCCCCACGACGACAACAACAACCGCATCAACAGCAGCAGCAGCAATTAAGCATATCCCAACCGGTACCCTCCCGCCGCCTATACGCCCTTACTACGGGTACCGTTACATCCACACATCAAACCCGGCCCTGACGATGACTACTGATGTTTCCCAACAACAACCGGGGACGACCAGACCGGTCTTCTCCAAAGACGTCGCGGACGCCGATGCCCTGAGTCGGAAGGTCGAGCCGTTACTCACGCAAAACGGAGGGAGGTGGACGCTAGCCAAGGGGGGAGAGGCGCTGGAGAGGGAGTTTAGGTTTAAGGGGTTTGCGAAGTGCTGGGTAGGTTTACTTTTCCCGGTTTTGGGGCGGGTGGTTGTTTACTGCCCCCCTTTCTGATGTTTATGATCGCGTATCGCCGAGCTCCTTGCTACCTACCTATTGCTTTTCTTGTTCTGCATACTACTACACCAGCGAGTGCTGGCCACCTAAACTCTACCTAGGTATCTACTATCGACGCCATTCCCGATCCTTACGGCCCGACAAACCCTTCCTCTTCTTTCCCGCTTCCAAGCAATCCACACGTGGCACTTCTCTCCAGAGTCAAATGATGCCCCCAACCCCGTCCATACCCCCAAGAAGGCATCAAGCTCATGCACCCGCGGATCCTACCTATATGGCGCAACGCTACCCGACTACAGTCTGAGTCATACCCCAACTGATCTTCGCTTCTTTCCCTCCGTCTGCACGACGGTGATTACCTACTCAGCCGTGCCGTGCCACGCGCAAAGCTAGCCGGCCGACTACGTAGCCTCAGGGCGGGGGCCAAACACACAAAAGACGGCGGAGTTCGGACTCGGAAAAGGATTTGCCTTTAACCCAGTTGGGCGTGGGTTGAACGTTTTTCTTCTTTTTCGGAGGGTTCGGATCGCCCAGTACCTTAGTTTGATGAACTAAAACCCGGAGGAGGATTTGCAAAACGAAACGAAACGGGAAGGATTTAGGGGGCCTTGGAGGTGTGTTTGGGGGGACGCACTGTGTGGTCATCGGAACTCGATTGCAATTCGGGTCGCTTGGCTCGAAGCGGTGATTACTTTCGAAGACACGCCGTTTTTGGAGGAACGGCATTTTATATAAGTCCCGTACCTCAGTTCAGCTCCCCTCGGCGTTGCTTGCAATCTCGATTTCTTTTCCTCTGGATGGGCCGCAGCCCCAAAACCTACCTCATACTTCCAGGGGGCAACTTGAGGCTAACACTGGTAATGCCTAGGACTTCATGACGGCCGTCTCCCTGCAGTGTAAGGTCAGGAACCACCACCCGGAGTGGTCGAACGTGTACAACACCACGTTTATCCGGTGGACGACACATAGTCCCAAAGGTCTGTCGGTGAAGGACGTCGAGCTTGCGGCGGCGTGTGATGCGCTCGCTAGGGACTTTGGGGAGGTCGTTGACGACGGAAAAGACACAGGTGCGAGCTGTGAGGTGAAGGGACTGGCTGATCGGGTGGCTGGTGCTGCTGGAGATTGCTGTGTGCCCAAGAGGTGAGTGTTACGTTCATGATGGTATGTGACGATGTGGTAGGAGTTGGCTAACTGTTGTGCAGTGCGAAGAAGTGAGGACAGGAGATGGTCATGTGTCATTAAGTGTATTATAAGTCTAATTAACGCGGTGGGTCGCTCTAACCGGCCGACACAGCAAATATGTACAGAGTATCCAGAATCATCGCAACCTCAACGCCCTCCCATGCACAGTGCTCAGGTGCGGCTTAACAACCATTTTAACCTGGTTTTGTCAACGCTGGCTTCAACTCCTCCGACGCCATGTGCTACGCGCGATCTCCCAACAACGACGGCACCTCAACGCCTGCTAGTTCGCTCCGAAGACAGCCTGCTTGTGCGGCGCTCGTGCGGTTCGGAACGATAGCTGGGCTAGTTCCCCCATCAGGTTTGTAGGACCAAGCATCTACTGCGCCTTCTTGGCCCGGATCTCAGCGAGCTTCTTCTCCCTCCTCTTCTTGCTCGCCTCCTCGCCGGCCTCGGTGTCCAGGCAGTAATCCCACCAGCGGAAGCTCGAAGCATAGTTGCCGATGAAGCGCTCGTGGTGGAGATCGTGGTGGTCGGCGCCAGCCCAGAAGGGGAGGATATGTCTCAGGCTCCAGGGGAAGTCGTACCCGCTGTGCGCATCAATGGCCTGGAACAGACGGAGGATGATCCAGAGGTACATGGTGACAAGGTGAAGCTCGCCTGTGATCGAGACCCAGACGATGGGGATACCGACAATGCCGAAACCGAGGAGCATGGCCTCGATGGGGGACGCGTACTCGGCGGCCAGGCCGAAGGGGGCGCTGTAGGTGTGGTGCAGCTTGTGGATGGAGCGGTAGAGAGGGCCGATGTGCAGGGCCCGGTGGAACCAGTAGTGCCAGGCGTCCTCGACGACGAAGAAGACGGCGATGTGCATGGCCATCTTCCAGAGCGGGGGGAAGGGCACGCCGAAGTCCATGCCGAAGTAGGTCGCGAGAGGGTGGAAGAGCCAGATCTGGGGGAGCTCGACGGTGAAGTGGCTGAGGAGGACGAGGGCTGCGCAATCCCATTGCTCCTTCCAGGTAGGGATTTTTTGCTGTTGGACATGTTAGCCTCGAGGTTCTTTGCATTTCGGGAATTAAGTGTTTGAAGGAAGGGATGCGGCTTCTGGTGGTGGTTTGGAGTATTTGATATTTGGGGACGCGACGTACGTTCTGGAGCTTCCACTTCTTGAAGAAGGGGATGCAGTCCATGATCATGAAGGGAGCGGAGCGGCCGAAGTAAACGACCTCGTGCATGACAAAGCTCATGATGCCGGTGGCCAGGACATCATTCTGCATCCAGAGGTACCACGAGGCCCAGAGGCGCTCGATGATGTTGAGCTGGACATTGTACTTGGAGACTTCCTCGAAGACGTCGGTGAGGGTGACGGAGGACGAGTTGAGACCAGAGATGGTCGAGTTTCTGGGTAGGGAGTCACGGTCAGTTGTTGTTTTTGCTGTGTTGCTTGGCGCAGAGTTATACGCGGCGGATGCTTGTTGCCCCGTTACTTTGAGTTTGACTTACATTAAATGAGAGGCCATGATTGCTGTGTCACAGGCAGGCAGAGAAGAAGGAAAGACAACGGGACGAGTCGGGAGGAATTGGCTCGCAGAGTCAACTCCAGGTCGCGGTCACGGTTTGTTGAAGGCTTGAGGATGAGTGAAAGCGGTGGGCGTGTAAAGTAGACCAGGAGTAGTAGGGGCAAGATAAAGGGAGCGATAGGGGAAGTTTTTATTGTGCTTGGAAAAGAGACAGCACCAACAACGGACCGGACCCTGGATTCAATAGAAATCAGCCAATGGCATGACTGGGCCGTGAATGAACTGGTGCAAAAGGAGAATCGGCCCATGCTCAACAGTCTTATTCCGCGTGCCGGGTCCACTAAATGTTGCACCATAAAAGAGAGGCGGCAATTACCGGTGAGGAATTGCCATCAACCTTGCGCATTCGCTTTTGACAATCTCCATTTTCGTATTCGTGTTGTTTCAAATTGGGGAGGCGGTGTGGAAGGGGCGGCCAAAGGGAGTCACGTGAGCTGCAGGTTCAAGGTGAAGCCAACACGGCATTCCTCCCTTCCGCATTGCTTCGATTGGATTCATCGATGGGATTGATCGACCCACTGCCTTTTCCAGACAGTTTGTCAGGGCTTGTCAGGAACGGTTGTCTCCCGCGGCAATGCCTCATTGGCCACTGCAGGTTTGCGTGGTGCACAGGGGCTGATTGAGTGGCCAATTGTTGCCAGTGCCATGTGAAAGCTGACCCGGGCTCCGAATCCAGGAGATCTGTCGATGGCATGACCTCATCAGGAATGCAAAGATTCGGGAAGCACGGGCCATAAGCCACAACCAATACGCACCTTATCTTGTGATTTTTGATACTGACGCTCACTGCAACAAGCTGTAGCTCTTTGTTTGAAAGCTGTCCCCAGTGCCTGAAGCTGTACTCTGCAGCCCCATTCAGCTTGTGTGTTCCTCTGCTTCCAGCTCTGTCCCTGACATTCCAGCTCCCTGGGTAACCGGGACCTGTTGAACCCGCTGTTACGACATCGAGCCACAGCGGATGAAAAGAGTGTCCAGCATCCACTCGCCTCACTGAACCACAAACCCACAACTTTTTTGGCCTGATCAACTCATCATATTCTCGGTGCACTCACTTCCCGGCACTCATTGCATCGCCTGATCTACCACGTCTTCTCGCCACTCCCCAACGATCCGGCACACACAGCCCTGACAGCCCTGCACTCGGCTAGCCAGTTGGATCCCCGACTCCCGAATCTTGCATGGTCACGGCCTGAGAAATCGGCTCACACTCACACATGCTGATGCTTGCATAAGTCATCATGTCTGTCGTTACCGAGTTAGTGGTCCCCTTCCCACTTTATAAGCAACTTCCTTTGTTGGCACATTCAGTTAACACGGTCATCACCCCCCCCATAGCCAGGTCAGTCGGTTGGATGCCGAGATAGACCGCATCTCAGCAACGCCCTTCCTGCTGGCTGAGATTGGTGGCCAGCAGGTTGACGGTGAAGATGCTGCCGATCACATCCGGGAGAATGAATACCGGGTAGCTGCCGAGGAGCTGTCCTCTCCCCGTGCCAAGAAGTTGCTGCGCATCTTCCGGTCCCTGTCCACCACCACGTCCTCATCTTCACAGCCTCTCCTTCCGGCATGGCAGGTCAAAGAGTTCCTGCTGCAAACCGATCTAGTCGGGTTCTCAGAGGTCGCCTCGGAACAAACGTCCAGGGGCAGTCACGGCCACTATGAGTCTGAGCTCGAGTGGCTCGTCCTGGGCAAGGCCACCGTTCAGACGTACGGTCTCATCTTGAACACCTTCCTGGACCAAATTGTGCCACTGAGCGAGGACATGTGGTACTGGGATCAGGTGCTCAGCTCATATACCTACAGCGGCTTATACACTGTTCAGTTATCTCCCTTGCGTGTGTGGGCTTGGACGAAGGATATCTACCATGACAGCCTTCACCGTCTTCACCAGTTCCAGGCCAGCTCGACCCAGACGGAGGATATTCGGGATTCCCTCACACAGCGGTGGCAGCAGTTCTACTCGATAGTACGCGGAAGCATCCGGGAGCGCTCTCTGGTGAATGTCCGGAACAAGGTCTTCTCCCCAGTCGCCCTGAGTCGCCGGCAAGCTCGTTCCAATCTCAAGCAACTGCGGAAATTGAGGGCCATGACAGCCAGTGGGATGGGACTATTGCTCGACGAAGGGCTTAGCTTTGGTGTCGGCGACGATGATAGCAACAAGAGCGACTTTGCCGCGGACGCCGCGGACCACGAATGGAAAGGAGTGGTCGAACGGAGTGTGGCTCTCATGGACATGGTTCTCCGGGACGTCTCGACTCTGTCGCACAGTATCTCCGATTTCGAGGAAAAGGTCTTCGCCGGAGTTGAGGACGACCCTGAGTTATCAGCCCAGGCTGACCCGGCCGACCGGACTTCCATGCTCGCCCGCCGTCTCGTGGATCTTCTTGAAGTGCAGCTGCCCAGTCACATTTCGGTTAACCAGAAACTTGTACGACAATACGGTCGGCCGTCCAGACTCGTCCGTTACTGGCTGCCTGGACTGGTGCTGTTTTTGTCATCTTCGACGATTCTGAAGGTGCTTTCGAACAGGAGAGAGGATATTATCAACTGGGTACACGATCTGGGCAACACGGCGAAGGACTTTTGGTTCAACTGGGTTATCGAGCCGACGCGGAAGATCATCGGCACCATCAGACATGACGAGAACAGCGAAATCGCCATCATGAGCCGCGACAGCCTCAAGGCCGACCAGGACAGCCTCGAACGGATGGTGGTAGATTTCGCCAAGGATAAGCCGGATCTTGCGGTTGGAGCATCATTTCTGACCGAGGCGCAGATTGAGGACATCCGGCTGAAGGTCAAGGAAGGTGACGTTACACCTGTTCTGAAGGCATACGAGCGCGACCTGCGGAAACCCTTCGTCGGCGCCGTCAGGGGCGACCTCGTCCGGGCGCTCCTCATCCAGGTGCAAAAGACAAAGGTGGATTTGGAAGTCGCCATGAGCGGCATCGACTCGCTGCTGAAGAGCCAGGAGCTGGTCTTCGGAATGATCGGGCTCACGCCAGGCGTTCTGGTAACGATCACAGCATTCTCCTACCTGAAGTCATTCTCTGGTGGTCGCAAGGGAATGCGACGCAGCCAGCGGGGAGCCAGGAGCGTCCGGGTTCTACGAAGCATCGACCGCATTCTCAGCGAGGCTGTCCCGACGCAGAACAACCTCCTTTCCTATAAGGACCACGGCCTTCTGGTGTGCGAGGTTCATGTGCTCAGAAACTTGGTGCATGGCCTGCTGCCTGGTGAGGTTGACAGGGACTTCCTGGAAGATCTAGAAGATCTGGTGAGCCTCAAGGCTATCTCAATACAGCTTAGGGCATTGGACAGGATCAGGTGGACATATTCGAGGTGGCTAAACCATCAGTAGTGGCGACTTGGAAGGCGGCAAAAGATGTCATTGTCACTTGGAGGTGAGCTGCACTACAAGAAGATAAGAAACAAATAAGCATAATTCTTCAACAGAAATTCCATCTTGGCAAGATCACAGGTCTTCAACAAGGAAATGTCTCAGGGGGCGGCTTGATGACGATGGTGGTGTGGCTCAAGTGTCGGCGTCAACCGTGCCCGATTCTCCGGCCCACTTGAGGCCGACCCTGAAATCGTGGCTTAGCCAATCAAATGGCCAGATAGACGCATCCGCTGCATTATGTCGGTACGGAGGTACTTACATCATTCCTCACTGGACCAGGACGTGCAACCACTTTGATGCATCTGACTTGATTTGATTGACGTAGATCGGAGGAAGGTTCAACTTCACCGCAGCTGCCTTTTTACTGCGCTACTATCTTATCTGGATCAACTTGACATCCTTTCGCTCCTTTTCCGACATCGCTGTCATATTTCTCGGTCCCCGAGTCCTCCAGAAAATACAACAAACAACAACCTTGACGGGCAAGTCCTTAGGTAAGAAGAAACCGCTCCTCTCCTTCGTCACAAGCGTGCTCCATTTTGGCTCCACGTCGACAACCAGCTCAGCCTACTTACACTACCCCTAAAGTCCAGGACTGGGGAACCTTGCGGCGTGTAATTCGTATCTGGTACCCGCCAACAAATAATCATCTTGTTGTCCTGTCGCGATCACAACATATTACGTATCAAGAACAGTCTGGCTAATCTGCTCTTGCTTCACTTGCAGCTGCCTTCTGCTTACCGGACGATTCACGACTACCTACGAAGCGGACGTTACGGACACCTAGTATCCCGCCGATATCCTCCACCGACCTGCGCATTTCTCGGCTTCGCCAACGATCTAGACGTCGACTCACGCTCTACATTCACGGTGCCTGAATAACCCCTCAAACACACACAGCCTCTCTCACACGCCGGCGTCCAAGCGACCCTCCCGTCGTCAAGATGTCCAACAACCGAAATTATGACTTCCTCGTGAGCAAACCCCCCGCCCCCTCCGTCTCTAGTCCTCCCACCAAGAATACAACTAACATCGACTTCCCATACAGATCAAACTCCTCCTAATCGGCGACTCGGGCGTGGGCAAGTCCTGCTGTCTCCTGCGCTTCAGCGAGGACTCCTTCACGCCGTCCTTCATCACCACGATCGGCATCGACTTCAAGATCCGCACCATCGAGCTGGACGGCAAGCGCGTCAAACTACAGATCTGGGACACGGCGGGCCAGGAGCGCTTCCGCACCATCACCACGGCCTACTACCGGGGCGCGATGGGCATCTTGCTGGTGTACGACGTTACGGACGAGAGGTCGTTTAACAGTGCGTTTCCCCCATTCCCTTTCCCCATGACAATTGGTAGGCTAACTAGAGTGTGCAACGAACAGACATCCGCACCTGGTTCGCAAACGTGGAGCAACACGCGACAGAAGGCGTCAACAAGATCCTCGTCGGCAACAAGTGCGACTGGGAGGAGAAGCGGGCGGTGTCGACGGAGCAGGGCCAGGCGCTGGCGGACGAGCTGGGCATTCCCTTCCTCGAAGTCTCGGCCAAGAGCAACATCAACATCGACAAGGCTTTCTATAGTCTTGCGGCAGATATCAAGAAGAGGATCATCGATACCAGCAAGAGCGAGGCCGCGCCGACGGTTAATGTAGGCGAGCAGAGTGGGGGCAGGAGCGGGTCGGGCTGCTGTTAGGTTTGAGTGGATGGGATCGTGTTCGGAGTTGGAGGCGTGACTTCTGGGGAGCAGTTGTTTGCAAGACACGGATGCAACGGTTATGCCAGCCAGCTGTGCGGCCATAGCTGGGCTGTTGACAGCAGGGGACATTCTTCTGTTTACGGAATGGGTAGAACCCTACCGTATCCCTGGGCTGTGTTGTACCGCGCCTCCCTTTTGGCCTGGAAAGGCAGCATGGACGGCAAGGGAGGCTAGTAATGAGTTTACGGAGGGGAAGGGCTCTGGCTTCGTGGCAGGGGTACGAAGTAACGGGCTGATGCTGGCAGAGTTCAGTAACTACTTGGGGTCATGGAGTTTGTCGGTTCCTTTTTTTTTCTTTCTGGCGGGTTCCTCTATACATTTTTATTATATCTGAATTATGCACTTGACGTTACGAACTGCTTATGAACTGCTGCCGCATGCGGAAGCGCTGCCAGATGACTTCACTCGTGAATACTTATATGTATATTGAACGGAAGAACCATCATCATTTGTACGGAGGCCCTGGGATTAAAGAGCAGATCTGAACACAAGAAACAAACGCCTGAAGCCAACTAGAAAGCACCACCAAACTCCCAGCTCTACATTACAACACCTATAACGAAACGAACTGGTCAGCATATCTCCTCTCGTCACAAACTCCGGATTACGTAGTAACCAAAAAAGGGTTGCGTGGCAGCAAAACTTACAGCACGAATTCTGCTTCTTAGCCTGCTGATAAAACATCTTGCTCTGCGCGCTCAACCCGTCGCTCTTGGCGACGAGATCGTCAATCTTCTCCCCCCTCTGCAGCACGCTCTCAATCGTTTTGTGGAGGACGATCTTGGTCTCGTCCAGCTCGCGCTGGATCTTCATGATGCTGTCGGCCTGGTGGGGGTCCTGGTACTTGACGATGTAATCCTTCAGCTCGGGCATGGAGAGAGTCGGGGAACCGGTAGCCCACTGCGATTTTGGGTGGGAAGAGAGAAACTCGTCGACGACCTTGGAGAGGAGCTGGTGCGCGACTAAGGCCGGGTAGGCGTGGTCCGAGATGATGATGCCGCACACGCCCTCGGACCGGCCGTAGGCGTGGAAGGTGTAGTCCTGCTCTTCTACGTCCTGCCGCTGGCCGGCGTTGGTGCGCTCGCCTACTGTTTTGGCGAAGAGGGAGAGGAATTCGCCGACGCTGCGAGGGGAAGATATGGGGTTAGTATGCTGTATGTAAAGGGGGGAAAGGAGGAGAGGCGGGAGAAGGGGGACGGATGAGGGAAGGGGGATGGATGTACCTTGATCGTGTGAAGCGAGAGTAGGAGCTCATCTCCTTCTCGGCGACGAGCTCGTGTGCCGGCTTTGTATCATTGCGGATGATCTAGACGACGTCAGTTGTGCTCGTGGTGGTGGTGGTCGGGGCGGTGGAGGTGTCGCGACCTACACCGATGTAGAAGAGCTTCATGTTGGCGGGGGCCTCGCTGGCGGAGAGGGGTTCGTGGAAAAGGGTGGCTAGGGAGGTAGATAGGAAATCGATCGGTTTTGTTGAGTTGTGTTGCCAATTGCAGGTTTATCGAAGGAGGTGTTGTCGTCGTGATAGGTATGTCGCTATTATGCGGAATGAAACAAGAAGGGTCGGGTCGGGCCTCGCTCTTTCCAGACGTTGACCTCACCGTACCGTAGGCGCCGTGGCTCTTATCTAATCGCTGCTTGCTGCTGTAGGCCAGGCGAGGGGCACACTGAGACCAAATAAGAGGGGCATCACCTGCTCACTAAGAATTGCGTATGCCATTGGCAGGCAGCTGCTATCGGGGCGGTCAACTGTCCGGTTAGCGGGGTGCGCTCCGGGGTTAAGCCGCTGATGGACCGCTACGGCCAGTGACTCAACAAACGGTAGGGAACTCCTTCACTGGACGCCACATTCCGTTGACGGACTGTCTACTTAAGTCTTTTTTGAGAGGCCACGGTCTCTCATTATATCGCCAGTAAGAGAAGAAGTCAAACACACCTTCTTCGAGTGATAGAAGCAGAAAACACATAACTGCGCTGATATCAAAATGGCGTCGTCATCACTCGACACCATCCACGAGCAATGGCGAGCTCAGGTCGAGGCCATGAAGTCTGCCTTGGCCGAGTTGAAGCTGCCGCAGAAGTCGCCGGAGACCAGCAGCACGAATGGCGTAAGCTGGGAGGAGGACGACAGCGACTATGGCTATAGTTCGACCAACGGTGGGAACGATGTATGGGACTACATCGACGACAGCGAACTGGACTCGCTGGGCTTCGAGAGCGGCGACCTGGCGGATGGCACTGACGGCTTGGACTCTGCTGCTCCCTATGGTCTCGCTTGGCTGGAGAACAAGTGCGCCGAGGTTGCATCCAGGAAAGGAGGTCTGGACGCTGCGTCTCTGCGAGACCAAGTGCTCGACATCCTGGAATCCAACAGGCCTGAGGACGAGGTCCAGGGCTCTCTGACCGATCTAATCGGATTTGACGATCTCGACTTTGTCATCGAGCTACTGTCTCACCGAGGAGGGATAGTGTCATCTCTTTCTTCCCAAGATCAAGGAAGTGGCAGCACTCGGCTGCTGACCAAAGCTGAACGGGAAGAAGTCCTCCGCCAGAAGGACACAGAGCACAAGAACGCGCGTCTGGCTGGTCCCACGGCCAAGGAACCGGAGTATCCCCATGTTTACCGAGCATTTCAGCCCGGCAACACTCTCAGTCACTCGGGAAGGAGATATGCCTTGCCGGCTGGGAGTGAGCGCCACGAATATGAGAAGTACGAGGAGTACTCCATCCCTGCCGGGAAAGTCGGAACTCTGGGTGCTGGCCGTAGACTCCTGCCCATCGACGAGCTGGATGGCCTCTGTAAGAGGACCTTCAAGGGCTACAAGACGCTCAACAGGATGCAGAGCCTGGTCTACCCGGTGGCATACAAGACGAGCGAGAACATGCTCATCTGCGCACCGACAGGTGCCGGTAAAACAGATGCTGCTATGCTCGCCATCTTGCATACCATCTCGCAATACGTAACGCCGAACCCCTTTGAGAATCCTACGGCAACCGATTTTGCTGTTGCCCTTGAGGACTTCAAGATCGTCTACGTTGCGCCCATGAAGGCCCTCGCGGCTGAGATTACGGGCAAACTTGGGAAGCGACTTGCTTGGTTGGGCATTCAGTGCCGCGAGTACACTGGTGATATGCACCTTACCAAGAAGGAGATTGTCAACACTCAGATCATCGTGACAACCCCTGAGAAATGGGACGTTGTCACGCGGAAAGGCACAGGAGACACTGAGTTGGTGCAGAAAGTGCGTCTACTCATCATTGACGAGGTGCACATGCTCCACGATGAACGCGGTGCCGTCCTCGAGTCCCTGGTCGCTAGGACAGAACGACAAGTCGAGAGCACACAGTCGCTCATCCGTATCGTCGGACTCAGTGCCACGCTACCCAACTACATCGACGTTGCAGACTTCTTGAAGGTCAACCGAATGGCGGGTCTCTTCTACTTTGACGCATCATTCAGGCCTGTGCCGCTGGAACAACACTTTATCGGAGTGAAAGGGAAGGCTGGCTCGAAGCAGTCACGGGAGAACCTCGACAATGTCGCCTTCGAGAAGGTCCGAGACATGCTTGAGCGGGATCACCAAGTCATGGTCTTCGTCCACTCGCGGAGAGATACTCTTGCTACTGCCAAGATGCTCTACGAGAAGGCCATCGACGAAGCCTGCACTGATCTATTTGACCCGAGCATGCACGACAGATATGAGTCTGCCATGGCAGATGTACGGAAGACCAGAGCGAAAGAGATCCGCGAACTGATACCGAAGGGCCTCGGTATCCACCACGCCGGCATGGCCCGCGCCGACCGCAATCTTATGGAGAGACTGTTCGGCGAGGGTGTCATCAAGGTGTTATGCTGTACCGCTACTTTGGCCTGGGGTGTCAACTTGCCCGCTGCTGCTGTAGTAATCAAGGGCACCCAGGTTTACAGTGCACAAGACGGCAAGTTTGTCGACCTGGGCATCCTGGACGTGCTGCAGATTTTCGGTCGTGCCGGTCGTCCCCAGTTCGAGGACGTTGGTATTGGTATGATTTGTACCACACAGGACAAGCTGAGCCACTACCTCACAGCCGTGACAGACCAGCTTCCGATCGAGTCCAAGTTCTCGGCGAAGCTAGTGGACAACATGAACGCCGAGATCGCCCTCGGCACAGTCACTTCGATTCCAGAGGCCGTGCAGTGGATAGGCTACTCGTACCTCTTTGTCCGCATGCGGCGGAACCCCATGGCCTACGGCATCGACTGGAAGGAGTACGCGGACGATCCTATGCTGGTGCAGAGGCGCCGTCAGCTCGCCATCCAGGCCGCCCGGACGCTGCAGAAGAGCCAAATGATTATCTTCAATGAGACGACGGAAGAGCTGCGAAGCAAGGATATCGGCCGTATCGCGAGCCAGTATTACATCCTACAGACCAGTATCGAGGTCTTCAACACCATGATGCGGCCGCGCGCCACCGAGGCTGATGTGCTCAAGATGATTGCTATGAGCGGTGAATTCGACAACATCCAGTCTCGCGACAGCGAGGCCAAGGAGCTTTTCCACATGAAGAACAATGACAACATCGTCCCCTGTGACGTTGACAAGGGCATTGATACTCCTCAAGCCAAGACGAATATCTTGCTCCAGGCATACATTTCGAGGGCGCAACCTGAGGACTTTGCTTTGGGTAACGATCTCAACTACGTTGCCCAGCAAGCTGGTCGTATCTGTCGTGCTTTGTTCATGATCGCCCTCAACCGTCGTTGGGGCCACCAGTGTCTGGTGTTGCTGACGCTGGCTAAGTCCATCGAGAAACGGATATGGCCGTTCCAGCATCCTCTGCACCAGTTTGACCTACCGAGGCCGGTATTGAACATGCTCGACAGCAAAGACTCCCTGAGCATCGAGTCGATGCGTGACATGGAAGCTGGCGAAATCGGGAGCCTCGTCCATAACCATGCACAGGGCAGTAAGATCGCAAAGCTCCTCAGCAACTTCCCTACCGTCAGCATCGAAGCCGAGATCGCGCCTCTGAACCGCGATGTTCTGCGGATCAAGCTCTTCGTCTACCCGGACTTCCGCTGGAACGACCATGTCCACGGCAATTCCGAGTCGTACTACATCTGGGTCGAGAACTCGGAGACATCGGAGATCTACCATCATGAGTACTTCATTCTCAACAGGAGGAAGCTTCATGATGATCACGAGTTGAGCTTCACCATCCCGCTATCAGATCCTTTGCCGACGCAGATCTACGTGCGAGCTGTTTCCGACAGATGGTTGGGAGCTGAGACTGTTACTCCTGTCTCCTTTCAACATCTCATCAGGCCCGATACGGAGAGCGTCTACACGGACCTCCTGAATTTGCAACCGTTACCCGTCTCAGCACTCAAGAACCCTGCTTTGGAGGAGCTCTACGCTCAGCGCTTCCAGTTCTTCAATCCCATGCAGACACAGATCTTCCATACCCTGTATCACACACCTGCCAATGTGCTTCTCGGCTCACCAACAGGTAGTGGAAAGACCGTCGCGGCCGAGCTAGCCATGTGGTGGGCCTTCCGCGAACGGCCGGGCTCAAAGGTCGTCTACATCGCCCCGATGAAGGCTCTCGTCCGTGAACGTGTCAAGGACTGGGGCAAGCGTCTTGCACAACCCATGGGTCTCAAGCTGGTAGAGCTGACAGGTGACAACACGCCTGACACTCGCACCATCCAGAACGCAGATATCATCGTCACCACTCCCGAGAAGTGGGACGGTATCTCTCGTAGCTGGCAGACCCGTGGCTACGTCCGCAAGGTCAGCCTGGTCATCATCGACGAGATCCATCTTCTTGCCGGTGACCGTGGTCCTATTCTGGAGATCATCGTGTCCCGTATGAACTACATTGCGGCGTCCATCAAGAACTCGGTGCGTCTGGTCGGCATGTCCACTGCATGTGCCAACGCCACTGATCTCGCCAACTGGCTTGGTGTCAAGGAGGGTCTGTTCAACTTCAGGCACTCCGTCCGCCCCGTCCCGCTGGAGCTTTACATCGACGGGTTCCCAGAGGTTAGAGGCTTCTGTCCGCTGATGCAGTCGATGAACAGGCCTACGTTCCTGGCCATTAAAAACCACAGTCCCAGCAAGCCCGTGATTGTCTTCGTCCCCTCGCGTCGTCAGACTCGTCTTACGGCCAAGGACCTCATCAATCTCTGCGGCATGGAAGACAACCCGAGGCGGTTCCTAACCATGGATGAGGACGATCTGCAGCTCAACTTGTCCCGTGTCAAGGACGACGCTCTCAAGGAAGCCATCAGCTTCGGCATCGGCCTCCATCACGCCGGTCTCGTCGAGTCCGACCGACAGCTCGCCGAGGAGCTGTTTCTGAACAATAAGATCCAGATCCTTATCGCCACCAGCACCCTCGCCTGGGGCGTCAACCTCCCCGCCCACCTTGTCGTCGTCAAGGGCACCCAGTTCTACGACGCTAAGATCGAAGGCTACAAGGACATGGACCTCACCGACGTACTTCAAATGCTCGGTCGTGCCGGGCGTCCCCAGTTCGACAACTCTGGCGTAGCCCGCATCTTCACGCAGGACTCGAAGAAGGACTTCTACAAGCACTTCCTGCACACAGGGTTCCCCGTCGAGTCCTCCCTGCACACGGTGCTAGACAACCATCTCTGCGCCGAGGTGTCAGCCGAGACGGTCATCACAAAACAAGACGCCCTGGACTACCTAACCTGGACCTTCTTCTTCCGCCGGCTGCACAAGAACCCGTCGTACTACGGCCTTGAGATCTCGGCAGAGGAACACAACTCCACCATGGCCCAGCAGCTCGCCAACGACTTCATGATCGAGATGGTGAACAAGTCCCTCAGCGAACTTGCCGAGTCGCAGTGCGTCGAAGTCTACCCCAACGGTGACGTCGACCCAACCCCGATGGGCAAGATAATGAGCTACTACTACCTCTCCCACAAGACGATCCGCCACCTCGTCCGGCACGCCAAGGCCGGCGCGACCTTCCAAGATGCGCTGAGCTGGATGTGTCGCGCGACAGAGTATGACGAGCTACCAGTCCGCCACAACGAGGACCTCATCAACGCCGAGCTGTCACGCAACTTACCCTTGCCCGGCACGGCATTCGGTCTGCCCATGTGGGATCCCCACGTGAAAGCCTTCCTGTTACTGCAAGCGCATATGTCCCGCATAGACCTGCCGATAACGGATTACGTCGGTGACCAGACCAGCGTTTTGGACCAGGCGATCCGTATCATACAAGCCTCCATCGACGTGGTGACCGAGCTCGGCTTCTTGTCCAGCACGCTGCAGTTCATCCGTCTCTTGCAGTGCATCAAATCCGCGCGCTGGCCTACGGAGCCGCCGCTTTCCATCCTACCCGGTGTAGAGACAAACACCAAGTCCAAGCTCACTTTGCAAGACATCTCCAAACTTCCCGGCCCTCGCGTCCAGTCTCTCGCGCGCGAGTTGGGCCTCGCCCCCCCTCAAATCCCCCGCTTCACGAAAGCCGTTGCCGCCCTCCCCAAAGTAGAGGTGTGCGTCCCCTCCATCGCCACTACGTCTTTAACCATAACCCTGCGCCGCCTCAACCCCATCACCGAGCGCGAGGGCCGCATCTACGCCCCGCGCTTCCCCAAGCCGCAGAACGAAGGGTGGTTCGTCGTCGTCGGCGACTTGGTGGCGGACGAAGTCATCGCCGTCAAGCGGGTGGGCTGGGGTCAGGGACCGGGAAAGAGTGTGGGGGTGGGTGCTAGACCTACCGGGCGGGCCACGATCAAGTTGCCTGAGATTGAAGGAGAGGATGGAAATGGGAATGGGAAGAGGGGAGGGAGGAAGCTGGATGTGTGGGTTGTTAGTGATGCTTACCCCGGGTTGGAGTATGTGCTTAGGGGAGTGGAGGTGCCGGGGGTGCCGGATGTTGATGATGGCGGGGATAAGGGGAAGGGGAAGGGAAAGGAAGGAGAGGGGAGTACGGGGGGTGCTACTAAGGCTTAGGTTGTCGGCTGGAGATGTCGTGATTGTCGAATGTTGATACAAAAGTTAGATTCCAGACCAGAAAGACAAATGCTAGCTAGATCTCCAACCAAGTGTACAACAAGGGTCAAGAAATTGAATCGTGAATCGTGAATCTTGGCTGATGCTGTTCTCCAGAGGATGGGTATATTGGTGTTGGATTAAGTAGGTAAGTCAAGATCCTGCCGCTCACATAGTTCCTCCGTGCTGAATGAGTAGGATGACCGTAGCAAGCATGGCGACTTGCCAACACCAGTCCGCCATGGTGATAGAAGGAAATCCCTCTTCCCGTTTCTGTCATTACCACATGCTTAAATCCCGTATCACAGTCGTCGTCCGTCAACTACCTCGCCTGGGAAGAACAAGACTCCCAGTGGACACCAAACCCAACATCGATATTTCCAGGGGACTGCCGGTACAGCAGACGAGCAGACCTAGCCATACCTCGCACCCCTCCCACCGCCCTTGCCCTTCCTCATAAGCAGGAAACCAATGAACAACAGGATCCCCGACACAAGAAACAAGATAAACTGCATAATCTCGTCGCTCATGGCGTACTTGCAGCGCGTGTTGAGCGTCCGGAACGTACCCGCGTCGGTCGCCTTCTTGGGATCATTGCCCGCCACGCCGCAATAGGGAATGTCCCCCGCATCTATGCACCCCTCGTTCAGCAGCGGATTGGCGTACATTTTCTGATAATATTCCTCCTTGCACTGGATCCCCTTGAGCCCGACGGCCCAGGCGATGCCGCCCGCCAGCAGGAGGAGGCCGGCGAGGGCGTCGAGGACCATGGGCACGATGGCGGGGATGGCGGAGATGAAGAGGCAGATGAGGCCGAGGAAGGCGACGATCATGCCGAAGGCGCCTGTGAAGACGCTGTAGCGCGTCGTGGTGGGCGTGTTGCCCGTTGCCTGGCCCTTGAGGAGGGTGACGGACAGGCCGACTACCACTGCGGCCATGAGGAGCTGGAATGGTGTAAGTAACTGGACTGATGTAATTTGGTACACGGTAGGTACTTACTTGTAAGGCTCGAAAGCCAATAGCCACCGGAGCCAACATGGCTGCGTCGATTATCTCGTGACAGTAAGGAAGTAATCTCAGGATTTCTATAGAGTAGAGCAAAGGGGTGTTATCCGTCGAATACCAGGTAGGAGAAAGAAGGGGGAAACCAAAACCAAGAAACCACCCTGAACGTCCCTCGTTCCACGGTCGGCAGATTGGGCAGTTATATATCTGTTTTTCCAAATGCCAATTTCCAAGGCACGATGTACCCAAGCAACCAACCAACAGTCACACGTTGGACGACACACAGGATTCACCAAAGAAAGGGAAAAGGGATAAAAGAGCCTGAAATTAGGATCTCTGCGGCACAGCAGCAAGTGGGCGCCTACAGCACTTTTTATGACTCTTACACAGAATATGTAGCATTTCTGCCTGGGAGGACAACAGGGGGGATTTCAACGTTGCAACTCGCAACGGAACCGACATAATGAGAAACCCCTGCTAGCAAAGGTTTTGCCAGCCTCTAACACTTTGGGGGCCGAGAGAAAACGGTCGAGGATATCTCCTTCTGGCTGATCTGTTCAGGATACTGTTGGTCGTGTTTTGCGGGGGAAGGAGGAAAATCTGCCGTTCTGCGCCTCGTTCTGTTGCGTTGTTGGTGTTCGCCCTGCCACAATCCACATGTCATACGTCGCACGATTAACGGTTTGGCGATGAGACACAACGAGACGGCCGTACATCGAGAATGGGGTGGCTGGGGCACCATCACAATGTCACAATGCAGTTGAAAGATGCAAAGTTATTGCGGGGCCTTAAGACCCCCGGAGAATCCCATTTTCGGTTTTGTTGAGACATGGTCCATAATAGCGGCACAGCATTCAACAAGAACCAGGGGGTGTAGCTCATCTGGTAGAGCGCGTGCTTAGCATCCACCTTGGTGAGCAATCATCTCAGTACATGTTACCTGCACGAGGTACTGGGTTCGACTCCCAGCTCCTCCACATTTCATTTTGCCTTTTCTGCCTATGCTTTTTGATATTCCTCTTTTTTTTTTTGGCACGCGTATTTTCTTGACTTCACTCTACTGACATGATTCTCATTTTACCGGGGTTGTTCGCTTCGTCAGTACTCATCATTCATCTGGGTAGATTTAGAGGTCGGGTTGATGTGGATGGGGTATAACATCAATTGTCTTAACACAGAAACAGGGTGCCCTATAACAAAAGCTCGAGAGACATGGTCCAAGCATGGCTGAGCAGGAGCAAACTCAGGGCGAGCCAAGGAAACAGCAAAGGAAATATAGCACCAAAAGTAGTCCATATTGCGCCAGAAGGCAATACAGTCGGGAATAACGACTTCTCCCAGTATGCCCGGCTTTCAGGTGAAGATCCAGGCCCGTCCAGCGTACGTGGCACGCCCACAACAGCGGCATGCCCACTAGTTCGCAACTCATCCGGATATAGTGGCATCTAAGTCGTGCTCTCGCGGCTCTTCCGGTACGTATCCTGTCCAAGGGCAGAACATGTCAGCAACACGTGGCTGTGGCGGGTTGTGGTGAGGGTGCGAAGCGGTCTCAATGGAGAGAGAACGCCTCAGCAGCACTTGCCTCCTGTTCGACCTGCAATCCCTCAATGACGGGCTGGAGCTCGCTGAGGATGTCGGCCGCCTTCTTGTGGTACTCGATCTGGGCGGCGATAAGCTCGGCCAGGTTCCGCAGAGGCTCGGGGGTGTCGAGGACCTGTTTGACCACTGTCAGCAAATGTTCCTTTCGGAAAAGTCATAATGCTCATGGTCACTCACATTCTTCATCACGCTAACAGCCTCCTCGGTCTGGGTGACAAAATCATCCTCAGCCTTCTCAATCTCCTCCTGCGCCTCAGGGGTCAACTCGGGCTCGTCGTGCGGCCCCGCAGCGCCGGCAGCACCACCCAGCTTCCACGTCGTGCCCTTGACCTTCGCCTTGACCGCATCGAGCGTAAGCCTCGCCTTCTCGACATTGGCGCGGGCGCGAGCCGCAAACTTGAGGTTGGTGTTGAGCGTCGTGTTCCAGCCGGCCAGGAAGCGCGACTGGATCTGGGCGTCCTGCGCGAGGCGGGCCTCGCCCACGCGCTCCATGGCGAGGGCATACTTCTCGAGCGCCGAGGCGAGGGGGTCCTCGCCGGGTCCGGCGTGCTGCTGGTGCAGGGCCTGCGAGCTGGCGAGGGAGGCGCGGGCGATGGCGTGCGGGAAGGTCTTGGGCTGGGGCTTGGCGGAGGGAGGGGCCGTCAGGGCGGCCTGGGCTTCGGCGGGGGAGGTGGCGGAGGAGAGGAGGTTGACCTTCTCCGAGACGGTACGGCCGAGGTCCTGGAAGGTCTCTTTGATGTTGGGAGGGTAGTCGTAGGCTTCGTGGGAGTAGTGGGAGCTGTCAGAGTCGAGGTGTCAGTGGTGTTGTTGATAAGCTTAGGAAGAGAGGAAATAAGGAGCATACGTCACTCCCAGCATCTTCTGGTGAACCTGCTTGAGGGCATCTACTCTCTTCTCGAGGTCGATGTAGTCAGGAGGGAGCTGGGTCTGTTGTTCGACCTCCGTCAGTAAGCTGTCCGCCTAAAAGCGATGCGCCCAAGACTCACCTTGTCTTCGGCCTGGCCGAGCTGCTCCTTTGTGTACTGGAAGGTACGCGAGGCAAAGGGCGTGATTTGCGACCCGATGTTCCTGATGAAGGCCATCATGTCAGCTTGCGGTCCGTCCCATTGTGTATCCTGGTGGAGAAGTAGCCCCTGCGATCAAGCTATGCTTATCTCGCAAGGGGTTCGCAGAGGATGTCCGAGGAGAGTGGGAGCATACGTGAAGGTCTTGCCGAAGCCCTTGAAGGTGTCCATGATTGCGGTTTGTTGACTTGTGCGGGGAAGTTCTGTGGTAGGGTTCGGCTTGTTGTGATGCTGATTGTTCGAATGTTTCACAGAAGAGATGGCCGTTGCCTCGTGCAGCTGCGCAGGCGATTACGTGCAATTCAGTTAGGGTGGATCCTCACATGTTTTGGCGGGGAGCTCCTTCCACATGTACATGTACACCTATTTCAGGATTACGCTTGTTAGCGCGGTACCTGAACGCACAATTAGATGATTCCACGATTAGCCGATGATACGATGATTAGCATGTTATCGCACTAACATGCGAAATCCTGCCACAGGTGTACTCTGCACAGTGCAGCCAGGAGCAACTTCCGCTCATTCCACCACTCAAACGAGATGAACCATACCTAAGGTTCCCTATTGTTCACAAAATGGCGCTGTATCTTTTAGGCCCTAGGTCCACGTGCCTAACGTACCTGGCTCAAGGTCCAAGGTGATCGAATGCAAAGCTGTTGTTCGTTTATGGATCACACTACACTGAGTTCAAGCATTCTCATACGGCAGCCCAGCTTCATGCCTTACAGCGCCATAAACACCAGCCAAATCGCCCTTCTCTCCGCGCAGCTCCTTCACAATCTTGAGATGATTATCTCCTGTCTCGACATTATGCAGCGTTACTCCGGCAGCCTTAGCCAGGCTCTTGGCATGTCCGGCATCTTTTCTCGCGAGGTCCACCGCGAACGCCGGAGGATCACGTTTGTAGTAATCACCACTGACCATCCGCGACGAGTATGCCGCTACAGGGCCACCAAACATGTGGGCGATGAAATCGTGCAGGTGCTTGGTGCCCAGCCCCGTCTTCTCGGCCAGCACGTGGCCCTCGGAGAGCTGCTCCACCATGTTCAGGATGAAGGTGTTGCCAATCACTTTGAGAGTCGTGGCGTTCCGGGTAGGTTCGTCGAGCATGAGGATCTCGGCACGTGCCATGACGCCCTTGAAGTACGGGCGTACCTTCTCGACAGACGCCTCGGGGCCGGCGAGAACGCCGATCAGCAGCCCTGCTTCGGCCATTGCCTGGGCGCCAAAGACGGGCGCGGCAACGAACTCGCCTCCGGCATCGACGACGAGCTTGGTCAGCTTCTCGGTCGTGTCTGGGTGGATGGTCGAGCAGTCGACGATGAGCTTCCCCTTGACCGAGGTCTTCAGCGCATCCAGAACTGTGGACTCAACGGCGGCGTCATTGGAGAGGCAGGTGAAGATGATGTCGGCTTTGGATACGCCGTCTTGGACTGAGTCGACGACTTCGGACTTGCCCTCCGGTAGCTTGTTGCTCTGTTCGACTGCGGTTTGTTTGGTGCGGTTATAAAGGATCAAGGGCGAGTCCAGATTTGCGTTCTCTACTATGTTCTTGGTCATCCCCTGGATCGTGTTAGTCGCCGTGATCCTTCTTCTGCAGGGGGCCGAAACACTGACCTTCCCCATGACGCCAATGCCAATCCAGAAGAGTCTGGGAGCCATTTTGTGACCGTGTTGTTCTGAAAAGAGGTGTGTATATGCTCTGAATATGGTTTGTTCGATGCACCGATGAGATTCGACTAAATTGGCGAAGTCTAGTCTAGACCACTGCGGGACACGGAGTTCATAAAGAGGGTGATCAGTATTTAGAGTGTCGGTGTAAGTCAACAATACAGATTTCCGGATAGGTAGCTGTCAATTTGTCGCGCTTTATGATCTCTTGGTAAGATTATAGTCATCAAGAGCTGTGACTGGTGATTATCAGACCGGCGTCGACCCTGTTAATGAGGGGGTATATGTACTACAATGGGGACGATAGTAAGTCCGATACATATCGTGGAAAGCCGAAGCTATGACGACTAGGACCTTTCGCGGACTAGAATGGACCCCTTTTACTGCCCTGCCTTCACAGCCGGCCGGTTGCAATAGTCTAGGTCTAGTATTCCGTGCAAATACACATTAAGCGCACTAGGATCATGATGCCGAAGAACGAAGATAGGCTGTCCGCTGTCTCGCATGACCTTGGAGTCCTCTCTGCCTAGCACTCTCTGGCAATCCAACCGCACAAGTTTCACTGCTTGAGAGCTAAGAGACAACATGAACAGCATGATCAGATCAGGAGAGATGGAACTCAACGGGACGAACCACAGGCGCTGCGGGGCAACTGCTTCCGGAACCTCCACTGGAATGGAAGCTCCTGTGGGGCAGCGTTATCGGCCTTTATCTGAGGCCCAATTGAGTCAGTGGATGACTTACACACCGTGAAACTCAATGCCGGTTATCGAGATCCAATTCGCATCTCAAACTCCCTTCCTCAACCTGCCCTCTCCAAGTCCGGACCCGGTTCTCCCTTTAAACTCTTGTCTGTGCTTGGAAAACAAAATGAGCCCAGAGTTATGATACCTCGCAGCGCTGCCCTGAAACAGGTGGGCTCAACAGCTCAGGTAAGAATCACAACAACCTCGGGATACGGTAATTCCCTTGATATCTCACGACGGCAAGGCTCACCGAGCTACACCGCTCCCCTAAGAACCTAAGAACCCCAGCTTGAAGCAGGATACTGATTGTCGATAGATATCGGTTGGAAGGGTACCACGCCGTCCTAAGCACACACAAGCCCCTTCAGCACCAGGAAGGCCAGGTACTTTCGCTGAAGAGAAGTTGAACCGAGGTCCCCTTGGCTCTTCAACACCCGTCAGATGGCCCTACACATCCAACGCGGCTGCTGAGAAGCAGAAGAGGGACAAAGACAGGGTGAGTTGGTAGCTCACGCCAGACTTGATGCGCTGTGTCTCACCCTCATGACCAGGAATTTTTCATCTCCGTCCTAGAGTCTTCGGCAACCAAGCGCGATGCAAAGGCATATCTGAAGACCTTCGGGTCCCCAAGCAGCAGCACCAAACCCAGCACATCCAACATCCTGCAAGATAGCTTCACTTCTGTCAGCAAGACGCCCCGCTTCATCCAACCCTCCACCAAGGGTGTGCTGGAGGTTCTACCCGAGGCTGACGAGACGCCACACGTCGCCATCGTTAAGTTCAGGAAACCTCAACTATGGGACGATGATATCCTTGCTGGCGTCACCAAGACTCTGACACAGCTGAGGACCCTTGGGCTATACAGCGTCGTTGTCGTCGACTGTGATTTAGACGAACGTGGTACCCGAAGCTGGAGGAAGATCCTCAATCACCAGGTCGATCGAATCGCCCGAGCCATTGGTCAACATGGCATGCCAGGAGCCAAGGTGGTCGACTCGTCCCTCTCCCTCAGCGCCAGCCCCGAGGTACCCATCTCTCCTTTCACATCAAGTCGCCTCTATGTGGAGTATGAACCAGCTCTCACCAGTCCACTCCGATCCGGGTACATGGTCATTGTGCCGTGCGCCGCTCAGTCACAGGGTCTCGGCTATGTACCGGCAGACTCCAACGAAGTGGTCATAACTCTAGCCAAGTTTCTCTCTGGACTGCAGATGCCGCGTGAGGCTATCGAGCAAACGCCCGGGGATGAAACGAGCATACACCTGGCCCGCCAGGCCGCTGTGGACCGCATCATTGTCGTTGATCCAGTTGGTGGCATACCAGCTCGCGACAGGCCAAATGGCGCTCATGTCTTCATCAACATGGAGGACGAGTACGACGCCGCCAAAGAGGGGCTCGACTTAGTCTCTGGAGACATTCTTGAGACAACAAAGCAGAAACACTTGGAAAACCTGAAACTGGCAAAAGACTGCCTAGCCATCCTACCCTCAACCGCCTCAGCAGTGATCACAACCCCTGCCGAAGCGGCCAACCTCGCCACACGCAAGGAATCCGCAACAGATATTGCTGACCTAGTTGGCAACGTTGGCACCCGCCGCAAACAGAACCCCCTAATTCACAACCTTCTAACCGACCGACCGATTTACTCATCCTCTCTCCCTCTCGGCAGAATCAAGCAAAACTCCCAGGATCCCTTGACACGGATACCACCTGTGTCAACCACCACCCTAGCCAAGCGCGGCCTGCCCGTAACCATCTTTCCCGATCCCCGCCAGGCCCCTTGGCAACCGCCCAAACCTGGCGCTCCCCGCTTGCGTCTGACGGACACCTGCGTCGACCTCCCCCGCCTAATCCACCTAATCGACGACTCCTTCAACCGTAAGCTCGACGCGGCGCATTACCTCGACCGCGTCAACGACTCGCTCGCCGGCATCATAATCGCCGGCGAGTACGAGGGCGGCGCCATCCTAACATGGGAGCGACCCTTCGGGCTCTCCGAAGAAGAAGCCTACGACCAAGGGCGGATGGTCCCTTACCTCGACAAGTTCGCCGTCCTGAAACGGAGCCAGGGCGCCGGAGGGGTGGCTGATATCGTCTTCAATGCCATGGTGCGGGACTGCTTCCCCGACGGCCTGTGCTGGCGGAGCAGGAAGGACAATCCGGTGAATAAGTGGTATTTCGAGCGGAGTAGGGGGTATTGGAAGTTGCTGAACAGTAACTGGGCTATGTTCTGGACGACGCCCGGAGTGGAGGCTGCGAGGATTAGGGATTACGAGAGTGTTTGTCGGAATGTGATGCCTAGTTGGTTGGATAAGGTGAAGGCGGCGGATTGACGAGTTTGTGTGGGCGTGGTACGCCCTGGATGTTAGGGAGAATAAAGCGATATTTAGTCCCATCAGTTACAGGCGCCAGCCAGGATTGTGCCCTTTTGCAGGAGATCGAGGCAGTCGGCCTCTTTAGCTGTGGAAGCACAACACGCTTTCGGGGAGCATCGTGAACGATCTAACCCGATCTGATGCCGACTAGCGCAAGGAGTGGAATATTCCAAATATCAACTCATCTAGTCTTCAGCCTGATATATTCCCAACTTCGCCTAAGATCTAGAAAGTTGAGATTGCTTGTCCAGACTTCGAAGGGAAGCCGCAGCGGAAGTATAGGGTAGGTCTCCAAGCCACCATCCGCTGGCAAAAGAGATGACTAATCAGACCCACAGTTTGCCAGACAATCAACGTCAGGACTCAGCCTTGCAGTTGCCAGAGCTTGGGAGCTTCATCATCGCTGTCGTCGAACACCTGCAATTCAGAATCCAGCGCATCTAACCACTGCTTTTCAGGTCGACACACCTAGCACAAGACCACACAATAACACAGCAACCATGGCGAACGGGTAAGTACCTACCTTCCCCGCTCACCTCCTTCAAGTATCTAACCATCCTGTCTTCCAGGTGGAGCATTTTCATCGGCCTCGCTATAGTCGCGGCCATGTGCGTGGCGGCCTGGGTCTTCTCGCCCAAAGGGGAGAACCAAGTGTACGTGTCCCCTTTTCACTCCTCCACTCCCCTCTGGTGCTCCGTGCTGGTCAGGAGCTAACTATGCGGTGCCCAAACAGACTCTGGCGCTCGTCCCTCATCCTCTCCTTCGTCAGCTGCTACCTCATGTGGGCCATCACGTTCCTCGCCCAGCTACACCCGCTCATCGAGCCGCGGCGGTCCGACTTGCGAGCCAAGTACATCCACAATTGAGCTCTGGGAGGCTTACAGAGCATGCGGAAGAGCGATAGGGAGGAGGAGTTGTACGAATACGTTTGGCGAATGCATCGGTTTACTTGCGCGTTATTGCGTCACGTTTTAGGCGTTGGGGGTATTGTATTGCGCGCGAGGCTTTTATACGTCGAAAGAGAGGACTGGTGAGCTGAGCAGTCTGCTACAGGCAGTCAGGGGGTGGATCGTCGTTGGGAACCTTGTGTGCCACAGACGGGCGCCGTTGCGAGGCCGAGCTAGGTGTGATCAGAGAGACAACACGTCAGGCATAAGTAGCACCAGTCTCGAGCTTCGACGGATGGAGGAGACACAAGAGCATAGCTCTACATTAGACAACCCATATGGTAACCAGCCACAATGGCAGTAGAGTCACATTTCTAACTCCGCGCACGCTGTAAACAATCGCTTCCTCAACCAACAACCAGCCTCCCGGCCCATTCCCAGCAGTACTTAACAGCATCCCACAGCGCCCTCCCGTCCTCCGCCACGCCTCCCTCGCCCACACCATCAACCCCCTGCAGCCCAACCCCCCACATGACCGCCCTCCCCGCCGCCCATCTCGACGCCGCTCCCACCGTAGCCAGCAGCGCAGCAACACCGTACCCGCAGTCGAGCAATATCTTGAGTGCTTCCACATTATTCGCCACCACCGCCCAGCCCAGCGATCTCGCGGCCGCGGGCACGTCGTACTCCCATATCACCATGAGTATGGGGAACAGCTTTGTCGAACTGGACACCAGCAGCGCCGTGCTGACGCTGTTGGGGCGGTTGTATCGCGGTAGTAAGCCCAGCGCCACAAGAGGAGAGTAGGGGCTGCAGCTGAGGAAGCGGATGCAGAGGTGGAAGGTTAAGGTCGTCGTTGTGCAGAGGAGTACTGTTCATATAACCGTTAGCTATATCCGCCCAGCGCCAAACCCAAAATGAAGGAAAGAGAGGAGAAGAGAGAAGCATACAAAAAAACAAATACTGCCACCCAATCCCCATCCTACTCAGCCTCCCGAACCCGCCCTCCATAATCCCTTCCCCCAACGCCTCGGGCGGGACGGCCTGCTTCTCGATCCGCGCCCAGGTCAGGTAGACGTCGAACAGCAGCAGTAGGACGCCCAGCCGCACGATGGAGGGGGCGAACTCGTCGCGGTCGCGCATCAGGGTGTTGTGCAGCAGGTGCCGGTACACCTGCGGCTTGATGAGGACGAGGTCGATGAAGAGCACAACGAAGTCGTGCTCGACGTACTTGTCGCAGAAGCGCCCGCAGTTCTTGCACACCGTCAGGCGGATGTTGTGCCCGCCCGACTTGTCGCCCGCGCCCTCGCGCCAGAGCGTCTTGACTGGGTGCCGGCATTCGATGCAGATTGGCATTTTTCCGGAAGGGGAGTTGGTTGTTATTGGGGTATCATTGTTTTTTGGTTGTGCTGTGTGAAGAGGTTTGGGAGAGAGGAGGCAAGAGATGCCCAGGACTTCGCGATGGGAAACGGGAGCTGCCGGTTGAAGACAGACGTTTTGGTGGGGTCGCGGTTGACGCTCCGTAACCTTATTTTACGGGGCCGCTACTTCCATATCTTGGCATATACGAAGGAGCCGCGAGCCATCGTTGGGGTCGAGGATCAGACGATGATGGAACGCTGAGAAGGTATATGTTATGGGAGAAACAGATGAAACCGCTATGATTGTAAAGCCAATCTCTAAGTACTTGCAACCGGCAAGTCTTGCGTAACTGGCACGCCGTCTAGATGCAGAGCAAGCGAGGCATATTCCCAAAACGCCATGTCCACAATCTGGGACTGAAATTATGCATGGATATCAGACGCTATCAGATCTTCCACAATAAGAGACCACTATCCAAGATCGAGAGCAAAAGCGTCTAATCCGCCTTCTTCCCCTTCGAACCACTGACCCCTCTTCCCTTCATCCCACCACTAGATTCACCCTCGCTCCGGCCGGACGACCCAAGAAGACCCGAGCTCAGCAGGCCCGAATCCAGCAGGTTGTCCAGCCCACGTCCATCGTCACTATTAGTATCCGTCAACTCGATCAGATCGCCCTCTATCTGCCTCAAGTTCTGCCCAGAATGGCTGCCAGCATGACTCCGCCCTCTTGGACCCAGCACCGGTGTCCCAGGAGGAATCTTGGCAAAGGCGCCCCTAAGCCACGTCTCAACAGTCGCAGCCGCTTTATCCAGTCCGTTGCCCGAGGCACCGCGGGCGCGACTGACTCTCTCCAGGTCCCGGCCGTCCTCGAAGGGAGACTCGACGATGCCTGCTGCGCCAGGTGTGTCGCTGCTGACGGGGTCGTCAAAGCCTATCCTCGCTGTTTCGGAACCCATGACTGACATGGATGGCATATTGTCGATGTTAAGACCGGGTATATGCTTCTTGGTCCAGGAGTTGAAGTAATCCTTCTCCGGTCCGCGGACTTTGCTGTGCAGTGACCCGACACCGCCTGGTCGCCGCATCCATGCCGGTCGGTGAGGGTTGTCGAGGTCGCCTACGCTGCGGGCGCCGGTGCCGCTTAGGAGGCTCAACCGACGGGATCTGGTGCTGCCTGGACTGGTGGTATGGTCCAGCGCTTCTGAACCGAGGGTTATGGAGGGTACATCCATCGATCCACGCGGCGTAGACAGGTTAGAGACCGTGACGAGGCTCTTCTTCCGCCGAGGAGGGAAGTAGCCGAGTACTTTTCGGGGGACGCGGGCTATTTCCACCGGTGCGGTAAAGTTGTCTATCGTTACCCATCGGACATGTGTCCAAGGACGGTCTTCATCGAACGTGTGGGGAGGTTGGTGTTGGGGTGCTTTGCCCGCAGAAAACGGGTCGTCTTGGGATGTGGCTTCCGGTGTTGGTGCAAGGAGGTCCACGTGGTCGCTGTTGTAGTAAGACGGTGCCTCACACGGCCGGCCGCGTATCTCGCACGCATCGACTGGAAGAGCGAGCCACTTCCGCACTTGTACGTAAGTATTGTCCCGTGACCACAGCCCGTTGGCTTTCCGGAAGGCGTCTTCTCGACATCTGTACTTGAGTACTATGCCGGCATACGTATCGTTGGGTTGGACGTGGTGTATGTATACGAGATGTTCCTCGGTCTCTTCACTCTGTACCACGGCGCTTCCACGTAGATCTTCGTCCGACCGCCTCTTCTTGTATCGGCCAGATACGTCGAGTCCACCGTTGACGCCTTCATGCGATTGAAGCACGCTGGCCGTCTTCATTGCTTTTAGCTTCGCTTCTCTGTCAGCGAGAGATCTGCCTGCTACATCGTTCAGCCGTGGCTTGCTGTTGGGTGGTTCAGGGCCCCATGTTCCCGATGCCGCCGAACCATTTCCAAAACCTGAGTTCGATCGCCTGCTTGCGCGACCCTTCCTGCTGCTCGATCTGCTCTGTCCTCGACCCTGGTCGCTGGCTCCATCTCCGCCTCCGGTTGCCCCGCCTAAGAAGGAGCTTGCTAGGCCTTGTATCGAGGACCAGGACGGCGCCGCCCAAGATGACACCCCGCTTCCGAGTAAAGTATTGCCGCCTGGCCCGAATGCAGCCGGACTGCCGGTTCGCGCATTGTTCCGACCCGTCACGGAGCCTATCCGCGCACTGGGTAGGGGACTCGCGCCGCGGCTGGGCGACTCGCTTGGTGTGGGGAGGAGGGAGGTAGGATTGGACGTCGGCGGTCGACGATTGCGCGGCCGGATGGTAATAGAGGACTCGGGTAACAAGCCGGACGAGGAGGAGGTGCGGTGTATGGCAGCGTTCGGGGGTAGCTCTGGCATTATGAGGGTCCAAAGAGAAACGTCGACCTCGGCGCAGCAAAGCGGCGATGGCGGCTCGGTGATGATAGTGGACGCATCAGATAAGGCGCATCGGCATGGGAAGAATGAGCTCGTCAATCGATCGAGGGGTGCCCGCTACGGCGGTAAAGGAAGATAAGCGAGTATTCCCTTTGATGTTGCGTGATTCGTCCAATGGTTCGAACAAGGGGGCTCAGTTTATGACGGATTTGGCGGTTGTTGTTCGTTGAGGTTCGCCTGGAGCTTGCAATTTTCGTGTAGAGAATGAGTGGGCTAGAATATACATCAATAAGTTCAGAATTGAAGCGTTAGGTAGATTTGATCACAGGCCAGGCGTGAGTTTAAAGTTTGGCCGGACTTCGAGATGATGCTGAGTCGGATGAGATACGTATCCCTCGAGGCTGAAGTTAGCTCGAGAGCAGCTGGCGGGAGTGGTGGCACCCGTCCGGCGCTCGTTTATTTCGCCCAGCATCGAGCCAATCGAAGCGAGCGTTTCACGGTGTCCCTTGATGGCTTCAGATGAGGTAATCAGACTGCACAGACCAGCTGTAACCCCTGCATCTTCCCCCACCTTACCCCACAGTGTGCCGTTATCCCAAGTAAACAATCAATAAACCACTCTGCAAAACGCGACGGCAACCGCGTCCTGTCGCATCTTCAACATTACTATCGCCAGTCCGTAGACTACCACAACCCGGGCAGCGCCAGACACAACACCGCCAAAATGAGGGTCACGGAAGTGATTATCGATGTACGGACTATCCTGCACCATCTGTGCGGTTCCTTTGAGTAGCTAACCTTGCGCGCAGGGCTTCAAATCATATGCCGTGCGGACGGTCATCTCAGGATGGTATACAACAAGCAAGCAGCTCGAGTACGACCCGACAGAAAAGGCTAACAGCAAATCAGGGACGAGACCTTCAACTCCATCACCGGCCTCAACGGCTCGGGCAAATCCAACATCCTCGACGCCATCTGCTTCGTCCTCGGCATAACAAACATGTCTACCATGCGCGCGCAGAACCTGCAGGACCTGATCTACAAGCGTGGCCAGGCGGGCGTTACCAAGGCGTCCGTGACCATTGTATTCGACAACCGCGACAAGTCAACATCTCCTATCGGCTTCGACGACTACGCGACCATCTCCGTCACCCGGCAGATCGTGCTGGGCGGCACGAGCAAGTACCTCATAAATGGCCACCGCGCCCAACAACAAACAGTGCAGAACCTTTTCCAGAGCGTGCAGCTCAACATCAACAACCCCAACTTCCTCATCATGCAGGGCCGCATCACGAAGGTGCTCAATATGAAGGCCGTGGAGATCCTGGCCATGATCGAGGAGGCAGCCGGCACACGCATGTTCGAGGATAGGAGGGACAAGGCGATAAAGACCATGGCGAAGAAGGATATGAAGCTTCGGGAAATCCAGGACCTTTTGCGCGAAGAGATCGAGCCCGCACTCGAGAAGCTGCGGACGGATAAGAGGGCCTTTCTGGATTATCAGCAAATGCAGAATGACCTGGAAAGGTTGACCAGGGTGGTGGTAGCGCATGACTATGTCAGGGCGCAGGAAAAGCTCCAACAATCAGCTGCTGATCTTGAAGCCAAGAAACAACGGCAAAAGGATCTCGAGGACTCTGCCGCGAGATTGAGGAGCGAAATATCACATCTCGAGGAGGATGTCCGAAGAGTCAAGTCTCAACGCGACAAGGAGTTGCGCAAGGGAGGCAAGGCCCAGGCGCTCGAAGATGCGGTAAAGAAGCACAGCAACAAGCTGGTGCGACTTTCGACGGTCATGGACCTCAAGAAGACTAGCATGGCTGAGGAGCAAGAACGACGACTAGCAGGCGAGAAGACCGTCGCCGAACTTGAAGCCGCCCTTAAGAAGAGCACAGCCGCATACGAAAAGATCAAAGCGAAATACGACGCATCCAAGGAAGATCTCGAGAAGATGAGCCAGGACGCCGAGTCCAAGGAGGAACTGTTGCAGACACTGCAAACCGGTGTCGCGTCCAAAGAAGGTCAGGAGAACGGATACCAAGGCCAACTTCAGGACGCGCGGAACCGTGCTACCGCTGCTGTGACCGAGCAGGAGCAAGCAAAGATCAAGATTGCGCATCTGGAGAAGCGAATTAAGGAGGAGGAGCCGCGAGCGAAGAAGGCCAAGGAGCAGAATGCCGGCCTGCTGAAGGACCTCGAAGGCCTGAAGTCGCAAGCTCAGAGGCTCGAGAAGGAGCTGGGCAAGCTAGGCTTCCAGTCCGGGACCGAGGAAGCCATGTACAAGGAGGAGAGCGCCCTTCAACAGAAAGTCCGCGGTCTACGGCAGGAGGCCGACACACTCAAGCGCAAGGTCGCGAACATCGACTTCAACTACTCGGATCCGACACCAAACTTTGACAGGTCCAAGGTCAAGGGTCTGGTCGCGCAGCTCTTCACTCTCGACAAGGCGCATACAGCAGCTGGGACCGCTCTGGAGATCTGCGCAGGTGGCCGCCTATACAACGTCGTCGTCGATACGGAGGTGACGGGTACTCAGCTCTTGCAGGGCGGCAAGCTTCGCAAGCGGGTAACCATCATCCCTCTCAACAAGATCGCCGCTTTCCGCGCTTCGGCACAGACAATCGCCACGGCGCAGAAGATTGCCCCTGGCAAGGTTGATCTGGCGCTGAGCCTGGTTGGCTATGACGACGAGGTAGCCTCAGCTATGGACTTCGTGTTCGGGAACACGCTCATCTGCGCTGATGCCGACACCGCCAAGAGAGTTACCTTCGATCCGAACGTGCGGATGAGGAGTATCACGCTAGAGGGTGACGCCTATGACCCCTCAGGTACACTATCAGGTGGTAGCTCGCCCAATTCGAGTGGTGTGCTGGTGACGCTCCAGAAGCTGAACGAGATCACTCGGCAGTTGAGGGAGGCTGAGGCATTGCTCCATCAGGTCCAGGGTACTATTGCAAGGGAGAAGTCCAAGCTCGACCAAGCTCGCAAGATTAAGCAGGAGCTCGACCTCAAGGCACACGAGATCAAGCTTGCCGAGGAGCAGATCAGCGGCAACTCGTCCTCTTCCATCATCCAGGAGGTCGAGAACATGAAGACCACCATTGCCGAGCTCAAGACCTCGTCGGCGGACGCCAAGAAGCGGCAGGCTGAGGCCAGCGCGGACGTCAAGCGGATCGAGAAGGACATGAAGGACTTCGACAACAACAAGGACGGCAAGCTGATTGAGCTCCAAGCGTCGCTGGATAAGCTCCGCGCCACGTTGGTGAAGATGACAGCTTCGAACAAGACACTGCAAAAGGAGCTGCAAGGCGCCCAGCTCGACTCCGAACAGGTGTCGGGCGACCTTGCCGCGGCAAGAGAGCAGCTGCAGGAGATTGATCTGGCGATCAAGGCCCAACAAGACGAGATCGCAGATCTCCTCAAGCAGCAAGCCTCCCTCAAGGAGACCCACGACCAAGCAAATGCCTCCCTAGACGAGGAACGGCAAAAGCTCCACGTCTTCGACTCCGAACTCCGCGCCCTCGAGGACGCAACCCGTTCCAAGAACGCTCGCATCGCCGAGGAAGCCCTCGAGATGCAAAAGCTAGGCCACCAAGTCGAGCGCTTCCACAAGGAACAGCAGAATGCCGTCTCTGCGGCCGCCCACCTTGAGAAGGAGCACGACTGGATCGCCGACGCAAAGGAGCAGTTCGGCCGACCCGGCACCCCTTACGACTTCGGCCGGCAGAACATGGCAGAGTGCAAGTCGACGCTACACAAGCTGCGGGAGCGCAGCCAGGGCATGAAGAAGAAGGTCAACTACAAGGTCATGTCATCGATCGAGCAGAACGAGAAGAAGGAGGCGGCCCTCAAGCACATGATGAAGACCGTTGTTAGGGACAAGCGCAAGATTGAGGAGACCATCGTCAGCCTGGACGACTACAAGAAGAAGGCGCTGCACGAGACGTGGACCAAGGTCAATGCCGACTTTGGGCAGATCTTCAACGAGTTGTTGCCGGGCAGCTTTGCGAAGCTGGATCCGCCTGAGGGGAAGACTATTAGTGACGGCTTGGAGGTCAAGGTGTGCTTGGGTAAGGTGTGGAAGCAGAGTTTGACTGAGTTGAGCGGTGGCCAGAGGTGAGATACTCCCCGGCGTCTTGAGAGATCAATCGATGAGGAACGAAAGAGCTAACGAGGGACAGGTCACTCATTGCGTTGTCTCTGATCATGGCACTGCTGCAGTTCAAGCCAGCGCCAATGTACATTCTCGACGAGGTCGATGCTGCGCTTGATCTGTCTCACACGCAGAATATCGGCCGGCTGATCAAGACGCGCTTCAAGGGCTCGCAGTTCATCGTCGTCAGTCTGAAGGACGGCATGTTCCAGAACGCGAACAGGATCTTCAAGACCAGGTTCAGCGAGGGCACCAGTATGGTACAGGCGCTGACGCCTGCGGATTTGAAGTAGTGCGGTTACCGATCGGTTATCGAACAACCGACTGTTGTTTTCTCCTTTTCCGCGGCTTATTTCTGTTTTTGTCTCTTGGGTTGAAGGTGTTGCTTACAGATACCTTTGGTTTTGCTGATGAATACGGCATTGGTGTAATGACTGGGTACAGCAAATTGGCTTGGATCATGTTTTCCGTTACGTTTCGATTGCTTACACCCCCGAAATGAGTCGAGGATTCTTGTATTGTATTGAATTTGAGCCCTTGATCAATTCGATGTCTTCCACGCCTTGAGCGACTTGGCGACGATAAAAACTTACACGGTACACCGAACTCGTGTGGGACGACTCCACTATTTTATGGCCGGTAAAGGAGTTCCCCCTGACCACTTAGCTGTGACTCTTCAGTTTCAACGACAGCCCATCGTGAAACATCACAGAAAATGAAGACTTGAAAATGGCCATATCTAGGTAACCCGCTGTGTAAGACAGCCATAACATTACCTCCTGACATACACTTATATCACAATACCACGAACTGCAGCTAAACAAAGATGGACCCCATACCACCGCCCAGCAGCGGCTTATCCATCGACGCCAGCGGCATCTTCCTCGTCCTCATCACCATCCTCGTCTTCTTCATCCCAATCCTCATCCTCTTCCCTCCCGTGATCCCATCCCAAAGCGAGGCACTCGCTCAAACGCACATCAAGATCGGCCTCGACCGGTCTAAATCCAACCTTAAGGACCTCAAGACCCGGACCACGAATCCCACCATAGAGAGCCTGTGGATCTACCCCGTCAAGTCCTGCGCCGGCATCGAGCTCTCCCGCAGCAAAGTCGTCCCCCAAGGATTGGAATTCGACAGGCTCTTCACCTTTGCGCAGCTCAAGAGCCCCTTCCCCGCTACTGCTTCTTCAGACGCAAAAGAGGGCGAGCAGGAGAAGGGCGAGCATACCTGGCACTTCATCACCCAGCGGCAGTTCCCCCTCCTCGCTACCGTCAAAGTCGAGCTCTACGTCCCAGACGCGACTCGCAAACCGCGTCCTCAGGATGAAGACCTGGCACCCACAGAAAGCTTCATCATCCTCCGCTTCCCCTGGCGCGAGCGCGGGTTCGCCGGCGTGTTAAGCACACTAGCGGCCAAGCTCCGCGGCGGGCTGCGCGCCAGGTCAGAGAAGGAGGTCCTGCTACCCGTCGCTTTTCCCAGCGAGGAGGAGATCAAGGAGCGGTGGTACGACTGGGAAAAGGTGACCATCTGGAAGGAGGTCGTGGAGGCGCTGAACATGGGCGAGGAGCTGCCGGAGGAGCTGAGGCTGTACCTGGGGGTGAGCAATAAGCTCGGCCTGTTCCGGGTCTGCCCCGAGAAGCTGAGGGAGGTGGGTAGGGGCGCTCCCCGGAGGGAGGAGGCCGGGTATCAGCCTGTTACGGGGTTTCAGGACGCGTTTCCGGTGCATCTGATTAATGTCGGTAGTGTGGAGGATTTGGAGGGGAAGATTGGGGCTGTGGAGGGGATGGAGAGATTGGATGTGAGGAGGTTTAGGCCGAACATTATTGGTGAGTGACATTCGGCAGGGTTGGTGGTCGCGACCTGGAATGCTAACGGTGTTTATCTAGTCAACGGCGCGAAGGCGTATGACGAGGACGAGTGGAAGGCGGTCAAGTTACGGTCGTCTGGGAAGGCAGAGGAGGCCGCGGAGTTCCATGTCTCGTGTCGAACAGTCAGGTGAGTACATATCTTGGCTGCGCAGGTTGTGATGGCGTACTGACAGACGAAAACCAGGTGCAAGATGCCCAACGTCGACCAGGATAGCGGGTTCCGCCATCCAATTGAGCCAGACAGGTCGCTGAGGAAGTACCGTGAAGTGGACGAGGGCGCCCGGTATATGGGCTGCATGGGCATGCAGATGACACCGTTGTTCGAGAAGACAGATGATCCAGAGGCGATGGAGAGCTGGGTCGAGGTCGGTATGGAAGTGGAGGTGCTAGAGCGTGGGAGTCATCGTTATGTGAAGCAGTAGCGTACGATCATGCTGTAGGATACATCCTGAGAACACGCGTCTCGCCTCTGGGTGCAGTACCTATAGGTAGGTAGGTACCTTAGCTATGGCACAGCCAGTCCTCACGCAGACTCGAAGCGTTAAACAACCACACCCCCCGCTACCCCTGCCAATATAAACAGAATTGTCTCACTCATTCTTCCACGTACGACCATAGATACTGGAAAGCTCGGGATCCCGTCCGCTCTCCCATAGATAAGCCAGTAATCGTCAGACTAGTACTCGGGTGGGTGACCACCGGGGAATCCCTGATGTTGTACGTTCTATTTTTGCCCTTTTTGCTTGTCGACTAGTAATGGATCGTTAAATAAATACCCGAAGGGGCGCGCAGTAGCTACACAGGCGGCTTGACGGTGGAGTCGGGTGCATTGTAGGTTTGCGACCCTTTGCCTCTCGACGTGATCTTACATGCATCCTACTATATGCCGCCATATTGGACTTGGGGAAGGAGAGGTGGCCAACAACTGTCCTGGGCAATCTTGGTCGGGGTGACCCATGGCCTAAAGGAACAAACGGGATATAACGGAGCGAAGAAGCCAACGTGGTTGAAAACCGGGGGAGTTAGGGAATATGCTTCGACTCGCACAACCACTACATGTGATACCATGAGGAGGACAGGCATCGTCAAAGAAAGGTACCGCTTGTTGTGATGCTGGCCACTCGTCATGGGTTTGAATGAAGGCGTGGGGTGTAACGCATGCTCGTTTATCTTCGAGAGTCGTGTATGTTTTGTACTAATAGTTCTCCCCAACGCTCCGTCCCTCTGCTTTGGACGGCAAACTTCAAGTCCTTTTCGGCGAGGCCCTTGTCATCAGGAGGCCACCCAAGCCTCTCGGAACTGAACTTCCCTCCGACGTGTTGATCGTGTCCGCTTGAATGCGAGAGATATCTAAAACCAAGTCCCTTCAATAGCAAAGGTGCCCCGATCCCGTATATGCCCTCGTAAACATTCTCCCGCCGTCGTCTCAGATCAGCTTGTGTTCGTAACGAGGCAGCAGTGTCTCAAGAAACCCGGCCAATCTCTTGAGTGACTTGGGGCTCCAGACCTCGACCTTGTCGCCCATGAGATCGTTTCCGTACGCCTGTTCCTTGCCCTACACCAGCACCTTCTTGCACCTCCCACGCTGGGTCCGCTGATACAGTTCCGCGCCCTGGATGTGCTCCGGCTTGAGCAGTCGCCGAAAGTCGCCGCCATCGAACCAGGCCTTCTTTTCCTGGTTGACGAAAACCCTGGCAGCCCAGCTGATGTCGGCAGCTCCCGCGGAGACTCCATCCGCGCCGGCATGGGACCGCACGTCGGATCTCCGCACGAACTGGTGGGCCTGTTGCCAGACCTTCCGATAGTCTGGCACAACCCGATCCCTTCTGTCCACCAGCTTCCCCACCTGGACTGCTGCAAGGGAGCCGCCCCATGAGACCCCTCCCTGATTGAGGTGCAGCGGCAGGTCCTCAAACATCATATGAATGAACACAGACCAGTCGGGACCGGAGGACGCGGGACCCGGTCCCGCGGAGATGTAGAGGTACCATCCCCAGTGTGGTGTCCAGTCACGTTTCGGTTGGATCATATGTTCGATCTCCCATGTCCGAAGGGGCGTCGCAGAGAGATTCTGGAAAGAAGGGTTCCATGACAGTCCAACACCAGTGGTTTCGCATGAACCCGGGCTGATAGGCGGAGGCGGTAAGGGGAGTTGCCAACGGCAAATGCCCGACGTCGACCACTGGATGAAGTAGCCCTCTCGAGTAATGTACGGTACTGGATTTCCCGCAACGGCGTTGCAGTCATTGACAAGGTAGCGTGCATCCCATTGTTGTTTTTCGGAAAGACGCATGCCATACTTGACATGGCGTCTGAGTTGCTCCATGCGTTGCTGTTTGTTCTCGACGGTGGGTTTCTTGTCCTCAGAAGAGGGTGTGGTAGTCTTAGACGAAGCCTCGTGGTCATCGACAGCAGCCTTTTTGTTTTCCGCGGCACTTGGAACATGTTTCTCTTCCAGGCTCTCGTATGCTGGAGGGTTGTCATTGTGAGCACCGCTGGCAGATCTGGAAGGCTTGAAGAGCTTCCGTAAGAGGGAAACCATCGTGGGCGAACTGCTATATCGTTGAGGAACGGGTATTCAATGCGTTCGCTGACTGCGAAGGTTCGACACAACAAAACGTACCTGAAAGAATGGGACAAGACGGGTATTTGAGACCTTTCAAATCCTTGGCCTGGGTTAAGGTTTCCGTGGCGTTCAGACGATGATGCTCAAGAGGTCCGTCAAATGCACGGTCTGATGTATTCCTGCGGGAAGACACGTTTATCGTTGAGCGTCCAAGTGCCGGCCGCCCTGCCGGCTGCGGAAATGTCCCTAATCTCGTCAGAACTCATGTGCGACAAGGGCCGGCCAAAGGAGAACTCGAGGCATTTAGAGCTGTGTCAGGAGCAGACAACACATGCCGTTGCCGCTGGCACATGAGCCGGGTACTCCTAAACGCAAAGGCCGTGGAACGCGCCGTTGACTAACATCTGGGAAACAACATCTCAGCAAACGTCCCACGCGGGAGTGGTAGGCACCTCCATATGCCATTGGAAGAAGCCGACTTCCTTCGCAAGGTTTGTAGGATGTGGTCGCGTCCGCAGGTCCATGGATCGAGGAGATCGTGCGGTCGAGAACTGTGGTCTGAATTGCGTGCTGCGCAGGAAATTCAAGATAACGGAAGACCCCCGAGCGCATATGAGCAGATATGAGGAGAGGAGGAATTGGCCGCACCCTTCGAGCCGGGTCCGGTCATCGTCATTGTCCGGACACTGCAGTACCGGATGCGGGAGGCGCAGGAAAGAGGAGGAAACTTCCTGACTCAGTCCTGAAGTCCGCTTCGACGCAGCAGGAACAGTATGAGGCTGCATGCAGGCTGCGCCGAAGTTGTGACGACGGAGCCGAACAAGGCGGTAAGTGACCACCGGTTCTCAGTCCGCGCCGCGACGCAACCGGTGCGATGTATATCCGATCATGGAAGCCCCATATTGACGGTGATATCTGCGGATATCGCCCTGCTGATCAACTGTCAACATCTTAAACGTTGTTGATGATGAGGTAAGTCCTAACAAATTGGTATAAGTGTCGGTCCTCCCTCCGAACGACAAAAGCCCCGCTAAGCCCATTTCAGCCATGCAGGCTCCGGCACGAGCTGGGTGAACGTCCTTCCGCTGTCCCTATCTGGGACCTCAATTCGGCCAGTCTAACATGATTTGGAGGTGCTTTGCTCCAGTTAATCCGTTCTTTCTGGTGCTGTCATTGCTTAAGCCAGGCGGAATCGCGCGCCGACACCAGCGCCGGACCGGTCGGTGTGCATTTCCCCGGGATGATACATCAAGGCAGCTTTGTCTTTGAACCGAACCATTTTGCCAGAAGCGCAGACAGGACAGTCATTTGCTGGAATGTTGTTGGTATAAGGCGCTTGATATCGGGAGGTCGTGCCTTATCGTGCCACTGCGGTAGCATTCATGACGCCTTCCGCGGTTTATGTGCCGAAGTGCCTCGACCCTGTTTCCTTGCCAAAGTACCCGCAGAGGAATGTAACGCGCTGCGAGGCAGGACGTGCCATGGAGAAGAGATCTCGCCGCAGGTAGAGGTACTTCCCATGTTCCTTGCATTGCAGGTACTGTCTGCCGGATCTCAAGCAAGGCAGTGATGCCAGTTGCCGTCCTCTGTAGCTGTAGACATGACAAGAAACACTTGTTTCTGCTCCGGTCTTAGCCAATTATCCCGCATACGGCCCGGTGTGTATTCGCGAAGAAAATGCAGACAGCATGGTAGTTACGGGACCAGTCCCGTCTGCAGATGCTTGATCTGTGAAGGATGAGTGCTCACCCGCACGTCCGCTGTGCAGTGGAGAGACGAGAAGCACACACGTCTGCCGAATATACCGATAGGAAGGAAGCAGCTGTTTTCGCATTCGAAGGAGAGAGCAAATGATGCATCACCTAATACCTCATCACAGTAAGTCCGACGAGTGCTAGCGTCAACGAAGCACGGCCGAGAGGCTTGCTCAGTCGGACAAACTTGTCATATTACCGCAAGGTGAATCCGGCTCTTCAGCAACGAAAGAAGCGCCGACTAGTCTCCGCCCCTGGACTTGAATGGCGGCAGAAGCACCTCGCCGAATGACCTCAACAGTGTGCGTTGCCTGTTAACACAACGCGTGGAAACGATAGCAGTGCAGCACTCGCGTATCCGAGCGCATTTCCACGATTCGCCGCCGTTCGAGGTCCGATCGAGGTCATCATACTCACAAGAGAGGCCGGGCCGACTACTCCACACACCGAAGTGGGTAGCTGACTGATGAGGGTTTTGCGCTCTGGCTCGGACTGCTCGGCGGCGTCATACCAGGGCGGCTCAAGGGGATCATTGGATGTTACCGATGCCTGATAATAAGTACTTGGCCAAGCTACGGCACCCTGATTTCTCTGAAAGGAAGGTCTGAATGCTCTCTCGATGTCAGCTTCTTGTTTTCAAAGGTGGGACAATCTTGGGAGGCTAATTTGGAGAGATTAACTGCCCTGAGCGGTACCTGGATGACTGCTCATGTACTCATAGGAACCTGATGATAGGCCACGGCTCTCGGTGAGTGATGGTCAGGCAAGGCGCCAATTTCATATATCTGAACAATATCGACCGGTGCGATTTGACCTTTTCGTAAGGTGGTCCAAGACTAGTGGGAAGCCCGTCCATAAGAGTGGTGTTATCAGCACGTTGTCGACAGCCTCGGTGATGGGTCTGAGTAGAGCACATGCTTTTCTTGTTGCTGCCTTGCACTTGTTCGCTCGAGCGGCTCGACGAGCCCGGGATCACAGTTCAGTGCACCTTTTGGAGCGTGGGTCTAAAAAATATCGTCAACATAGCGAATAACATCGCCATGTATACGTGTACTGTGTATACCTTGGAGGATGTGGGCCGTGGGGGAACTGACCTAGGGGCTTACGCTGACTCTGGCGGAAAACCAAGGTGAAGGAAATCACATTATTTCCTTGGGTTGTTTTTCCGGGCTGCAGTCTCGCTCAACAAACCCCCATTTGTCGCTAGTGAGCCTTATGTGGCTCGTAATAAGACACCCTTCGGGCCACCATGTTGGGGCAACCATGGTAACGGCGAAATACGACAACTTTGTCGAGCAGTCGAGGAAGTTCATCCGACCATAGGGTAGCATCCTCGTTCAGTGGCGTTCTGGGGTGGTGCATATATCGAACTCGGGACGCTCGTAGATCTCCCTGTTCGTTTTTCGAGACGATCCCGTCTGCGAAAGCACCCGTCAGAAGCCAGCGCAAGAGTTGTTGTAGCTGCCGGGGGCGTCCTTCCACTCCAAGGCTGGGTCGGATCGCGTCATAGTCATTATTAGACGGATACTGCAGGGACGGTGGCTTGTGGCCGGCCGTCAGACCCCAAGCTAGTTTGGGTCGCGGGATACCATCGTAGATGCCGCCGCGAACACCATGCTTGTGGTTATGGTCGCAACGCACGGAGTTGAATCAGAAGTACGATTCGCCCAACAAGCGTGCTTGTGACGTTCCGGCTCCCGCGACGCCCGCGACGCCGTTGAATGCATGCTGCGGCTGAGCCGGTACACTTGTCTGATCCAATAGTGTCTCAGGTCATTTGAGGGCCGTTGCAGAGCCTCTTGCATTTTGCAAAGGCCTGAAGTTGGGTCCCCCAGCCGTCGTGCAACGCAACAACAATGTCGTACAGAGTACTGCAGGGGTGCATTGATCGCTCCAAGCATTGCTGCTCCAGTGCACCCTCAGCGCCCGAAACGGACAGACAGGAGCTTCGAGGCTCCGACATACCCGCACCGCAACAAGGACCGGCCCTGACGTCGATAATGGGACATTGCAAGCAATAGGCGCGAATGCTAGCCGTAAGATCCGAAGGAAATCCATCGCGCATTGCAATGTTTGATGATTCTGAAAGCAGACGGCTTGACCTCAGCTGTGGAATCCACAACCGTGGAGAGGGAGATCCACAGAAGCTCCAGAAGTCATGCCAGGGACGGGGGAGCTGCATGAAGCTGGCTGGAGACTTTATTGAAATGTCTGTCAATAAATCGAGGGAGGGAAATTCGACAATTATTCTAGAAAAATGCATGGAAGCCGTTTGCACCCGTTGCCGTGGGCCTGACCGCCGGGAATCGATAGTTTGAAGAGATCGTCGGATCCTAGCTTAGATTAAGTCAATGCGATTTGATATTCTGGAAGTTCCAACCGTTGTGATTGATGACTGGTGACGATGATGATGTCCTTGAGAAGAAGCCAGACCAACAAGGTCAAGGCAAGGGTGACTGGAGACAGAATGCAGCTCCGTGGACCCGCACTACTATCGGCCGAGAGTTAGACAAGTGAGACAAGTCGTCTTAGATGGGACTTCACATGCTGCGGTCAGACTTTCAGGACCTGACGGTTGTCTCGAAGAGCGAGCACTTGTGGAGTTCGAACACGGTGCAGTAGTGGGTGCATGCTTGGCATCAGGATGGGGAGCGTTGAGCGAGAGTGATAATTGTAGATTTTGAGGTGAAGCTCGATCCAGGAGTGCAAGCTACAAGACGGAGAGATCTTGGGGCAAGAAAGAGAGCGCTTGATTGGGTGGATATAATAAGGTTAAATTCGGCATGCTGAGTGAAGGGTAAGAAGCTGCAGCTTGTTGGAGCCATTCTCATCTTCGCTAACCCGTTCCTCTCCAACCTGCATCGCTCTTTCCTTTCTTTGGTCATCGTTCAAAGTGCTGAGTCGCTCATTTGATTCTGCAGGAGGAGAGGCAGGAACGGCTTGGGGGGGGGGGAGGAAAGTCCCAAGATGGATATCACGTGATGCGCACCTTATCGATAGCTGTGTCCCTTTTGGTCTCATCTTCTGCTCACACCACACTCAATTGGACATCACGTCCCATCTAGTGCCCCATGTCCCGCTCTCTTCCACACTTGTGCCAACTCTGGTTCACCCACCATCACGGCCTGCAGTCGATTTTGTTGCTCTTCTTGATTTCACCGTCTGTGTCACTGTTACGGGCAGGCAATACCCTGCTCACATTCCAAGAACCCAGCCATCCCGGTTCAGCGCTATTGTATGCCCAGTCTGGCCATACATGGGTTGAAATGTTAGCGTTTTCGGCTTCCAATGCCATTGAACCTTCAAGTAGTCTGTTCCATCAATTTGCACTGGTACTTCCTAAATAGCTGACATCTTGTAGGTGCTCAAGGTCTCGAAGAATGGAACCTCCCCCCCCCCCCTCTACCAGCCGTATAAGGACTCATGGAGATGAAGGATTCTTTGCACTGCTGGCCGAGTTCGGGGTTCTACTCTTCTCAACAGTCTGGATCTCCTGCACAGTATGCAGCTTATGTTAGAAGCCCCTTTGGGGTACAGGTGTGCCCCCAAGAGGGCATCATACAGGGTATCTTCTGAGCAATATCTTGCGCAGCACATGCCTTGTGGACTATCCCCATCTTTGGACTACATGAGTCGAAGCTGCAGTTCTTGGCTTACTACAAGACACCACGCTTTAACGTGTTAGGTTGAAAGTCGTCGACTGCTACGAAGGGCTCATGAAGTGCCTGATGCAGCGGCTCCACGGCCGTGTCTTCGTTGGCGTTTCCGCACTCCGCTATCCTCGGCAGAGGTGGCCGGAGGCACGGCCAAGTCCCACGCAACTGGCCAGCCTGGTCCAAGCTCAAGCCATCCCAATCCCAATCTCAACCACAACCGCTGAAGAGGAGAGATTGCATCGTGCTAGCCGCCGGAGATCAAACCACGAACCGTTAACTGCCCGGGTGCTCCCTTCGTTCCAGTTCCCACTTGGGGGAGGCTTGGAGCGGCATCTGACTGAGTACAATTGAGTACATGCAGCTACAGACATGGACCCCAGCCTGAGCACCACCCTGGTTGAATCCCCACCGTGCCAACGGTACCTTAGGACTGCCTCCCTGGTCCCTTATGTGCCGACAGATATACCTACTCACACTTTTGGCCCTCGGCCTTTCACTGTGGACATCTTGTTGCTCTGAAGATTGATAATTGTCCCCTCTGTTTCCTCCGGTACAAAGCAGGATACCAGCTATTTTTGCCAGTTACCGAGCGGACTGGAACTTCACCGGCTTACTCCTGAAATACGGACGCCATTGTCAATACACAAAACAAGAGGGGCATCGAAAGAGTGTAGAGTATCGATAATCCTGGTGCACGGAATACGGAACTTCCCTCTGGATCTTACTTGTCGAACCATCGACCTGACCGCCCCTGGACCGATACGACCAAAACAGTCTTGAGCCCCTGGTGCCTGGATCCGATTCAGGAAGGCCAAGTCATAACGTCACCACCCAAATCACTTGAAGGACTATCCCAGCAGCCGTCGGAGGACCTGCCGAAGCTTTGAACTGCATGCTGGGCTTGCACTGAGCGATACGCCGGTCAAAGCCCGCATACACCTCAATCGCAATCTCCAACCATCCTTCATTCGAAAACAACAACTTGGAACCTTTGCCATCATTAGCCGGCCAGATACTAGGAAGAAGAAGAGCACCGTGACAAGGGTCTACCCCATAATAGGCTCGGCGTCAACCCCCGCGCCAGCATTTTTTGGCCAGGGGGATGGATGGTTAAGCTCGTTCTCCCCGACGTTCAATCCCCTGCAACTGCTCATCTGCAGGTCCATCTTGGCCTGGCAGCCTACCAACGCTCCCCCAGTGCTTGGAAGCTGGTCCGTTGTTATAGCCCGGCAAGCCATTCCCTTGGATCCTCATAGGTCCCGGACAGGCATACTGCCCACTCACGCCGCCACACTGCCTGCCTTCGTGTTTGCAATTGTTTGCTTGCTCACCATTCGGTACTGGACCCACGACTCTCCCAGGTCATAGCCGTCTGGCAGGGCTCAGTCTTGTTGACAAGCAGACACACTCCTTGAGCTATCTCTCACTCCTTGGGTCCACACGTGTCGACGAAAACTGGTGACAGCACCTGTCTACCTATCATCCGTCACGCAGGGTCGCTCTGAGTTGGCACTAAGAACCGCGCTTTGCATATTACCGTGCGGGCTTTGCGTACCCTTCCAACGACTACCTGCGACGAACCTTGCGTCAATCTATGCTGACGGAATCTGGCCCTGTCGGCCCCTTGCGAAGTATCTCCTCCCACTTCTCTCAAGTAGATCTTGGGTAGGGGACCTACAGCGGGAAATACCGTCCCTCCGCTTCCATTTTTCCTAGCCGGGGCGACATCTTCATCAAGCTTGCACATCACCAGCACACCCCTGGTCGTCACCAATCATAAGCGGCCAGCAAGCAAAAAGGGGCCAGCAATCTATATACCTTCCTTTGCAGCACAGATTCCTCGTCAACTTCTGGCAGCAAGCCCTAATCTCAATCCAGTCCAGCTCACCTCTGAGGCATCTTCCACCGGGTACAACCAATCCCTTCAAATCTGATGGTGCCAGCAGCGTCAGGATACCAGCTATTACCAGTCCAGACGACCGGCCATCTTCCTTCGGCGCACACAGATATTGGTCCTCGTACATATCAACCACAAACTTTTCCTCTTTCCACTCTAGGCATAGTCCCCGCTCGGCAAGGCCCCTGTCGAGCGACAATATCAACAAGGAACTGATGCTAAGGCCTCATCCCTCCGTTTCTCTGAAGCTTTAAGAAACCCAACGCCCTTAAGGATTTTCTCTCGACTTCTCACCCGTTCAGACGGAAACACCTCCCTGTGGCCCGACCCTTGGCAGTGTTGCATTCGATCAAGGTACCGGGCCTAACCAACCCTTGGCCGAGGGATATCTTCCCAGCACCCAGCCCCGCTCCGGGATTCAGCTCCGGCCTCGCATTGGTTAGAGAGAACGTCTTCTGCCGTATCTTGTCGACCCTTCTCTTGTCCGCCTGGTGACGGTCATCATCTAGCTCCTCTGAACAGCACTTCTCGCCGCCAGGCCCAACGTCAAACCTTGAAGGCTTTTCGCGACGGACCTAATCGCGAGAGCCCGAAAAGCCCGCTCCGCACCATTGTGTGCTACAATCTTTCGCAATCCGAGACCACCCAAGGGCTGCTTTCTGGGACGACAACTGTGTGGTCCCCTGGTGTTCTAACAGGACATCATGAGTGATTACTATCACCACTTCTTGTCCTCGATGACAGGGGTAGGGGCGCCACCACCTAATGTCAACTTCAACCCTCAGGATGTTTCCTTACCTCCACAGCAACCACCAGCGGTACCTCTGGCTGGCATCCCGTCTAATCCTTATCAGAGTTTGGGGTACTTCACCGGCTTTCCCGAACCCATCATGTTCAATGCTCCGAAGTCACAGAGGAGCCGCAGGAAGTCAGCACCAGGACTTGACCACGTCAAGCATCGACGTACAAGATCTGGATGCTATACATGCCGAAATCGCCGCGTTAAGGTAACTATGCCTCTCCGTTTCTATTCCCTGTGGACCGAAACTGACGCCCACCCCCCTAGTGTGACGAGAACCGTCCCGTCTGCGAAAGTAAGACCTCAGCTTGTGCATGGACATAGTACGGGTGATGCTAACATATGGTAGGGTGCAGGAAAGGAAAACGCGAATGCGTCTACCCAGAACCTCCGGCTGCGAAAGGGGCTTCCTCTGGAGGCTCAAAAGATGGGACCGGTCCTAGCCAACACACTAGCCCGGCCTCCTCCAATGGCGACGATGACGACGACATGAGCCAGGACAACAAACTTGAGACCATCCCGGACGAGGACGAAGCAGACAGCGAAGGACTGGCCAGGAGTCAACAGTCAACAAGGCCCTTACATCCACCCCGCCGATCTAGTACGACATCATCGTTTGGGCTCCAACCCGGCCCTTTCGACACGCGCTACGGCTCAGAAACACCCTCTTTTGAAGGAGCGAAGAGTTCGTCTCCTTCGGTGTCTACTGGAACTGGAGGCAATTTCACTCCTGCGGCTCTACAATTCTCTGACCTCTCTGTGCAAATGCCCGGTGCTCCTCCAGACTGGTCTGCCCTTCCGCAAGAAATCCAGTTCTACCTTCACTACTTCAGCGAAAACATTACGCATTACCATTATTGTTTGGTGACAGACTCCGAAGACTTCTTCAAGCTTATTCTGCCCAGCATTGCACTCCGGCACGAGGCACTTCTGTATGCCATCGTGGGGTTTGCGGCCTACCATCACACGCTGAGGATCCCAAATGGACAAATCAAGGAGTTCTTACAATACTACAACAAAAGTGTGACACTGCTGCTGGGGTTTCTCAAGAAGAAAGAGAAGCATGACATAGGCACGCTCCTCACAATCCTCCAGCTGGCGGCGATCGAAGTAAGCAAACACAAAACGTCCTGATATTGATGTGACCTAACATCGACACAGGAATATCTGGGTGACTGGGTCAATCTGATGGGCCATCAAAGAGCGGCATTCGAAGTCATCAGTCAGCTATTTACGCCGCAATCTGCCATGCAGACGTCAATTGGCCGCGCCATACTGGTTTGGTACGTCCGATTTGACGTCTTCGTGGGCATCATGGGGAACTTCGAGACGGCACTCCCACGAGAATGGTTCTCGACAACCATTCAATACTATCAGGCGCAAATCGACTCGGAGCCGGACAACGTCTTGTGGAAGATTGAAGAGCGCAGTGCCTGTCTCCGGCTAATATCGATGGAAATGTCGATCCTGTACGCGAAGACAGCAAGAGGAGAACTCGCGGGAGACGACTATTTTGCTGAGCACCGGAGGCTAGCACAACAGCTGCAGGACTGGAAGAACGCTTGGGACCCCGGGATGACCGACGAGAGCTTGTTGGTGGCGGATTTCAGCACAAACGAACCTTACCCCCACGACGATGTGGTCAGGTCGTTTACCCCTGGAATCCTCTACTATCCTCCGCTGTTCGCGTCGACCCTTCTAACCTGCGAGTGGCACTCGATTGTAATAATGCATGGGTGTCAGGCCATCATGGGACCTGGAGCTGAAGCACAGAGGTCTATGCTAGGAGAGCATGCCCATGCGATATGCCAGATCTTTGAAACGGTGAAACAATGGCCATCGACACCAAAGGGGAGCCTGATCAGCATTCACGCCTGCCTTGCGATTGCGACTCTCTTCGTTACCCGCGACACCAAACACCATACTTGGATTCGAAGGAAGTTTGCTTTACTGGAAAGTATGGGGTGAGTCTCTGCCATTTGTTCACTTTACCCCCTTTTTCCGTGTGATCCTGGCGCGAATTGGTACTGCTGTTGTCCGCCGCATCAGCTTCGCTTCAGACACTTGATAGCTCCCATATGTGCTCAGGTGATGAGGGTGCTACGATGCTTAGACTAAGCTAACCCTGTTTGCTCGCAGATACATTTTCCCCATTACCATGCGGATGCGCATGGCTGAGCTCTTCGACGATCAGTCATGCGTCAACTGGTGGCTTCCGAACGACGAAGGGTTCACCGAGATCCTGAAGAACGTTCGGGTGTTCGCCGACGAACGCAACGCAACAGCTGTAACGGCACAGAGCGAGAACCTCCGCGAGATACGCCACATTTTTACCAAGATGCAACTCGGGGGATCGAGCGACAGCCCGCAAAGCGACGACGCAGCCCAACTGCAGGCAAAGGGCAAGGAGAAAGAGTACTCGGCCTGAACAAGGAGATGATACCGCATGAGGGCTTGCGTAAGCCCTTCTCTCCGGATTGCCTATTGTGACCTTCTCCCTGGATCAACGTTTCGGTCTTTGCCTGCGTGGTAGGGCTTTAACAACATATCAAGGGTGGAGAACGGCCATGTGGATTCCCTACATATGATTGTCGAAACATACCGCGGGAGGGGAAATTGAGGAGGGTGACTTCCTATGGGAACCGGGAGCTTCCCACTCAGAACGGAACAAGCCTTGACTACACGACGGGAGAGCAAGTGACGGCATGACCTCCTGGGGTTCAAGCATTATGGTCTTCTGGCTCGCCCAAAGCTCTCCGAGGCTCTACCCGTTTTTCGTGCGGTCGAAATTAACCTGAGGCTCCGGCTCAATACACCGGGCAATTTTAGCTCAGGCTCAAGCTGGAGGCCTGAAGTCTGAATGGCGCAAGGGACATGAAACATGACACAACTGGACATCAGCCGGGATATTCAAGGACGACATCGACATGCACGCATCTGGAACCATGGGACGACAAGACCTGACGTCGATGAGGCTCTTACCCGCGTGGTCCGAGTGGCCACCCTTGTTGGAACGATTTCACGTACGCGATCATGCGGCACCACCATGTCAGATCTCGATACACCATATGCACGTGTGCGGAGGTCCGCTCTGATCCCCTCCCATCTCCCGTACTCGGGACCGACCGACCACCACCGCCTCACTTACTACATAATATGCAAATCTGAAACACCTCCGCCTCCACATCTGGTACTCCCAACGACAAACAATCATCACTTTCTCTAGTGTCTCACCCAGTCCGCGACGGCCCGCGATACGCGCCGCTTACTACCACACACCAAGGTGACCTTGGGGGCTGATACGGTTTCATCATCACGAGCAATGCTACCGCCAAGTACCAACGGTTACCAACAGTTACCTACGGCGCATCACAAGAGACGGCGGATTGGGCGATCAGCAGGGGTCTATGCGCATTGACGGCACTTCGGACGACGACGAACGACTACTTTCTTTCAACCTCACTCTACTTCACCTTTCGCCTTCTTTCTACTTCTTTCTCCTTGTCATATTTATTGTTATTTCAACCTTACCACTTCTGCATACCAGCATCATTGGATCTTTCACAGATACCCCCTTACTTACTTCTTGTAATCAGTTAATGTACTTTGTTCTATGTTTCGTCTCTCACATCTGCTGCTTCACACTTACTGCCTTACTTCTCTCGACTTTGACCCATACCCAAAAACGCTTACCCATCATGTTCCACTGCGTGTGCTCTTCTCCTCCTTCGCTTCTGTTCGTGTCGTTTGTAATTAGGGCTTGGTTGACTGGAGCATCTGGCGGTCGGAAAAGGATGGACTGATTGAAAAGACCGGGAAGGTATGGGAACACCAAGGGTTCTAGGACCTACGAGCATCATGGTCTCAGGCCATTCATAGAAGGCAAAATACAAACCGATATTGGTCTCACAACTAGAACAACTGGGACGGGGTGGTGACAACCGAGGCTATGGCTAGAAAACCGGGCTGAGAGCACGGTCGAAGGCTGAGCGCCCAGGCAATGGTCATTGAAAGGAGATTTCGGTTTGCATATGACTGGCTTCCAGAGAATGGTCAAGAGAATTAGGTCTAAGAGGTACTGGCCGTATGGGTGTTTACCATCATCAAATCGCCTCCCAGTACAGTAATATATTTTGAGTCCAGGACACGCTCACCAGATTGGATACTTCATCACATGTAATATATCATTAGAGAGCGCTGAGCGCTCCGAGACTGCTAATGCGGACACCGCTGGTGTCCTGTATAGTGATGTAAAAAAACACAGAGAGGTCAAAGTATCCGTACAAACCCCAAGCCAAGTTCATGATCGCTTGTTCGTCCGCCCATCCCTATTCCTCCCCAACTCAAGGGACAAACTGACGATCCTCCATCGGAAGGGCAGTTTTATCTCTGTTCCTAAACCCATACCAAAACTCTTCGCCTAACCCTTCATTGCCTGCCAAGATTACTCAGGTAGTCCTCCGTCTTATTCTTCGTTCTTACTCTGCTCCTCGTCATTCTTCTCCTCACTCTCCTTCTCTTCTGCCTTCTTCTCCTCGGGTTTATCAGCATCTTCGGCTTGGGTGTCCTCGTCCTCACCCTTCTTCTCCTCGGACACGTCATCTTTCTCTTCGGAGGCAGCAACGACGGCGGCAGCAGCGACAGGATCGTCCTTCGCCACCGCCTTGTTGAAGTCCTTGTTCTCGAAGGCGGAGACGGGCGGCGCCCCTTCCTCGGCATCTTGTGGGTCGGACTCCGCTTCGGGCAGGACTGTCTCGTCGTGCTCGTCGTCGTCAGCGATGACGGTTTCGTCTCCGACCTCTTCTGTGTCCTCCTCCTCCTTCTCGGCCTTGCTCGGGTCGGGTTTGGCGGCTGGCTCATCGGCTTTCTCAGCTGCTGGCTCGGGTAGGGGTTTCTCGAGCTCGCTCTCGATAACCACGCTCGCAGGCTCGGCTTCAGAAGGCTCCTCCTCCTTCGCCGGCTCGGGCTCTTCTTGTTTTTCCTCAAGCTTCGGCTCCTGCTCCTTATCCGGGGAAGTCACCTCCTTCATCTCCACCTGCGTCTCCCGGCGTTCAGGGTCAGGACGGCCATCATCCAACACAATAACCGGCACGTCCGCGACCTCGGACTCGGCCTGCTGCTCCTCAACGACCGGCGGAGGTACAGCCGGCTGCGCGTTAGCTCCAGCCGCAGACGTCAGGCTCATAGCCTTCATCCGACCCGCCAGACCCGCCGCATGGCTATCCTCCTCCTCCACCTCGGGCACCATCGAGATGGCATTACCGGTCGACGGGTTGCTGCGAATGTGTCTCCTAGTATTCGTCCTCGCCGCCGCCGAGGCAAAGCTATCGTCGTCCAGCGAAGTCTGCTGGCCCGTCCGCTCGACAGCCGACGGCGGGCGTGCAATAGCCGTGACCACCGGGTGACCATGCTTCTTGTCCTCGCCACCAGCAGAAGGAGCCTCCAGCCCCTCCGCCTCGGGAGGCAGCTTGTAATTCTCCGCCGGCAGCAGGTCGTACAGATCACACACCGTCTTGAAGAACACGTACAACCCCATCTGTCCCTCGACACTCCAAAACACGCCGCGGTGCTGGAACCAAGCGTGGGCGAAGATGCGATGCAAGCGCCTAAAGACGTTAACCAGGTTCTTGAACGCGGCGCCCTTGTCGTGCCCGTCGCTCAGCGGCGCGACGAACCGCGAGGGGAAGATCTTGGGGTTCGTCACCACGTTGGCGGCCCAGTCGAGGGTGTGGCAGCAGTAGTCAATGGCGCAGCAGGACTTGGGTGCGTCGTGCACGGCGCAGAGGAACTGCCACTCCGAGGCGCGCATCTCCGGGCACGTGGCGGCGCTGCAGGGGGGCGTGTCGAAGAGGAAGCCCACGATGAGGGAGTTGCACTGGGCTATTAGGAAGCGGCAGAGCTCGTAGAGCCAGAGGGTGCGGTCGATGCCCGGCGGAGGGGTGGCGAGGAGTTTTGCCGTGTCGCGGGTTATGGGGAGGGTGTTGCTGCGGGTGTGGTGATAGTGCAGGGCGGCGAGGTGTTCTTGGAGTTGGAAGGCCGAGTCGAGCTGTGGGGTGGTGGTGGTGTTAGTAGGTGTCGTGTGGACGATGGGGAAGGCGTATATGGCTACTGACCTCGTTGAGAGGGATAAGGGGCGGTCCGGCAGCCATGTCGGCGGCCCTCGTGCCCGGGTGTATGCGGCGCTTCGCGGCGGCATCAATCTGTGTCTGCTCTATCTGCTGCGCTTGATGCGCATTCGGTCCCATCGACGGCGACTTGGGACCGATCTGTATCTCGGCCGGAGGCGGAGGGCTAGGAAGCCTCGGTGAGCTTGGCATAGCCATATTGGCGACGGAGTACGGCGAGTGCGGATGCAAGCTCGGATGACGAAGTGGTGCTCCCAAGGGTGTTGACAAATGTTTGTTCCACTTGCTCTACCGCGGCGTCTCTGGCGCTTTTCTATTGTAGCTGTCTCTAGCGAGATTTCGTGGGTAAGTCTGCAGCTGAAGAAGATACGGTGCTGTTGTGGAGATATTGGTGGTTGCTGAGATGAGGTTGACAAGGCAAGAACACGTGCAGTTTTGCATAACCGCCCTCGAAGGTGTTGGTGACAATCGATTGGTAGCCGCCTGCCACGTCGAAGCTCCCCCTGTCTCGGCAACCAGCGGGGCGCTAGCCACTAGCGCCATTGTGAAAGGGACGGCGGACAGTTTGCACTGGAATGGCACTGTAAGAGCGCACTGTAGGCTCCAACGGTCCGCATTCAGGGTTCGGTCGTCAAGAAGTTCAACAAAGGATGTGTAAACATTTCATATTTACATAAGACTGAGGTGCAGTCTGTTTTTACGCTCGTTATCACATTTACGATTTCGCAGTTTACCGAGTTACTCGGATACCAGCCGGTCACATAACCGCGAGGATTTCATTATGAATTTTGACGATGACGCACCTCCTGACCTCGTTGAGGCAGGCCTCGAGGCCGACGACGATGACAAACCCATGGTCAAAGTACCCATCACAATAGTTACTGGTATAGTCTCATTTCTTCATGTGCTTAGAATCATATAATAACAATACAACATAGGCTATCTCGGCGCCGGAAAGACGACGCTCCTGAACTATATCCTGACGGCTCAACATGGCAAGAAGATTGCGGTTATTATGAATGAGTTTGGAGATTGTATGTTTGCCTCAGCCGGCCACCATGGTTGCCAGGATACTAATTGTACTACAGCACTGGACATAGAGAAGTCTCTTACGGTCAACAAGGACGGCGAGCAAGTCGAGGAGTGGTTAGAGGTTGGAAATGGCTGCATATGTTGCTCCGTGAAGTGAGTCTACCACCATTTGGCCCTCACAATATGTCCCGCGACTCACCGTGACAGGGACACCGGAGTAAACGCTATCGAGTCCCTCATGGAGAAGAAGGGCAAGTTTGACTACATCCTGCTCGAGACCACTGGTCTTGCAGACCCTGGCAATCTAGCTCCTCTATTCTGGGTTGACGACGGGCTGGCCAGCACCATCTACCTAGACGGCATTGTCACTTTGGTTGACGCGAAGAACATCCTCCGGAGTCTGGACGACCCGACTGGGAAGGTCGAAGGTCATGACCACGCTGAGATGGATACGCACGGACCATTGATGACCACTGCCCATGTGCAGATATCGCATGCCGACGTCATCGTCATCAACAAGTCCGACCTTGTAACGGAGGAGGAATTGCGACAGGTCAGGGAGAGGATAGAGTCCATCAACGGGCTAGCGAAGATCCACGTCACCAATCAGAGCGAGATACCGCAGCTGGAAGGGGTCATTCTCGACATCCATGCGTACGACAGCGTGGAGGTGTTGGACCAGTCCGGCAAGGGCCACAGCCACCTCGACCCTGTAAGTTCTAGTCCATTGGCTGACTTCTGCGCCTCACTAATACAGACCAGACAATATCGACAATATCCATACCACTACCGGTGCTACCAAAGAACAAAGTTGAGGCTGTAGACGCATGGCTGAGGCAGGTATTGTGGGAATATATTCTCCCTGGGGAGACCACACCTCGCAATGGAGCACCCTTCGAGATTCACAGGGTGAAAGGAAGACTTGTCCTGGAAGATGGCGCACAGAAGATGGTTCAAGGCGTTCGGGAGCTGTTTGACATTGTTGACAACCCGTCGAGCAGCACGGCGGAACCGGGGCAGGGCAAAATGATCCTGATCGGCCGTCATCTGGAGAAGTTTGACTTCCAGAGGAGCCTGTTGGAGACGATTAAGATATGGAAGCCGGAGGGTGAATATGAGGATGGTCTATAGCTCGAAGAACTGTTGATAGGCGGTGTTTGCGCGTTACCCGCCTCCGAGCGCAGCCCCAACAACTTGCAGGCTCGAATTAGAGAAGGCGCAGACCGCTTGAATCTAAAGCCGCTGCTGAATAAGTCACAAACAAGAGCACTCCGAAATTGCAGTGATCCATATGTCCCATATCGAGAAAACAGTGTCGCGATCAATTGGATGGAAAGAGTCGTTGGTTGAGCAAAAGCAAAGGATGCAGTCGCGACCCCTGTCTAGCGCCACTGCAGGCCAGAGCCTCGCTCCTTCCAGCTCTCCACTCCTGCCACTCGATTGCTGAGAGACCAAGATGCCAAGAGACGCACGGGCCACTCCAGCTACAAACGCGAGCCTTCTCCAAACGACATCCCTGCTTGATCTATTGCGGACTTCAACCTCGTGCGTCCATCACCGGCCTCCCAACGACCATACAAACCCTATCTCAACCTCACCAGAGCCCAGCCATCTCAGAGATAGACACGTATCCCCATCACCACCCATACCGAGCACCACGAAGCTAGAAAGGATCGAACCGGCCTCCCACGATGAACCGACAAGGTACGATAGAACGGGCTCCGTCCTCCTCCTCCTCGAGTGATGTCCGACATCGTCTGCCCCACAGCCAATGGCTCGACCATATATACTCGCTGCCGTCCGCCCGGATCCATGGCATACTGCACACTCAGGGCTTTATATTGGACCATGTGTATCGAAATGGAAGAGGGCATGCGGTGGCCTTGAGCTGGATGATCCGGTACCGGGGCGCCGCCACGTCGCAGCAAGAGCTAGGAAAGGTCCATATATAATACTCTGTCCACCAACGAAGTCGTGTCCTGAGACGGAATCAGTATGACCGGAGCTGCGATGCAGTATACCCTCCGATTCTAGGCGTTGGGGCGGACGATGGATGCAGCCCAGATGCGGGCGCAGAGACGCTACTATGCTCTATTGCATTGTCAGGAAACATGGCCGTGGAAAGAAAAAAGGGGCTGACCAGAGACATGATGTATAGGGGCGTCATTACGCAACATGCCGACGGGCTTTGCAGCACCACAGCCATCGCAACGACAAGGGCGAGCAGTGTCCAGCCAAATACCCAACGGGAAGACAGGTGAGGATTGATTATCCGAATAGAGAGCAATAAGGCTTCTCTGTGTGTTTTTGTGGCTGACAAGACCATGATTATGCAGCTGGAAATGCATCAGGATGGGCATTTGGCGGCGGTAATGTGCCTCTAAGTACTGGTGCACTTCAAAATCCAACAAGGCAACTTGGAGGGAGCGCCAGCTTCGCGCAAACCTTAGGCGGGTCGCAACCTGCAACACCCTTAGACCCTTCGTACGTTGTTCTCACATCTTGTTCACTTGTCATTCACCTCGTTCGCACTTGTTTTGCACAGCGCGAGTTATATGGTCTTGTTTCCCAGCGTGTTTTTCCATTTCCCTACCCAGAACCTCACCTCACCTCACTTCACTACGTCCCAGTCCCCACCACAACGTCGGCGACGATAACTATCACGACCTCACTTCGCACCACCACCGATTTGTGATCGATATTCGTCTTGTTTGTCTTCATTTGAGCGTTAGCGATCAATATCCCCGCGCGCGGGTCTGTCTCCGATGGATCCGCCAAAGCACAAGCCGGCCCTGAGGTTTAGGAACCTCAGAGTCCCGACTCCGCCTCCAGAGCCTCAGCCTGCTAAACCTGGCGATTTGGGTCTCCCATATGCTACGGTTCTGAAGGGGTATTGTGATTTCTCTCGGTGTTTGTTGTTTGCGCAATATTCTTGTTGCAAACCCCCAAAATCAAACAACTTGCCCGCACTGCACTCATTTTCATCCACTGCCATCTCACATCTCACCACCCTTCTCAATCACTCTCTTTTTTTCAAACATCAACCTCATCACCTCTGGCATCATGGATCGACTACTAACCCTCTACGACAGCGAATTCCCCTCCCTCTCAAACAATCCGCAACTTGGAAACGCAGGGCAATCGAACTTGTGGACAACCGGCGGACGCAACATTGGAGCGCAGATACCGCGGAACCAAGGCACTCCCATCAGCTCTCAACCGTCACATCAGCAGCAAGATGATCTCTTCAACGCCTCCTCCAGGCTCTCCTCCGCCCAAGGCGGCTTCCGCTTCGGCAATCCACCAGCTGCTGCCCAGCCTACGCAGTCGCAACCAACGACCGCCGATGATTTCCCTCCATTGAATCGCAATGCCAATGGCGATATCGGCCAGGAGCGTGGTGCGAGCCTGATGTCCACTTTTGGATTCGGTGCAAGTAGTGCAGCATCAGCAGCGCCCGCTCAGCGATCCAACCCCGCCGCTGGCAATGCTCTGCTCAATGCGCTGGTTAACAACTCACGGGGAGCGGATGCTCTATCACCGACAATTGGTGAGTTACCCAGCACGGCCGATTGTTTGATTTACGACGCCGCAGCTAACTTCCTCTCTAGGCTCACAGTCGCACGACGCCAGGAGCTCGGCAGGCGACGACGATCTGCGGCAGAGAAACGGCACGTTGCGCGAGGACAGCATGGCATCTCAGTCATCACCGCCGGGCCAAGAACCTCCGCCTGAGGCACGGAATCCACACGGCGCTATCGGCAACGACTCTTCGAACGGAAAGGCCAAGGAGAGCAAGGAGAATGGCCTGCCAGATGTGCCTGACCCTCTGGCTGGTCTCACACCGACAGAGAGGTACGGCCTCAAGGGACTGCGGCACCTGGTGGCCACTCAACCACACTACCAGACCCTGATGAACGGCATTGATCCCGCAGCCCTCGGTCTTGACCTCCAGTCGAACGAGTATGTATCTCACTCTGTCCTATGATGAGCGGTAGCTGACTGACATACGCCAGCATGATGATTTCGACCTCCATCTGGTCGCCATTCAGCGACGCGCCGCCACGGCCAGCGGTCCCCAAGTTCCGGCTGCCGGACTGCTACAAGGTCAACAACGTCCAGCCCATCGAGCACAAGATCACGAGCTTCAACGAGGAGACCCTGTTCTGGATCTTCTACAGCTGTCCGGGTGATCAGAAACAGCAGTACGCGGCGATAGAACTGTAAGTTCGACTGCTTTTCACCTTCTTCTCGCTATGCGATCAACCACTAACCTCGTGTCCCAGCAACAACCGCAACTGGCGGTGGCACAAGAAGCTCCAGGTATGGCTGACCAAGGACGACATGGTGCCGCCTCAGGTCCTGAGCCCCAACCACGAGCGGGGCTGGTACATCGTCTGGGAGACGAGCCAGTGGAAAAAAGAGAGGGTTGTACGCCTTTCTATGTGTTCTGTGTCTTGAACCAATGGCTAACGTATTCTCCCGCAGCGTGAACTGGTCCTCTGGTACCACGACCTGGAGCCGGCAGCGACGCCGACGCCCCTTGCCTGAGGTTCGTTAACGCGTCTGTCGGACGGAGTGTCGTCGTTGTGAAGTGAGGGGAGAAGAGGAAGCAAATGGATGTTTTGCCGTCGGTGGCTCCCATCCATCGACGTGGGAAACACGAAGCACGGATTTGCTGGACTGCTATGGCTTTGCTTGTATTGTATTCATCTGAGGGATGGTCAGGGGCAGGAGCGCACGGCATTACCCGCTGATAAGGTCTGGTACTAGCCAGAGAACAACGGAAAGAAGCGGTAATAGGGAAATGGTTACACCGCTGATCTCTAGCGGAAAGGGAATATGGACCAGCGAGAAATCAATAAGAAGTATTCGCTTTCCGGCACATTGCACACTCACTCAGTTGGACGTTTCGCTTGTGATGTGATGGCTTCTCGAATGCCTCGCGCGGGGTGCAGATTGCAGTGCAGTGGCGAGTTTCACGCCACCTGCCTCGTGGCAACTTTGTCGAACACAGCTGGCGGAAACACATCTGCAAAGCGCGCCATCTTCAATGGTCTGGTATAGTATCAGCATCTTCATCACCGTCGAGTCCGATTATCATCGCACATGTATTCCCATTGACCAGTCCAGAGGAAACCCTAGCAAACAAAGACCCCAAACATTATCCTTGCCCGTCATCAAGAGACTCCAGCATTAAAACCCAAGCACATGAAAAACATCATACAAGACCCAAATGACCCTTGATCCTGACACTCCTCCTTCTCTGGACATCCATAACCCGTAAAGACCATCGTCGAAAAGAACACACACCACAATCAGGCCAACATCCCTCATCCTCACCTCCGACTAACACTAGTCCCAATACTACTAGCGACCTCACTAATCCTGCCCCCAAATCCGCCCATAAACTTGGGCATCTTCATGCTCATCCTCACCCGCCCCTCGATAACGATGTTGACCACATTCAGCACCGCGAACGTCGTGGACCCGATCGCCCGGAACAGCGCCAGACTCGCCACGCTCCACAGAATGAACCTGAGGTAAAAGTTATCCCCTATCCCGCTACTCCCGTACACCTCGCTAGCCGCCATCGCCAATATGGCATTGGCGATCATCCACACGATGACCATGTACGTCCTCACGGACTTGTAATAGTCCTCCTGCATCTGCGCCTCCGAGGGGGGCGGGTCGGCGACCTCGACGCGGTCGCGGAGGTTGCGCAGCGCCTCGTCGTAACCGGAGTCGATGTCGAGCTGCTCGCTCGGCATCTCCAGCTCGACAATACCATTACCGCCCTTGCTGCCTCCCTTGCCGACGGCGCCGCCGAGGTCCGTCTTCATCACGTTGTCGCCTTTCGTGCCCCAGGTGACGTCGTGGGTGTTGCAGAAGGCGTAGACCTGGAGGGTGCAGATGTACGAGGGGAGGAGCATGAAGTACTGCGCCGAAGAGGTGAACATGTGCCACGGGTCGAGGTAGATGAAGGACATGAGGAAGTAGAGCCCCACCGTCGAGGCCGTGGACACGATGAGGTTGGTGAAGACGTTGTTGCCTAACTGGGTGCTGCCGTCCTCATCCTTGTCCTTGTGGGTGAGTTGGCGGATGACAATGTAAAACGCCGCAAAGGTCGTGTAGGCCATTATGATGCCGTAGATGACCATGGACCCGAAGTACATCTTCTTGGCGCCCTGGGGCCGGTTGCCGAGGGACAGGATGAATTGTGTGCTTATCAGCAAGACACACGTGTACCGCAGCACCGTGAAGATGTACATGCCGATGTGGTGGCCGAAGGGGTCGATGCGGTCGTCGGCGAGGCCGCCGGCGACGAAGTAGAAGGTGAGATAGAAGTTGGCGAGGGAGAAGTAGGTGAAGAGCAGCTGCAGGAACTGGTAGGCGAACTCGATGTGCAGCAGGACCTTGCGGGCGACGGTGTGGTCCGTGTGCCAGATCTGCTTGAAGTGCACGAGTGAGTAGACGGCCGCGAAGAAGGCGCCGTTGAGCCAGCGGCGGCGCTGGGAGACGAATTCCGGGACTGAGTCTTTGAGGGTGTCAGTGAATGGTCCGGATTGTGGCGGGAGTGTTGTTAGAAAACTTACCAGGCACGTCGGTCTCGCCAGTGCATCCCTTGACGTACTTCAACACCCACCTCTCACCCCTCTTGGCAACTAGCTCCCAGCACAGAATACGATCCTCAGCGAGATACATGTTCGCGGTGAACACATCCGCGTGCTGCCCATGTAGCGTCTCGCCCTTGAAGTACTGGCTCAGCGGCCCATGTCCCGTCTCATCGTTCTGCAGCGCGTGGTAACGATACGCACTCAGCGCACCGGGCAAGACGGTGATGTACCCAAACACGCTCTCGAGCGGCTTATCCAGGATATTACTCATCTTGTACTCAAAGTTCTGGCTCGCCACCAGGGGGTTCAATAAGTTTACCCCGAATTTTCCTTTCATAGCCTTGATCTCACCGCAAGCACCGGCGACGTTGGAGTCGGTATCGAACGCCTTCCAGAGGTGATACAGACTGTTCCCGCCGGGTCTCGTGCCGACATCGAGCAAGATGCACACGTTTGGGTTCAGCGCCTTGCCAAAGGCATTGAAGAACCACCTGTGGCTGTTCAACTTGCGCTGATTCCGCTCCTTCAGGCAGAAGATCATCTGGCACGGCACAATGCCCTTCTCGGCGCCCTTGAACTTCAGGTCCGCATCCAGGCTCACCTGCGTGGTGTACTCGTACACGTGCGCCTGCACGGCCTTGTTGTTGACGTAGTTCTTCGCGATGCCGTGCTGGTACACGCCCATAGCGGCCAGGGCATCGAGAGTCCGGGGGTGGATCTTCTCTCTACCATCAGAGACAACGCAGACGACAATCTTCTGCCACCCTTGCTCGCCCCAGGTGCGGGACTTGTTCCGGCTGCAGAAGTGGCTGATGTTCTTCATCACCGCGTGCATGGTGCGCGTGAACCCGTACTCGTCCTCGTTGTACATGGTGACGCAGATGAACAGCTCCGTCTCGCGGGCAGTCCGGCCGATGTTCTGGCGGAGCTTGTAGCCGCGGTCGACGAAGTCGTCCGGGTCGCACGTGACGGCCGTGTAGCGCATGTGCGTGAACTCGACCTCGTCGCGCCTAGGCAGAAAGGAGTAGAGGATGGTGGGGATCTTGCACTCGAGGACCAGCTCGCCGTTGATCAGCTGCACCTCCTTCTTGCTCATAAGCGGCTGCCGGACGCCGCGGCGCTCCTGCTTGCCTTCGGGCGCGGGGCCGTAGTGCTCGACTTTGGAGCCGGAGACGGTGGTGCGCTTCTCGTCCATTTCGGTGTAGTAGTCGTCGTCGTCTTCGTCTTCATTCTGCAGCGTGACGCCTGACTGTGCGGCCGAGCTCTGATAAGACTCGCGCTGTCTCAGTCGTGGGCCGTCGCCTAGGTCTGAAGATGCGGCTGGTCCGCCGAAGACGTCGTCGTCGCCATCGTCGAGGGGGATGGTGACTGTTGCGTCGTCGACGAAGGTCGAGTTGCGGCCTGTGGAGAAGAGTGGTGCTGGCGGGAGTGGCCGACGCGGAGAGCCACCATACCTAGAGGAGGGTGTACCAGGTCTGGGGCTGCCGTCTATATCGGCTGGTTCGAAGCGTATTGGTGATGGTGGTGCGCGAGGAAACTCTGAAGAGCCACGAGAAGGAGTCCATGGCCGGGTAGGTGACACGGACTCGCGGCTGGGCCGGTAGGAGACATTCGCACTGCTGCCGCTGTAGGGGATGTATGTCGACTCGGGTGGTGGGATGGAAGGAGGGTCGAGAATAGAGGAGCGTTGTGAGTGAATCGAGGATACGTATGATCGGGCAGTCGGTCGGACACTAGGTTGGTCGTGGTGTGAGTATGATATGCTTTCTAGAGGCGCGACTGTTGGGGCTGGAGTAGCGACTGCGCTCGAAGACTTCTTGAGCGTGTTTGCACGTCTTGGAGAGGGGCCCTCGGGAATCGCTGGCAGGCTGTGCACTATCTCTGCCTGCACCACTGCCTCTGGCTTGGTTCGCTTGCGGAGCTTGACTGTTGCCCTCTTCTGCAGTTTGCCGCCGACAGGCTTGCGGCGCGGACTTTGCACAGAAGCGTCCCAGGTGACCTGCTTGACTGGGCTTGAGGTAGAAGCACTTGACTGAGCTGGTGCCGCAGCTTCATAGTGCGACAAGCGGTCTGCCTTCAGAACAAGGGGAGGTGGTGGAAGAACGAGATCAGAGGGAACAACATACTGTCCGTAGTCCGGTTCCGAGTCCTGCATCGTGGTCAGTAGTCGAACAGCAGCACTGTTGCCGCCGTGTCCTGTGGGTGTCGAGTCGTCTACGTCGTCGTCGTAGTTGGGGAGAGCATAGTCTGGGGGCCGCGATGGTGTGTTGGGACGGTCCATCTTGGGCAGGCTTCTAGCTCGACGTAAACAATAGCCTCGGATGATGTCGACGTCTGAGGATGTGGATAGCTTGGTTGACTAGTTTTTCTCTGGATGGAATGTAGCTTGCGTGAAGGCAAGACACTGAAATAGCTCCGGAGATTATTCCAGTGATTGAGGTTTGGTGGATGTTAGTGTCGGCGCAAGGTTGGAGGGGCTCGATATGTTGTTTAAGCTGCATGTGGCCGTTGATATGGCAACGCGCTGAAACTTGGTGACCCACCATTACGAAATGGACGACTCCACTTCGACTTCGAGACTGCGAGACATGCACCAATGTCAACTTCAGCACTTTCACATTCACCAATTCATTTTTTGGGCAACGCTCACGTGTTGGAACAACTTCATCTGATCATCTAATCGTCAAATGATATAGTGCTCTGCATGCTCTGAGCCATTGCCAGTTTATGACGATGGCTGCTGCGATGCCTACTCCTTCTTCGACTGTGGTTGCGGGACTAATAGCCAACTGATGCCCGTAGCTGTAATCAGCCCAACCAACATGGGTTGCAGCACCTTGACGCCGACATGTGCGCCGACTACTCCAGTAATAATAGGGAACAGCGAGCCGCCCATTTGCGCGAAGACGAAGACGAACGACATGGCTGTCGTGCTGATGGCCGCCGGGAAGATTCGTGCACCAACGGCGATGGCCTGTTGCAAGTCAGCATTGTCCCCTGTCATCAGAGAAGGTCGAGAGACTTACAGTCGCAAAGAACGGCCCTGAGAAAAAGCCCAGGAAGCTGATGGCCACGGATGCCGCTATGATGTTGGGCACTCTGTTCACCGGTCAGCGTGTCGTGACACTCCAGATGCCCGGGCAACCCGGGTAGGTACTCACAGCCAAAACACGAGCTGGAAGGCGAGACACAGCACGCAGTACAGCATAATCATGCGCCTCTCCCCCAACCGATGCGTCGGCTCCGGCAACAGGATCCTGCCCAGCAGACACCCTCCGCTGAAGCCGGCCGGTACGTATCCCACCTGCGCGAGGCCGCCCCCACGAGCTTCAACCAGGAACTCGACCACCCAGCCGCTCGCGGTGACGACTGTGCCGAGATAGAAGAAGAAGAACAGACTCAGCAGCCATACACTCCTCGTCGAAAGCGCGGCCTTGATCAGCTCTTTGGCGCTCTTCTTCTCCTCTCCCCCAAGCACCTGTCCGACATCACTACCCTCCCCGTTCTTCTTCACCATCCCCAAAGAATCCCGAAACGCAACACCAACCAACACCATATTCAGCACCCCCAGCGCAAGCGGCACAGTGTAAAACAGATACCACTTGCTTTCCCCCTTCCCATCCGCAGTGGCACTGGCGATACCGTTCCCCGCAAACGGGCCAACCAGACATCCAGCCATGTACATAGCATGAATGAACCCGAGCCACCTATGCACGGCCGTACTCCCCTGCCTCGACGCAACGTACGTATTAGCGTGACTATCCTGGAACGCCTGGCCCAGGCTAGTCAGGAAGAAGGTCGTGATATAAAGCCCGAACGGCGGGATGGGCCAGCTCCGCAGCGCTTGGGCGAGGGTCTGCAGTCCCGCGCCTAGCATTAACATAGCTCCTAGGTCCAGGCGCTGAGATAAGTGAGTGTTAGACAAGGCTGCGGCGATCCATCCCGCTAGACTTGCTGCGTAGAGGGAGGAGATGATGGCTGTCGTGATGCCGTAGCTGCGGATCACGTAGGGGATCAGGGCACCGATGCTGCCGTCGTTCACGCCGGCTACGAAGAAGGAGAAGCCCGCGCTGATGAGCTTTAGGAGTGTCGCTCTGTCTAGCTTTTGAGAGGTAGATGGGGAGGCGCCATCTTGGGGTTCAAAGTTGTCCACTGAGGTTGATGACTTGGGAGTTGGTGGCCGAGGCGGGAGGGATTCGAGCTCTACGAGCGAAGTAGTCGTCGTTACCATTGTGATGTAGGTAATCAGCCGAGGAATACGGACAAGCACATCTCTGTTGCCATTTCTATGCGAGGACGACGGGGCGCTTTATAACTTTGTATCCTGGAAGTCGACGGTCCCTTCTTCCCCGGATTGCCTCGCATCATCCTCCCGAGATGGCTGATCCTCGGCTTGTAACATGCACCATGCATGCGAGATCGTCAGTCTTGGCAGGCAGCTGATTAGTGTGAGTGGACTCAACAGGGGCTCTGGGGCAGCCATCGTCGGATTGTCTGTTACACCCCCGGCGTCGAATGTTGGACTACTAGGAGATTGTTGTTCATAGATGAACTTGCCATCAGGTAAGTGACACTGACCTCAATCACAACAATAAATATACCGAAGATCAACCGTTGCCTTTCCTTTGGGTCTACTGAGCCGTCTAAATGTCATGATATCTCCACCTACCATAAACATGTATGTACTCTCAAATAGCATATTACTTATACGTCCTACCCACATCAACCCCCTCCATAACCCTCTCCCTCTCACCCGCTCTCATCCTAGCCAACACCATGCCCAATCTCTCCACCCCCTCCACCACATCCCCCTCCTCCTCCCAACTGAAAGTCAACCTCAAATTCCTCCCAAACCTCGGACTCCTCCCATCGCCGGGGACCTCAAACATCTCCCCCTCCGCCACGATAAGGTTCTCCTCCCTCTTCGCCCTGCCCGCCACCTCCCTCGCCCCCGGTCCATCTTGCGGTAACGTCAGCCACACGAAATACCCCCCGTACACGCCCTGACCTGTCTGGCTCTCCGATCTAACCGTTACCCCGTAAGGGCCCAGGTGGTACCTAATAGCCTGGAGGATGAGACCGTGCCGCTTCTGCAGCGCCGGCCGGACTTTACCCTCAACATGGCGATCGACTTCCTCGCTCTTGACCATCTCGGCGACGACCATGGCGGCGAACTGGCTCGGTGCGCCGCCCGACCGCGTAGAACCGGTCTGTGACAGGCCGAACGCGAAATCGGGCGTCGCCTCCGTCCATCCCGTCCGCACGCCCGGGCCGATGAGCTTGCTGAACGTGCCGTTGCTTATGGCGTGGCCGAACCATTTTCCTTCGGGGTCGTGCTCGGACCGGCCGAGGGAGAGGTCGATGTCCACGAGTCGTGGCAGGGGCGTACCCATCGGTAAAGGAAGGGGAGATGGGGAATTTGAAGAAGAAGCAGACTTGGTAACGGGCCACTGCAGGAAGTCATAGACATCGTCGCAGATGACGAGGCAGTCGTATTTCCTGGCCAGGTTGACGAGGTCGCGCCGACGCTGGAGGGACATGGTCGTGCCCGACGGGTTGGCGCAGGTGGGCACGATGTAGATGATGTGTTTGTAGGCTTTGCGCTGGGGGGAGAGGGATTTGTAGACCTGTTGACGTTAGCTTTGCTCTAAGTATGCGGAGAAGAGTTGCGAAGTTGGATGAGCTTGACATCGTAAAACTGGTCTGTCAAGACGCCGCCATGTACACATACCGGTTCATCAGGCCATTTCTGCCCTTCTTCCACCTTGATGATCTCCCTCTCGAGCTCTGCACAATTGAGTTAGCAATGATCCTCATTCAGCACGAACACCCTTTCCCGCCCGCCCTCTTCCAGCGTTCCTCCCCATCCTCTTTTCTTCGGACTTCACCCCTATCCCAGCGTTTCTCTCTCTTACTCCCCGACCCCCATGACTCCTCCTCACCTCACCTCTCCCCTCTCTCCCTTTCAACGTACCTCTAACATCAGCCCCCTCCCCATCCTCTCCAAACCCCCTCAACCGTCCCCTCCCCCCAACAAACCCCGCGTCCTCAAAAATAGGCCCAGCCAGAAAATAACAAGGCGCCACCATCCACACCGCCCTCGTGTACCCGGCGTCCGTAAAACTCTGCAACACGCAAGCAATATTCTGGCTCGCCCCTCCCGTGATACATATCCTCTCCACGTCTCCTTCTCCCACTCTATAGATGGGAGATAACCAGGACGAAATGGCCTCGCGCAGGGGTAAGTAGCCCGGGTCGGGTCCGTACTGTAAGCCCGGGATGTAGGTGGTTGGGTCTGTGAGGGTGGACTGGGCGGAGGATAGGAGGGATAGGTTGGGCAGGAGGGAGGGGGAGGGCCAGCCGCGGAGGAGGTTGATTTGCTTTTTGAAGGGGAGGCGGTGGTTTGTGTCTGTGTCGGCCGTGTGAGATGATGGTGATGATGATGATGATGACATGGTGGGGTGGATGTGGCGTAGGACCATGGGTGTGACGGAGGACGGGGAGGTCGAAGTACGGATAAGTGAAGTAGATGTTCTATTGGTGAGTAAGGGATATAGCTTGCGGGATATCATCTATGGTTAATGCGACGGATGTGGTAATGTCACGGAGGCCAGTGAGACCCGACAAGGGCCGGTGAGCACGAAACGGCGGGGTGAAGTGGGTCCATGGGTGCCGGCTCCGGTCCGGAATGGATGCCAACGGAGAGGCAGTTGCATGCTTGAATGGGGGAGGTTAAAGGAAGACACAGTTATGGTTGTAGGTATAGGTACCTTATCACGGCCAATAAGTGTCACTTGTTAGTCACATTTCCCTAGCCTCAAGGCTATCAAGGCAGATTACCTATCACTGCCAACCTTGAGCAACAGGTATGTTCCAGATGCTCTCGCAATACCAAACATGTCACAGTTCCAAACAAACAGCTGCAATGAATCATTTGCTTTGTATTTCTCCCCTTGCACTGAACGGTCCGTTCGATTGTAATCTACCACCTAACATACTACGAGGCGATTGTGCAGCGAAACCCGCTCAGACTGGTCCCTGAAGTCACAAAGCTTACCAGGGAGAGAACACTGTCTCGTACCTGGGCAGATAGCCGTTGACTTCGAACCGAGCCTGCTAAATCAGAATTATTTGCCGGTGTTTGCCACGTTCCCTCATTCCTCACTCCTGTCCACTTTTCTCAAGAGAGCTTGTGCCAGACGCAGTCCCTCCGGGGTGCTCCGCCTGTGTTTCAAGCGCTCCATTCTCGCTCAATCCATCCCCAAAAAGACGCAAGTTTCGTGCAGATACCGTGTTCCCCGTTCAAGCCGAAGACACAGCCTCATTTCCGGCTGACTGATGCACAATGTTCCATCCGCGCTGAAGTGGATGGTCCGAGCGGTAGACACCATCGAGAACCGTGCTGTCATCCATGACAATCTGTTCATGTCCGCCCCGAGAACCGGAAGTGCCATGCCACCCCCTAGATGGCTCGCACCATGACGCGCGAATATGATGCTGAAAGAAAGAAAAGAATAATACACGTTGTCCTAGCACTGACCTGTGCACCAGAACAACCACGCAGACGTCCGCAGACGCCTCTCCATAGTTATGTAGTGATATCAACACCTAGGCCAAGATCCTTTTGAATGTCAGATCGTTGGCGCATAATGAAGATGAAGTTGTGAGGTTGAGAAGGGAACTACCACGGGTCCGTGGCAGTAGCGGGACGATAACCGCGATCCTGAGGCACCTAGGTCGGGATCGGTGCCGGGCCGCTGCCGCTGTGACGAGACCAGTTGTCGCGGCGTGGGTAAGCGCCACGACCGCCGCGGCTGCCGCTAGACGGGCCCGATGATGAGGAGGCCTGGTCATTCGAGTGGGACGCAGACGCGTCGCGACCTTTTCCTCCACGTTGCTGCTGTGAAGGATGACGACCACCGCGTCCGCGAGAGCGAGGGTTGCTGCGGTTGCGCGAGAAGGGTATAGTGACGGTCTTCCGCTCGCTCATCCCTGGAGCAGAAATATAGATGATGGTCCCGTTGGCAGAAGACTCGCTGTAGAGCATAAGCTGCTCGGCGCTGGCCACGCTTGGCCACAGCTTCTTCGGGAGGGGCTTCGGTGCGACCGACGGGTGCCAAGCCGCATCTGGGGTGACAACGGGCACCTTGACCACTGGGAGTGATCCCATCTCCTGCTCTTCGAAGCAAGTCTCGGCCGGTACCTTGCTCGTAGGCGAGCCGTCAGTGTCGGCAGGCAGGTTTTTGAACAGGCCGCGCGGGAGAGATACAGTAGCATTGTGTGCTTGCTGAGGGTGCTCCAAGGACCGGCGGCTAGCTGAATCGACGGGGACCGACTTCGCATGTGCGGAAGGCTTGACGCCGAGGAGGCTGTCGATACGCGCTTGCCAGTTGCTCGGGGGTCCAGTCGGGGCAGGGCCTGCGTCGGCTCCCTTATAGGGTTCCGGAACAGCCCATCCGAAGCTCGGGCCCTGACCTCCTTGCTGTGGAGGGGCAATAGGAGCTGGCAGTGCTTGCGCAGGCGGCAGGCGGACACGAGGTTGTGGCCGGGGTAACGAGACGTGCGGATGAGCGACATCGCCATCGAATGCGGGATGGCCAGCCATGTCGGGAGGCGGAGGAGACGGCGAAGATGACCGACCGAGGTTGTCCGTTCCGGCGGTTGCCTCCTGACGAACATCGCGCGAGGGGAAGAACCTTGAGCCCTTGGTTTGTGGCGTGGTAGTGCCAAGAATCGAGCTCGACGACATGTCGGCTTGTGAGCTAGGAGCAGTGGGATACTGGACATACTCGGAAGACGCTTGAGTCGGAGCCTGTGTCTGAGCTTGTGGTTGCTGCTCCGCTGATTGACCCCAGCCGGGAGCCTTGGTCGCATGGAAGACCTGCTGTGGTTTCTCATTGATCCGCCTGCCATCATCATCGAGCTTCGTCGGCCGCCACGTGTCCTTGATGGGAGCCTGAACTTCGCCGATGTCAAGGCCTTGGGCCTGGAGCTGTTGCTCCGTTGCATCGCGATGAGCACGCAGCTGTTGGTTTAGAGCAACGTCGTCAGCTTGCACGGCAGCTGCCCACGCACTCATGGGTGGCCGAGCTCCAGGGGCACGGCGACCTGGAGGCCCTATGGGCGCAGGCCGGGCGGCAGGACCGGACGGGATGCGAGTCGTACTCGGCGGTGCAATGGGACCAGGAACATGCTTGCTTGCGAGCGCGGGGTTGAAGGTGCCGTTTCCGAGACTGCGGCTGTCATTGTATGGCGATGCCCAGACGTTGTTATGGGAGAACGGTTGGGGACGTGCCGGGCCATGGGCAGGACCAGTGGGCCATCCAGTAACATTAGGAGGGCCCTGTTGCTGAGGCCGGATTTCGGTGTTGTCCTGGCTGGGCAACTTGGGCACTTGTTGTTGTTCAGGCACTCCATTGACAGCTGGCTCAACCTTTGGCTCCGGTTGAGGTGACGGAGTTGGTGCAGTCTCGGCCGGTTTCGCCTCGGGAACTGTAGGCTTCAGAACCTGGAGCACAGGAGTCTCCTTCTGTTGGGTCGGTGTCTGGACCGGGCTCTCTTCCTTGCTAGCCGCCTTCTTAGCGCTTCGAGACTCCGGTGCTGGGCCCATCGCTTCGAGCTTCAGACGAATCCTCTCTCGCCTGGCTGCCTCCTCGCGGGCTTCCTCCTCTTGACGGCGCTTCATGGCCAGCTCGCGCTTCTCGTGCATGAGCCGCTTCTGAAGGGCAATAGTATCCTCGGTCACAATTGGTGCGGCTACTGGAGCAGTAGGTGGAGGTCCAGCGGGGACTGGTACCCCGGCAGGCTGGGCTTGCGGTACAGAATGTGAGGATGCGGGCGAAACATGTGGTTGCCAAGCTTGGTTGGCCATAGATCGCTGCTGGGCAGGGTGGGGAGCAGCTTGGGAGTAGTTCCTAATGGGAGATCTTGGACCATCGGCGACTGCGTTAAATGACTCCCTCCGGAGGCCGGGAACTTCGGGAGGTCCCATCGACTGCTCATGTGGCTTGAGGTGCATGTACGAACCACTGCCCCCGCTCACAATCGACGAGCCTCTTCGACGGCCGTACGGGGTATGCTGTTCACTGACTCGGTTGGTCTGGAATGCCGACGACGGCTCGGCGGGCCCTTGCATCTCGTGCGTTGTTCGTTGTAGGACAGCAGCTGGGCGGGAAAGCTGATCCGTGCGTGGAGCGCCCCGACGGTCCCCTACCGGCTCGTATCGTCCGCTCTGAGAGTTGAAGAGCTCTCGACTCGGCGCACCAGGGCCATCGCGCCAGTGGCTTCGGCTAAAGTCGTCTGCTGCGATCTCCTTGGGCCCCGGAGGGCCGGCCATGTTCGGGCCTGCCGGACCCTGACCGAACCGGGACTGTCCTTGTTGAGTTGTGGGCGGCTCGACCACGACTGGGGAAGCCTTGTCAACCTTCGGAATCGGGGCCCAGGGGGACTTGACGGGGGTGGGTGGTGCAGGTGGCTTCGCGACCAAAGTCGGCTTCTCTGGAGCACCCTTAGAAAACACCAGACCTTTGCCGCTAGGAAGTGTAGGCTTGGATGCCAAGATAGTGGGAGCCGGCGACTTGGGCTTCTCCGCCTCCTTCACGGCGATCTGCTGGACAGGCGCTGCCGCTGGTACAGGGGCGGGGGATGGTGCTGCCGGCGTCTGCGCATGCTCCTCGACATGTGGGATGGTGACCTTAGTTCCATCTGCCCAAGTGATCGACTCAGGTGCCCAGTCGTCGTCATCGTCATCGATATCTGCCCAGTTCGCTTGCCCCTTGTTGTCGTCCGTTTGAAGGCGCGTGGCCATGTGAATACCATATTTCTTGAGCTCCTCATCTGTGAGCTTTTTCGGTTCGGGCGGCGGAACAGCTATTGGCACGTTAGCAACCAGTGATAATTAGGGTATTCAAAATACAGTAGCCTTACGTCGATTCTTGTTCCAGACCGCATTCGGATCTGGTGCTGCACCCTTGGCTCCATTGGCTCCGATGGGGGACTTGGTGACCGATCCGGACCCGGACTTGGCAATCAGACGCGGCCTCGCAGATAGGGATGCGGTTCCTGGACTAGAGGTGCCCGACGTCACCGTCAACTTGTCCGTCGTCTTCGAAGGCGCATTGGTGGAGGCGCCCTTGGCGGCAAGGAACGTCTTGTTGACGGACACTGCCTTGAAAGACTTTGGCTTGCTGACGGACGAGGAAGTCCGTCCATGGCCTTTGTCGTCGCTGCTGAGTTTGCTGCGGGAAGCTTCGGTATCTGATCCTCCACTAATGCTCACTTCGGCCGAGTTTACCAGATCGTCGATGATTTCTGCGATTTGCTTGTTCTCGATGTCTTCCGTAGTGCTGGCGCTGTCGCCGTTCACTTGCGGGTGGTCGGAATCGACATTTTGCGAATCGGAATCGATCTTGATGATCTGGAGTAGAAGTCATGGTTAGCCGCAAGATACGGGAGGAATTGCGCAAGAAAGAGGAGGAGAGGCAACTGACAGGCTCGTCGGAGGTCACAGAAGCTTCATTGGTCTTCTCTTGAGGTGCCTCAGTGGCCATCATACAGGTTTCTGGTGTACTCGTGTATGATGGGGAGGAGATATGACCGAGGGGCGCGCGCAGAGACGTCGATGTGGTCAAGTTGCGCTGAGTCGAGAATATGACGGTGGTATGACGAGGGCGGAATTGCTAGTGAGGCTAGAAGCGAGTCAGTTGGGGATTTCCACATTGAAGATCCAAGAAGAGACGACGGTAGGTAGATAGCTGGCTGGTTTGGCGACGGACACACGGCAAGGTGGGAGTGGTCGGGAAGTTGCAGGGCTTGGGGTTGGGGGGGAAAGCTGGTCGCAATGAAGTGCAATGGGTCATCAAGTGCGGCGTTGACTGACCCTCTCTTTCTTCCCTTTGGGAGAAATGTGACCAAAGGCAGGTTGCCTCTGTCGTGTAGTAGGGTATCTAGGTAGGATGACAAGGAGACGGGAGGGGGGATGAGGTCGGGGGAGGTAAGGTTAGATGGATGGATTGAAGAAAGGACGGACGGGAAGTTCAAGATGCGGCTGGGAACAGACCCTTGCTCACACTCTTTTTCGCTGGTTGACGACGTTGCAAAGTGCCAAAGTGCAGGTGCCCCGAGGGAGTTGATGCTACTGGATTAGGCTTAGCGTTCAATCTTGGGCCGGCTTCGACTCAGAGCGCTTGGACCATCAGTGCAGGCAACTCCGCAAACAGCAGCTTATGTAAGATTTGGTGAGAGTGAATCCAAAAGGTACATACCTGTTTCTGTCTGCTTGAAGTCAGAGTCGATGGTAATGAGGAATATCGATGTGACAGAGTCAGAGTGATTGAGGGTGATGTTTGATTTTCAGAGAGGTTGTGTAGAGAAAGTTATGATGAGGTTTGATTGAGAAAGGAGGAAGAGAGGAAAAGAGCTGCGAGGTGAGTTGGAGGTTTTAGTTTTGGGAGTCTGGTCGACTGATAGATTTCAAAAGTGAGTGAACAATAGACAGAGTTAATTCAATAGTAAACCCCTGAGTGGTTTTGGTGACGTCGTCTCCCCATGGTCAGCGAGTCACCTGCGCTGCTCAGTCGTCGGTGACCCTTTGCCTACGGTGAATGGCTGGTGAAGTAAACCCAACTGTGTTGTGCCGAAGACAACGAGGCATCACGGTAAAAGGAAGGTACGAAGAACAAAGGAGCTTATTACGTCTCGAAGCGTAGGTTCTCTTCAGTCTATTGTGACAATACAGTAGTTATATACAGCTGTCCGAGACTCTCGCCTCCATTCCTCATCCAGAGCCCATCGCAGCCCGCTTAGTGGGCGTTGTTCTTGTGGTGGCCTGTGATACCGTTAGCATTTGCACATGACATTCCAAGGACTGGCAACTTACGGAGATGGAAGTAGTAGTTCTGAGCGTAACCGACAATCAGGAGAAGACCAATGGCGTGGAGGATAGCTAGAGCATTCGTCAGTCAGCTTCCCGCACTTCAACTGCCATGACCCCAGTCCATGGCATCTCTAGGAGAAAAGAGGAGTACATACGCTTGCCGGTCGGGTTCTTGCCAAAGTGCTTGGCCTGGTATCTGCCGAGGAGGCCGGTAGCCTTGACCTCGGGGGCGGCGCCACGGGGAAGCTTCTCGTAGAAGTTGACGACACGCTGCATGCGCAGAGCATCGGGGTTGGCGCCAATAGCCTGTTGAAAGCAGTAATGTCAGCCCTATGCCCTCTTTATTTGTTGATCCTTCAATTCCTCCAACTGTTGGCCCCTCGGGTCATCCTCCATCGTGCTGGCGTCGTCTGCTCGCTGTCGTGGACTGTCGTAACCGCTTCCCTCTTGTCCCCACGTCCAATCACAACCGTATTCGACTCGTAGAAAGTAGCGGAGCACATCGAGATAATCGTACCTTGGGCGAAGCAACCTACAGCCAAACATTAGCAATCGTCTTGGGCAAGGCTGAACAGGCATGAGGGGGCAACAAACCTTGGGCGGGATGAGCGTCGAGAGCGCTCGGCGGGTAACGAAGCTCATGATGGGCGGAGGGTTCAACGGGGTCGCTCACGAAAAAGAACAAGAAGGAAGAGAGAGAGAGCCGGCGTTTGCAAGGGCGAGTCTCAATTGAAGGGCAATGATGTTGTCGCGGTCGGGAGCGGGAAAAGAGCTCGATTGACGATTCTCGGCTAGACGTTCTTGCGCGGCTGTTTCCGACCCACCAATTAGAGTAGCCCAAGTGGGTCCCCCAATCGCAACCTCCCAATCCAACATTGACCTCACTGACCTTGAACATCACCACAGCTACCAAGTCGACCTATTCCTCCACACCTCGACATCGCCATGGCTTCGTTACGGGCATCCTCTGCAGCCAGGCTGCTACGCAGTGCATCACGCGCCCCATCATTCCTCCCGGCCTCGCAGCGTTTCTCGAGCTCGGTGCCGACGACGTCTCGCGAAGAGGCCCCGCTGGACACGCCGCGACACAACGACCCCAACTACGAAGCCCAGTTCGACAAGGCTACCTCGTATGTTTGACTCGTATATAACCCTGTGAACATAGGGCAGGCCAATTGACTGTCTATCTAGCACCTTCACCCCCGTACCAAAGCACATCCAAGACGGCAGCGAAGACACCCCCTTCATGCCAGCCGCCATCATCTCCGGCGCCCCGATGGAGCTTCAAGCACGCACAGTCCGGTACTCTCACCTCATATGCAACATAAACTCTCCGAATACATCTAACAAACATCTCCCTATAGCATCCACCAACCCGCAAAGCCCGCCACCCAGTCCGGCAAGTGGCACGGCAGCAAGTGGCGGATGGACTGGGACGTTCTGGGCAAGGGCCACAGGTGGGAGAACCACCTGATCGGCTGGCAGTCGTCTGGCGACGCCATGCAGGGAACGCGCCTCAACTTCGCCAGCAAGGAGGACGCCATCGCCTTCGCCGAGAAGCAGGGGTACGAGTACTTCGTCCAGGAGCCCAACGAGCGCAAGGTCGCGCCCAAGGCGTACGCCAACAACTTTTTGTACTCGCCCACGAAGCTTAAGCATATCCGGACGAAGTAGGGGGCTTGGCCGAGGTATTATAACGGGATGGGGATGGGGATGGGGATGGGGAGGAAAGGACTTGTACATAAGGGACCGAGGATTGGGGTTTGATACAATCAGAGAGACTCAGTGTCCTGCAACGATGCTCGATATGCTATGCTGTGATGGTATGCTAATCCTACTGATGATACATGCTCTAACACCTGAAGTACCTCTTCTCAACCCACCTTTCCTCGACATCCGGCACCACGCTGCCCACCACCACAGCAATATCAGGGAAAACATTAGTCAACCTGTACAGCCCCATGCGTCCAGCACTATACGTCGCCAGTACAATCCTATCCAACTTGACACCATGATCAACCAGCACCTGCACAGCCATCAATGCCGATCCTCCGCTGCTCATCTGGGCGTCCAGCAACAGCACCGCCTCGTGCTGGTGGATATCCGCCGGCAGCTTGAGGTAGTGCAACTCTGGCTCGCCGGTCCTCAAGTTACTCTGGATCAACACCCTCCCCGTCCGACAATCAGGTATAACCCGATGCAGACCCGTCTCTAACGCCGCTCCTCCTCGAACAAGAATCACCGCGCTGACGTTCCCACACGGTCGCAGGCCATTGTACGTGTATCCCCCGGGCGTGGTGACCGTCGTACTCTTGAAGCTAACGTTATTCAACGCCTGCTCGACCAACAATGCAGCCAACCGATCAAAGTAGAAGATGAAATCCTCGCTGCTCGTGTCAATGTTATGAATAATGGTGTTCATCCCCCTCAACTGCGGCGTCTCCTTCAGCACCGTGACCCTCTTCCCAAGGGGCTTGCTCTGCGCCTCGAGCTCAAGCTGCGTCAGCGCGGCCCTGTGGTGCCTCGACTTCTCGAGCAGCTTCTGCTCGATGAACTGCACTACCATGGCCATCGCCACGCGGTTCTCCACGCCCCGGGGCACGATGATGTCCGCCACCTTCCGCTGCGGGTCGACGTACTTCTCGAAATTGGGCTTGACCCACGCGAACCACTGCTTGATGATGCCCTCGACGTCGCGGCCGCGGTCGCGCACGTCGCGCAGTAGGCGGCGGGAGAGGCAGGTGTCGGCGTCGGCCTCGCAGAAGATCTTCATGTCGAGCAGATCCAGCACGCGGGGGTCGTAGAGGGCGAATATGCCTTCTAGGATTAGCACGTGCGGGGAGTAGATGGAGGTTGTGGCGTCTTCGCGGTCGTGCCTTTCAAAGGAGTAGATGGGGATCTCGGCGCGTTTGCTGGCGCGTGTTAGGACGGCGTTTACTCATGGTGAGACTGATCCCGGATGCTGGGCATCCTCGGTCAAGCGGAAGAGACTCACCCGGCCTTGAGATCTCGGAGGCAGTCTACTAGGACGTCGAAGTCGATTGCCTATACTCTATGAGTACATGTACAGTCCAGATCACACAGAAGGGCACACACCTCGGGCGAGTCAAAGTCGTAGTCATTTTCAAACGCCTTCTTGTGTTGCACGGGAGTGAGTCTCTTGTAGAACGAGTCCTAGCCAGGAGCAGGTGAGCACAGGGTCACATCTCACACACAGTCTCCACGGCTCTCTTACCATGGACATAATCACAACCCATGGCAGGTTAAGCTTTCTCACTATGGCCTGTGAGAGCGTGGACTTGCCCGAACCGGAGCTACCTGCTATGCCAATAATGCTGACGTCTGCCCATGGCGGGGAGTAATGTGCCCGTGTCACTATGGTACTGTCCATCTCGGCACTGCCGTTGGTAAGACCGTGTATGGCGTCCATGGTGGCTCTGACGGTGTCCTGCATGTTGGAGTCTACGGGTCCTCTTGGCAGCCACCGCAAGGCTTGAGTTTGAAGTTAAGGATGAGAGCGGTGATAGATGTTATTGCATGATCCAATGACACCTCTGTCTTGTACCTTCAGGTAGATAAAGGATAGGTACAGGTATATAGCGTATAAAATGCGAGGAGGCACAGAGTAAAGAATGTTGTAGAGCCACAGAGATCTAGATGCTCGTCGCCCTCCAAGGCTGAGGACCCTGACGGATTCAGCGAAATGTGAAGCTCCATTCCAGGTGGATCTTTCCTTGTCAGTTTCCAGGTTCCAGGTCGCAGGTTGTGGCGCATGCGGCTTCCCTTGCTGCAGGTCAAGCCACATCTGCGCCCGAGCTCCCGGTCTTTGCTGTTGTGCCCCACCATCCAACCTCATCCCAAGAAGCTCCGCACCACAGCAATTCTTTTTCCATTTAACATCCATCATCGTCTTCTGGCATTCTTCTTCTCCTTTTTAACTATACCAATCTTCATCTAAACCTCCATCCGGGGGTTTCGAGAGAGGGGAGACTACTACCAGATGTGACGGCCCCAAACCGTGCTGAGCTCTTATGTCTAGTTTGAGCGAGGCCCTGAACACCAGTGGTCTCGACATCAACGACGTCGCCTTTTGGGACAGAGTTGCCGCCCACTTCCGCGAGAAGCTCGGCAGGATGGTAAGCATCCTCTCCTTTGCCCATTGCGCGTCTGTCGACCATGGCTAACTCGCTCGCTATTCAGAACCCTTCCAGTGCTGCGGCCAATGTGGCCAAGACGAACGTCTTCAACGAGCGGGTGGCTGCCGTCAAGTCGCCAAAGAGGTACGCATTCATTACCCTCCTCCCCATATCACCCCTTACACCACACACCTTCGGCATTATATGATGAACGCGTAAATGGGAATCTCTCTGAGCAATTAAGCATGCTGAGAAAACCTGCTCTACATCTCGTATCTTCCTGACATATTGCCCTGCACACTTTCTTTGTTGCACCACCTCAGCTAGTTCTGGACCGGGCTAATACGGAACAGTGATATCAACTCGCTGATCCTCGACTATCTTGTGCTGGAGGGCTATCCCAATGCCGCAAAAAGGTTCTCGAAAGAGGCCAACATGCAGGAGCGGCTGCCGGAGCATTCCGAGATCGCTCAGCGACGGGAGATCCAAAATGCCATCCATAGTGGCAAGATCGAGGAGGCCATAAAGCTTCTAAACAAGCTTGATCCAGAGGTAAGCTGCCTGGTCTTCACGCCTCCCCCCTCCGTTCCTTGCAATGATTAGAATACGAGTTTCAACATGCACCACGCTTAGGCCTCGGCCGTTGATGAGAAACAACCACTTCTTTTATGAGCTCCATCTTCACAAATCTTCCTGGTTATCACATATACTTGTCGAGGCAATGTCTAACACGCAAGATAGATCCTGGACGAAGAGCCAAAACTGCACTTCTCCCTGCTCCGTCTGCAACTCGTCGAGCTGATCCGGAATTGCAACAACGGCGACGTAGGAGAGGCGTTGAAATTTGCATCCGAGGAGCTCGGTCCTCGGGCTTCCAACAACGACGAGTTCATCGACTCACTGGAGAAGACGATGGTGCTCCTCATGTTTCCCCACGAGAGTCTGAAAGACGAACTAGCGGCCCTGCTCCGGTCAGACCTGCGGAAATCAGTAGCCGACGAGGTCAACAAGACAATCGTCAGGCGGAAAACCACCCGCCTCGAGTCTGCTATACAGGAGCTGGCGCGGATGCGTGCGTGGGGCGAGTCTTCGGCACGGACGAGTAAGAAGGACCTGCCAGATCGCATCGAGCTGGGCTTGAGCGAGGATGATAATGATGTTGCGGCACAAGGCGGCGCCAATGACGAGCCCATGACCGGTGTTACGATATGAGATGCTTGCCTTCGCTTTTTTTTTTTACGAGTAAGAGTTATGACGGGGGATTCCAGGGACTGGGCTACACATGCATGGCGTTGGCGGCTTAACTGAGGGTCGTTGCACTATTACTGAGGACAGTGATATACTCCTCTGAGCGTCTGTTTTTTGGGGTTTAGATCAATACTATTATTCTGGTCAGCAATGACCCAGCGTTAACCCGACCTCGAGATTCTACACATGCTATCCGTGACAATCAAGCTGAGGTGCAGATGTGAAGATGAGCGATCACACATGTCTACATAAGGTACTGTGCAGTACAAATAACCATTCGACACCTAGACTCTAGTACCTAGAGCACATTGGATGCTGAACCCCTTCGCGGCTGGCATGAATGCAGCGCAAAAGGTACCGTCCCAAACACTTGGATGACATAATTATCCCCGATCTCGGCCTTATCCCCGTCTCCGAAACTCCTCCACCAGTATAAACCAACCAACACATCTCACCCAGCCATTGACTCACTCACCACATGGCCTCTTATACCTTTTCACCTTCCGACCTCCCACCTCCCATCTTCACCACACCCCATAACCAGCAATGGCGCCCGGTCGCCCCCCAATAATCCGCATCACCAATGCCACATTCTATCGGCACCACCCCTCCTCCCACCCTCACTCCCACAGGACCAACCCTCCCCTCTTCCCCAACTTAACCTTCACCCTCCCCTCCCACCCCTCCACCCCGCAGAACTGGGCCATCGTCGGCCCCTCCCTGTCGGGCAAGACCACCTTCCTCCAAGTCCTACGCGGCGAGCACCTCTCCATCCCGCCCACGGCGCGGTCCTACCCCTACCTCAGCACCGAAGCCACACCCCACCGCCTGCGGAACGTAGGCAAAGCCATCCGCTACGTCGGGTTCGAGTCCGCCCTAGCCGGTGGTACCGCCGGTACCGAAGGAGGGAGTTACCTATCCGCGCGCTACGAAAGCCGGCGGGAGAGCGACGACTGGAGTTTGGGGGATTATCTCACGGGAAACACGGGGTTCAATGTTGCTAAGGTAGAGGAGGATAAGGTGGACGAGGCGCTCATGGCGCGCGTGGTGAGGGATTTGAGGCTGGAGGAGCTTTTGGGGTTACCCGTGGCGTTTTTATCGAATGGGCAGGGGAGGAGGGCGAGGATTGCCAGGGCGCTGCTGACTAGCCCCGAGGTGTTGTTGTTGGATGAGCCGTTTATGGGGTTGGACCCGCCTACTGTGAGGGGATTGAGTCCGTTACTACGAGAGATGGCGGATGCGGGGAGGCCGAGGCTGGTGTTGGCGGGGAGGCCGCAGGATCCGCTGCCGGGGTGGGTTATGAGCTTGGTTTATCTTAAGACGGATTGTAGTGTTGGTATGATGGGGGGGAAGGAGGAGGTGTTGGGGGGGTTGAAGGAGTATGTGAAATGTGTAAGGCGGGGTGGGAAGGAGGATGAGGGGATGCCGGTGCATGCTATGGTTGAGATGGGGAGGACGTTGACGGAACGAGGGGTTGAGGGGGTTGGGATTGGAGAGGAGGAGGAGGGGGAGGTTATGGTTCAGGTCCCGGCGGGGAGGGAGAAAGAGGAGAGGAGGGAGGCGGGTGAGCCGTTGGTGCAGATGGAGGGATGTAGGGTGCGGTATGGGGATAAGGTTGCGCTGGGAACTTGGAGTGAGGTCAAGGATGGGGAGGAGAAGAAGGGGTTGTACTGGACGGTGCGGCAGGGGGAGAGATGGGGCGTCTTTGGACCGAATGGATCCGGGAAGACGACGATTGTTTCACTACTTTGTTCGGATCACCCGCAGACATACAGCTTGCCCATCAAGTTGTTCGGACGGAGTAGGCTGCCTGAGCCCGGGTCGGGTGAGCTCCCGCTTACATTCTGGGACGTGCAGAGCCGAATTGGACATTCGAGTCCCGAGATTCACCAGCATATACCGCGACATCTTACCATACGGCGGGTCATAGAGAGTGCCTGGGCGGATACATTCCAGACAAGGGCAAAGATGGATGACACGGCGAGAGAGCAGGTCGACGCCACACTCCGCTGGTTCGAGCACGACCTCAACCCCGGCTTCTCGGGCACTTCCACGGCGGACCTATCCTGGGCGGAAGACTACCTCTTCGGCGGGCTCTCCTTCTCCGCCCAGCGCCTCCTGCTCTTCCTCCGCGCCATCGTCAAGCACCCGGACATTATCGTGCTCGACGAGGCGTTCAGCGGTATGGACGACGCGCTGCGGGACAAGTGCATGCTCTTCCTCGCCACGGGCGAAGAAAAGACGTACGCCCCTGCTCCGGCCGGGTCAATAGGACAGACAACGGGGGATGTGGTTGTTGATAGCGAGGCTAAGAAGGCAGGCAAGGTCAAGGTCACGGGCTTGAACGAGAGGCAGGCGCTGATATGTATCAGCCATGTTAAGGAGGAGGTGCCGGATTGCGTGAGAGAGTGGATGTGCTTGCCCGAGGCGAACACGGGGAGGCCGGCTAGGTTTGGGAGGCTAGACGGACCACTGGGGAAGGATCGGAGGCGTTGGGATGAGATTTGGAGTGTGTAGTCGTGGGCGTGTTTGTATAGATACTGGGTTAAGAGCAGGCAGGCTAAAAGCAGGCGGTATGGGTTTTCTTAAGAGAAACATATCCGATCGTGTTGACAAGGCAAGGCATAACCGGTGAAGCCATCAAGGTTCAGATACTTGCGTTCATTCACGCCATGGATGTAACGGTTGTTTAACACCAGTCCGGTTTCGAAGTGAGACTCCCGGCTTGTGTCAGGTACGTTACTGTGCTCTTCGGCTGGATCGCGTGGTGTGCGACCTTTGATGTGTCTAGGTAACCGATGTCGATGATGGATGGATGACAAGACATCAGCCAGATAAGAATGGGCTTGTCCTGAATGTCGATCACTGCATAACCAGGATACATAGGGCAGCTGACAGGCATATCGTGTACTGTTCCAGTGATATGGTAACGGACAAAACGACGATCTCCGCCTGGATATCTCTCGGCATTCGACATCTCCGACTGCATATCGTCGTCGTCTGTCACGAGGTTGACGTCAAACTTGCGTTGTATTCTCGCTGACGGGAAACCGGCATGATGAGCAGGTTTTACTAGGTATCAATCGTCGAGGGCATGCTGACTGGTCTTCATTCAGAAGGAGATCACGAGGGAACAACGGCAGAATTACAAAATCCAGAGGGTCAGAGGGTCAAGGGGAACTGGGGGACAAATTACAGACAGATGCGGCAGGTCAAGGGCGGGTTAATATGTCTAGCGAACCTTTGGCGAGTATTCTTCCGCGGGATCGAATCGAAACTACCGGACCGTAAGGGTGGTGGTTATGTAGGTAGATATGAGGTTAAAGAGCGTATACGATACCGGACATGCATGTCTGATGTAAGTCTGGAATGATGCAGATGGTTGGCCCGTTAGTTACGATGGAAAGACCAGACTTCCTTTATAAGCACTGCCAAAGGAGTCAACCTGGAAGGTCCGATAGTGGAATGTCTGTCCCAAAAGAAGAGCAAGAAGGAAAGCAGGGACAACCGGAAGGATCGCGATTCCATGACAGACACACCAGACGGCAGGTGCCGGAATGAAGTGCGACTGTGATCTTCTCTTTCCCACTTCCCCAGACTCGTTGAATCCACGACATCTCATTGGCCAGTACTTTTTGTACGGTACGGAAAGACCGGGTTCGGGGCGTCACAGATGACCACCTCTCCTGCCACTGTCCACTGTAAAAGTGTGGTCTGGGCTTTTCTTGGATCTTGCTTGGTGCTCTTTTCCCCGTCGCTCTTAAACTTGAAGCCCAGAACCTTGTCTCTCTTGGCCCCTACCTACAGGCGGGTCACGTTGTTTTGTTTGCCAGTCCTTGCCAGTGTCCCTGGCGTCCTGAGTTGTCCGTATCATAGACCTGCTTTCCATCCCGGTCCTCTTTCGCAAACAACAACAAACATCCACGCATTGAAGCGCAGTATCGAATTCGAAACCTGTAGGACCTACTGCTGCTAGCTTTTGTTATTCTTTTCCACACAACGGCCGCCCTGTAGTGCAATCGACACTTGGCCAGCCCATAAGTGGCGATTACACATCCATACGTAGTTTTCGGTTTCCCGTTCCGGGTATAGAGAGCAGCCCAGCCAGCCAGCCGCAAGTGTCAATCATCAATCAACGTCTTCTCAACTCGCCCTCCACTCTAGCGCAAACCGGTTCTCACTACAACAAACTCAGCCACCACGACAACCACACTCCTCGACGGCACAACCATCACCGACCCTGCCGGCTCGGGTAGTCAGCACTCCGTCGTCGATAAACCAGAGAAACCCCACGGCCCGAAGAAGAAGGGGGGCACAGCCTTGGAAATTTCCCCGGATTGGCAGATTGGCAGCAATTGGACGATTACCATCTGTCTCACTTTCCTCTGCGGCGTTGGTCTGAGACTTCAGACTTCATCGGAACAATCGACGTCAGGATCATTTTACTTCTATCTGAACCACTGTACTGGTGCGCTGCGTCGACAAAACTTTCGAACCGCATTAGCGCCAGGGTTTCAGCTGTTCTCCAATTCGGCCATTAAATAGAGAACGACCGACAACATCCAGGCAGCATCAAGATGGCCGACAAGGAGCCTCAAGCCGCTGCGCCGGCATTGGCAGGAGATGCGGCCGAGCAACGAGATATCAATACAGTCCAGCCTACCTCAACCGAGATTCCATCCGATGCACAACCCTCATCAGACCCAATACCGCCACAAGCAGCCACCTCATCCTCCGAGAAGCCAGCATCATCATCCACCGACCCAACCACCTCACAACAATCATCCTCCTCCCCAGTAGCAGCAGCAGCAGTCGACTCGGACGAGAAAGGCAAACAACCAGCAGCCACCACACCTCCCGCACCACCAACAAAAGAACAACTCGATGGCGGCGACGGCGACTCCCTCTCCATCGAGCCCTCGCAACCCATTACCCCCTCCGACAACCCCGTGTGCAACATCACCCTCCTCCTGCCCACGGGCGCCCGACACCCCTACAAGATCGACGAGCGCTACCTGACGAAGCGCAGCGTCGACGTGCCCGACGTCGTTACCGAGACCGGCAAGAAGGACCCCTTCAGCATCAGCGTGTACACCCTCAAGGAGCTGATCCTCCGCGAGTGGAGGGAGGAGTGGAACGACAAGCCCGCAAGCCCGAGCAGTATACGGCTCATACACTTTGGGAAGCTGTTGGATGACAAGGAGCAGTTGAAGAGTGAGTCTTTCAAACCTTTGAGAGACAGACAGGCGAAGGGGAAAATGGTGACCTAACAGAGAGAACAGAATACCAATTCAGCAGGGAGAGTCCGAACGTGGTGCACATGAGCGTGCGGCCGGCGGAGATGATGGAGGAGGCCGAGGATGCGAAGGGAAAGAGCAGTGGACGGGAGGGGAGGACGAGGGAGGGCAGCGGGAATTGCTGCGTTATACTATGAGCGTTGCACTCTCGGGGTGATATCAGTTCATGTGCGAAGGCAGTTGAAGCGACAGCCGCTTGGCTTGGCTGGCCTTTGATGGTGGAAGCAGCAGCCGAACGTTCGTTGGAGTCCCTGGCGGTCATGTACCGTTATATATGGACGGTTGGCCTGGGCCTTGTTGTGGTCAGCGGTTGGGACGAATTTTCTTTTCGTTTAATGTCTAAGAGTGTCCGGGTTTACAACGGGGTGTTGTCTTTGTTGGCGTACATGTTGAGTTTATGTGCATTTTTACTGGTGGTGTCTTCCAGCAGCATGGACGAGGCTGTGGCGAACAGAACAGCGGAATAGAACGCGGTCTTTACTGGTACTTGTGTGGTTCACGTGCTTGCATTTGGCCAACGGTGTAGGCTGTGGTACTTGTTCGAGTTCTGTGATTACATTTGAATAGCCGGCAAGTTTGAACTGCGCTTGCTTTGGACCAGAGTCGCGGTCACTGTAGAAAATGTTGTACATGCTCGTCTGCTGCTGTCTAGAAGTTTGGCAAACGGCTCTCGCTCAGCTACCCCGATCTATCGGCGCCTCCCGCATTGCTAAAGCAAACGACCCCTTCTCAACCCGAGCTGCCTTCCATCCCCTTCGTCTAACCGCTCCATCCATTCTTCCCTCTCCTTGCCACGTTCATCCATCTGTCCGGTGCAATGAATTCATGCTCAAATCTTCAACTTCCTCTCCATCTCCTCCTGCACGCCCCCAGCCACAGCCCTCAACCCCTCGTTCTCCTCTCCAGCGTAAACATCCTCCCAATCAATAACCTCGTCCCGACCCGTCAGTATCTCCTCCTGCACACTAGGCCTCCCGCCACCAAGAGCAAGGGGACGCCACTGCCCGTCGCGCACGATCTTGAGCTCCATCTGGCGCCGGATGGGCTCGGCCATGCCGTAGGTGCGGCGGAGCATCTCCATCCGCAGCTGGGTGCGTGTGGCCTCCCAGTTCGCGAGGCGGGACTCGAGGGGGTGGGCTGATGCGACGGCCGCGGGGGCTGAGGTGGAGGTAGAGGATGAGGTAGAAGTGGAGGCGGGACCGACGCCGGCGCGGAGGGTGTCGTGCAGGCCGGGGGCGGAGGGGGCGCCGGTGGTTTGGATGTGGGTGTAGGAGCTGGTGTGGGAGGAGGTGGGGACGATGCGGAGGGACTATTGTGGGTGATGGTTAGCTGGAACGAGAGGACAAGGGGAGGGCGAGGAAGAAGATGGGGAGGGAGGTTGACGATAGGGAAGGGTAGGTGAGGTTGTGACGTTGCGGGTAGCTTACCATCTTGACTGTTGTGGTGACGGGTATCAACTACGTGTTCTCTTTGTGTGGTTTTCTGGGGGTGTGCAGATCGAGTCGCTGCTACTGAAGATTGAGGAGGGCAGAAGACGAGATGTGAAGTCGGGGTTGTTTGCTGTTGGTGGTTTGGTTGAAAGGCTGAAGATGCAAGCAATCAATCAAGCCGTTCCCAAGGCTGCCAGCTGCTTTCGCGTAATGGAAGGGTGGAAGCTCCAGCGCCAAGAACCACCCCCACTTAAGTTTAAGCGACCAGGCGCGCGGTAAAAAGATACCGAGGTACTTCCTTTCGATATCACCACCTCTTCTGAAGGCAAGGGGAACATCAGGCAAAGGAGCAAATCAGTTGGACTACGGGATGCTCTTACAACAGAAAACTACCTAACCAATTGGAATATACATCAAAAGAATTTGCCAAAAAAAAAAGAAGGTCCAACCGAATCACTCACCCATCCTCATCAAGGGGGAGGAGAGAAGAAGGTACTTACACGGACTCAAAGAGCAACTGGCTTAGCAAATGACGAGGAACGGCCTGCTTCCGGGGTTAGTGTACAAGTTGAAGTGTCGGGGGAAGGGTGAAGTGGAAGGGGTTAGTAATACAAGGTGAAGTGTCAGGGGATGGTGAAGTTAGTGGAAGGAGTTCCAAGTCGGTGGGGGTGCCTGACGAAAATGGATTAGTATAAATACAATTCCGAGTTCGAGAGAAGAGTGGCGACTTGGACGAGTGAGCGACTCGGCCGGACCTGTGCTTGTTATGATAGGGGAGGGCGTAAACAGGACGATACGGTGCGGGCCGGAGTGGGCGGGAGCCAATGTTGAGCCAGCATGGTGAGAGGGATGTCAATGCTGAGAATGTCACCATGATGCACATCCACTTTCTGCTCTTTCCATACTATTGCTCTTTGTCTTCACTCCCTATACACTATGTACATCGCCAACTCACATCAACAAATCCCCATTGTTCCCCCCAGCAGGCTGATACACCGTCTGCCCCTGACTAACCACGTACCCCCCTCCCTCCCTCCCATTACCACCAAAGCTATCCCCCTGCTCCTGGATATGCATCCCGCTCATCTGCCCGTTGAAGTACTCATCCGCCTCATTCACCGCCTGCGCCAGTCCCCCATTCCCATTCCCATCCCCATCGGCCGGTACGGGCCTCCCCGTCCGGGGGTCGAAGTCACTTGCCTGCCCACCCATGCCGAACTGGCTCAGGCTCTTCTGCGCGTCGCTCCTCGCCCCCGCCGTCGCCACCTCGGAGGGCTGCCGCTGGAGGCAGGGGCTGTCCTGCAGCCTCCTGGGCCTGGCGTTGCGGAACACGGTCTGCACGGGTTTGAGGTAGACGGTGGCGAGGGTGCCGACGTTGAGACACATCTCCTCCAGCGTGTCCGGGTCGAGGCGCTCCGACTCGGCCGTGATGGGGGGTTTGTCGCCCATCACTATGCGTTTCGCCGAGTCCATGTCCGTCGACAACAGGCGCCAGTACATGTACGCCCTGTCGCGGAGGTCGGGGTTATCCGTCTCCTCCGTTGCCCACTTCAGCACGCGCGGGACGAGCTCTTGACCTTTCGTGGGGCGTTGGATGAACAGCTTGACGGTGGCGGTGAGGAGCGCGAGCTGCACCTCCACCGGTTCCTCGGCGAAGGAGTACAGGAAGTCCTCGAGCAGGGCGTCGCTATTCTCGATGCGCGAGGCGTACTGGCCTATGACCCACACCATGGCGGCCTTCGCCTCGGGCTCGTCCAGGCTGTCGAGGTTCTCGCACAGCGTACCGATGATGGACTCGTACTGGTTCGGGTATTTGCGAAAGATGTTCTTAATCACCACCGTGGCCTCCTGGACGATGTACGTGACCTTCGTGGCGACGAGCTCGAGGAGCAGGTTGATGCACTGTCTGGCGGCGGGCTCGATCTTGATGGCCAGCTTGCCGATGGCGCGCACGGCCTTGCGGACGAAGTGCACGTCGATCTCCGTCGCGTACTCGCGCAGCTCGGTGAGGACTTCCTCAATGTTCTTCTCGTTGGCGAGCATGAAGATGAGCTCGAGCTTGGTCACCTTGACGTAGATCGGGTCGTTGTACTTGCAGAAGAAGACGCGGATGTCGTTCCGGAGGACCTCGGGCCGGCGCTGGAGGATGAGCAGGGCGTTTCGGAGGGCGAGATATTGGACCTCTGGCCCCTTGGCGAGGAGGGTGACGAGGGGCGGGGAGAGTTTCCGGCAGAGGGCGGATATCTGCTTTTGGTCGGCGATGTAGTTCATTAGGTAGAGGATTACCCGTATGCAGGTTAGTACGACGGCCGAGTTGGAGTGTGATAGCCGCGGGGCGATACGTTCTGCGAGGAGGAGTGCCTCGCCCGATTCTTGAGGGACGTATGACATCAGCGCCTCGAGTATGTAAGTTTGACCCCATCTGTTGTTTGCTTGTTAGCTGTGTTCTGTTAGAGAGAGAAAATGGTGGTACACACTCGGAGCAGTCCGGTAATATCGCGACCATCTTCGAGGCATTACTATAGTCGATAGTGAGTTTAATAGCATCACTACGTTCCCAAATGTCCATGAGAGAGGCCAGCGCACTCGCGACAACGGTGGGGTTGTCGTCCCGGAGGAGGTGGTTCAGGCGGTCGATGAGGTCCGAAGCCTCGACCATGTGCCTATCATGGTCGTACAGCTTGGCCACGCAGAAGGCCGCCGTCTTCCGCACGTACGGGTCGCTGTCGCGCAACATGTGCTTAACCAGTGGCACGGTGGCCTCGACGAACTCGCGGACGTGGATGTACGACATTGTCCGTAACGCAAGCGCTCGCACAAGGGGGTTGGGGTCTTCCATGTCCTGAGCGTCTTGTGTCAGATTGAGTCAAAACACGTGAGCCGGGGAGACAAAACGGGGGCTGAACTGACGTGTTCCAAGACTGGTATTGCCTTTACGGCAATCTCTGGACGCATTCTGGCGTAGTTTACCAGAAAGAGGAAACACCTGGTTTCGCCAAGGTCAGCATTTCCTTACTATCATGGAGAGCGACATCACGGGTCTGGTCGTAAGAGCGAAGGTGAGTCGCTTACATCTTCTTGATCTCCAGGCTCTGGATGTGCATGCAGCCGATGACGTCCGGGAACAAGGCTACCATGTCGTTGTTGCTCATGGTCATGTTGGCGACAATCTTCTTGAGGGCGATCTTCTTGATGGTGTAGTTCTTGTCCTTCCTGCCGCCGGCGTTGAGCTCGAGACGGAGCTCGGCCACTTTGCCCTGGATAGAGAGGCGTGAGCTATAGATCGGAGGGGGCATATATGCCATAAACATCTTGGCGGTGGTAGAGGTAGCAGCGGGGAGGTATCATGGTATAAGGGGGAAAGGGGGAGAGCAGCACTGCGTTATGCTCTTGTGTGGTTGCGATGCGGATGTGATGAGAGGTGAAGTGGTAGCAAGATTAACTATCGGTACTGGACTCGACAGGGGAGATAGATGTATGCAGCAATGTCGCAACTTGAAGGTGTGAACAAGAGGCGGCAAGGCGGCGTCAGGGGACAAAGATAATGAGGGGTTGCATATCTTGGGAGCTCGTGACGGACCAGAAAGACCAGGAGGGGAAAGGAGGGGTGATGAGAGGTGTGTGGTATGGGATCTTGGAAGCGAAAGGAGATGCAGGCTAAGGTGAATCGAGCAGTCATGGATGTGAAGTATTGCATATGAGTGAATGGTATGAGAAAAACAAGACTTACTCGGGCGAACAGCTTGGAGTCTCCTCCACCTTGTTGAGCAGACATCGTTGGCGGTATATTTCTGATATATTTTCTGTGCTCCGTGGCTCGTCCAGGATAACCTTCCTCCTTCCCAAGAGTCCCAAGGCCGACACAGTCAGGAACTCAGGAACGCGGTATAAAAAGGCACAACAACCCTGTCGATGTTATCGATGCGATGGCTGCTGGTGGCGCGGTGGTAGTAGTAACAGGTTTGGTAGTAGCCGATAAGGGACGAGACACACACACAGCCCAGGTCTAGCTTCGAAACAAGCCTATCCGATGAACTGCGATGCACAAGATGTCTCTCGTCTTGAAAAAGTTGGCTCGACTCGGCGTGCAGACAACTCAGCTGGGCATTCAACCAACCGGCGTCGCGGAATGAACGATCGCTAAGAGGGTCAAGGACTTGGACCAGACAACAGCAGACGTAAGTGACAGCGGATGCACAGCTGCTACGTCACATGTGGCCCTTCGCTGAGAGAATGAGCGAGATATATGAGATATAAGTGTGTTATGTCGTTGATATAAGATTTATCCCCAAGATGCAGTTGGGGATGAAAGTCGATCAAAACGGAAGGCGACAACCGTCGGATTGACCGGGGCACCTTTCGCTGGCATGCACCACACACGCGGGCGGTCTGGAAGTCCAGATGGCGGCAAAAGACCCCTTTTCTTACGGTGGGACGAGACGGAGCTCTGGCCCAATCTTCATCCCTGCCGCGGTCGCTTGGTACGTGCACCGAATCCACTAAATCGCGGCAACGGGTGGATCCCGAACGTTGACATCGACATCACTGCATCATTTTGGAGCTTCAACCTCACCAAACATTGCTCGCGATATCCTCCCGACGAAGACAAACCAGCCCGCCATGTCTCAACTCAAACCCAGCGCAGCACCCAAATGGGTAGCCGACCTCCAATCCCCTCCCGCAGCCAAGAACAAGAACCCCAGCATCCCCGATCCCCCTGGCTACCCATCGCACGCCGTCATCTCGAACTCCAAGGTCCGTTCCAGCTACCCTTTAGATACCGCTGCCCCTACCCTTCTCGTACATATAGCTGATACAGGTCCTCTTTAGAAACGCGACCTAGCCAAACAAACCCCCCAACGCGTCCCCCCAACGCCGGAAGAAATGGACACCCTCAAATTGAAAAAGGCGTGGGAAGTCGCCCTCGGGCCGGTCAAGAACCTCCCCATGACGGGCATCATGATGTACATGTCCGGCAACTCGCTCCAGATCTTCAGCATCATGATGGTCTTCATGGCCTTCAAGACGCCCATCATGGGCCTGCTCGCCACGAACCAGGCCTTCGAGCGGTTCGAGTCCGAGGGCAACAGGGGCAAGATCCTGCAGGCCAAGCTGGCGTACGTGGCGATGCAGTTTGTGGCCTTGGCGCTGGGGATTTGGAAGGTGAATGCCATGGGGTTGTTGCCGTAAGTTTGAATTGATACCCGGGCAGGAAGAGGGGAGTGAAAAGGGAAAATGCTGACAGTGATACAGGACGACAAGATCGGATTGGTTGGCTTGGGAGGCGCAGAGGGAGCCGCTGGAGTTTGCTGTGCCGGCATTATGATGATGGGGATGATACAGGTGGACATTGTACGAAATACCCGGAACGGACTTGGCGTTACTATGAACGTCGTCATGCGATTGTCCCTACCGCGAGCGATCTACAATCCTTCTCACTTCGCAACGTTGTGATGTCTGGAGCTTATGCCTGGGCGGATGTCTTCTGCGGCTGGACATGGACCTCAATACTACTGACCGGACTTCAGCATGCCGTGCGGCTCCTCCTTCACGACATTCATATCGCGAACATGGAGGCAGGGCAGTATTACGAGGTTACGAACAATCAAGATGTTTATGACGATGAGACTGTTATTAGAACTACCAGATAGGTATCTATTCCCTAGTCCCCGATTTTATCCATTCCCTCCAAAAATACCATCATGCAATTACCATGTTATAAAGCAGCAAAAGCGCATCAATCATTTCCCCGAATCATCCTTCATAGAAGACCTCCACCATTACAGGAAGGGTGAAACCAGGAGAAAGATGCAAAACACGAACAAAAGGCCCATTACTGATAACCATCTCATGCAAAAAGAACTGATGTCCGATGTGAAGCGTCCCCAAACTTCCAAGTGGAAAACTGGTGACGAGAGGGTTGGTGTGGTGCGTGCTTAACCGAGAAGGACAATCATGCCGCCCAGACCGGCGAGAAGAGCACCGTCCGCCTTGGCCACGCGACCGGCAGAGGCCTGGCTTGATGCAGTGGCGCTCGCGGAGGGGTGGGTGGATGAGGAGGCCGTGCCGCTGGCGCTGGACGAGCCGGAGTGGGATGCTGAGCCGGAGGCTGAGGTCGCGCTGCTGCTGCTGCCTCCTGGGTGGGAGGTGCTTGCCGAGCCGGTGGCGGTGACGAGGGTCGTGGGCTGGCTGCCGGTTGTTGGGGTTGTGGCGGTCGTCAGCTCCGATGGGACGGAGGTTGCAGCGCTTGATGTGCTGCCGGCTTCGGAAGAAGGACCGGTGGATGCGCCGCCTGTCTCGATGCTGGATGTCGAGCTGCCAGCACCGCCAGCGCCACCACCAGCACCAGCGCCACCGTCGGGTGTGGTCTCGCTGCTGGACGTGGGGACAATGACAGTCGAGGTCGACGAGGTGGTGGAAGTTGCCGACACAGTGCTGAGAGAAGACGCAGAGCTACCACCGCCCACGGAAGCAGCGGACTCAGTCGGATAGCCAGGGTTAACCGAAGCAGCAGACTGGCCGCCGGGCGCAGCCGAAGCCGGAGTAGTCGCGGCCCCAGCGCTGGAAAGGCTGATGGTCGCCGTCTGCGTCACGGTGCTCTGGGTCTGGACGGTCGAGGTGAACGCGACGCTCTGGTACGAGAGGCTGTGGTAGATGGTGGCGTCGGGGCCGGCCTGGTTGATGACCTCGGGCGCCTCGTCGCGACGGCCGATGATAACGTACTCGTCGTTGACGGGGACAGCAGCGGCAGCGTGGCGGTTTCCGGAAGGAGGGAAGATGGAGTCGCCTGTGGGAGTGGGCTCGGGCGTGAAGAAGGGGAAGGGAGTGTTGGACTGGCACTCTGGCACCCAGGTCGGGCACGAGGAGAGGGTGAGGAGCGGGGTGGGCGTGTCGTCGGTGACCACGGAGGTGGCGAGGCCGACGACGGCCAGGAGAGTGGTGATCTTGGCTAACATCTTGATGTTGGGTGGGTGGGTAGAGATATTCAGGTTGGTTGGTATTATGCTGCGGAGACGGTTAGCTGACGCGGGTCTTTGGTTTTGAAGTTCTGCGCGGGTCGCCTGGCTGCCGGATTGCCTCCGCAAGGAGATGCGCGGGTTGCCAGAAGATTACAGGATTGCGGAGCAGGCGATGATACTCTCGTCGACGACGACGACGCGGATGATGGGGATCGCTTACCTTGATTTATGCGGGTCGTGGTTGGGAAATCAAAAGTTGAAGTTTGGGAAGGTGGCGGAAGTTTGCGGGAAAAGAAGAAGGAAGGTGGAAGGTGGGAAGGTTTGGGTTTTTGGTTTTGACGCGTTACCAAAAGATTTTGAGAGGAGGGAAGGAGGTGACTGAAAAAGTGAAAGTCGAGGTTAAGGAGCAGTTGAGGAAGGAGTGAATCACCAGGAAGCAGTGGCTGCCCCCGTGACTTTCACCGGCAAAACCTACACCAAAGTGACCCACGGACCACTAGGGACCACAACACCAGAGGGCAAGAGGTACCAGGTAACCTTACGCGGCAGCAATTTCAGAGACCTGTCGAACCATGACGACCAAGATACGATGTTCCACATACCAACAGCGGTGGTTATTCGGCGTCAGGTACGCTCCTTCTCTTTCCCCCTCCCCGGTCAGACTTTTGTTTGTGTTTACTTGCCCCTCAGGCTGCATGCAGATCTCCGCTGTGCTTAGCTTCAGGTACCGACATATCTCATCCTGGAACTCGCTGCATCTCTCACTCCGCCATCTTCATGTCGCCCAGCATCAGCACCCTCCTTCAACTCCAGATCGATCCGTACAACCAAGACAGTAAAGAGATCCGAGTCAGGGTGCGTCGCACACCAACGGCCGTGCCACCAGACCGTTTCGAGTGCACTGCGACAGGTTGAATGCCTTGTGACAGGTCGGCCGGTAGATGTTTCCGTTCTTCCCTGGCCTGGACCTGCTGGCCTGTCACACGCGGGTTACCAATGCAGCATGCCGTACATGTGCGGATGCTCACATACATACATACACACACATACATATACCGACCCCAACAACGGAGATCTTGTGCTGGGTAAACAGAGTGGCCGGAGAGACATTCTGATACAAACGGAAACGAGGGGGCAGTAAGTGGCATTGCATATGTGCTCGTCTGTTGTGCGCGGTCCGTGACTTTCAGGTGCATATGAGATCCAGTGCTGAAACTCTCCAGAGCTCAGGAGGATCTGGCTGAACGCCTCAGCCCTGGAATCCACGACCTCAAATATACCACTCAGTTGATCTTTGGTCGAAGGCCACACTCTACAGAACCGGAAATCCGCCAGCAAAGAAGTTCTCGGGATCATACTCCCTCTTCAGCTCTCTCAATCTTGCCACTGCATCTTCTCCAAACGTGACCTCAACATCAGTGTCAACGGGCGGTATCAGGTTACCATAGCCAATACCCTCCAGTATGTCCCCGGTGTTCTTCAGGTCGTTCACCATATCGTCAGATGCGCGAACAACAGCGGCCTTCGCCTCCGTGTTCGATCGCATATTGTCGCCAGATGCAACGATAGGAAAGATCCGGTGTCTATATCGAAGGGGGAAGCATGCTCCGGGGTTGGGCTCGATAGCCTTTCCATGGGCGTTATGGCTCGGGATGCCAAGGTACATGTCTTTCGACTTCCAGTGGCGTGTTAGTGTCGAGGCAACAGTCTTGCTTATACCGGTTCCGATGACGCCCCGATGATGTGTCTTAAATTTTCCGGCGGGAAACATGGCGAGCCTCCTGATTACTGCCGAGAAGTCGCCTGCAATGCTTCATTAGCCTCTGGTATACAGACACAGTCCAAAGTACCTTGGACTCACTCTCCGTAACGTTCGCCGTCGCCTTGCCCGGAAGCGACTTGATCTTCTCCAGGTACTCATACCCCTTCTCCAACCCCTCCCCTTCCTTAGCACACCAGAAGAAAAAGACCACCCACTCCGGCTTATCTCTGACGGGATTCCGGAAGTACATATCACCAGCAAACTCCTCCGGCAAATCACCCTCAAACTCCTCAGCCCACCTCTCCAACATAGCAGGCCAATCCTCCTTCTGAAACTCGACAGTACCATTCAACAGCTTCGGCGATGGGTATATCTTGATAGTCAGCCGCGTAACAACACCCCAGATCCCATTCCCAGCTCCCCTCAACGCCCACAGCAGATCAGCGTGTTCCCTCTCGTTAACATCAATCACCCTCCCATCAGCCACCACCACCCTAGCACCAAGAATCTGATCGCACCCAAACCCGTACATGGACGAGTAACACCCATACCCCCCGCCCATAGCCCATCCAGCATACCCCACGACGGGGTGCCATCCGACGGGGGTGAACAACCCCTGGTCCGCCAGCGCCGGCGCCAGCTGACCGATGAGTATCCCGCCCCCGATGTTTGCCGACCGGCGGTCTGCCGCGATTGTGACGGAGTTCATACTGCGCATGTCCAGCAAGAAACCCTCGTCCGTTCCCGTCAGGTTCCTGCCGAGCATCTCGTTCCCGCCCGAGCGGATGCCTAGCTTGAGACCGGCGGATCCGGCAGTTCGGACAGCGGCTTGGACGTGCTCCTCAGTTTGCGGGCGGATGATCGTGGCGGGGATGACGGCGTTGGTCAGGGTTGTGCTGAGGGCTGCGAAGCATGGATCTGCTTGTGTGTAGACTATCTCTGGATATCTGTCGTAGAATGGGAGGAGGCCTGGTAGAGTCGCGATGAGGTCATCTCTAGTTGTGGTTGAGGGAGGGACTTCACCTGTTGATATCACCGGAATGGGCGTGAACTTAGCCATATTGGATGGTAGATAGATATCGGGTGCTTTGAGTCGTTGATGAAAAAGATGTGGTTGTCATATCACGTCACCAGAGCCCGCCGCCAAGCCAGTGTCTCCTTTCTGCGCTGCCATGGTCGAACATTTAACTGTTGGATTCACTGCCTTTCCGCAAGTGCTGACCTTCTATAAAGTTACCGAACTGCTGAAGAAGTGTAGCTGGCTGGGCTAGCGAATACGACTGTGCGTAAATAGCAATGGGTGCTGACTGAGAAAATGGATCATGAACCTGTTTTACTGCTGACGGACTGACATTAACGTTGACTCGAGACCCAAAGATGGGAAGGTACCAGCAGAGGTATCTCTCTGTCGGTATTCCAGCTCGTCAGAGGGGTGGATTAGTTGTCCACGATGTGTAAGACAAGGACAGAATGATTACACATCGAAACCAGACTCCCCCAGTCTGGTAGGTCTATGTTCGTCTTACGCCTCTCTATAAAGTCACTCATCAAGTCAAATGTGAGCGACCCAGTACGTAAGTCTGGAGGCTGCCTGCAAATTCGGGTCTAGATTCGTTTGTCGTTGTTTACTTACACGTCACTGGTGGTGACTGGTGAGCACAAGCGCTCCCCCTAATCGCTTGTTTGCTTGGTAAGCGATCTAAAAAAGGGGAGGACTGGAGAACTGCTAAGGACACGATTACCTTTGCACATGACGTTTGAGAGCCCCAGTGCGCCGCCAATTGATCCTTTAGCGGTGTTCATCCAATCGTTGCAGTGTGCTCGTTAACTGAGAAGCTTGGGATGCAACTCCGGACGCAAGTTCCCAGTCGTGATTAGTATTGACGAGTTACCCTATATATACGAGCCTGAAGCTCAACATCAGGGACAGTCAGGCCCAGCATTCCAAATCACCAACATCTACTGGACGATTCGAGCAACCACATCAAGCCTGTCACCTCATTATCATGTCGTCAGTCACCCCGGAAGTCTTTAACCAAATCAAATCTCGCTTCGTCACATACTACAACACCGTCGACCCCGACGCAAAGGGTGCTTACTACGCACCCGAGTGCAAGCAAATCTGCCGGCCCGTCCCGTCCTACGCAGCCAAAGATGGCGCGACGATAGTGACTCTCCTGAAAGAAGGAGTCAAGAACGGCGCGAGCATGAACAACAAGAGCGACGACGCCAAGCCGGGCGCAACGATCCGCTCGCTGAGGGATGACGAGTTCGTGTTCGAGAGCGACGAGGTCGTCGCGCACATTGATAGCACGTCGGCCGAGCTCAAGAAGCAGGCCGAGAAGGAAGGTTGGGTGGGCACGAGGGTGGATATGTGGTTTCCCATGCCTGATGGGGAGATGTTGGTGAAGGTGCAGTATTGGTGGAGGAGGGATGGGGATGAGTGGGTGCAGGTTTTGCATGATATTATGTATATGGGTGATGGCACGGAGGGAACTGAGGGAGAGAGGATTGCCTAGATTTACTGGCTATGGCTTTGTGGCATGTGCTTGATGGAACGAAATGCTAAGTCCGATGGGTGTCGGTCCCACGACAGTTAAGGTCCGATACAACTCGGAACCAGCAACAATTATTATAAAACTGTGCAAAATACCACTTGCCTGCTCAAGATTGATGACACAATATTGCGTGTCGCTCAGAGTTAGTTTCTGTAGTCCCTATAGTTAGAGCTCTAGTCCAAGTTACCTATATATAAGTCGGAGAGGAGTTTTCGGAGAGGATTCTCACATCCTGGAACTCGGTCATTACCCCTAAACAAACACATACACGCATGTCCTGATAGAATGCTGGCCTCCGTGTTAACCAGCCTCGCCCTCGCGGCGACATGTCTCTCCTCCTCCCTATCAGACAACAACCCGGTCTACCCGCTGCCAGACCGTTACCCAAGACGCACAATCGCAGGCGTCTCCGTCCCCGACACGCCCCTGATTCGCGCAGCGCAAGTCTACGCCCAGTCACACGCCGACGACACAGTATACAGACACATCATGCGCTCCTGGCTCTTCGGCTCGCTCCTTCTTCACCACAACGCCACCCTCGCCGCGACAGTTGACGCAGAGGTGCACGCCGTTGCCATCATCTTGCACGATCTCGGCTGGGATCAAACCTTAAACTCCTCGCTCGTCAGCCACGACCGGCGGTTCGAAGTCGACGGCGCCATTGCGGCGAGGAACTTCATCCGCTCGCACAGCAGGGGCAGGGACTGGGAGGAGCGCAGGGTTCAGCTGGTGTGGGACGCGATTGCTCTGCACACCGAGCCCAAGTATTTCACTTATAAGGAGCCGGAGGTGGCGGCTGTGGGGACTGGCATCGTGTTGGACTTCATCGGCCCCGCTTATGGCATTCCCGAGGAGGAGTACGCTGCTGTGATTAAGGAGTTCCCGAATGACGACCTGGTGTCTGGCACCGTGGACGCGCTGACTTGGCTGTGTCGGACGAAGCCGGAGACGACGTATGATACGTTCATGCAGCCGTACGGGGAGAGGTTCGTGGAGGGGTATAGCGCTGTCGGTCAGCGGGCTATCGATAACCTTCTGGCGGGACATCGAGGTGGGAACGCGTAGTCGTTGATTCAGGGAAACGATTTGATGAAATGGCGGAAGTGTCTACACCTGGTCGAAGGACTTCCCATGTTAGTGCAGCAGCTTGTTCATCGTCGTCTCGTCGGCCTAATTGTGGGATTGCTCAATCGTGCGTTTAGGTGTAGCTGTGTGGCATACTGTATTCTCTATCGAACTGAGATCAGCAAGGGCGAAACAGACCCTGCTATTTCTCAACGCATCCTTTTACCCAGTCCCATTCGTGATGTACCGAATATTGAACGGATACCCAAGGCTCTGATAGTCCTCCACCTTATCCCGTTGCCCAAAGATCCTCAAAGCAAGAATGCGAAACTCGTAACGGCCCTCCGGTATGATCGTTCCATCGGGAAGCATTCCGGTGAACCCGACGTCCACGTCCACTCGCCCGTCAATGTAGCCAGTCGAGAACGGGAGCTCCCCCGCGGCTTCGTACCCCAGGATATCCGTTGTTGGGAGGGTACCGTTGATCTCCAGTGGCACAACCAACAGCCGCACCAGCTCGGTGCCGAGGGTGGTGCCAACGTGGATACCGGGGATCATCACGCCGGGGGGTATCTCCTCTGGTGGCTCCGAGGACGAAGGGACGGGGACGGTGAAGGTGCTGTTGGCCGGTACCCCGGGGGGGAAGTCGTTGTGGATGTCGCGTTCGAGGTAGGTACCTCGGGGACTGGGGTTGACGATGGGAGTGTTGTACATACTGCCGGCCACACCGGCGTATGGGATGGAGAGGTTCTCGCCGCTGGTGCTGTTGAGCGTGATGTAGCCGCCATAGACCGGTAGACGGCCTGAATCGAGCCCGGCGGGAGGAGAGGCTGTTACGGTGACGTTGACGGAAGCCCCGGCTGGGACAGTCACAGTTGGAACCGGAAATGTCAGGCTAGCGTAGCCTTCAGCTACCGGGTTCGGGAACCCTGCCAGGAACCAGTCCGTTGTATCCTCAAAGGTATACATGGTCAAAGTGTTGACGTACCCAAGCTGGTAGGTCTGGTCGGCGGCACCGGTGTTGGTGATGCTGAAGCTGACCTCACTGGCGAAGTGGTCTGTGTTATTGAAAGAGATGCTCCCGACGCCCAGCAGAGTAGTCACTGTGGCTGCGTCGAATGCCTGGATCAAGCCTGCACCTTGCTGTGCTACCGGTGCGAGTCTGTTCGAGGTTGCTGTCCTGCCGTCATTGAAGAGATTCGGCTTGGCCACGGAAGAGAGGATACGCTGGAGGGTAGCTGGGTCCTTCGTTTTGCGCGCCTCGATGAGCAGGGCGTACACCCCGGCGGCAAATGGCGTCGCCATTGAGGTACCGGATTGAACGGAGTAGCCGCCGAGATCCAGCGGCCATGTGGACAGGATATTGGCACCCGGCGCCGAAAAGGTGGGCTTGACATCCAGCTCAAATGGCAGACCCCAAGCGCTGTTCGGACTTACGTAGCCGCCTGCGAGGGGATTAGGCGAGAATATCGAGGTCCAGTTAGCCGTGTTCGAATCCACAGTTGCAGGGAAATGCAGAAACACATCGTGACCTGAACTTATGATGTCGATCCATTCTTCACCTTGACTCTGAGGAGTAACACCCGCGACGGCTGGCACAGGAAACAAGTCCGTACCGCGTGTGCTAGTCTTTTTGTCAGTTATTGTTATGGGCAGAAGTCGGCAGGGCACTCACATCTCGGATGGTCCATAGAACATGATCCTTCGTGCATTCTTAGCGCCCAGGTTCTGCGACTGGTCTTCATATCGGCATGCCGTGCCTAAGCGGACCAGCACAACGTAGTCGCTGAGATCCGGCGTATCAGCAGGCAGTGGAGCACAAGCGTCGTCCGTCACGTTGCTGTCACGGCTTGTAGCATAGACCTGGTATGTGCCAACCCAAGGAATCGAAGAGTTCCTGAAGCCCACTTGCCATGCAAAATCTTCCGTGGTCGCATTGTTTGCGGAACCGACCGTATAGGCCGAGACGGTGAGGTTCTGAGGGACGACAGTATTGACCACCGAAGCAATGGCGGCCACACCGCGTCCGACTGCCGGAGATCCGTCCGTGGTAGGAAACAGTCCTTGTCTCCCAACGTTCCCCGTAGCAGCAACGCAGATGACTCCCTTGTCGACGATGCGCTCCATGACCACCGCGATAGGGTCTTCGCTCCAGCGTGCGCCGAATCCCGAGGAGATGCTAATGATGTCGCTACCATCTTCGTAGGCTTGATTGATGCCCATGATTGCCAGGTCCAGATCAACTGACTGAGTACAGCCCGTAACCCGGTACATGCCGACAGTCACACCGGGAGCAACACCAGTAAGCCCGTAGGGGTTGTTGCTCTGCGCCGCTAGGATACCCGCAACGTGGGTCCCGTGGCCATTGCAGTTGTCATAAGGCTCTGTTTTGTTCTCGTAGAAGTCTCGGCCGTACGAAATGAGGCATCCTGATCCAAAACAGCCTCCCAATGCTGGATGCTTGAAGTCGACACCGCTATCCACTAGCCCAACCTTCACGCCCTTACCAGTGATGCCCTGGGCTCGTAGCCGATCGACTTGCGCCATGACGTGTGGTGCCCATGTGTCGTTGGCAGCCTGGCGCGCTTGTGGGAGGCTGTTGGTCGGAGGGGCTCTGCTAACCGCACTGCTTGCCCGCCTGCGCAGTGTCTTCTCGACTGACGGATTGTCATTGATCGGCTTGACGTTGGGCCAGAGTTGCTTGACAGTTGGTAAAGCTGCGATGTTGTTGATAGTAGACAGAACATCAGCAGATGCCGTCTCTTGTAGGTCGAAGGAACAGCCGGTGAACAGGGCATATGTCAAGTTGTAACGGGGTGTTACTAAGATTTGGTGCGTTGCCAGATCTGCGTACAAGGCCGTTGCATCTTGCCCATCAGAGAGCTCGACGATATAGGAATGTATCTGTAAAGGTGAAGCAGGATGATCGTTTCCAGCCTGCGGAACAGCCTGGGCTACTGCCAGGCAGGCGCCGAGTAGAAGATATCGGGCAAGCATCATGTCGATAATAACGCGGAGACCCCAGTAGCTGGTTTTCATGCTTCATTCCCTGTCGCTGACGCCCAAGTTTCGTGTCTTTATACTCCATTTATGATGCCTGGTTCACGCTCTCTGTAGAACTGACCGCCATATGTTCGCGACACTTGGCCGGAGTGTCGACCCGGACAGCATGCTGCCATCTGGCCTTCACCAGTCAGACGGATGTTCCTCCCGGAGGCAGCCATCGAAGTACTGGAGAATGTTGACTGGCGCCAATGTGACTGTTGACGAAAGCGTAACAATTATCACCGCTTCAGGGGTCCTGAGCTGGATAGGATTTTAAAGGCGTCGTTGTGTAACATGGCCTTTCCACGTGCGACTTTCCATGTCCGCGGAAGTGACACCGATTGGATGGACAGGACATTGCTTCAGATCTTGAAGACTTGACCGGGGTGGTATTTTCGGGCACCCGGGGCGGGAAACGGAAAGTTGAGAGTTGCAACTCGGTGTGTGTTGAGTGAACATCAAAGGGACCCGACAAGGGCGACGCGCCAAGATCACGACGTGATGCCACACACTGTGACACTGATGCTCGTCAGCAATTATGTAACGAAGTGGAGAAACTGCTTACTAAGACGCTCCACTTGACCCTGAATGTCGTCGAACACTAGACGTCTAACCCTTACACTCCTCCTCCTTGATCACCATGGCATCGCAGAAGCTAACCTCAGACGATCATCGGCATTCATTGCGTCAAGTTCGCCAAGGGCATGGCTTCGGCTTTCTTCTAAGTCACAACAGGTAGCCAAACTAGCCACAAGTGAGAACAGGCCCCTTCTCAAATCGCCTAAATCACCTCCACTCTTCCCGGCAAATAGGACAGCCCCCAAGTCCCGGAAACTAGCCAGTGGCCCGATCACAAGCGAATAGGAAGCTTATTTGGACTTCTTCGTCTTACTTCCTCGCTGTCACCAGCATAGCCCTGCCAGCGAACTTCCCCGGAAGAGTTGGACTCTCGCTCTTCAACTGCTCGATCATGAGGTCCCGAAACTTTGCGATTTCCTCCTCCGTCATGCCCGCTAACAGCATTGGCATAAACGGCATCATGTCGAGCAAATAATCCACTACGCCCTCGTAGCTATTGTACCACATGTCGATACCCACCTCCTTGGTCTTTATGTCTTGAAACCCAGCATCCTCCATCACCTTGGTGTTCGACTCCTGCGTGTGCCACTCGGCCGGCGGGTAGGGGGCAATCTTATCCGGACGGACATTGCTGACTTGTCGCAGGATGGTGACCCAGGGCGCTACGGTGTTGACGCTGTATCCAAACACTCCGTCAGGAGTCATGGTCCTCTTCGCCTCGGACAGCAGCTTCTTGTAGTCCGAGACCCCGTACATCAGATACCCAGCAAGGACATGGGATGTGGAAGTGTCCGGGATCCCTTCCATATTTTCCGCATCGATCGTTTGTATCTCCAGTCTTTCCCAGACCTTCTTTCCGGCGCTAATCCTAAGCCGCTGGCGTTCCCTTATCTCGTCGAGCATCATGGGGGAGTTGTCCGAGGCCAGAATTCTGGCCGACTCGGGGATCTCGGATCCGTAATAGCCGAAGAGCTGCTCTACCACGGGGCCACTCCCGGTTCCTAGGTCGTGTATGAATGACGCTTTTCTGAAGGGGACTATGCTGTTGATTTCTTTGACCAGAGCCTTGGATGCGTCAATGTTCACCTTGTTGAGGCTATCCTCGGTGTCTTCCCTCCAGGTCCGGACCAGCTTGGCCCACTTGAAGCCCCGAGCTGTTTAAAGATGTTAGCGAGGCGAATTGAAGTCTCAATCCTTTTCTCTGGACATTTGGCTCTTACTGTCTGATGCCATTTTGTAGTTGAGCTGGCTGGTTCCCCTGAAGAGTGGCAGGCGAGTACTTGTTATACGAGACTGTGGGTTTAACAGTGAAGAATTGCGAACAGGAGGGATAGATCGCCACATATTTCACTATGTGCTCAAAACACCTACTGCAAGGGCTACTTATATGCAGCTGATCATCCCTCGTCCATATTGGTCTCTCAAGGTACATGCCGCCTTGGTACGTGGGGAAGTTGCACTTTGTCACGAAGCGCGTCTCACCCGCAGTCTGACCTCGCCGCTATTGGCGACAGAGCGTATTGAGACCAAAACTGAATCCTACCGGTGCTTTCTTTGTCCTAATCGAGCCCTTAAAAAGTACAACGCGTATCGCTCAGGTCGTAAGCAAGTGCTGACAAAGTCAAAGGTGAGATTCTCTCTGTGTCAGATACATCGGAGCTTAGCACGACCATTTGGGTACCATGGCATAGAGCTCTAGGAAATGTATCCGAAATGTATCCGCGCACATGCTATGTCAGCCTAGGTGCTGTCTCTTTTGTCTTGAGCCACTCAGGAAACTCTTTCCACCGATGTCGCTCGAGCCAGCCTAGCATCGCACCGTAATCCTTGCACTGATGTTGGTCGTCCAAGACGAACTCTTCGAGATCGTTCGTTGTCACAAGTGTCATGTCTGGATGACATAGCAGCTCGTGCCGGATGTAGTCCAAACAGTGCAGCATATGTATCTCGTTGAAAGGCGGCGGAGTTGGAGACATAAGCATTTGCCGGATCGCATTCTGTTGTACAGTTTAGTAACTGCATGTGGTAAGCTGTCTAAAGACCGACTCACCATGCAGTGTAAGGCGTGGAAGATGTCGACCTGGTATATGCTCTGGCTCGGGTCTGTTGGAGACGTTGCGGACTTCCGCAGGCCCGACTGACGAGCCCACTCAGTGTTCAAAGACACAACGCCGCCACTCTCCAGCAATCGCGCCCAATACATATCTGCCTCGTCGGATGACCGAAGCAAATCGGACTGGTTATGGAATGTCATTGTGGTGTTGTATGTTGTCGCAAGGAGTGCCAACCCATCCAAGGAGTCGGTTGCCGGAGTTAACGCATTCTTCTCTCTCCTGAGAGCAATGTAGCTGGTAAGTAAGATAATGAGAAGAATGATCTCACTGAGAATAATGGCTACATAAGCCGCCGGTGATGGCGTCCAAACTCTGCGTTGCTGGCATCTGGGGTTTGAGTGTTTTGGCAGCAGTAAGCCCTTGTCGTCGACATGGTCGTCACTGCTGGTCTCCGTCTCAGAAAGAGGCGTGTAGAAATATTTGATGGCTGGAAATTTGAACATGGTAGTAGAAACAGAGCATGGCTCGTTTCGGGTATTCAGACACGATGGATGTCTTCAACACTTGAGAAGCACATACCAAGTAGCTAGCCATGGGCGCTAAATCGAAAAGTCGAGCGATTGGAGGCCGACATGCATTGCATCTTGCCTTCCAACCATTGAACATGGAGACCTTGACTGACTACCTATCCACTGCAACCCATTTGTAACGTAGCAATACTCGGTGTGCGGGATTGACTATGCATGCTTCACTTCACAATCCTTCAGTGACACCACCCATCTTGTCCCTTTCTGAACCTCCGTAAATTCGCTCCGCGATCCAGCAAGACTTTGCTGTGGTGGTATAGGAGAAACTCTTCACACCTTTTTATCTGCCATCGATCTGGAAACACCATCCAGGAACGGCGAACAATAAACACACTTGAGATTTTGTTCCGCCAAACTCTGGCGAAATCTGGACTCCAAACATGAACGACCAAGGGCAAGAAAACGTACCGTTCATCAAGCAAGAATTCCTCGCGAGTGAATCGGCGGATGATGATTTATCATTCTCACCTCCTCGTTCACCAAGACTGCATTGGCGAACCAACCTAATTATATCCGCTTCCGCATTCTTGCTCGGACTCCTGACGATGGGTTTGATCTCATACGCCTCGTCGACAACATCCTCAACTTCACCACCGAACCGCAGCTTCCCACCCGAGCACCCCGGTTCAGACCCTGTCACCGGCCTTCCAAAGAGTTGGTCTCACGGCGACTGCGGAAACTCACCGTCAGAAGCCAGATCCCTAGGCTGCAAGTTCGACATTGTACTGCACTCCTGGCTTCCGGCAGACTGCATCAGACCCGAAGATGACGCCGACGCGGAGCTCATGTACGCCGGCAGAAGCTGGGAGTGGCGCTTGGGCAATGGCACACAAGTGACGCTTGAGGATGTGCGGACCGGGAAGTTTCAATCTGTCCACACGAGTTTCGACTGGCATGTCACGCACTGCATGTATGTGTGGAAGAGGATGCATCGGGCTATGATGGATAGCGGGAGGAGGATCGATAGCTATTCGATCAACTATCATCATACCACGCATTGCGCTGAGATGATTGGGGGCGGAGAGACGGGCGATGGAATGAGGGATTCTGGGAGCAAGATTTTCGCGAAGTATCCTGTTTGTTCTTAGGCTGCTGGCTGTTGACAAGACTGGGCGCTATGGTTGTTCCGATTGTTTGTTTGCCCCTGAATTCATTTTCGCTATGTTTCGGATCACATTCAGAACATCAACACCATGGCCCAAGGTCGGCAATAGAACGCAACAGAGTTCATCAAACTACTAATCCACCGTACTTTAACATACGCCGCTTATTTTGCCTCGAGTTGGACATGCTTCTAATGTTCAGAGCCAAGGTTTGTTTTCTGACCGCATGTTATCGTTTGGCATGGTAATATGTCATTGGCCAGGTCGTACTTTCAACCGTAAGCGCATGCATATGGGACCATGCTTTTGACTGACAGAGTATCAAAGCTGAGAAACGTTACAGACTAGCCATACTCCCCGCATGCATACATGTAGAAAGTCCATCCGTAGCAGATTATATCCTAGTTAGGCAGGTGTTGTCGATAGGATTTGACTAGATCTGCCGTGCAGATCCAAGCTTGACGAATCTCAGGTCTGGACTGGTGAAACCCCGTATTCCCACTCAGATCTGGATATGCACAGCGGCTTTACTTATCCCCATATGGATCGAACTGCAGACAACATTCTTACACTCGTGCCTCGTAATGCATACCTGCTGTGACGAGTATGGAGTCTAATGCGAGCACAATGTCAACGTTGGCGGCCTGGCACGACCAATGATGCCTGGAACTTTGGTTGACTGATTATCAATGATAATCATACGTGCCATACTTGCTGACAGTGAACCGTTACTTTGAGCTTTCATTTTCAATAGCTCTCAAATGAAAACTGATTGTAACATAGCCCGTGGCGACCTCTATGTGTAGTGTTGATCTCTAAGCTCCATGCATATGGTCATGCGCATCGATATGCTCGCCAACCTTAGGTTTCTTTATCGGCGCCCCCTCAACCTCCTGCCACCAGTCAAACTCCCCTTGAAGCTGATGTTCTAACGCCCATTCCCGGATCCTGTCAAAGTCGCGACAAGTATGCGTGGTCTCCAAACTCCCAAGCATCTTCTTCTTCTCGCGACTCCACTCCCAGTAAATCGTGCTGATATCGGCCGAGCACTGCAAAGACTGCCGCAGCTGGTCGTAGCAGTGCTCCAAGTGGTACACATTGTCCAACGCCTCATCGGAGGAAGATGTCAGATCCATTGGGAACTCTCGAGGATATACGAGCTTACGGAGCGCGTTGAGGCAGTGGAGCTGGTGGAAGACGTCCAGTTCTACCATGTACTGCGACGAGTCCCATGCGGTCGGGGTCGTAGCATTGGGGAGCTTGGCCGCCTGGTCTGCCGAGATCTGGGAAATGGCCATCTTGTTGTAGAGTGCTTCCCACCGAGCATTGACCTCATCAGAGGAACCCTGATAGTCTGTGAAGCCGCCGTGAAGGCTGCTTTTGAAGACAACGGTCTTGTATTCCACAGCTGGAAGTGCAGGTGCTGAAAGGACAATCAGAAACGGCGCGAGCGAGAAAAGGGGTATGCTTACAATAGACTTCATTTGGGAGATAATAAGATCGGTGGACCGTCCCCTTTGAAGCAAACCAGCGCCATCCGATAATTGACAAGAGAAACGCGTTCAGAACTGCAGAGATCCAGAGGAGTCGCGATCGGAGTGCATCTCTGGGTTGGCGTCGTTCCAAACTAGCAAGTTGCTCTTCATCATCTGCGCTCTTCAGGGAACTGTATCGATGTGGTGCTCTGAAGGGAAGTGCCATAGTAGGCATGATGAGTTGCTGGTTTGATCCGTCAACGACTCTGGGCTGGAGTTCAGATGAGTGAGTTGTTTCGTATTGTCCGAACTGGCCTCGATATCGTTCACTCCCTAAATCTCTGAGCGTAAGACATGGTCAGTTCCTTGATGGTGCAAGACCCATACCATCCATGTATGAGGGCCTCCCTTTGCATATCTGTGTTACGTAGCAGTCAACTGCATGTGGTGTCACTGCTGTGCTTTCTCCTCATTCCTTTGTCCTTTGACCGTGACGGCGGACCAATGGCTACCACCACACGTTACATCTCCATCCAACCTGAGCACCGCATGTGCCAAACTACCATTTGAGTGTTGGTAATCTCTATACGGGGTCGCAAGGAGTCCGAGGTCGAAACGTCAAGTCTCCCACGGGATTGGGCTATGGACCATATCACCGTAGCTATAAGGTCAACCTTGCACCGCGTTGAGACTTGAGACTGAGCGTTACTCGCCACCAAAGTATCATTGTCGTCCGTATCTAAGCAATCATGAAGACCGCTCATATCATCTCGTGCGCCGTTGCCCTGATGGGCGCCGTATCCGCCGCCCCGGTCTCGACCGCGGACATTATCAACAATCAGGCTGGCTGGGGCAAGAGAGACGTAGCATCAACTGCCGACATCATCAACAACCAGGCTGGCTGGGGCAAGAGAGACGAAGCGTCTACTGCCGACATCATCAACAACCAGGCTGGCTGGGGCAAGAGAGACGAAGCGTCTACTGCCGACATCATCAACAACCAGGCTGGCTGGGGCAAGAGAGACGTAGCATCAACTGCCGACATCATCAACAACCAGGCTGGCTGGGGCAAGAGAGACGAAGCGTCTACTGCCGACATCATCAACAACCAGGCTGGCTGGGGGAAACGTGGAACTGAGTCGACGGCGGACATTATCAACAACCAGGCAGGTTGGGGCAAATAAGCAATCCAACAAACGCCGAAAGGCACGAAATGAGACGTAGACGGCGTCGGAGGTCCGTGTCCTTGGCTGGCAGTGAGGGAGGATATGCGGTTCGAGGCTCGGGATGGCGGAATGGAGACATCAGACTAGCCTTCGAGTGAGAAACCCGTTGGTCATATGTATGTAGCCGATATGTCATAACAAAAGTCGGATACTATTTGATCACGTCCATCCAGTCGTCTTAGTGGCTGCCGGACTTCAGATCCAATAAGGCGGGTTGCTTGATAGCCGGAGCCTGCTCGCTAGGGACCTCCCCCAACAGTGCCTGTGCCCGCAGCATCTGCCTCTGCTTCGAAAGCACCTTGAGTCTCTCGGACTCTGCAGACGTCAGATGTATCTGTAGATTTTGTATCAGCTGGTGTCCGCACCCTGGTGGAACGGAGCTAGGTGGTGGTACTCACGTAGATTTCGGCCGCAACAAGGTGTATAAGATAGAGTAGTGTACCGACCGCTGGGAACGCCACTTGGATTGCAGCTGCGGCCCCAACCGGGTCTTTGCGACTCAAATCCAGATTGGCCTGGATAGCAGTCCATTGCGCGGGATTCTCTCCCGTCACGTATGCGGCGCATCCTGGTGCCAGCTCCATGATCCTTTCGTGGGACCCCTTTAGCATGTAGTCGATTACTTTGCAGTCCATTGCCACGTAGTATGGCGAATTTGGGCCGCTTATCTTCAATGCGACGAGCAAGAAGACGGGCCGCATTGAGACGATGAAGGAAGCCTGATGATGACGAGCCGTCAGCATGTTCCAGCGTACAAAGCCCTACGTGGGAGCTTGATGGAGTGAGTACTCACACCGATCCAGGCTCTGAGCATCCACTCGCGATGCTGATCGATCCGCAGCTTCCTGATACTGATATATGCCATCGCCAACTCCGTAACGAACAAGGTCGCGGCAAAGATATTGCCTAACTGGAAGGTGAGAGGGCCGCCCACGGCTCGCACTCCGATGATCGCAGCTCCGACTGTCCCAACCACAGCTAGGGGAAGGACAATGTAGCCATTTATGCGGTGGAATAAGACTAGCTTCGCTCTCTGCAGGGCGGGTATGAACTGCAGACATGCCAGAAACGCGGCTGGAATAATCGCATAGATGTGAATGGCATAGCCAAAGCGTTCAAGACCGCGTCTGAACCAGTAGCACTCGGCCGGGATTTCGCGGGGCCTCCCTGGCCTCCCTGTTGTTGGTCCCTCGACACAAAAGTTGAAATGGAGGTAGTGGTTGATGCGATTGACAGCGAAGAAAAGCAGGCTGCCGGCGAAGACAATGAATAGAATGAACCCAGTGACCGTCGCGAACCCAAGCGGTCGGTACAAGCGTCGGATTGAGAGGACAGAGCCATTGCTCCTTGGTGCTGATTTCGCGGTTGTCATGATTGTTGTCGAGTGCAGTAATTGCCTTCTGGGGAAACGGTACGAAGCTCGACGCCGCATTCATATGGAAGTCTGTTGGGAGGAACAATCCGCCCTCCATGCGGCACATTTAGCGCCGAGGACACCGTATGCGGACCCCTTCGGGTCCGCCCCAATGCTGCCAAGCGGCGTTCAATGCCCCAACACGCCGTTCTGAAGGCTGAACTTAGGCAGCATGAAGCTCCATCCCTGATAAAGGCTAACCACCAAGTAAGCAGTGAGACCTACCCGAATACGTAACTCTCCTAGATTATAGTTCCACATGTTCGTGATATGGTGTCGAGACATAAGAGTGGTCAGCGGCTGGCGTTCCGTCTGACAAGCCTTGCAACCCTCCGAGAATTCCGACCCGATGGATTCGAATCCCGGCCTGTCATCCAATCTCCTCCGTCAGAATGCGCCAGAGGTCGAGAGCCTGAATCGGAGGAAATCCCGTCCCCTGTATCAGCCGAGAGCTAACCGCTAGTGACCGCTAAAGTGTGAATAAGGCCGTCAGCGAAGCGGAAGGTGAGCCAGAGGGGATTCTCGCCGCCATCGAGCGATATGCCATCATCGAGATACAACGCCCCCTTAGCCGAGCCGTCAGACAGACCGGGCGCTACGAGAAGCTCAAAGCTCTTCTTGCGGAGCTCCGTCGTGGTATTTGCGCTCTCGACGCGGAGCGGGACAACACAGCCGCCGCGAACGTGAAGTGGGATGCGGTCAAAGGGCACATCCTTGATTTGGACAAAGTCGCCATGTCCGCGAACGGGCTCGCCCGTCTCGAAGTTGTAGAATATGTCGTCGGGCAGATAGATACGGACATCTGTCGCGTTTTCTTCAGTGACAGGTGAGACGAGTAGGCAGTCTCCGTAGAAGTATTGCAGGTCCAGTCCATACGTGTTCGAGTCGTTCGGATAAATGTACCAGAGCGGGTTGATGGCCGGTGTTCCGTCTATCGCCTGCTGTTGTAGCGCCGTATACAGGTAGTCCAAAAGTCTGAACCGGACTGATATGGCATACTTGGCAGCCTTTGCTACGAGTGGCCACAGGTAGAACTCCTGAGGCGGAGCCTCGTCGTGCGCATGGTTCCTGAAGAACGGCGCAAATGCTCCCAAAGTTGTCCATCGTGCACAAAGCTTGTCACTGGGCGTAAGCTTGAAACCACACACCTTTGCAGATCATGTTAGAAGACGCAGAGTGTGCTAGTGATTGGGGGGACTAACATCAGACCCAACCATCGGCATTTGGAAGATGGAAGCAAATGCTAGTAGACCGGCGATAGACGAGCGGCTGGTTGGTTGCGTTCATGTCAGCCCTTACACACGTATTGTAGAGTTTGCGTTACTCATTAGTGATCCCACCTCGAAGCATTGTCTCCCAGCCATTTCTGTACGTATTTTCCGGCACCTGCGAAAGAACTTCTGGTGACGATAAATGGCCTGAGGCCCGGCCGCCTTAGAAGCATTGCGTGGCGCGTCACCATTCCCATCACTGCTTCCAGTTAGCTGAGACAAGGCGACAGCGGATATTTCCTCGCCTTACTGGTTCCGTAGAGGTTGTGCAGATCATACTCGAGCATGCCATTTGCATGCACCAAGTCAGTGTTGACGGTCAGATCACTCAAGTTACCCGATGGTCCACTACAGGTCTCGACCATGCAAGCGCTTCTGGTTCTCGTTACCACTGATAGGGAACCTTGCAGCTCCATAATCCCACTTCTGCCTCTTGGGAGTTGCATCTGGCTTTGTGCCATGGCCACCGAAACCCGCTAACTGACGTGGTGGATCACGGGGAGGTGGTGGTCCAGGAGGCATCCCTAGCTTTTCGGCCTCGCCGGCAGGGTCACGGCACGGAAAGCGGCACATGCTGGCCGGTTCGTTCATGTCGATCCAGACACCATCAATATCGATACCAGTGTCTGGCCTAAAGGACTGTCGGATCTGTTGAAGCCAGTAGGTCGACGCATTCGGGTGATACCAGTCCGGGAAGACTGCAACTCCAGGCCAAACCACTCCTTCGAAATATTCGGCATTCTCGGCCTTGAGAAAGACATCCAGTTCTCGGCCTTGGTTGTATGCTGGGTAGTCCCACTTTGCAACAGCAGGGTCAACCATCAATATGTATTGCTGTTGGTGATCGTGCAGGTGATGGACGATGTCCCTCATCTTCGAAAGCGGAAATCTCTCAGAATCCAGGGAGAAGACGCGGCGGTGGTCAAGGTAGTCGATGTCTGTCCACATCGTCTCGAGAGGGATCCAGGCAGCTGAGTAGTTTGCAATAACCTCTGCCACTTGGAACCATTCCTGGTAGCCAAACTTACATTGATGGAATCCCAGACTCCAATAAGGTACCATCGCAGGTGTGCCGACGGCCTCAGCATTTTGACGCGAGACTTCGACGGGTGTAGGGCCAGCGAAGAAGTAGAAGTCCAGCACGCCTCCGATAGCAATGAACTCCACCGAGCTCCTTTCGCTGTTTTCTCGGCGTAGCTTGATATCCATGCCGTTGGAGTTCAGCAGGAAGACACCATGCGTACCGGTCGACCTGTGTTCGAAGTAGACTGGGTGACTGCCATACAAGTTCTCGCCGTACGGTACTCCATCCGAGTCTCCAGCCCACAGAGTCCTGATATAGTCGTCGTTGGACAGCCGAAATGAATCGAAATGTTCTCCGAGCCCATAAATATTTGGGTTTCTGGGTAACCATGTCTTGAGGCGGAGAAACTGGGGCTGGAAGATTAGGTTATTCCCCGACGTGTCGAACAGCACTTCCCCGGTTGATGCTCTGGTCACCTGGAAAGCAAATGGCGACTGGGTGTACGCGAAAGTGAGCTCGCAGTCCTGCTCTGTCGCCGATGTTTGATAGACCCGGTCGAGGGATAATATCTTCCGGCACAGTGTATCTCGTTCCATCTCTGTCCCGGATGATGATGTCTAGCCTGCTTCTCGATTGGTATTCGACAATGAGCTTTAGATGCGATATGTCAGGGCCGTATGATGCACATCCGGTGCCGATGATGTCCAGGTCTGCATGGATGGTGTTGGCCGTCTTGACCAATCTCTTCACAAAGTAGCCACCACATGCGTCGTATGCCACCACGGCCGTCCATGGGAGCAGGAAGGACGTTGCGATGTAATTGTATTTCATTATGCGCACATTGAACTCTGAGAAGAGAACAAGTGTGTCCCAGACTTCAGGATGCCCGATAGCGGCTTAACCCATCAAATTTGGTCTGGGGCAGCACGAAAGGGGCACAACCAAGATTCGTTTCGTCGATTGGCGTTCTCCTCTCCAAACAATGCGGCCGAGTGGCTGTTGGCGTTGGAGGCCGAGCCATGCTCAAGCAGTGATGCGTGTCACCTTTTCACCCGCAGCCAATAATGTCAAAACATGGGCCATGGTTGGAGGTCATCCCGCATCCGCAGCCTGCATCCTCCTTACCATCCCCTCATCAGTTGATAGGCTTCTGTGTGTAGGAAAACACAGATTCGAGTTGTTGAATGGCAGTGGGTTTGGCTTGAACATGTGGTTGATTGTTCCATCCATTTGTGTTTTGTTTGTTGGTGAACAGGCCGTCAGGAGCGTTGACAGAGCATTGTGGTCCAGTGGAGCGCATTCCGTCCAATCAGATACACGAGTGAGCCCCACTGCATGGGGGAGAGCGGAGCCGAACCCCTTTGCACCCTTTGCACCTTGTCGCGAAGCTGTTGCTGATGGCGAGGCTAGCCCTTCTCGCAACATCTCCAGCATTTGATGCATACCGGCAATATGGCTGGGTTGCAGATGCACTGGCGGGGAGCGGGTTGCATTCCGTACAAGGAAGCCATCCCATCAAGCATCCCACCCACACTCAGTCCAAGGCTGCTGTTCAGACGCGTGCCCTGATATGCCTCATCTTCTGGCCATCGCCAGTTTGGACAGCTGAACCCAACCCAGTCTCCCGTTCTTCAATGTTTCTTACAACCTGTACATCTACCGGTTGGCCAGTTGCTCAGTATGACTGGGCTACACGGACCTCCTCGCGCCCGTCTGTTGGTCGACACAAGAGCTCCGTTGCCAGCGAAGCTTCAACCAGTGTATATTGTCTTGTTATACTAAGCGGCACATCCGATGATCAGAGAGATGGCATCACAGCTGAGTGCGTGTCTTTATCAGTCCGCATGTCTCGTCTCCCTCCGGCTCCTTCTTCAACACTGTTGTCTGGAATTCAGTGGCCTGACCGGCCCGTCGCTTCATGAAGAAATGGATCACCGAAGGCGACATTCGTTGGCCTCGAGCTCTTTTACCAAAGATGGCCGCTCTCCTTGGGCCACCCGTATTATGCATGACCTTCGGGCACGCTGCCGGTCAGCTTCGCACCAAGCTAGATCTTGATACCCAGAACGCAGAATGCAATGGGGGCATGGATGGTAGAGACATCATACCAGCGTTGAAGGGTACAATAGTGGCCATGAACGGAAAAAGAGTGAAGTGGATGCTGTGCATGGGTCCTTCCTGGCTGGATTACGTTCACAAGAGGATGGTACCGAGGAATGAGGGGTATGCACGTCTGAAAAGAACAGACGATGTCGAGCCGAAGCTGGCGGCGATACCGATTGTCCTGGCGGAACTGTAGCTCGCTTGCTCGCCGGTGGATGGGGCCCTCGTCCGGACCACGAAGGTTCACCCGGACGTCGAGCAGTGGCCCACTCCGTGCATCATTCAGTGCAGGTAAGTAGTTCCGGGCCACTCGTTTGACTTCGCATCTTTCGAACTGCTGAAGCTGCCGACGTCCTCCTTGGATGCATCATCCTCATGACTGATAGCAGTTTTGCCTCTCGCGAACAGTGGTCGAGGCTGATGCGGAAGACCGAACACCCGCACTGAGCGTATTCGGCATCCAGCAGATAAGATGCACTATCTTCTTTATGTTCTCGCACTCTTCGTGGCTGGCTGGGGCTCTGTTAGGCGGCGCCGGAGGCAGCAGAAGGTACGTCATAGTTCCAGCCCCTTGTTCGAGCCACCTCGACATCAAGCATGTCTGTACTCACACTTCAAGCAGCATGGTGCCCTCGCTTCCGAGCATGACTGTCTACCGCCGCCCTTGCTCGTGAACGAGCTACCTTTGGGCATTGACCGCGTTAAGCAGGGCTTCAAAGCGCTGTCCGAATCGCGATTCTTGGAGTTCTGCCTCGCCACATTTCGCGAGACGGGATACACATTCGAGCAGAATATCTTGCTTCGACAAGTCTATGACACGGCTGATCCCGAAAACCTCGAGGCCATGTTATCGAGCAATGTCGATGGTAAGCATGACTGCAACCAACACTGTATGCAACCCGCGTTGACGTTAGTATCAGATTGGAACTTCGGAGTCCGGCGTCAATTCACATCTGACTTGCTCGGTGACGGCATTTTCACCCAGGAGGGCCAGGCGTGGAAGCATTCGAGAGAGCTCCTGAGGCCACAAGTTGCGTATCGACGATATGAAGACCTCGAGGTCTTCATGGAGCCGATTGACGATCTCTTGAACTCTCTACCCCAGTCTGGTGGCGTCGTCGACCTTCAGCCCATCTTCTTCCGATTCTCCTTGGACGTCACGACTGCCTTCCTGTTTGGTAAGTCTGTCAGGTCACTTGGATCTGAGGAAGGGTCTCCCGAGCGAGCTTTTGCGGACAATTTCGATACTCCCCAAAGCTATATTGCGATGCGCTTTCGTGTCGCCCACTTGTCTCGGCTTCTCGAGGGTCGCGAATGGCGGAAGTCCTGCCGATGGGTCCAGGTTTTCGCCGACCAGATCATTGATCAGCACTTGATGGACAAACAGCTGAGTAATGGTCCGAATCGTGGACGCTCTTCGCTTCTACAGGGCGTCGCGGAAGGGTGCCACGATAGAGCCACTCTAAGAGGTCAGATCGTCAATATGCTGGTCGCCGGTCGAGACACCACAGCATGCCTTCTCTCCTGGACATTGTGAGTGCTCCCATGGTGTTTCTGTCCCATTGCAATGACTCGGGTAGGCTTACATTAGTTGCACAGTTTCCTCCTTGTGAGGCATCCTCACGTAATGGAAAAGCTACGCTCAGAGGTCTCCGAACGGGAAGTGGTTCACGACCAGATCAGCAGATCGGATCTTCGTAGCATGAGGTATCTCCAGAACGTTCTTAAAGAGAGTGAGTGGCATGCGCCTTGAAGGTACTTAAGGTGTCTAACCCGTGACCAGCTCTGCGCTTGTACCCTCCGGTGCCTATCAACTGCCGCGAAGCCAACAGAACGACCATCCTCCCGACCGGCGGAGGCCCAGACCGTACGTACATCGCCCACCTTGATACTCGAAGGTACTCTGGCGAATTTTAATATTTATGCGCTCCATCGACGTCCCGATCTCTACGGCATGGACGCTGAGTGCTTCCGCCCAGAGAGGTGGGACGAGGATCTACCCCTTTTCCAGCAGAAAGTCACACGCAATTTCGGGTATCTCCCCTTCGGCGCCGGCCCGCGAACATGTCTAGGGAGAGAGTCTGCAAGTCCTCTAACCCCAAACGACCTTATGCAATCGATCCTTTTCTGTACTGGGGACCAGCTAACCCGCGATAGTGGACTTTGCCTTGACGGAAGCAGTATACGCCGTGGTGAGCATCCTGCTACGCTATCCTGCCATCAAGCTCCCTGCAGGGGAAAATGTGCAACTGCTTGGCGTCGAGAAGCAGACTGTCACACTAGTCTTGCAGAGTGCCGACGGTTGTAGAGTCGAGCTGAGTTGACGCACCAATTCCTCCAACCCGCTCATCGACGTCACCAAGGCTCTGCAAATAGCCTGTTGCCCACTTTCGTTTCCTTCTTTCGGGTCCTGGCGACGGGACTGTTTATATAGCCGAGCGCTGCAAGGCCACCCAAGATAGCCGATAATATCGATGCCTGTATTTTCATATATATTGGCCCGTGTCAGGTCAGCAAACTCCTCATGCAAGGTACGGTTGCGCTTCTTGGCTGTCCAGAACTTTCCTGGATTGAGCAATACCATGCCCGATATGATGATGAAACATGTTTCTACGGGAGTCTTGTTTCCTATCAAGCCTTGATCGTTCGTGCTATCGAAAGGGGGAAAGGATGGAATAGATTGGGAGACGAGTCGGGCGATGACCTCATGGAGGAAAGAAAGCTGGTTCGCGCTCGAGGAGGAACAACCACCAGTTCTCGTCGGTTGGAAGCCGCTGGCCAGGTATAAAGACTTTGTAAGTTGTACAGTCTCGCCGTGGTCCCCTCAGCACTTCTTCTGTTGCATTGACGAGATCCAGGTAGCCCATTGCAATCATTCTTGCCCTCTCTGATCGCTCGATAAGAATATCCAGAATGGCCTGCTTGTCCTTCATTACGACCCTTTTCGTGCTTACGCAAGCGCTAGGTATGTTCCTGGCAGAAGACCTTATCGTGAATTCTACTAATAACTGGTCAGGGGTTGATGGCAGCCATCACATGAGGATGAGAGCAAGGGACAGTACAACAAGCAGCAGCATGTTAGTGTCGAGCGTCTCAATGTCGAGCATGTCCTTCTCCGACATCTCGCCGTCTCAGCCCAGCTTGTCATTCTCCAATATATCGGTCTCCCAACCGACTTTATCGGCACTGACTTCTGGGGCAGCTTCAAGCTCGTCCTCGGCAAGCCAGCCTGCTGCATCGTCAACATCAGCTGCTCCCAGCCAGTCAACCTCCGGTTCGACTCCCACGGCATCCTCCGGTGCATCTACCAGTCGGCCCGGGCAGCTCACAACAATTGTGACTACGATCATTGGCCCCGGCGGACCTGCATCTGGCTCATCGTCTCAAAGTTCTCAGTCACAGTCATCACCTGCGGCGCCTTCGTCTGCCCCCAGCTCCTCCTCTGCTGCATCATCTTCGCAAGCGGCCTCAAGTTCTCAATCCCAGCCTTCACAGAGCTCAACCCAGGCCAGTAGCAGCAGTTCCCAATCTTCCAGCACCGCTGCCCCAAGCTCAAGCTCGGCTCAGTCGTCGAGTTCCTCCCAGCCTGCAAGCTCGTCGCAGTCATCGCAATCCTCTCAGCCAAGCTCCTCGTCTTCGTCGGCACAACAATCCTCGACTTCTCAATCGCAGTCGTCGCAGGGTTCCAGCCAGGTAAGCGGCAGCTCCTCGTCTTCCAGCACAGCTGCCCCGAGCCAGAGCTCTTCGTCATCCGGGTCGGACGCCCTTACGGGCAGTGCATATCTGTCCAGTATCCTGTCGAGCATCATATCCGCGAGCCCAAGTCTGACAATGAATAACACGTCCAAGTCTTCTTCTTGGGGGGCCTCCGCAACCCCTACACAGCAGACGTCCGCGAGTAGCAGTGCCGCACAGTCGTCGTCTGCTGCGCCATCAACGAGCTCACAGGCTTCAAGCAGCTCTCAGGCGCCATCCTCATCGTCATCGGCATCCCAGTCCAGCGCCCAGTCATCTAGTACCACATCAGCACCTGCACCATCCTCCAGTAGCAGCCAAAGCTCCGTCGTCGTGACAACCATCATGACGATCATCACCGGATCACCAGGTTCAACATCATCTTCCTCCGCGTCGGCGTCGGCACCTCAGACGACTCAGTCGCAGACGTCACAGACACAGAGCCAAAGCCAGTCGCAACCGGCACAAAGCTCAGGCGGAAGCTCATCAGACTGTGGACTCCTCGGTCTCGGCTGCATTGTGTCCACCGTGCTTGGCGGCGGTGGCGGGCAAGGCGGATCGTCGTCCGGATCCAGCAGCTCGAGTTCGACATCGAGTGGTCTGCTGGGAGGAATTCTGGCCGTGCCTACTGTGGAAGCGGCGCCGACGACGCTGGTCACTTCGGTGTTGAGGAGAGTCGTGTAATCTTGGTCGATGGTTGAGCATAGGGCGTCTTGTCGAAGGTTGTGAAGGAGTGCATGTAAATGTACAATACTGATTACCTGATGCAACGACGTTTTGTTCCCAGTCACTGAGCACTTTTGCCATGGACATCACGGAGGAGAAATATTGGCATCTGACTGAACGGACGGATACTGACATCAATATTTACATCTGCCGCTATGCGACACTGTCCCTAATATGTACAGAAAAGAAGAGGCCATATACAACCCCAGACATCCGACACTATGTACACAAATCCCCGAGCTAAATATGGACAAAGAAGCGAAGTGGTAACCACTGACGGAGAACCCCTACTGAAACAACACCGCACCACCAAGCCAACCGCCTAGTAGAAGCTGGCGTCGATGCGACCGCTGCCGTTGGACCAGCCCTGGCAGCCGCCGGAGGGGTTGCCATTATACAGCCCGTAGGCCGCATTCTTCCCCGAGCAGTTGATCAGGTCGTACGAGCCCGACGTGCCGCAGGTGTTGCCGCTCTTGCAAACGAAGGCGCACGTGTTCATGTTGGTCGTGCAGCTGGTGGAGACCTTGGCGTCCATGGTGTTGCCGCCCATGTTGACCTCGCGCGAGATGTCGACGGTGGCGTAGTTGCCGGTGGTGAACTCGCCCCAGGTGTTGTAGATCTGGCCGTACTGACTGAGGGTCGTCTTGTGGTTGTACAGCGCCGACCAGCCGCCGCTCACGCCGTTGGCCATGGAGACGGTGACGGAGGCGCCGGCGGCGAGGGAGTAGGAGATCTTGGATTTGCGCACGTTCATAAAGGAGGACTGGTAGTCGTTCGGAGGGTTGTCCCAGACGATGAGGATGATCGGGGTGTTGGCCCTGTTGGTGTAGACGAACTTGTTAGGCCCGTCAGAGCCGATCCAGATGTTCCCGTTGTTACTACGGGCGTTGGTGCCCTGCCCGGCCATGCCGATCTGTGACATGTAGTTGCAGTCGGAGGCTGAGAGGCCTGAGACCGGAGAGGAGCAGGAGAAGGAGGCTGCCGCGAAGGTCTTGACCTCGGTGTTGTTTGTTCCAACTTGAGGGACGTGGTCGGGGGTGATTAACGGCATGGCACTGGAGAGCGCCGCGAGGCCGAGGACGGCGAGGGAGGAGTACATGTTAGAGAACAGTATGGCAAGCGAGGACTCGGGGAGTCTTGAATGAGTGTCTGGAGCAAAAGCTAATGAGTGTAAGCTGAGCAGGAGCGTAAGGAGTGACCGTTTGAGGAATTGAAGGACTGTTGAGCTGGCGATGATCTGCTTGATCTGCTGTCTAGGCTATTGTGCAGTTGAAGTCGTGTCGAAGCACTTGCTTTATATACAGTTTTGGAGAGCCTCGCTTCTCCTTTTCCTGTCAACGGCCAGTGCCCTTCCGACCTCCATGAGGTTATCATGAGAATCCTTCGGGCATCCTTCGAAGTTGCTACTACATTGCCAACCAAGGGTTAGTGACCATAGCATCTGATAAATTGGGAAGTTGGCCTTGAATACGCACCCCAAAGGACTCACGGCGGCCCCGTGTCTTTCGTTCCCTACACCAAAGAGGGATGCCGTCCCGACTACCGCATCCTCTTTGTGTATAGGGAGGATTCTACAACGTAGCAACCCATCCCAAAAGAGAACAAAGACATATGCGCCAGCATGCGGTCGGCCATATGTTTCGAGGGTGACCTTCCGTTGTCGGTCACTACAGAGTAGTAATATTGGACTGTGTTGGGACTTGGGCCAGGGGGAAACACAACTCGAAGGATTCAATGGCCTGCTGGAGCTGGAAGTTTCCACGTCCAAATATTCGGGCCGCAAGGTTTCCGCGGCCTCACCGATGTGGTCGGTATCGATGGTGTGTCGCGCTCGGTGAGGATTCGCGACTGGACCGAGTCCGGCATGCCGCCTTCACGACCTCACCTCCCTAGCACAAAGGTCCTGTTCCTGATCGCCGCTCACCCACGTGGCCTACCTGAAGCTCTCCCGAAGCTGCCAACACGTGTCTGATGATAGGTAGAGATCGAGTCCCATCCTCTGCTGCTGGGTTCGACAGGCTCCCTCCCTGAATCCCATCGGTCCAATTCCGCGATGACGCCAGGGCAAGAATCCCCTGATGTAACGGCGCGGCCCGAACTTTTAACTTTTAAGTTCGCATCAAATCCTTCTGTCACCCAACTCCAACTTGCGCAAAAGCTCAAAGGATCTAGACCATGCCTTCAGGATCTCCTTGTTGGAAGAAAATTTCGTGGCACACGTGAAGCATTTATGCAGGGCCATAACTCATCCCTGTTGCAGCGCGCGATCCTTCGAACCTTCGTGAAGGTAAGCTCACGATTGACTGACGAGAAGCCATCTGCCGACAATCACGCGTTCGGGAATTCGTACTGTCGTCTGGAGATGACCTTGCTTCCTGTGTGTGCATTATTAGTCTTCGAACCGTGATTATTTGTTGAATTGTTGACGTTTGATGTATGCTGCTCTCCAGCTGCAGTCGTCGATGTTTGGACGATGTTTTGGCCTGTGCCAAGACGGAGGGGTATTGCGCCGTCTTCACCATTCTGCTCTCAGCTCAACGGCCAGCGAGCAGTAAGACTTCGTCATTGGGAGTTGATGTTGTTATTTCAGGAACCAACGCGTCTTGGCGACGCCTTCTTGGGGGTACAGTACCCCGTAGTCCTCGATAAAACGCGAAGAATTACGCTGCGCGCGTTCTCCTCGTCATGAACTGGATAAAGATCGTGCATCGCGTCGTCCAAGAATGGCCCATAAAATTCGCTCCGGGGCTGCTTTCCTGGTCACAGGGTTGCTCCTCGGCATCCTCCAGACAGGAACGGCGGAGACAGTGCTCAACCAATATGAATACTGCATCAAATACTTCGGCGCCATGAGCGCAGACCTCGACCTGCCTCGCGGAGCGGTGCAGAAGAACTACAACGACACCATCACCTGCCCGACGTCGTGGGAGTTTCCCACCCAGCGCGGGGCCACGCTCAGGATCTGCCCCCTCATGAACAGTTACTGGAGCGAAAATAGCGATGGCGTAACTCTCGACATCGAGCTGTCCTTCATGCCCAAGACTGGCGAGCTCAACCGTCCGATAGATGGCGTTAGCTTGAGGGATCTGCTCGTCACCAATGGCACCGTCCCCGGTCCGTTCACAGCTGGCGGCATACCAGCTAATTTGGCCGAAGACCCGAAGCGATCGACATCACTGTTGCCGGTGTGGACCATCAACGGGACGGAGCAGTCCATGATCAACAACAAGAACAACAGGAGTCGAGGAGAGGGGTTCCTACTCAGCTGCAACAACTTCGACCGGGCGAAGCTGACCAGGTACTTCGGTTTCTCCCAGGACGTGGAGGAGGACGGATGCTGGGTGCATACGACCTTCCAGTTGACCATGGAGGGCCCGGGCAGGGCGAACTACACCATCCGCTTCTCTGACTTCACGGCGTCTGTCGAGATGTGGGTGAGGCAGGAGTACTTCAGAAGTTCTGACGGTGCGCCAACGGGGTTCTTCCAGGACGCGTACTTCGTATTCGACGGGGACCGCGACCTGCCTAGTATCGTGGACTACGCGTACTGGACGAATTCCTTTACCGACTATGAACAGGAGAAGGCGGACCTGAACGACGTCCATTTCGAGGCGGATGATGAAAGGTTCCCTGTCTTTGTCAACCGGTCGACGAGGAGGGAGGCGTACTCTGCCCGAAACGGGACATATATCAACCGAAGCTGGGGTTCAACAACACATGTCCCGGTTACTATGTTCGTGGTCACGGCGTTCAGCGCTCTGGTATTGGGAGTCTATTTGTAACGGGCAGTTAATGATACCCTGGGCGCGAGTGAATTGTACCTATTGTAATCCCACTGGCAATTGTTCTATCTCTTTTCTCCGACAACCTCGTTCTCATTGTTGCCCCTCTGCAGCGTTGTCGCGACCTTGTTTGTCAGGAGGTGGTCGAAGTCAGGCAGAAGCAAACTCGAAATGAGGGCAACGCCGGAGAACGCCACGCTCGTGAGAAACACGGTGCGGTAGGCAAGCACATTTGCCTCCTTGTATGCTGCTGTCCCGGCGGCGATGATGTCGGCTGTGACGCCCTTGACATCCTCCATGGATACTGTGCCGCCAAGAGCGCCGATGAAGTCCGCCACACTGCTGGATGGGAGTCCCGCGTCGATAACTGCGGATGGTACTTGCTCGCTGATGGTCGTGGTAAGACGATTGGAAAGAATGACGGAGTAGACGGTTGCAGCAATACTGGAGATGAAGAAGCGGATCGAGCCCGCCACTCCACTGGCACTGCCCAGGTTGTTCTGGTCCTTGGCCGAGAGCGTCACCATGGTGATGGCCAGGGACTCGGCCCAGCCGATGAAGAAGACTCCAAGCGAGACGAGAGTGCATGCGGCCACTTTCGAGTCCACGGTCGAGGTCGCCATGCAACCGAAGCAGATTGCGCTGATGGCAACGGATACAACGCACTGCCACTTGAGGTATCCGATGTACTTTGCAAGGAACCCACCTACAATCTCGCCCGTGACGATGAAGAGTCCGACAAAGCTCATGAACCACGCCGCCTTGATCTGGCTGCCGTCGTTGTACAGGACATTCACCATGGAAGGCCAGACAATGGCGAAAGCGTAGTACACGCTGGCACCGAGACCGGAGAGAATGACGGAGGCGTTCCAGCTGCGGTTGTTGAAGAGATGCATCGGCACGAGCGGTTCCTTGAGGTCCGCGTAGATCTCCCAGAGAACGAAGGCCACGAGAGCCACGAAACCTACAACAATGGTCGTGATGACAGCCGCTGAGTCCCAGGCGTAGACAGTGCCGCCCCAGTTGAGACCCATGATCAGGATCAACAGGCCGCCAGTATAGACAGTTGTCCCGACATAGTCGAATTCCTTGATATACTTCAGGACACTGGCGTTTCCGTGCTTCATCCGGAACGTCGGAGGGTGATAGAAGAGAAGCCAGCAGGCCAGGGAAGCGGTATTGAGAGCGATCAAGATGTAGTAGCCGCCTCTCCAGCCGACCTTAGGGTGGTCGAGCATCAACGACCAAGAGACGACTGGTGCAATACCGGACCCGGGAATGGTGAAGAGGTAGCAGACGGCGTTGCCGGCTAGACGGTACTTCATCGGAACGAGCTCACCCATCTGGGTAAAGCAAATGTCAGTGAGCGATACAATGATACTCGCAGCGGTCTGACTCACGACATAGTAGTAGGACAATTGGGTCGCAGCGGCGATTCCAATGATGGTCGTGCCGCCGATCAGAGCATTGACTGACTGTGCGGTGGCACAGACGATGCTGCCGATGACGCCCAGAACCGCGCCGCCGACGAAGATCCAGCGACGGCCAAAGATGTCGGAAACGCGCCCGATAATTGTGAGGGCGACGGCACTTGTGAGAGTGTAGGAGAGGGCAACCCAGACGATGTTGGGGTCCTAGTGATTCATCAGATCAGCATTTTACACCCTCTTCTGCTCCGCGGAGGACGGGAATACAAACCGGCCCGATGTCCGCATTAATGTTTGCGAGAATAGGTGCAGCGTATCCAAATCCAGAGACACCGGCTACCAGTCCCAGGGAGATGGCGGCCATGGAGCCGAGGAAGAAGGAGCTGGTGAAGTATCCCGGAGGTAACTCCTCGGCGTCGACCTCAAAGTCACGTCCGACAACATCGTCGATGTGCTCAACGTCACGTTTCTCGCTCGTCTGCGACATGCCGTCCCCTTTCTGGTGCCCGTCACCGGAACTGGCGGGCTCCACCGTCCTTGGGTCCAGATCACTCATCTCTGTGGTGGGTGATGGTCTTGTCGTAGTAGGTGCGAGAGATGGGCAAGTCCAGATGTGGTCCTCATGAGAACCTGGGGAAGAGGGGATCCTGGGGAAGTCTGGGGTAAGACCCGGTATAAGTACTCCATCGTGGAGTCGCGGACGAGCTGAAGCAGTCTAGAGGACAACGATTTCCTGTGATGCTGCATTGCTGCGCGTCTCCTGTCGAGTCATTAGGCCGGCAAAGTTGCCAAGAAGACAACATGTCTCCAAGCTGGTGTTCAGATCCGAGGATCCGGGGGAATGGGGCCACCACATCCTGGTGTTTTGCGCCAGCCCCTTGGCGCGTATTCCATCAATATGGAGAACTTCTCGACGAGCTCGAAGAATTTGAAGGTGTGGTAGGTATGTTGTGAATCATTAGCGGCCTTGATGTGGTGCGAACTAAAGAGTCATTAGCCATCGCTAGTAGTGGCCAATGAGGAAGTGAGATATATCTCCTACCTGAAAAGCCAACTTCAATCGTGTGACAACGAGAGGATTAGCCTTTACCGACTTGGATGGGCTGTTGTCGGAAGTTGAGGAATTCGATGGATTTAGAAGTTCAGTCTTCTGGGGTTCCCTAAGATGAAATTCTGCATGTGCACCACGTCCGCAGCCGTCCACGTGGTTACCATTACCGCTGGGTCGGCACCAACCTGGAAGATAGGTTGCATAACCTCGAGTAGCACCGGGACAGCCAGCGGATATCGAAGTTGTGCCCAGGGCGCTTTTGTTCGACCTCCTTGACAGTGAGCCATCCTTCTCCTCCGGTGAAAGGAGAGATCGCCATCACCATCTGATCCATGATTCGACAGGACGTATATATACAACCACGAGTAAGCAACGAGACCCAATACAGACAGAACTGAGTTGGAATAAGCGAAATAGTACGACAAGATGTTTACATGAAGTAAACAAAATGTTCTTGTCGTGATGTCGTCAACGGTATCTTAATACAGTCAGACTGAATGTGTAGACCATAGGAGAGCTGAGCAGTGTCATCCATTTACCGTCTCTATTTCTCTCCTGAACGGGTCAACCATCCATGTCCACAGTGGAGGATGAACCACCTGGCCACGTAAGGTTTAGGGATTGATATATAGCTCCACGACTATGGTACCATATCCATTAGAGAATGGAGAGACTGGTAAGAACTTCCGTTAACCCACCTCGTGTGGTTTGTCTGCAGTCGGGAATCGAGACGAACCTATGTGCCACGTAGTCGTTCCTCGTTTACGTTAGCAAATCCTCGTGCATCTCTCCATGATGGGTGGTTCAACTAAGCTTAGCAATGAGTCAGAGGTACCGAGCGGTTGGGAGACAAGGATGTCTGAGGTTGCACCTAGGGAGGGAATATACGCAGCGGCAATTGGCCGGGGCAGGACGACCTAGCTTAACTGTGTGTGGCATGATCTCATGTTCCTTCTGAGAGATACCGCCGACCCTGGTGCTGGGGTATTAGTCGAAGATACGCACAACTAGAGAAAGAAGTTCCAGTCCCGGACCACTCCACAAGTCCGAGCTCGACGAAGCACGATTCACTGAAGTCGAGCCAAAGTTCAATGGCTGTTTGGACAGTATCTATTCTCTATAAGCTATCCCAAGGTTCCGTCTTGGTCACATCTTCTCCCCACCCGTACCGGAAGGTGACAATCCAAACCAGCCACTCTTCTCCTTGTCAGCCGGTGAAGGCAGTGACTCGAACCAATCCACCTTCTCCTTATCCGAAGGCGACATCGTCGAGCTAGACCACTCGCTATCAAAAGTCCTACTCTGTCGCAACCCTTTCTCCATCATCAACACTGGATGACCGGGATCACTCAGGTCCAGTGGCGCCAGCTGTTCGCTCGGCGCTGTGACGGGTATGTATTGGCCTGTCCGTTCCCACGTTCCTCGCCCGCGCATCTCGTGGGCCAGTCGCTGGAGCTGCAGCGTCTCGTTGATGCACCACTCCATCTGCGAGTAGTGCCGCTTGTTGCCTCGTCCCCAGATGCAGGCTATCAGGGGTTCGAGGATGTAGGAGATGAGCATGATGCTACCTCCTAAGAGGAAGGTTAGGAGAAGGGCGAATACGCTGAAGGATGCGAACTGTGTGGTGTTTATTTTCTGTTGGAGGCGCATTTATGTCAAATGGTGCTCTGGAGGACGGTGTGAGGTGATGGGGACTGACCTGACTGTTGCAGAGCAAGTTCTCCACCGTGTTGTTGGGCCGCTGGACCCACGGCAGTATGCCCTGCTCACTTGGACCCTTGGCTGTGTCTACAAACTTCGCCTGGAGGCTGGTCATGGTAATGTCGTGCCAGTGCTTGACCTCAATCTGCCACTGATTATCTGGGAGTTGCCCAGCAGAGCCCGTCGAGAGGAGAAGCTTGGCGAGAAGAGATCCGGCTCCCATACTGTTGACCACGACGCCAACACTTGGATTCCACTGGTTGATGTCAGCCATATCCTGACCATTTCAGTTGGGGTTTCAGTAACAACTCACCTTGAAGGCAGAAGCAAACGCCCATTTGTACCGAGCCAGCATACCCTCGGAGTGGGAGCCGAAGAGCTCGGTAGCCGCGGTGAGCGAGTCTACCACGCCGCTGAGTGGTGTGCATTGCTTCATGCCCGGAGAAATCCTGAGACAATATTGCTCTTGCGTCGCGCAACCCATCGGAGCAGCTGGCTGGTCCTGGCCATACACCTGGATTCTGCCTTCGATTCCGACCCTCCGAACGGTGCCTGGAAAGGGTTTCGTGGCTTTGAACAAGCTGTCGTTGATGGGCGCCGTGTAGGCGAGTTTATTGGCCGACAAGAATATCAGATCCAGGTCTGCGTCGGGACGCTGCAATTCGGGTATCGGTTTGAAAGCACCGGCAAACTGTGTGCCGTTGGCGAAGTATGCGTCTCTCGATCTGATGACATGGTCAGCACAGGCTGAAGGGTGGTGAGGAAATACAGTAACAAGGGAGACGTACCCAAGTTCATAATCAAATGCCGGACCGCTTCCGTTTGTGGTGTAGTGCTCAAACATCGCGTCGTTGGAGTACTCGTAGGTAAAATTTGCGATGGTACTGCGGCCGTACATGTATCGTGTATACGATCGATCACTGGACACATTGCGCTGGGTGGTGTAGTTCTCCGTGGTCAAGGGTGCGCAGGAGACCACTCTCCGGTACTGGAAGCGTTCGCTCAGGGGGGCGTTGATTCCGAAGTGTTCGTGGCTATCGAGGTAGCCCGTGTCCACGACGATGTTGGCATCGTCGCTCAGGCAGATCTTCTTGTCGAAAGGGCAACTTGCAGTGGTGTTGACCGTAGAGGTGATGTTCTTCTTCACATAAGTCGAGCAATACTGGGAATTGCTCGCGTCTCCTGAGTAGCACTGCTGCGCGTAGGTGCCTGCGCTCATCATCTGTTTGGCAGTGTATGGGTTGTAGAATACCTCCAGATCCACGAGGGTGTCGTCCAAGTCCATGTCAATAGCACCGCAGTTGGAGCCCCTGAGGAGGACCTCATTGCCCACAGCCGTGGATATGTTGGAGGAGAAACCGGCGGCGAGTGTCCATCCAACGACACATATGGAAGCAAATATGATCAGTGGGATGACCCGGTACCAGGTCTGGCGGGCTATCCTCCTCCATACCCATCCCAGACACAAGATGGTGTACAGTCCGTCTTCGGCGTTGGTGGAGTTCCGGAGTATCGCTTGTCGCTGATGATAAAGCCCGTCACCAGGCGCGTGCGAGGAGTAGGAGTAGTGGATGACCAGACATGCGATTCTCCAGAATCTTGTGCCGACGTATGTCACAAAGAATGACAAGAAGGCAATGAGCAGGTTGGCATTGCTCTGGGTGACAGTCAAGGTGGCGCCGAAGACGGGTCCGCGAGACCAATTAGTCCACAGACCAAGGTAGACACCGTGGGAGTCGGACAGCGGGGAATCCATGGTGGCAGAAAGGCAGTACCATTGCTCGCCGTGGTGTCGGTCTGGATAGTCTCGACAGATGTCATACCAGTTCGACCGTTGCACTGCGGATGGAGAGGCGTTATATCAACTCGAAGCTTACAGCTAGATCGCTGGTTCGCCCCGGGCCCGAATCCTCATTCCTCAAGCGAAGCCATATCAGCGGAACCGAACCTAACTGCCATCTATCTACCGTGTGCGTCGCTTACCTTGGACGCACGGGGACGCGGCTATATCCATGTGGTATGGTGGCATCGTGATAGCTTCCCGGATGTTGTGATTATGCGGCGCAGAGCAACCAGGATTCAGCTCCTCCTCGTCCCGCGATATTAACACAATAACCTGCCGCGGCTAACATGCTGTGCCACAGTGTTTGCCTGCGTTGTGTTAAGCTTTGCCGCGAGCTGGAAGTTAAGAGCTGAATCCTTCCACTGTAGGTCCCAGGGGTTTATATGCGTGTAAGACGGGCGGCAATCACCCTGTCGCACGATCCACGGGAAAGTTAATGCCTTCAATATCGAGGTTAAGTTTCGAAACCTTGGCATCACCAATTGGCTTGTTCGATTGTGGTCTGTTCAACCACCCAGAGCGATTGAATCCAGGCACCACCGCCCCTTTGTAAGAGTGTTTCGAGATATCAACCATGCCCAACACACAGATAGTCGAGGAGGATTTCATTATGCTTATTGCTCCCGGGCCTCGAACAAGGTTTACCAATTTCATCATGACGCTTCATGGTTCTAGGAGCCGGCAACGATCCGCGCCCACGTCATCAAGCGTTTGTCAATGGATGTCTTCGTTGGTCCCGAGTCGTCTGTGCCGGAGATGTTGCTTGCAACCAGTATTTGGCATCCGTTATGCGAAGAGAAGCTGAAAACACTGGACTGAAACGTGACGATGCCTTTACTCCTGAGAGTCGAGGAGCATGTTCTTCTCCTTCTAAAAGCTGTAAACTCCGTCAGCAGACGATAGAAGACCAAACAATGGCGATGAACTCTGATGTAGCGTCCTCGTCGCCCTGCATGATTCCTTCTTGGTGAACGCATACAGCTGGCTATTCGATGGCCATCTCAACGAGAGCTCTCTCCTCTCCACCTTGTCAGGCGATCTCATCCCCTCGTCGTACCCTCCGACCATCTTGTGATGACTCCGGCCTTGCCAGCCAGACTTAGCACTGTCAGTCCTGCCACATCTCTCACAACCCCACGCCTGCATCGAGAACAACAGAACCTCCCATCACGACGACAGCACAGCATCCGCCATACCATCCCTTACCATCAAGAGTCCCTTCTCACCCCCCTTCCAGCGCCGCCACCACCACCCCATCTCCCATCAAGCCCTCAAACTCCTCCCAACAGCAACGCAACATGCAACCCAAGCCCCCAAGTCCACCGTCACCATCCTCCACCAGTTAACCCCCAACCACTCGTCCAGTTCAGCATTGACATCCACCTCTCCCTCCTTGCTCATCTCTCCTTCTCCCTCCCCCTTCCCATCCGCCTCCGAAATCCTCCTAATACTCCCCGCAACCCCAGGCACAAAAGCCAAATGTCCCACCGCCCCCGTCGCCGCCGCGACATACGACCACCACGAGCCCCTCTCCCTCAGCACCCGCCCCGAGAAGTAAAGGTTCGCCACGCTCCCCCAGGTAGTAACGGCTAGACAGGCGACTACAAATACAACGCCCTGTCTGAAAAACGCCCGGAAGTACGGCGGCAGCAGACGCTTGCTGTGGGCACGCGTGTCGTCCGGCCGGTTGAGGAGGGAGAGGAAGAAGTCCTGGTCGCGGGCGTAGAGGAGCGTGCATGTCGACGAGAGGAGGGGGAGGAGGCGGAGGGCTGTTAGGCCGGGGAAGGGAAGGAGGGTTGATGCCATCTTGGGTTGTGTAAGGGACCTTGGAGATGTTGCGAGAAAGTGATGATAGGTTTAGCGGTTGTACGTTTGGGGAAGTGTGAAAATTGGGAAACAGCTGGGCAGACACAGACGTCGTACTAAATGGGTATAAATAGGTATGTCGAGATGGGATCGCGGGAGGATTCGGCGAGCTTCGCTACCCGAGATCGCGATCGCGAACTGGATCCCTTACCCTGACCATGTCCGGTCAGTCGATTTCGTCGGAAATACGGGTTGAATCAGACCACTGACCGGAACGAAGCTTGGCGGCGGTTGGTTTAGTTTGACGACGGCACCAAGTCGGTCTTCGAGGGGTTGAGCCATAGTCCAACATCTAGTTATGCATTGACTGAGGTGAGTACGTTAAAAGTGCCGGACTCTATCTGACAAAAGAAGTCTACCAGTGCCATGCAATGCAGCACCTCCCACACAAACTTTTGGTATGAGTGATGTATGAATAGCAGGCGCAGAAAACAGTATGCACATTCCACCTTCATTCAATCAACACCGTCACAAGGTCAACAATCCACGACGGCACGGAGGCGCTCTCCTCCTACTGAGACTCCCTCACCACCCTGTCGATCGACTTGGCCACATACTCCACGTTCCTCGTGTTCAATCCCGCCATGCTGATCCGTCCGTTCTTGGTCATGTAGATGTGGAACTCCTCCTGCAGTCTCTTAACCTGCGGCTCCGAGAGGCCGGTGAAGGAGAACATGCCGATCTGGTCCGTGATGTGGTTCCACGTTCCCGGGGTGCCGAGCTCTTCCAGCTTCGACCTCAACGCCTTGCGCATGCTGATGATGCGGCCCGACATCTCCTTCAGGTTCTCCTTCCACTCAGCGAACAGCGCCTCGTCGTTGAGCACCGTGGCGGCAATCTTGGCGCCGTAGATGGGCGGGTTGCTGATCTCGGAGCGCTGCAGGATGGCGAGCTGAGACGCCACGCGGGTGGTGACGTTGACTGTGTCCGGGCTGGGGCTGGCGACGAAGTGGAGGCACCCGGCGCGCTCGCCGTAGAGGCCGAAGTTCTTGGCGAAGGACTGGGCTATGACCAGCTCGAAGCCTTGTTCGACGAAGTAGCGCACGGCGGCGGCGTCGCGGTCGAGGTCGCCCGAGGCGAAGCCCTGGTAGGCGCAGTCGAAGAAGGGGAAGTGCTTCTTCTGCTTCATGACGGCGGCGATGTCGCGCCACTGCGACTCGGTGGGGTCGACGCCGGTCGGGTTGTGGGCGCAGGGGTGCAGGAGGATGATGCTGCGCTCGGGGGCGTCGCGGAGGGCCTGCAGCATGCCGTCGATGGCGAGGCCGCGGGTGTTCTTGTCGAAGTAAGGGTAGGTGGCTAGCGGGAGGCCAACGTTGGTGAAGATCTGGTTGTGATTCGCCCAGGTGGGGTTGGGCAGGTAGATGGTGCGGTTGGCGCCGGCGACCTTGTAGAAGCGGGCGAGGAAGAGGGCGCCCAGGTGGACGGCTCCGGTGCCCGAGATTGTCTGGACGGAGGCGGTGCGCTTGTCGGCGAGGGCGGGGGAGTCGGCGCCGAGGATCAGCTCAATGGCTTTGCTGGTGAAGGCGGCCAGGCCGGCGATGGGGAGGTATTCGTGGTTGAGGTCGGGGTCATTGCGGAGGATCTCGTCGGCCTAGAAGGAGGAGAGAGGATTGTTAGCATGCCGTTCTCGATTGCCTGTGGTAAAATGCATGACTTCCGGCGCGGATACGTGGTCGCATCGACCTCGCAACCCCGCGATGGCGGCGTGAACAACCCCCCGGACTTGCAGCGGCAGGAGAAGGCCGATAACTTACCTTCTTGACGACGGGTAATACCCAGGGCTTTGCGTTGTCATCGCGATATGCTCCGATACCCTGGAGGAGCGCAGGTGTGTTAGCACAGAGTCAACAAGGCTGTGTGACTGTTCAAGATCGGGAGAGTTGCCCCACCAAGTCGACCTTGTCCTTGCTCGTGTCGGCGCGATAAGCTCGCATCAATCCGAACAGCGCATCTTCGGGCGCTTGAGGCACGGCATCGGCCGGAAAGCTTGTTGTTGTTATTGGGGACGACATGATGTGGTTTGCAATGTTCTGTAGTCTGTTGCGGAGAGTAGAGGAGGCGGAGGAGGATGTCGTTGTTGAGGAAGTGGAAGTGGATGCGGATGCGGAGGGGGTGGAGGTGGTGCGATTTCTGGCGTCAGACGGCATGACTGCTACTTGTTCCTCAGGGTCGTTCCTTCCTTCAAGCGGTCCTGCACTTCGGTCTTTCCAATTGAGAGACGATAATAAGTCTGGGCACTGCACTGCAATGGTTCGACAAAAACGTCCGGGTGTTATTCGCCTCAGGCTGCACAGTTACAACAACCAACTGTTCCGGTGGTCCAAGTACCTGCGTTACTGGGCGTATTGCCGATTCTCCAGGCGCCTAGGTTTACTGGTTCTCCTCAGAACACTAACGCAGCACAAGTGTGCTGGAAACAGCTTCCGCAATACCGGTCAGGCACCAGAACGAAAATACTTCCCTGGGTAAGGTATTCAGGGGCAATGGTTTGGTGCGGCTGTGCGGGAAGCTCCGTTGATCCGACGGGATTAGGCTGTGAACACTATGTAGAGAGTGCAGGAGGATCTGATGGTCTGAGGGATGAAAAGACTGGATGCTTGTTGGGGAGAGATGTATCAAGGATGGACAACAGGTGGAACTCACGATCAGGCGCCGATGAGGTCAGTCTTATTGGTGACGCCGACATGTGAAATCCGGGGAACTTCGGGCCAAGACAACGACCGAGGCATGATCTTTGCCCACTTCCCCGGCCCGACGACGAGTCTGGAGAAGCCAGATGCACCCCAGATGATCGCTGTTCGACCTCTTGGTAGGGCTGGGGGTAACTCTATTGCTCCACGTTGTTTCCAGGGCACGTTCCCGCCGTGATGCTGTCGAGCGCGGTCATTTCGCTACGCAGTGGCATCACTGAGACATCTAAAGACATTCGGTACCATATCGGAGCATTTCCTCCAGAGTCTCGGATCATGTGACCTAGCACTAGTGCGCTTACATGCCAATTGATGGCCGTCGTCGAAGCGAAGTCGTCCAAGCAAGCAGCCGACCCCATGAACAACCAAGCTGAATAGAGGCGCAAGATTCAGGATGACTGTGCGCATCGCCCAGAAGTGATATTCAGGTTGCTGAAAACCTTAAAATGACTTCTGCAAGTCTGATTAGACTCTACTAGTCCTTACGACCTGACCATTGAACTTCGAGTCTTAGCGATAAAACCCTCGCTGCTCATCTCCCGGACTCTGACCATGTCTGTCAGATGGAAATGCCCCTGACAGGACATCTGGGTCTACGTACTTGCCTGCTCAACTCATGGTCATGGTTGTCCCGCTACTTTGCCCATCAGCAATGCTTCTTGTCCGCCCGCGCCGGATCTTCTGGTGATAGCTTCATTGTCATATCAGGACAGGAGCGGCTGCCTCAGCTACCATATCACTTGTTGAGGTGGCCTGGAATTTCGGTAGTAAGGATTGTCACAAAGCAGCAGCACACATCATCTTGAAGATTAGGTATTAGGTATTCAAGTGAACCCGAGTCCGGCCACTTGCGTTCCTGTCCTCCCGAGGAGCCAGCCCGTCAAAAGCGATCCAGACCCCCAGAAACGGACAATAGTTACATAAAGTAGCTATATACAAGAAAACACACAGCTTCTCCAAGCAAAATACCAAGTTACAACTCCGTCCATCCAATGTACAAAGCAACACCGCCCTAACAATCCTCCTCTCGGCACGACGTCGTCTCCCTTGACTGATGTCTAGCTAGGCACTGAAGCCTTCTGCTCCTCTCTGGCGCCTCTCTCGTGTCATCTATCCACATCCCCCATGGTGATTTCGTGAGTTATATAAAATGTGTTGCCCCCAGACATATGAAGCTCCTTCCCAAATGCCGACGAAGAACCGCGCAATGAAACTTATTTATTCTTTTCCGAAGTTCCCTCCCGCAAGCGGTTATGGCTTCTTCTCGCCGTCCGTCTTGCCCTCCTCCTTCTTCGGCTCCTCGGCGGTGAGCGTCCCCTCCGCCTTGGCACCGGCAGCCTTCGCGGCCGCCTCGGAGGCCTTCTTCGCCGCCTCGGCCTCCTCTTCCCTCCACTTCCTCTTGAGCTCCTCCATCTCCTTGTCCTTCTTCTCCTGCTCCCGTCTCCTGTCCTCTTCCTCGCGCTCCTTCTTCTCCCGCTCCTCCTTCTCCTTCTGCTCCTGCCGCTCGCGCTCCTTCTCGCCCACGACGACGGCCTGCTCCTCGGGCGTCATCTTGTTGAACGCCGCCACGTCCTCGTCCCACTTGCGCACGCAGTCGTCCTTCCAGTTGCACTTCTCCACCTCGCCGTAGGCCGGGTGGTTGTAGCGCGGGTGCGCGCCGGGCCAGTTGGAGGCGTGGTAGTGGTGCCGCACGAGGGCCGTCTTGGAGTCGTGCGTGCCGGACTCGGAGTGGCCCTGGCCCGCGGCGAAGGCCTCGACGGTGAGGACGAGCACGCGGCTGACGACCTTGGACTCGGAGATGTCGTGGAAGTCGTCCCACTCGATCTTCTTCGTCTCGCCGTTCTTCTCCGCCAGGATGTTCATCTCGGTCATGATGGCTTCGGTGAAGGCCGAGGGGCCCGTGCCGCTGATGATCTGGTCGAAGTCGAGGTGCACGTCGGAGATGGTCGCGGTCTGGTTGGCGGCCACTTCGGTGAGCCAGGTCATGATATGCTCGATCAGCCGCATCATGACGGGCTGCTGGGGCTTGCACATGAAGGTCCACTGGCAGAAGGAGCGGGACTTGGGGCCCAGGATGGGGTGGTCCTTCCAGTCGGGCTCGTCGATCTCGACGCCCACCACCATGTCGATGTCCTTGACGTCGTAGCGGGGCGGGATGAACTTTTGCATCGGCTTCATGGCCTCGACGTCGATATCGGCCCAGAGACCGCCCTCGGCGTACATGATCAGGTAGCGGAGGAGATCGGCCTTGACGATGGCGTCCTTGAGGTCGCGGAAGAAGTTGACGATATCGGGGCGGTTGAAGCCCAGGGGCCCGAAGTGCTCCTCGACGTACTGCATCTGGTTTCCGTCCGTGAGGACCTCGTACCGGTACTCGGGGTTCTTCTCGGCCCACGATCGGGCGACGTCGGCGTGCTTGCGCTCGAACTGTAGGGGGTTGACCTTCCAGGACTGCCATATCTTCCTGGGGAAGTTTTCGCGGACTGTCCCGGCCGGTACTGCTGTTGCTGGTGCGTTTCCGATCGGTACTACTGCTGCTGCGCCTGTTGCGGGCACGGCCTGCTTGCCTGCCGCCAGAGGTGGTTGTAGCATTGTGTGGTGCTGACTCGACCGGAAGAGGCTCATGTTAAATATGAAGAGTACCAGCACCACGCAGCCGACGTAGAGCGGGATACATCGCCGCATCTGCGTCGGCAGACGATTCCTGAGGGACGCCGTCGTGGCTGCTAGGGTCGGAGAACCCAGGTTTAGAGGTGTGTTGATCTTGGCAATCATGCCGGGCCACGAAGGGGGAGTGTAGACCACCAACTGTTCCTATCCCAGGGACAAGATGGTGTTTTGCCCGTTCCGCTTGTATGGACACGGTGGGGGAAAAGTTTATAAGGTGAATATGCGAGGGGGACAATTGCCTTGCTGCAGTCTGTCCAGCTCTCGGTGAAAGCGAGTGTCATGAAGGTGAAGCAGGGAGCACAAAATAGTTCAATCCACCGGGAAAGAGAAAAAGATTGGGAAACGAATGTCCACCCAGCGAAACGTGAAACTGAAGCCGTGGCCGGTGTTCAGGTTGAGAATGAAGGAAAAGAGAAATACAACAGCATCGCAAATCGAAAGTCGAAAAAGCTCTAGCCCGACAGACAGGAGGTTTCTGGAAGAGAAAAATCCTGGGCCACTTGGAACCGGGACTCGTGCCAATGATATTGCACATTTCAATTCCCCGCCCCCTTATCATAATCTCTTGTCCAAATGGCACGTCGCGTGCTCATCACTTTGGGGGGCCCCCTGTGCGATCGATGGCGGCCGTGCTGGCCCAGTTTCCTCCCCGGCATCCCCTGGAAGATTTTCATGGGCTCCCCTCTCTTCTCCATGCAAATTGCCAAAACCTGGTCTGGTCTACACAAGTCAGGGCCACACCAGCCAGCACCACCTCGTTGGCCGCTACAAAAGCGCCATTGTCTTGGACAGTTCACTAGAATCGTCCAATCGGGGCCTCTGTATGTGGTGCTAGAGCACCGGCGGTCAGTGGCGTCAATGGCTGGACGTTTTGCTGGCGTCGGCACGCGATTAAAGTTCGGCCAGTAAGGGCCAGGGGTAAGCATGTGAAGATGCCGCATGTGCCCTTGTCCCGGTTCTCATGCAGCCCTCATCGGAAGCATCATCGAAAGCCCCCTGGGCCCCAATCTCTCTGTCCTACAACGACGGACTCAGGAACATCGTCTGGCATTTTCGTCTGGTGCTTGTTGATAGATAATGCATGGATGATGCATGCCAGCTCTTGTGTTCCCATCCACTCGAGACCTGAGACTTTCATCGATCTTCTCCTCTATCCCCCCACTCTGCTGCCAGGTTTTGCTGCTTCGTGTCAACAAAGAAGGGAGTGAAAAAAAAGCTTCATCAAGTTTCACCGCGCTACACTACACGTGTAGCAGCAGCCAGCCCTTCGTAATCGCCATTCGTGCTTCTCCAGCGATCGACAAGCGTTTCAACCCTCCCACCAGCTGTGCCACCCAGCTGCCACCTTGGATCGGCCAAGCTGAAGCCAAGTGAAGCCAAGCGCAGGTCGGAAGCGGCGGACCATGCATGACGATAGACCAATCGCAACATTTCTTCATAATTTGAAGTGCAGCGAACCCGGAGATGGTGTCCCAAAACAGACTCTGCTCTTCTGAAGACGGGTAGCATCGTTGCGCATTACTGTGGTAATAATAACCGCGACCTGCATGATGGAATCCTGATGAATTCGTGCAAAGCGACAACGTCTTCCAACGGTAATAAACGCCTCTGGTGGCGGGTAGCACTGCTTCGAAACTGCCGTGTGCTTTTTGCTGGCAGTTAACTCGAGTGTTGCTGTACTCGATGATTATCGTCAGTGATGCTGACCATTTCTGCATATCAGAGGCGTCCTTGGCATCAAACCGTTGTCAAGAGTCAAGTGGTTCATCTTTGAATCATGTCGAGTATAGCGCCTTTTGCAGCGGCCGGCATGCTGCATGGTGCAGTCCCGGAGGATTGAGATTTGAGATTCTCGCGGGGCACAGCATTGCCGCAGCCTCTTGTGTCGCGAAACTCTATTCTCTGCGTCCCATCTTTTCTCCGACGACAAAAGCCGTTGGTCTGTTTGACTTGAAGCCGAGGTCTGACATATATGAGACAAGAAGCAGGGTGCTTTTCATGTGTTAAAACACATGGAATAGGCCAACAGTGGTTGAGAACTACTATGAGCCGCTAAAGATTGGGCTTAACGACAGTGTAAATCTTCAGCTTTCAAGAAAGACCAATGGGGCCCCTTTGAACGCTCTGTCCAATCGCCATGGGCACATCGCAGATCTTGCCCCGCGCCCCTTTCTGCCCCCCTGGCCCAAGTGGGGTTGCGGGAGGGGAAAAAAGGTGTGGGAAAGGCGGGCAGGCAAGGATTGCAAAATTGGAAAGTCCAACTTGCGACTGTGCATCCCTTTTTTGCTGGAATTTGACGTCGACTCGTTGAAAAGCGGCGCCCCTTTTTTTCCCAACCGTCGCGTCGAAACTAGCCGTTGAAGCCAATGAATACTCGGCTCAGCAGTGCTCGTCTCCAATCTCCAGTGGCCCAGGCTGGGTCTTCTCCTTTTCCAATCTTTGACAGCACGCGCCGGTTACACTGCGCCTTGAAATGCTCGAATCGATTCTGATGACGGCTCTCGTTTGATATCTGCTTCTGTTTCCTCTGGGATCGCCTTATCACAGGTATTTCTCGAGCGCCGAGGAAGGTCAATCGTTTCTTGATCGTTTTCCGGTCCCTCCCTCGTTTTACCTATCTGATTTTTCACTTCGTTTCACTCCTTTGATTTAGTCTACCCGTTTAAAAAATAAAAAAACAATCGCCATAACCCCGCGATGCCCTCAATGCACGAGGGCATCCTCGATGTCATCGGAGGAGAGCTGCCGTCCAAGAAGACGCTGAGCCCGTGGAGGATCCTCAGGAGCATATTCTCCTTGTCCTGGCCGTCAAAGTCCGACAAGCCGCTCCGGTCTACGGCGTATCTGGATGGGTTGAGGGGTTTCGCCGCCTTCCTGGTCTACTGGCATCACCACGAGCTGTTCTCGCACGCCTTCCAGCAGGACGTCTCGTTTGCCAAATTCGAGCACGCTTGGGGATGGAAGGATCACTTTCACTTTGCCACCTTTCCCTGGATTAGGAATTTCTTCAGCGGCGGCCACATCGCCGTCGCTACCTTTTATGTCATCTCTGGATATGTGCTCTCGGTGAAACCCTTGAGCCTCATCCAGAACGGGGAGCACCTGAAGGTCGCAGACAACTTGGCGTCCGCCTTCTTCCGGCGGTGGTTCCGCCTCTTCATCCCTATCATCGTAACGACCTTCCTGTTCGTCACGTCTTGGCACGTCCTCGACATATGGGTGTCTACCAACGAGAAGCAGGCCACGTACGGCGCCGAGCTGTACAAGTGGTACGTCGAGTTCAAGAACTTCAGCTTCCTGTTCAAGGAGAACCAGCCATGGGTTGAGGCCAACAGGCATCTGTGGTCTATCGGGCTGGAAATGAGAGGTTCTGTCATCGTCTACATGGCCCTTTTGGCCTTCATGAGGGCAACGACAAAGGCGCGTCTCCTGTGCGAGTGCGCCCTGATTTACTACTTCCTCTACATCGTCGACGGCTACTACGGCGCCCTCTTCATGGCGGGCATGCTCCAGGCCGACCTGGATCTGCTCGCGAGGCGCAATGACGGCGAATTCCCCAGCTGGCTCCGGCGCTTGGAACGCTACAAGACCTTCATCGTCTACCATCTCTTCTTCATCGGCACGTGGCTCTCCGGTGTGCCATCCTTCACCAAGGAACTGGAGGACTTGGCGGACAACCCCGGTTGGCACTGGGCCGCATACCTCAAGCCCCAGGCCGTCTTCGACTACAAGTGGTTCTACCTCTTCTTCGCCTCCAACATGATTGTCGCGTCCGTCCCTCGGATAGGCTGGGTGAAGTACTTCTTCGAGACGCGCTTCTGCCAGTACCTGGGCCGGATATCGTACGCCCTCTACCTCATGCACGGCCCCATCCTCAACACCCTCGGCGACCGCCTCTACTTCGCCGTCGGCTGGGTCAGACCGCTCGAGCCGGAACTGAAGATGCTCGCCCCGTGGGTGAACGCCTGGCCCTTGCCCAAGACGGGACCGTTGGGTCTGGAGGTTTCCTTCTTGGTGCCTCACATTATTTTGTTGCCTTTCACCATATGGATGGCTGATTTGGTGACGCGGTACGTGGACGAGCCGGCTGTGAAGATTGCGCAGTGGATGTACAGGAAGACGCTGGCGGAAAAGCCGCAGGAGAAGCCGGAGAATGCCATGCGGCTAGCATGAGCTGGGTTGGAGGCTGGAGAGTCTCGGGTCATTGGCATCAAGCGAGCTTCGAGCAACATGTTCTTAATATTGCCGGCACATTTCTTGTATATTGTATGTACCTATATAATCTTTGGCATAGGGATAGCACTGCTTCTTCGGCCGACGTCTGACGTCTGACATGTAATTACACATGTATCTAGTATAACATCAACCCGGGTGCCTCGCGTGAGACTCGCGTACCTCCCGCTCTTGGTCCCCTTCAGATACTATGAATCGCCTCCATCGGACACCACGGACCTCGAGCTAATCGTCAGATCCCCCTCCACACTACACCGAGAAAATGGCTACGCAAGTTCAGTGTTACTGCGATGAAATCCACATCCTGGTCAAACAAACAACTCCCAACTCCATGCTTATGTGACACTCCCCGCCGGGCTGTCAACATTGCCCTGCTCTCACAGCGCAAGACCTGTCCATGTGGTCGAAGGGCCCTGCGAAGGAGGAGGCGGTGAAGGAGACGATTGCGTCGAACTCGCGGCGCCAGGAGCAGCAGCTGCGTCCGGTACGCGTTGACCGCGCGGTGGCTTGCAGAAGAGGTAACGTCCCGACCCCTCCTTGTCCGTGACAATACGGTCTTTCAAAACCAGCAGGTCCATCAGGGCGGTATGGCTCCGCAAGGTCTTCCAGTCGATGTCGGCACACTCGATCATCAGCGTGTGACGCTCGTCATGCTTCTCCGCCACTCTGGTCCATGCCACCTCGGTGTCTCCGTCGACGGCGCCGCCCCACGTCGTCATCAAGGTGATCCTCAGCCGCTCCTGCAGCCTGTTGTACCGGAAGAGTCCCGCATTCTTGCAGCGCATCCCGGGTCCGATCTTCTTGTTCTCCAGCGCCCAGAGCTCTAGCACCTCGATGCGCGGCATCACTTCCACCGCGGCGGCGACAGTTTGTAGGAGGGGCTGCAGTTGGTCCTCGTCCAGGAGGCCGGCGGCGGTCATGGACAGAGTGCGCATGTGCGGCCACCCGCGAGCTGGGTCGACCTCCTCGCCGAGGGCGGAAAAGAAGTCCATGGCGTCGATGTTCCTCGACGAGTGCAGCTCCTCCAAGCCGGTGCTGAGCCCTGCCAGAGCCGCGCCGAGGTGAGGATGGCGCTCGTCTTGGAGCTCGTCTTGGAAACAGCAGGTGAAATCCTCCAGGATTGTGACGCTTCGGAGCTGGCACCTCGACAGGAGGTGTTGGGAGACAAGGCTCTTGTATTTCTTCGTTCGGTCAATTCTCCGGATTGAGAGGGGGCTTTTCTTGACTCCGCGCCAGTAGTCGTGCTTGAAGTGGCGGAGACGAGGGAGCTTCGATATCATCGGTCCGATGGTGCTGGTGAGGGTGCTGGCGTCGGAAAAGTGGAAGGCTTGAATCTTGCGGATGGTGAAGGTTGTGACCGCCGGGACTTCTGGGAGATCTAGCTGTTGGTTTGTGGCGCAGAAGATGGCGGGGAGGTCCATGTTGGGAGCCTCGGCCGGACGGCAACGTCGCCACAGATCAAGCGGCAGCTCTGCTTCGCGGCGGCAGTACTCGGCCCAAGGAAGTCCCAAAGATGCGTCGTCTGCTAGCGGGTCATCTCGGATGGCAGAAAGCTCCAGCTCCAATTGTCGGCCGTCGGACGCTTCCCACGATGAAAGCTCGTGGAAGAGCTGCCAGATGCTCATGGTGAAGAAGCCGTCAGTGCGCAGCATCCCGAACGTGACGTCTGCGTCAAAGGCGAGGGCAATCTTCTTGACGGAGCGGCGTCGGATAGGGTTGATGATGTTGTTCATGTCCATCATCCGGTGATGGGATTTGAAGGTGATGGTCTCGAAGCAGACTGGTTCGAAGAAGGCCTGCCATTCTTTGTTGACTGTGGCGTACTTCGGACAGTTTCGCCTGTTGTCATGGTCGGACTCGTCAGCATCAACAAGGTTCTGGAGAACCATATTCTGGATCTCGGCGGGAAGCCGACACCACGAGGACATGTTTGCTGGTGGGCTTGATGTTTGATGATGATATAATGGTGGTTTGGTTGACGATGTACCAGAATGCACCAAGATGTGGGAGATAAAAGGTCGAAGGAGCAGGACGCAGCGAGTGGAAGGGGATGATGAATGGTCAAGAGACTGCAAGATTATTTGAATATGTGATGTGTGTGGCTGTCACCGAGTTCATTGTTGGGTTCGCCTCAACAGACACACGGACATGAGGCGGCATGCTATTGTTTGATCACAGTTTAAGGTTCGTAACGGAGGTAACCTATTGTTATTAACAAAGATGAGACGACCCAGATATCACTCACAGTAAGCTTTATTCACTGCTCAGATTTGTCCCAGCTATGAACATAGGGTGAATATGTTGCGAAAGAAACTCAAATGACAGGCACTTCACCTGTCATCTGGTCCTTTAAGCCCTTTCTCGCTCCTCAAACTCGGCACGTTCCTTCATCATACCCTTTTCGATGGGGTTCTCCTCCTCGAACACTGTCAGGTCGGTTAGCACAGTACTGTCATCAGTGATAGCGGAAATGATACTCACAGTTTGCAAGCTCTTCCAGAGTTGGCCCCCTATTCCGCTTTGTCAGTCACCCATCTTCAAGCTCAGGATCATTGGAAAAACTGACTTGGTCTCTGGATATACGAAATAGATGATGGTAGTCTCGATGGCAAGCCAAACCTTGATGGAAACGTCAGCTCAATACCTTCATCTCCCCAATTCGCCACTGCTCGATTGTGGGATGTACTTACCACATAGACGATGTAAAACTTCCATCCGATATTGCCCAGTCCAATCGGGTTGACGAACTGATTGAACGCCGAGCCGGCTCTGGAGAAGACTTGCGTGAGGCCGACGCCCTTTAAGAATCGAAGAGTCAGTCTTCAGACGAACAGCCTGGTCAAGGGGTCAGGGCTAGGGGTAGGGTTACCTTAGACCTCAACCCGAAAGGAAAAACTTCGCAGATGAACGAGTACGTAAGGGGATGCATAATGGTGTAAAACATGTAGTAGATGAAGATCATTGCTACCACCGCCGAAGCGGCCGATGAGCTTCCCGTCTGAGCAAAGTCGGCGCTCACTCCAGTCCAGACGGCAAAGACACAAGTCATGCCGACAAACGCAATGAGGTACTGTGTGCGGCGCTTGAGGACCTTGGTTAGGAAGGCACCGGTGCAGCCAGTGATGAGGTTCCAGCATGTGAGTGCGAGGTTGATGATGTTCTGTGTCCTCTTGTCCCGGATGTTGACGGTAAGCAGGACCTTGGCGAGGTAGTATGACACGAGGCCGTTGCCGGACCACTGGCTGAAGAGTCCAACGCAAGCGGCGATGAAGGTCCTCTTCCGGTTGCCGGGCGTCTGGAGTAGTTCAATCCAGCTGCGCTTGGAGCTCTCAATCTCTTGGCGGACTTGGGTCCGGATCTCGACGAATTCGGCATTGACAAAGGGATCCTCGCGGTCTCCCTCAGCATGGTACTTGACCAATATGTCGAACGCTTCCTCGTCGCGGTCTTTCGACACCAACCAACGGGGTGACTCTGGGACAAACCAGATGAATATCAACTGTAACATAGACGGAGCGATCTGGATTATAGACGGGATCCGCCATGCCCAGTCGTCCTTCCGGGCAAAGGTGCCGAGCGTCGTGCCGGCAGCAATGATGGCACCAACATACTGGTGGAGAAGGGTCAGCAATCGGTATCCGAGTTCGTGGCGGATATTGGTCGGCGACATACCCAGGACTCATTGAACAGACCGTTCAGCACCGCCGTGTCGGTTGGATATGTCAACTCAGCGATAAGTTGCGACGCGCCAGAAATACAGAAGGGAATACCTATATACTGCGTTAGGAGTAAGAAGGCAGCGCGCTGGGAGACGGTTCCTAACCCATGCCAAGGAGAATCCGGGCGACGAGGAACATAGCAACGTTAACCGATGCTGTCTGGAGTACGACACCTATGACGAGGATAACCGATCCAATGGTGATGCTGTGCTTGCGCCCGACGCGATCATTGACGTAAGGGACAATTGGCAGAGAGAGCACGGCACCGATGCTGAAGGCGGCATTGATGACCCCGAGAAGAGCACCCTGGGGATTGTGGAAGTCTGCCAAAGCTGTCAACACTCATCACCAGCTACGGGTCTAAACACACTATACTTACACGTTAACCAAGGGTTAACAGCCTGCAAACCGTTCAGGATGGAGCCATCGTAGCCAGACGTCATCTCGCAACCCAAGCAACAAGGCACCATGGTGAGGTAGAGGCGGCGGAGGTTGGGCTTCTTGTACCATGGTGTCTTGTTGAGATTGAGGAGCCGCTTGACCTCCGACTGCTCAGCGACTCTGGTCACGTCGGTCTGCTTCCCAACCATCTTGGTGCTGGTGATGTATGGCTTGGAACGTCTAGGAGGACGGATATGTCGTCGACAATTCGTTACCGGCAGGTAGTGCCCCGGATCAGCGAGGAGGGCTTGATGCGGAACCCCATGGGGATCTTATATGGTTGCAATGCGGAGAATAAGGTATCTCTCTCCATGGGGTCCCAGTCGACTCCGCTCGTGTTGAGTCTGACATTTGGGGCATGCAGAAGGTGACTGGCTGTTACCACCTTGCTTGTGGGCAGTCCATGTGCTGATCCAGGCCCTCGGGACAGAGCTGGATGCATACAACCGAAGCCTGGAAGACAGGAAGATCAATGTTGACTCCCGCCGACTGCCGGCATCGTCCCCGTCTTTTCTGGGTTTATCCAGGACACTACGATATTAACCGGCCGTCTTGGTGTGCTTACATTCCAAACTACTGGGAATTTTCCCCACGGAAAGTAATGTTGGCGTCTTTTCCAAGCAAAGCTTCACTGATGGTGCCCGGCTTGATGGCGGGTTTACCGTGTCAGACGCGGGGGATGTCAATTTTAGGTTGATGTTGGGAGGCGCCAAGCATCCCGGAGAGAAGGCCGTGGTACACAACCACACGATGGACTGGCGCAGCGAATCGGCTGTCGCTGTGACCGGCACATTCTCTACCGAGAGAGGAGAGGTGACGACACGCGAGAACTCCACATCCCTGGAAAGTGGCTCCTGGAGAGGATCAGTAAGTCCTGATTCTAAATATACTTGTACCCTTATCCGAAGCTATTCAGTATTGCTGGGAGGATAGGATGCTCAAGTTCAGGGAACATCAAAACCGCAAACAGAAAGGGCAAACAATGGCTCCCACAACACCCAAAGCATGCCTGCGCGTCCAGGGGACGGACATCGTCGATGGCGACGGGAAGCGTGTCATTCTCAAAGGAGTACGTGACCCCTGCTTTTACTGCCTCTGCACTCAGATGATCTAACGGTAATAGTGTGCCACGGTAGGCTCCTAGGCCCAGATGGGCTCGCCCTGAAGCTCATCACCATCTGCAGCTTACTCACATGTCCATCAGGGAGGCCACACAAACATGGAGAACTTCATCACTGGCTATCCCGGCCATGAGAGTGAGATGAGAGCTGCCATGCTCGAGGTTCTGGGTCAGGAGAAATACGACTACTTCTTTGACAAGGTCTGTCGCATCTTCGAGGCCCAACCGACTGAACCTGGGACAGCTAATGAAGATGACAGTTCCTAGAATACTTCTTTATGCCCGAGGACGCCAAGTTCCTGGCCTCCCTTGGTCTGAATTGCATCCGCATCCCGATCAACTACCGCCACTTCATACGGGATGATGACCCTACAGTCATCAGGCAAGAGGGCTTCCGGCTTATTGACCGAATAGTCGACATATGTGCCGCTGAAGGGCTGTACACCATTATTGACATGCATACCTTTCCCGGCGGTCAAAATCAAGTATGCTTTCTCGCCCTCCCTCTTTATCGATTCCGGCTAACACTCCAATAGGGCTGGCACAGCGACACTGGACTGCAGAAGGCACTCTTTTGGGATTTCAAGCTCTTCCAGGACCAGATGGTAGATCTGTGGGTTGAGATTGCGAAGCATTATCGTAACAACACGTGGGTTGCCGGGTACAACCCCATGAACGAGCCAGCCGACCCCAAGCATGTGGACTTGCAAGCCTTCTACGCCCGAATTGAGCCTGCGATCCGCGCAGTTGATCCGGATCACATCCTCTACTTGGATGGGAATACCGTAAGTACGACTTTGTAGCGTCCGTTGATATTCAGAAGCTGATGTTGACATGAACAAACAGTATGCCATGGACTTTTCCGCATTCAAGGAGGTTCTTCCCAACTGCGTTTACGCCATCCACGATTACGCCACCATGGGCTTCCCAGCCGGAGAGCCATATACCGGCACCGCTGAACAGAAAGCCTTCCTTCAGAAATCGTACGAGAGGAAAGTGCAGTTCATGAAGCAACACAAGGTCCCCATCTGGAACGGCGAGTTTGGACCGGTCTATGCGAGCCCAGACGAGGCCAACTACCAGACCACCAACGACCAGCGGTACAACCTGCTAGGGCAACAACTTTCCATCTACAAGAAGGACGAGATCAGCTGGAGTATATGGCTTTACAAGGACATCGGTTTCCAAGGCATGGTGTACGCGAACCCGGGCACAGCATACATGCGCCTCCTGAAGCCGTTCCTCGATAAGAAGAAGCGGCTGGGGCTCGACAAGTGGGGAAGAGACGATACGCACGTTGGTCATATCTACGAGCCAGTCATCAAGCACTTCAAGGAGGAGATCCCCGAGGAGTTCCTCAACAAGCGGTATCCGCAGCATTGGAAGATCGAGGGACACATTCACCGTGTTCTGCGGGAGATGCTGTTCTCAGAGATATTGACTTGGGAATATGCCAGCTATTTCAAGGGCAAGACACTTGAAGAGCTGGATGAACTTGCGGCGTCGTTCAAGTTGGAGAACTGTCTCAAGAGGGAAGGGTTGAACGAGCATCTTCGGGCTGATGCAAGGAGTTCACAATAAGAGTCCAAGGAGGGACGTCCATTGGTTGCTGCTCGCTCGGAACCTCGACTTGCAGAAAGCTGTATATCATCAATCTCAAACCATTGCTCATGTCTGCAACTTTTAAATGCCCGATTTTACCCACTTGAGGCAGACATGGCTCGTTTCTTCGAACCTGGGTCAGAAAGAGAGGCCATGAACAGGGCTGTCAATATGTGGTTGACCGTGCCAAAGAACTTGGCGGTAACTTGGCAAAGCTTAAACAAGCCAACGGGACGGGCCGCAAAACCGTTCAACTGGTCTAGAACACCACGTTGCAGACCGGAGGCTAAAGGGACTGATGCGTAGTCGGCATTTATCAAGGGTTTCTTGACTTCTCCTTCTAGGCCTGGTCTGGGAAAGTTGCGTGTGCCATAATTCGTGACTTCGAGAAGACGAAATATTAATGTACTATGGAGGTTGACCATCTGATGCCGGTCCGGGGGAAGTGCCGAAAATACGTAGACTTTGACCAAACCGGATATCACGCCTCTTTTGGCACCTTGACGAGCCTTGTAATCGCCACGCCATCATCTAACACGTCGGTTTCCTCCTCCAGTCTATATCCGCGTAGGCGGGGCAATAAGACGGTCCAGACGTACCAATACAGAACGCCGAACAATATTCTAGACCTCAGTTAGCATATACCTAGGTAAGAGATGGTTGTGGGGGTCCTACATTGCAACACCCACAAGGGCGTACGTAGCATAGAAGATGCTCCCAGTCTTGTGCTGCGGAGGAAAGAATGGCGCAGTGACGAGCGCCAGGCTCACGACGATGCGTAGCACCACAGCGCCGATCCAGACCTTGAAAGGTCTCTTCAGGTCGGGTCGCTTGTACCGCAGCCACAGTAGACCACCGGAGACGGCTAACGAGAAGAACTGTGCTGGATACCCTTCAACTTCGAGTATGAACGAGTATACTTGGTTAGAAGGTGGGAGGGCGATGACCAGTAGAGACGGGATGTAGTGTACTATCAGGCCTCCGAGGGGTGCATTGAAGGGTTTGGTTGATGCCAGTAGTTCTGGCCACGGTAGGAATCCTTGTCGAGCGATCTCCTGGTTCAGACGCGCCTGATTCATGTCAGTAACAATTTGATACCTGAGAAGGTGGATATAGTTACCAGAGCATATGTGACGACCATTACGTTCCCACCAGCTGACAGCGCCACGGCAAGCGGTAGGATCTTCCTCCCCAAGTTCGGACCGAAAGTGCGTTCGAAGAATAGAGCCGCAATGAGCTCTCCGCTGCTCTTGATCTCGTCCAGAGGGACCACGATAAAGTACGCGATGTTGACCAGCGTGTACAAGAGCAGAGCGGTGACGAGCGCCGACATAGAGACGGACTTGTATGTCCGCACCGGATCTTTGACGTCGTTGAGCACGTTGTTCATATTACTCAGCCCGGCATACGAGTAAAAGACCTTGAACAACGAGGTGGCGATCGTTCCCCAGCTATAGTCCGAATCCTTCCAGAGGTGGTCCCAGTCCAGGAGGTCGCCGCGCCTGTGGCTGCCATCTGTCTGGTCGGGGTCGAAAATGACGACAAACAACCCGGCGAATACCATGAATATGACCAAACCAACCTTAAACCAGCCGAGGACGTTTTGCACGGCGACCCCTATCTTCGGTGTGCAGCCATGGACAACGGTAATCGCGGTTAAGAGACCAACAGCCAGCCCTTTCCGTAGGAAGTCGGAAGGCTTATCCATCCCGAAAGCGAACAGGACATATTCGCTGAAGACAACGCAGTTGCTTGCTGTAAACCCCAGGAGAACAGCATTCACCGCCACTAGCGTCGAGGCTAGGAAGCGCGGGCGGCGGTAGATGAACTCCAAGTAGACCTTGTCGCCTCCGGACCGGGGCAGCATGCATCCGAGTTCCAGGGAGACGCCGAGCCCGCAAGCAGCGAGCACCGCGCCCGAGGTCCATATGGTGAGCGAGAGGCCGATGCTCCCGGCCGAACGGACGACGGCTCCGGGCGTAGCAAAGATACCGCTGCCTATAACGCGTGAAATGACGAGTATGAAGGCCGAATGCCAAGACAGATGCCGGCCCAGATGGGAGGTTTCTGGGAGGACCGTTGCCTCTATGGTGCGCTCCAACGGACCACTGACAAGGCCGACTTCCTCGTCAGCGGTAGAAGAGGATGAGGAAGACCTCGACGATTTACCCGACACACGGCGGCTTTCGACGTTATCACGATCTGGACTGACGGGTTGAGACGCCGTAGAGGAGGAAGAGGCACTGCCAGATAGGAGAGGCCGGTCTTCGCCAACGTCTTGCAGCATGATCGCGTCGCTCGACTCTCCTTCGGACTTTGGATAGTTGTCAACGAGGAGGCAGCAAAGAAGGACAGAAAGTTTCCTTACGAACAATTCTCTGGCCGACCAACATTGGAAGCCCTCAACGATGTTATTGAAGCCAAGCAGTCCGCAGATGATGAGTCGCCATAACAGACGGCACAGGGCTCAGGTTCGAGACATTGGTCAGCGAGGCAGCACGGCGGACTGGTCTGAGCCTCGAGGTAGTCTAACAGTAATTGTGCTGATGAATCCAGGTGCCCCGTTAAGAGATGGCCACACCAACGCGCGTAAATGCTAACAATTGCAATCGTCAAAGCCAAATTGCGGCATCAGTCGTGATTATCCAGACGCGTTGGAAGGTGAGATGGGGGTTGGTGGGGGTCATGTCGCCATCTTCCACCTTCGCACGCAATCCCAAGCAGCCAGAACGGGAAAGGGAATCGAAAGGCGTATCGGTCCTGTTGATCCTCATCTCGAAGTGCTTCGTCTTGACCAAGCTCTGCCAGTAAAGTATCCACCTATATTGTGCGACATGCGAGAGGCGACTTAAATGATCGAGAAGAACGTATACGCAGCGGATGCTGGAGGTATGAAAAGATCCCACTTGGGCAGTGGCATCGACATTCGACATTAGACGGCTTCTTTGCCAACAACTTCCGCTCAAACATAAGGTAACTTGCAATCGAAGATGAAATGGAAGAAACGGAAAAGATGGATGGTTCGAACCTTCTACGAAGCAAAGGGAGAAGACGCAGGTATCGGCTTCCCCTCACCAGCCGCTTGCCAAGTCTCCACGATGGCCTCTGCCAGTGGTCTCCAACAAGTGACAGAGTTGCGGGAGCATTTTTTTGATGCGGTTATGCATGCACGACATGATGAGATGGAAGGACAAGCGGCAGATCTGGCGCTCATCCTTGAGCCAATCCTCCACCCCATGGCCGAATGACGCGGACGAACAAAATCTCAAACATTGACGAGATGTTGTTAGCGCCGGCGTAACGGGTTGTGGGCGGCAGTTGATATTGCTTCAGAACTGCGCTGTGGCGCGAATATGGGTCATAATGTGGCTGGAGAGCTCCACGTTCGCGTGGCTGGAATGAATTAGGTAATCCTGATAGAGTTCGCAAAAGCTCGGACCGCCTTGCCGCCATGCCCACCTGCAACCCTCGGCGTCTCATAATTGTCGTGGACCCCCCCGTTTACGATGGGGACTTACACCCGCTTTCAAGTCTCAGTTGCTCTACCACCACCGAAATCGATGCGCACTGCATTGGATGAATCGCCAGTCTTCGCAAGACGAGAAAGAGAGCGCAAGTGAACGAGATATATCTCTTGGATCTTGTCCAAGATGATCGCCAGAATCGGCTGCCTGTTTGAAGAGTTGACCTTGAGGCTCTCAGCCCCCTGTCCGACTGTGCGACATCGTGGGCCAAAAAGGTGGTCAAGTGGACCTTCGAGGGGCCCAAACGAGCTTCAGGACATCAACCCTGACGACCTCTAACCTCGCTTGTAACATCGACCGACGATCCGACAATGCCATGCATCTTCACCGTCCCCTTTGCACTCAACTCTCACACAGAGTTCCACCTTCAGGGCAACCAAGCATCTTTAGCGCCCACCCTATTCGAACACTAATCTCCGTCTCATCGTACTGTGGCCGCATCTCTGTGTTTCGCCTGTTCTCCTCGGCCTGCCAAGCATTTCCATGTCGCCGCCAAGGTGCGACGCGGCCTGCCAGAGCCCCTCGACGGAGGCGACACCGCTGTCATGACGGGGGAAGAGTTCGAGAACTTCGTCGTACACTTGAGACTGGGCACAGCTGGGGTTTATGTCTCTCTCCCTGGTAGTACCGGGCTTCGCGATCCACTCGTCAGACCACCTAGTCGTGAGTTTGTCATGGAAGATTCACTTCGCATGAACTTTTCTCTTCTCTCCTCCAATCTCATCCCGGGCTGGTCCAGCTTTGTTTTGTCTTTTTGTTTAATCGTGCGGTTTCTATTCTCGGTGTGCCGTTCTACCGACTACAGTACTACAGTCTTCCATCTAGTCTCTTCTTCTTTTACTCTGCCGCTTACCCTCCTAATTCTGGTTTTGCTCGACAGTTTCCTGTGCCTGTGGAATCCAAGCGCAGATTCTCCTCCCACCGCTGGGCAGGTCCCTTTTCACTTCTTGCCCTTCCGTAATTGCTTGTCGACGATCACCCTTCTGTCCTTTCGAACCGTCCTTTCCCCGAGGCATACGCGACAGCCGCCAGCACGCTCGACCAGCTGCGTCTTTCTTCTTAACAGTTTACATCCGATATACCGCAGGCGGATACGACATATACGTCAACAAGGAGGGATCTTGGGTCAGAGTCGGTGGACTATCTTGTGGTCAAATCACAGTTGGCAAGATGTACTGGCAAACATTGGTGGCCTCGTCACTCCTGGCGACTGGGGTGCAGGCGGGGATCGGGTCGTTGATATTGGATGGCATGACTCGGAACAGCCCTTCGGTCGAAAGAAGGATGGAGGAGATCGCAAAGGCCAGTTTGAGGTCACGGGGTTATCTCGAGGCGAGACAGACCATACAAGAGGCCACGACCGGCCCGGCCAGCAACGTCCTTCTCAACCAGGACGGGACCATCAACATGACAGCATGGGATCAACAAGCAAACGACGCCTGCAGTATAGCACTTTCGCACCTCCCCGAGGCATCAAATCCATCCGGCACCTGTGTCTGCTACAACCTTCCGGCCCTGGACAATGTCACGGGCACATTTGAGGCAGACCTGCGGTTATACCAGCTCTCGGCGCCTTCGGGTCAATTCAGCGGCATTCCACCACAGAATATCCAGGTTGGCTTGAGTTACAAGGGAGCATCAGTATCGCCCATCAGTGCGCAAACGGCGGCGCAGAAGGTGGTGGTCTCCGCAGCGGTAGCCCCACGGCAAGATGATCCATCCTCCGTCAACGCCAATCTCAAGCTCCTGCAGACGTACCTTTTTGTTGGACAGATCGACCGGACACAGATGACTGGCCCCCTCACTATGTAAGTCAACGGTGCTCGGAACACAGTGCAAATGATCACTTGCTGATACTTCCGGCTTAGGGCACAACTTGAAGCACTCGTCATGCCAGTAGTAACACTGACAGCCGTCAACACGCTCGGCCAAACAGTCAGCACCAATGTGTCGTCTAACGAAGCCGCCTTTGTGGCCGGCGTCTTCTCGCAAAGCATTATCATGAGCGATTTCAACCAAGCGTTGCTAGCAGTACAGGAGGAGCTGGCTGGCCTAAGAAACGGCACCGTTGCCTTTGTCCTCCCCGGTGTGCAGATCATGGTCTTTCCCATTGGTCTGGTCATCACGTCAGTTTGGTTGGCCATTGGTGTTGCAGCGTACGGCATGGGCACTATCCAACGAATTGCGTTCCGAGAGCAGTATCAACGAGCGGTGCAACGGGAGAGTAAGAGAGCTGTTGCTTATGGGCGGATATGAGGCATGTTTGAAGGTGTGGCTGCGCGGCGTTACAGCGATGACGGTGCGAGGGGCTCTTCTGGCAGTGCAGACATTACGAGATTCGTTATACATATATTTTGGAAGCTTCAATAGCAGTGCTTCGCACGCATAGTTCTTATTCGTTCCCCTATATATCGGAACTGGCTGACGACTCGCTTCAACTGTTCCTGGTATCTGTCCTCGAGCTCTCTACAAGGAGAACTCTCGTTGCCGCTTCCTATCCCACTGCGGCGCTCGGCTCTGGCAGGCAGTTCTAAGCCAAATATCAGCGATGACAATATAATTTCTACTAACGGCATAGAAAGGGACTTGGCCTGTCAAACAAACATGGTAGGAGCGGAGCTAGCATGCTACGGAGGGCCATATAGAACGCAGATTTATTACATAATCACTTGCCAAAACCTAGAACTTTACGACGTCCCTTGGCCTGAAACAGCTTCAACCCACCAACATCATGCGTCGCTCGGCATCTTCCTGCGACGGCTTCTGTACCCTTCCGACGAACGACAACATAAACAGCATTGTGATTTTCGTGTAATGGTGCGCCAGTCGAGATGGAAATATTACTGCTGTCCAGCTTTACGACGGGTATGGACGACTCGGCGTTGCAATCTCTTGGAGTCTTGAGGTTTTGACCATTAATGGATATGCTTGACTTTCCAATTCTCCAATCACTATCCCGATTTCTTGATGCATTGACGAGCCCCTCCTCTTCTCACTCAGGCTATCTATGCCCTCACAAAGTTTGACGTCTTGGATCCTGGAATGCATTGACGAAAGGTCGCCCAGCGGCTGGGTCTGGCGTATGGTGCCGTCGGCGATCAGCAGTGCTCCGTCGTCTGTTGTCCGATGTCCACCTTGGCTACATGGAAGCTCGGACGAGTCCGTCCTCGTCATGATCTCTCTTTCGGTCCTTTCTCTTTGTCTTCTCTCTCTTGCGGCATCCTGGCTTGCGAACATCTGAACTGGCTTGTGTCCAGCGCATCCTCTTCGACCAGGCCATTACGAAAGACGGCTGAGTTGTTGACTGTGGCACTACTGTTCAGTCTGAGCAGACCTCGACATTCATTTTATAGACTTATAACGGGTGTCCACGCGTGTAGTCCGACTGCGCAAGCGGTCCACCTTTCAACATGGACGTCTCGCAGCTCGACCTGCAGATGCACGAGACGCTCTTGACCATACACACTACGTTAGCCTCTTTAGACACCAAGCCCCACGATGCTAGACTAGACGAACTAGAGCGTCAGCGTGACACAACACTGTCGACGCTGCGAACTACCTTCGAACAGGAGGCAGATGCGCTCGCGCAGAAACGGAAGGCCGAGCTTGACGACATAACTGAGCGTCGTAGGAGGGAAGACGAAGAACGCGAGCGACTCCGCCGCTTGGAGGACGAGGAGCTTGCCGGCAAAACTCGGAAGGAAGACGAGGAGCGACAACTCCGACTGGAGAACGAGACCCGGGTTGTCGAGGAGGAGACAGATGGTCTGATGAGTGAGGTTGAAGAAGAGGCAATCCGCCTACTCGACGAAGGGAAGGAGAAACTTCGAGTGCTCGAGGAACGCAGAAAGGTCGGTTTGGCCCCGGTGCGAAAATACAAACCCTTGCTGACATTTGGCTCGCCAAACAGGAGATCAATCGCCTCATTGATGAACAGCTCAGCGCACCACTACCAAGCGCACCATCGCGAAGGAAGACCTCACGCGCTGTTGGCAGAGGGTTGCTCCCTGTCGTCGCTGCTGAAAGTAAGACACCGATAGCAAACATCGTTGACGAGCAACCCGGTAACCCTGGTGTCAAGGCTCTTAACGAGGATAACCAGCCTGTTGCACACGAGCTAGACATCAACACGCATAGTGTCTCGGGTGCCCCAAAGATGCCTCAGCCTTCCGCATCTCAGCTCTGGAGCTCGAGTAATGACGAGTCTCAGAGTCGAGACGAGGATGATACAAGCCATTTCCCACCGGAAGTCGTGGCACAGTCTCCAATCGACGATAGTTTTGCGGGAGAACAACACTCTCCAGGCGACGCTGCTGAAGAGGGTGCTGCTGAAGAAACCCCGGACTCCAAGCGGACATCTATTTTGGGTTCTTGGGGTCTGACGATCAAGAGACTTGTTAATGGACATCCGACCACTGAGAGTTCCCAACCGCTGGGTTCTCCTGAAAGCGCCGTCGCCCAACCGGAATCCGACTCCAACGAAGAGGAACCACCTGAACCCAGCACTGTCCAAGGAGGTCAGACCAACAAAGACAGGAACAGTACTGGGGACGCGGACCCTGCTCCAGAGTCCACGTCTTCCAGCACCATCCTGCTTCGGGAACTGGAATCTGTCGAGACTGATGCTAGAGAAGCGGCTGAGAATACCACCTCTCCATACGCCGATGAACACTTTACCATGACTGGCCACGAGGCAATTCCCGGCACCATGACGCACGGGTCAGACGACTCAGGGAGTGAAGTGATTGAGCCCATCCCAGGGACGATGACTCACGGCGCCGACTACCTTTCCGCTGAGATCGGGAACCCCGTTGACGCCGGAACCGCTGTGGTGGAGAAAGAGGACTTGGAAACGGTCACTGGCTTCACTAAGACCGACCAGGCACTCGAAACCGCTACTATCAAGGAACAAGACGAGTTGACGAATGATGGCGCAAGTTCACCTGCTGTTGGTGCGGTTTCTTCCAGCCACCCATCGTCCCACCATGAGACGAGACACGTGCCCGAAGTGGACGAATTCACAGTTGAGTCTCCCGAGATGGCTGACGAAGTACGCACATCGCTGGACACACAGGCAGTGCAAGACGGCAGCAAGTTGGAGCAGTTGGAACTCGATGCTGTATTGGAGTACAGCATTGCCCTTGATCCGAAAACACCCCATTCACCCTTGGGCCCACCAGTTGTAACCGGTATCCCTGCAGCAGATGAACCCTCGGTCCTTCGTAGCATGGCGTCCGTGAACTCCCCAGTTACAAGAAGCGATGGCCGTGACTGCGATTTCTCTGGCGGCGATAACGCGTGGTCCGACCAAGACAGCTACGCTGCAAACTCTTCACAAAACGACAGCACCGAGGCAGACTTGTCAGCGAACACGAGCATAGACTCATGCCAACCTCCGAACACAAAGACTGATGTCGATGAATCACACGCTCCCTACGATACAGATGTGTTGCCAGAGGGTCCTGCTACAACGGCGAAAGCTGATGGACTTCATTCGCCCGCAAATATCGAAGAGCAGGATCAACCCAATCCAGGGCCTGGAGGAGAACATATTGCTGAAGTTGACTCCGTCTACACAACATTTTCAGAGCGAGACGATAATTCACAGCAATATCCCTTTCGGCATGATAGTGATCCAACTGACCATAACACATACGGAGACCAAGGCGACAGGGCGTTACATATAATTTACGGTACAGTTCAGTTGCCACAATCCACGATGCAGATGGATTCGGGCGATACTGCCTCGGACCTGGCTTCCGGGCGCAGCACGCCCGAGACAGGATCCCAACCCTTCGTGACGCCGCTTCCCACTGGTGACTTGCAAACACCAATGCAGTGCCATGACTGGCATGTGAATCAAGCATACGAGTTTGGACAATCCGATCAAGGTGACGACAACTACAGACCCGATGATCAACATGCTACTACTGTGCATGGTCAGGAAAATTTGTTCGACGAGGACGACCACAGCGAAGAGCCGTTCCCAGAGTCCGGCTTTGAGCGAAAAAGCGATGAAGAACATGGAGACGAGCATCGTAGCGCTACCCCGGTGCAAGAGCCCATAGCCGATGGGACACTGGGCGGCGATGACAGTGAACCAGAGACGCTTGTTCTCGCACATTCCGATGAAGGAAGCCGTCATATTCCAATGGTCAATGGTGAGGGTGGGGACTACAATGGAAGCCCCGGGATCGAGCCGGGGCCGTCTGGGGAGAACGACAATGAACCATCCCCGAGTACTGGACCAAGCACGAGTTCGGCGCCGATTAAAGGCCTGGCCAATAGCCGCCACAATCCTGACCGACCGCGAACTCCAGAACAACAGACTGGTCAGACATCGCAGACAGCTAAGACGTTTTCCGAAGTTGCCACCCCGGTCGATGTAACAAACACCCCATGGAGCGCTTACAGAGACTCGACTCCGCGTTCAATCCACAGCCAAAGCACGCTCTCGTCGTCTCCGTCATCTCCTATCCACTCGTCGCCCCCTGTCGACAACCACGAGCCAGTGATACGGGACAGCTGGCCGACACCGACTCACGATCGTCTGCTCCTGAACGGCATGGGAAGGCCGCGCAATGACTCGCAGCTCAGCACCAGCGGGGACTTCGAACCGTTTCGGCATGAGTCCAAGCTCCCCACAGCACATTGGCAACAGGGAGAGACGCCACCGCAGTATGGGCAAAGTCCAATCGGACGAGAAGCGCGACGCCGCGACTCGGCCGCCTCAACATCTTCCCCTGGAGGCTTATTCCAGAAAATGAGAAGTGTCTTCGAACCCGCAACCGCAAATCGGAGTCTTCCATCGTCAGGGCGGACCAGTCCTGTTTGGACGAGAGCTGCGGGTGGTGCAGCGCATGGTGGCTCGTCGAGGGTGAGCGGTGATTCATTCAGTCCGGTGAAGCATACTGCTGGGATGGTCACAAGAGACGGCGATGGTTATGACAGCGCCAGTGACAGAAGAAGGGGTGGGTTCCCAGCTGAAGATGCTGCTGAAGATGATGACGATGAGCGGAGCTCCTTATTGCAGAGCAGTTACGTGGAGGAGTTGGAGGCCCACTGACCACACTCGGTAGAAGCGGGAGCTGATCTTGTTAGAACGGCCGGCAGAAGGAGTGGTTCGTCGCATGGGAGAGCAGGTCTCGAGGGAGGGGCATCAGGTACTGGTTTACGAGATTGTACGAAGTACACGCACCCGTCAGGGGAGGCACGAGCATGCGATGAAGGCATTGGAGACTTTCGTTTAGCCTGGCTATGGGCTGAAGGATGGCGAGCACGGCTACGGAAGTGTGGAGACATTGTTGAGAAGGCACGGTGGGAATGGCGGATGGACGATATGGTCGGCCACCCGAATGATGTTCCCGTCATTGTGGCCTCCGTTTCGAGGGTCTCTCTGCCAAAGACGACAGAGTTCAAGCCTGGCAGGCCCAGGCAGAAGTCGGTACGCTGGAAATAGCATCTTAGTCATTTTGGATCTACTCATTATTGGATTTACATGTAGGGAGCACACACGAGATTGAGGGCACATGAAGGAGTCGCAATCTACGAACAACCAGTTGGACTCCAGCGTTGAAACCAAACACAACTCTCTTTGTGAGCTCCAGTTTGGAAGAACCGACGCTATTCTGTACAGACAGTGCTGTTGGCCGAGTTCCGATTGCTGTGCCGCGGATGCCGAAACCAAGTGCTTCTTCCCCTGATCCCCAAGATCTCACCTGCGGGGGAATGCATGCCAGTCGGATGAGGTTGCCACGAGATGCCAAGAACGGCAGCATAGTCTTCTTCCGACCGCCGCTGAGTAGATTGGACCTATATAGGCAATATTAGCCTGACTTACAAGCTGTAGTATTCGTCTTCACTCCCGCCACCAGCCCTCGCGTTGTCTCCATATCACTTCGATGTCTCTTGCCAAGTCGAGAATGTCGGTATGCTCTGGTCATAACGTCTCGCTACCGATGCCCGGCGTGCAGGTTAAGTGCCGGTTGCTGAACTCTCCATTAGCTGCGAGTCGTTGCAAGCAGACATGTAGGGCCCTAGCTTCACATGCCCTTGCCGGGTAAATGTGCCTCAATATCCAGCTCACAGTCCGATTGGGTTTCCCCGGACTGGACGCCTGTGTTCAGGGTCGGATCCAAACATGGCCACTCACAGATATTGTGTAGACAAGGAAGTTGACGATCGACTCTCCGCGCGGTAGCGGAGGAAAGGAAGCTGATTTACTTCCCGTGCGTGGAGTCTGTGGGGTATGAGCCCTTGTGATGCATTGTAGGTAATGTTTCTCGGGATATAGATATGTCGTCGCGCTCGCCGAATCGACAAATATAGTCTCCAGAACAAGTCAAGTCCTCGGACCTTTCAGACTCGAAGACCGTTGCTCAAGTGTTGATCCTGCCGGAAAAAGTCCACAATGAAGTTCCTCAGCTCGGTCTTGGTTGGCCTGGCTATGCTGGCAAGCAGGGTAGTTGCGGCTCCTGCTTTTGACGAGTTGATGATGCCTACCGGACCGCTGAAACGCGCCTCTCAGGCTCTGAAGCAGGTGACCGACTTTGGGGCCAACTCTTCGAAGACCAAGATGTACATCTATGTACCTAGCAAGCTTGCAGCGTCTCCTCCCATCATCGTGGCCATCCACTACTGCACCGGCACGGCAAACGCGTATTATAACGGTTCACCATACGCCCAGCTGGCCGACCAGAAGGGATTTATCGTCATCTATCCGGAGTCTCCGTACAGCGGAACTTGTTGGGATGTATCCAGCAAGTCCGCCCTCACCCATAACGGCGGCGGCGACAGCAACTCGATTGCCAATATGGTTACATACGCTCTCAATCAGTATAAGGGCGACGCCAGCAAGGTGTTCGTTACCGGCTCTTCGTCTGGTGCAATGATGACGGTGAGTTGACACTTGCAAGACTTGTGCTTTGCTTGTTGTTGTTTTGTCGTTCGAGTCCTATGGCTAACAGTTGTCCCGCACCAGAATGTCATGGCGGCGACATACCCGGAAATGTTCTCTGCGGCCATCGCCTATTCGGGTACGGCAGCAGGGTGCTTCTACAGCCAGTCGGGAGGTGTCGACCAGTGGAACAACTCTTGCGCTCAGGGCCAGGCCAGAGGAACTCCACAGGTCTGGGCGAAGATGGTGTGCGGCCTCCCAGAGTCCCTCCAATCGTATGAGCGAGAAGCGTACTAAGTGGTTTCATTAGATTTGACATGTATCCCAACTACAACGGCAGCCGGCCCAAGATGCAGATCTATCACGGATCGTCCGACAGCACGCTTCTGCCCAACAACTACAACGAGACGATCAAGCAGTGGTCTGGTGTCTTTGGCTATGACTACACCAAGCCCGACTCGACCAAAGTGAACACTCCGCAGAGCGGATACACCACTTACACGTGGGGAGACCACCTTGTCGGCGTGTATGCACAGGGAGTGGGACACAGTAAGTTCGGAAGATTATGTGTTGACTTGACGCTTGCTAATTCCAGCTGTAGCGGTGCCAATCCGTGGCAGTGATGACATGAAGTTCTTCGGGCTGTGATTCGGGATCTGCTGAAACGGGAGACATCAGATGTGACTGGGTGACATGATGTCTGAGGGGAGCAAACGGGGCCAATATGCTTCTTGGAACGAGGTTCACCACGAGAATAACAGAAATAGGAGGAAAGGAGGAACAACGACCATCGGAGATATTGTCGAGACATTCAAGCCCTACTTTATGTCAGGTAAGGCAGCTATCAACGGTTACCATGACCCGTCAGACAAACTACGTAGGTGGTCAACGCTGCGTTACCGCTGCAATACTCCACTGTGGAACTGCTACCAGGCAGATCGAACCAATCAGAGCAACGCAATGCTGCCAATATCAACCGCCTGCAGCAGAAACAACTGCAACTTCTGGATTTCAACACTGCCACGTTCGTCTCCTCACTCTGTTGTCTCTCCACAATGAACCGCGTTGCCATATCGCGACGTCCTCTCCTGAACCGGAGCCAACATGGCCATTGCCAGCCCAACTCCAGCCAAGCGGATATCATGCAAGCGCATGATGCGAAATGATACGTATGATTCCATGACAGCTTCGCCCTTTTCGAAACCCGCGGGCCACACAGGGGATGCCGCCTCGATTTCTCAACGAAGCATGACCTCTAACTTGCTCCTGATGGCTTTCCCTTGCCTCCGCGACCATCTATCTGGTGTTGGCCGGGTGTCTCTAAGGCGCCGTGAGTCACATGTTCTCAGTTTGATCATTGATGGCCAGTAGCCATCATGCGGCCCGACCATGGCTTGCGCCAGATAAATGCTTCTGTTCGTTTATCGGACTCCCTCTCCCAGTCCCGTGCACCCTTTACTTGCTCTGCATCAAGCGTCACAACAGCATCAGCTTCTCAGCTTCAACCGAGGGTCACACTGTACATATTCTCGATTTCCGCCTCGTTAACATCGTCTTTCTCTCTCCCACCCAGTGGAACGCTTTGTATTCCTACAAGAAGGTCCTGCCACTCGCTCCCTCTTGACTCTATTCTTCCCCTCTTCTTCTTCTTCTTCTCTGCAGACTTGACCGCTCCTCGGGTCTCTTTCACTGAATATGCCAGTTGAGGTCCGACCACCGCCAGAAGTCCAGCACCGCCACCAACCGTCCGCCATGGGAGTCACGGAGACCGAGCCTATGCCAGTGGTGGACTCGGTTGTGCGGGCAATCCAAAACCTCACCACCGACGCCAACTACAAGCTTGTATCCGATGTCTTCGCCGAGGTCATGTTTCTGAGAGATCAGAACAGGAACCTCAAGACGGCCAAGCGAGAGCTATTGGAAGAATACCGAAGCTTCCGCAACGAGCTCGAGGGTGAAGAGAAGAAGCTCAAGGAAGAAAGGGACGCATTCGAACGGAACCTCGAAGATAAGGAGAAACAGATCATTGAACTCGCAACTGCCAGAACACAACTCGCCGAAGAAAGGGACACCCTCCAGTCCCAGGTGGAGGCTAAAGACAAGGAGCTCGCAACTCTGACTGAAGCCAAGGCGGGATTCGAGGCGGAGAGAGCGTTGCTCGACACGAGCATCGCGGACAAGGAAGCCAAACTTGCAGAGCTCAACATCGCCAAATCCACACTCACTGACGACATCGCCACCCTCCAGCTAGCCTTGGACGAGAAGATCAAGGAGTTGGCAACGCTCAGTGAGGAAAAGGCAGCTGTACAAGCGTCACTTGAAGAGAAAACAAAGGAGGCTGTGCAGCTTGCTGAGGATAAGAACACTTTGGCAGAGAAGATAACGAGGCTCGAGACGGAAGTGGCAGAAAAGGACACAGAGTTAGAGGGTCTCCGGAGAGACAAGGCTGCACTTGTTGAGGCCGGGGATGGTCTTCAGTCCAGGGTGTCGGAGGTGGAGAAGAAACTCGCCAGCCTGCAAGACATCAAAGCGAAGCTGGAGTCTGACGTTGCCGAGCTCACAGACAGCAAAGCGAAACTCGAAACCGATCTTAGCGGAGCCAAGGCAATGATCGAGCAACAGGCGGAGAACGCCGAGGGGCATGCAAAGGAGGTCTCGGAACTCAAGGTCACGGTTGACCAACGCATTGCGGAGCTTAGTAGTCTAAGGGATGACTTGAGCAAGATGGAAACCGCAGCGGAGGAAGCTCAGGCTCGTGTCGACACGCTTCAGTCCGAGCTCAAGGATATGACAGTCATGGCGGACGAGAAGACTTCTCGTGTCGAAGCACTGGAGACAGACGTTTCCGACTTGACACAGAGGTTGAAGGAGACCACGGCTCGCGTTGTCACTCTGGAGGCTGAGCTCAACGAGGTGACCCAGAAGGATGGGGAGCGCATCACTCGTCTCGAGACACTTGAAGGCGAGCTCACTGGTATGACGGTGGTTGCCAACGACGCAAAGGCTCGTGTGGACTTCTTGGAGACAGAGTTGAGAGTTGTCACCGCCAAGGCCGAGCAGCTGCAGACTGACCTTGCTACCACCAGTCACGACTTGGAATGCAAGAGTAGCAGGCTGGTAGAACTTGACAGCTACCGCGTGTCCCTCCGGAGCGAGTCTGAGGATACATACGTCCACATCCTCGACACTATCTGGACGAGCATCGCCGCACTGGTCGAGACGCAGTTCCGTCAAGATCTCGACCACAGTGTCCTTACCGACGAGTCCTGCTGGGCCAATCTTCGCCACTCCGAGTACCTCAAGCACGCACGCCAGATTCCCCTTCCGCAGTCCAACTCTCCTGCCGCCAAGCAGATGCGCGTCGCTGCTGTCCTTGCCGTCTTGTCAAGGGCCCTCGACCGCTATATCTTCCGTCCCGTCTATGTCACAGACAACGGGGCTGGAGACGACGGCATCATGAACTTGCTGCGCGCAATTGCGTGCGACAGCGCCACTAAAGAAGAGCACACCCGGGCTACCTTGCTGGCGATGATTCCGGAGAAGCAGAAAGCGGCCGCTACCAAGCGGGTGTCTGCCGTCGTCAGGGAGGTTTCCTGGGCAGTCCAACATCTTCTCAGCGCGCTGCAGTACGAGACTTTCTGCACCGGGCTCGAGAAGGCGTGTAGGCTAGCATGCGTTCAGTGGATGCGGATACAGGTTGCGCAGATGAAGATCGAGCCGTACTTTGGCCCCGATTTCCAGGACTTCGATTGGCAGGTGCTCCCACTGCCCGGTTTCGAGGGCCAGGATGGGGGCGTACATTCACACGGCGATGGTGACGACCAGGAGGGTGCTGCCGTGGTCGATGACACCGACGACGTTGTGGTTGAGATTGGTCGGCCAGTTGACGACACTCCCCTGACACCAAGCGGCGGCGGTCGGGTGGTGGATCAGGAAGACCAGAAGTCCTCAAGGGCTAGCCCGCAACCAATGACGGACCGCGACGGAGACTCGGAGGTCGGCCCAGATGAGATTATGCTTGTGGTCTGGCCGAGTATGTGTGCTCTCGAGCACGGACAGCTCGAGTCTATTACCCAGGGTCTTGTTATCTCTAAGGATCAGGTTCGCGCTGCTTTGGATGAAGTGCGTGGTCGTGGTAGGCAGCGGCCGGCGTCCAAGCGTGCGCGCACTCTGTCTATGCCTGGGCGTGGCGTCAGTGGTTCGGTTGGGAACGCTTTTTTATCTCAAGGCGACACAGAAGAGCTGAAGGATGCTTGACTAGGTATAAGAGGTATCCTGGGCGCGAGGGTTCATGGATCTAGAGACTGTCGGGGAGCACTTCATATTGTCAACAATGGGAGATGGGGACGGCGGTATGTCTCTCGATTAGCAGCATGGGTAAGGCCAAGAGTGCGTGCATCAAGGTTTATACGGAGTATGCACTGAGAGGTTTTTGGCCGATTCATCGAGATTGCTTGCATACATTGTCAGGATATTGTAGGGTTCTGTGTTGCTTTATTTGGGGCACATGACATGGTGCCGGTCTCTATCATTATTATAGATACATCAGCATTTTCACTCAATTGATCCAGTCCTTTATTCCCTATCTTACAACCGCATAGTAGTTCCCTTCCACCGGCTCAGTAACCTGTTGCTCCAGCGTCCCAAAGGCCAGATGGCCCGGGTTTCCCTCACCGTAGTACTCGGAGCGTTCCAATGGGTTGGACGAGACAACGCCCCATCTGAGCTTTTGTGGCCATCTCCCGCAGCAACTCAGCTTCGTCACTCACCGTGGTTTGCATTCGCGTCTTCATTGGTAGCAGGGGCACATCGTGTTTGTAAGATGTGTCGTCTGAAGATGCCGCAGGAATGCAGTGACAAGCAGCGGATATCGCGGCTGAGCTGTTCTTCGCCAACACCATCCGACCTGGCAGCCTGAACATGGCGAGAACTATAGGAGCAGCCGCTACAGAAAGGGAGATGCAGAGAGATATCAAAATGGCCACCGTCGAATACTGCAGACTCCTCATGGTCACGGGGTTCAGTGGCTGATCCCAAGGATAACCTGCAGGTTCGTGTTAGCCGGAGGCCTGAAACGATGTGTCAAGGCTGTCATGAGGTGGTCGTTACCTTCATATATGCCAACATAGATACAATTCGAATACAACCAGTGCAACAAGATGCTGACGCCTAGCAGCGGAATCGACCATCGATAAGGGAGCTGGAGTCGGTACGTCGAACGTTGCTGCCCTTTCTTATGAGTGACTCGCAGGGTCGCATAGCGGACACTGAAAGAAGCCCATTCGAACTCAGATAGCATCCTTGTGAAGAGCCCATTGTAGGCGAGATAGCAGATTGAGAGTATTAGTTGAGGCGTATTAGCCACAACGGTGATCATCATCGTCTCGTCAAGGTACTCCCCATTGAACAAGACGGGCTTGTTCTTCGAGTCGTGACCGAAGTGGGAGGTTCCGCTGTAGAGAACTAGGCATGTCAATATATGCTCCGTGTCATGGAGAGTAGAGTAAAAGAGAACGAGCTTGACACCTACATTTTCTGTTCGCGGAGTGATATCCCACAAAGAGCGCCGGCTACCACGAGGGAAACGCCTATAAGGAAGTAAGACCACACCCATATCGACACCGGGACGGCTATACCACTGCGCCTAGATTTGGTAATCCAGGCTCGCGGCGAGGCCAGCCAGGTAAAGCTGAGTCCGGGGTGTGGATTGGTGAAGTCGTCGCGGCCGAACGTGCACATGCCCGCAGTGGACGCATCCGGCTTCATGATGAAAGACTCAACAGCGTCCCCCGGGGTGATAAGGGGGACTTGATACTTGCTCGTCGCCACGATAACGATGCAGAGTATGCATTTGACCAAGCAGAAAACACAGACGATGAGCAAGAGCGTGTTCTCAACCTCAAGTCGGCAGTCGACTCTGAATGCTTCCGAGAGGCAGTACCGGCCACTCATTCTACTGAATTCCTTGCGGAAGACAGTCTGGTTGTACGGAATGGTCCCGGTAGACTCGTCGAGTGGCATCATGTGGCGGAGAACATCAGTCTCATATTTGCGGTAGTCCGGTAGCAACGACGTAGCTCGATCTATAGCCCAGGAATCGGTCCGCTCAAACTCCGCTGCGCACCATAAAGCGTTGACGTCGTCGGTAGCCTGGTAGTGGTCGCGTTTTGGATCGAAGAAAATATCGTTGGGCGCCCAGCCATTGGCGGTACTGTTGTCGGTATCGCTGATGACCATGACAACGTGCCGGTGCGAAGTCAGAACAGTCCTTGTGTCGTTGTATCTCGCGATGCACTCGTCGATACTTATTCGTTCCCAAGGCGGCGAGCCTAGTGATGGTGTAGATATCGCTGCTTGCATGCTTCTCACAACTTCGGTTAGGTTGCTTGGAGGCTCAGGGCCAACACCCACCTTCATAGCAACTCCTGGGATGGACCATTCTGCTCCTTGGATGAAGGATTCGGACGTCACAGCCATAACAAAGTCGGTTGATGCGCGGGACTCCAACACGCAACTGTTGAATATGAGGTGCAATGGAACCGAGCTGGCCGCGAACAAGGCCCAGTAGATAGCGTTACGCCTCGGGACGTAGAGTAGATTTCGCCATGACTGAACTCCAATCTCGACCCATTTGCTCCGTGAGTGCGCCTTGTCGATGTCCTGCCGAGTGGGTGCCACCATGACCTGCATGAAGAAATTCGATGATGCCAGCACTCCCGAGGAGATGGTGTTGATGCCGAGATGGAGCCATGTGTTGTAACGAGAGGACTGGCCACAATCGCCTTTGAACAATAACGATGTTCCCAGGCCACTGCTCGCACCATTACCGCGACTCTGAAGAGAAATGATAAGGCATATTATAAGGGCAGAGGTCAGAGAAGAGATAAGTACTGTCAGGCAGACGGCTGTATTACGCCACCCAGACAGGAAAGCGAACCTCCAAGCCGATTTCTGCCTCTGTCGACATGCACCCCAGGAACTCCAGGACACTGTGACAGCCATGACAAATAAGTCAAATCGGCGGCTGCAACACTGTCAACAAGATCGCGGTTGTAGAAGAACACAGATGAACGTCAGAAGTTTTCGCTTCGGCCTAACTCTTGAGAGCCTCGTCCATTGTCAATCGGCGCTATGCTTGACCAATCTGTCAAGACGTCTAGTGTGTTAATTAAGGTAACGACAGGGGCCCCTGCATTGTGTTGTGCCTGCACACCACCACGGAAGGGCTGAAACAGATTGCCAACCGGGGCTGAATATAGGATCAGAATCCTTTGCGGCACTGTGTAGCACAGGGAACCCGGGCGGCTAGAGTCAAGTCTCCGGTTGGCACTACGTACTACGTAGTTGAACCAAGCTGCCAAGGCATGTGGGATGCGCACCATATCACGAATGTCGAGGCAGAAGACGGTGAACAAGAGACATGAACATGTGTTTGGGTCGTATTTGCGTCGATATCTCGTCACCAAGTTGACTTTCATGCCCGGATACATCACCTCAATCCATCGGTCAACTGCTGAAGACGCTCCCACTCCTCCGACCCTTCCCAGTTTCCCTTCGCCTTGCCCATAACAGAGCGAATCGCGTTCTTTGCCTTGAACTTCCATTTCGTGCCGATCTCGGGCACCTCAGGGCCGTAATTCTCCAGCGCCGAAACCAACTCCTCTGTCCTCTCGACGACACTCACCCACGCATCCTTGTCCTCCAGCCAGTTGCTGCTCTTACCATCTCCAGCAGTAGCGGCCGACGCAGCGAGCCCAACACCAACGCCGCCGGTGGCTGCCCGCCACGCCCGCTCGGCTGCGTCGATGGCTCCGGCATGGTCCCTCCGCCAGACACGCTCGCGAGCGATCAGCTCCCAGAGGTCGGACCGTGTCGTGATAAGGGGGACGACAACGGTCTCGAGGAGTTCGCAGACGGCACGCTCGTTAGAGCCCCGCGGTGGCTCGTAGACCGCAGTCGAAGACGTTGACTCGGGCTTCTCCTTCAACAGGACGGCTTCGTTGAGGAGGAGGCGCAGGACGTCCATGTCGAGCACCTCTTCGGTGTTGCGAATGCGAATGACGTGTCGGAGGGCAAAGATGATGTCCAGAACAGGCGGTGGCCGCATCCCGGCTGCAAGCGTGATGACGTTGTCCCAGATGCGCCAGTTGTCGTTTGCAATAGAGGCACCGCGCTTGTATGCTGCTAGAGACTGTGAGAGAAGGACCGAAGGGTCCTGGTTGCGGGGTGTATCCGCCTCGAAGATCTCCGAAGCCTGTTCTTCGTCATCCTCTTGTGTCGCTGGTGTCGGCGTTGGCTGGGTGCCTTGCTCTACTGCTTGCTTGCGTTCTTCCTTCTCCTTCTTAACCTCCTTGACCCGTTCGACGTACAGGCTGTAGAGCGCGCTTCCAAGGTTGCTCCAAGTCCTTGCGTCTTCTCCGCCCACCATATCATTGGCAGTGGCAATGGCTCTCTGATAAGCCTCAGCCGCTTCGGAGAACTCGCCCAGGCGGAGGTAAATGTCACCCAATCGATTCCACAACTCCGGGTTCATGCGGTTCGCAACCACCGCCTTCTGATACGAATTCCTCCCCTTAGTCCAATCTTTCTGCTTCAGATAATACTCTCCCAGAGACTTCTGAGCTCGCGCATATCTGTTCTTGGAGACCTCCCAGGCACGTTCGTAGTGTTTCGGGTCATCCTCAATATCGCCAAGAATGCACAGCAGCCGAGGTGCATTTGGCGGTGGCGGCTCTCTCTCGCGACCACGGTAATCTGCCGCTTTAAGCTGTTCGACATCGACCTCTCCATGGCCGAACTCGTCGTCCGGATCACCTGAAGCATTAGCTCCGTCAGTGCGGTGGAACAGCCGCCAGCGCAAGATTGCCTTGGCTTTTCCTTCACCTCCGCTACCCCTGCCATCCTTATCTTCAGTCGCGGCAGCACTCGCCAGACATAGAGCGACTTCGGCCCATAGACGCAGACGCTTGAAAATCTCGAGCGCCGACACTAAGGATCCCACGCCTGCCCAAGAATATGCCAGCTCGGACTCTAGGTGCCACCTTGGTGGTGAGCAGAGCGCATGGATGTACTCCAGTCGCACATGTGCCGGTGCCGAGTCCGCCGGCTTGGCAGCGGGAAAGAATGATGTGGGCTTGTTTGGCTGCCGGGGCAGTGCAGCACTGGTCTCGCTATCAGGGCCGCTGACTTCAATGACCGGGACCGTATTCGACGGTTCTGTCAAATCGGTCGACGCAGTTTGAGCTTCTTCAGGTGCGGGAGTCGTAGTGTCAACGACAACCTGGTCAACGACGGCTTGCAACTGAAGCACACCCCGCTCGATCGTCCTGCTCCGGTGGAACTCGATCCTCGACCTGAGAAGGAGGGCGTGTGTGTATATCTGCCAGTTGGTGGACTTGTCCGATATGACCCTTGTTGCGAAAGGGAGAATCTCTTCTGAAGTGAGACTGTCCGTTGGCGAGAAGGCATCTTTGAGGGTGGCCTCCGTGAGTAATATGACCTGGTCCACAGGGTCCAGCTGCGGTTGCGCTTCCGGAGACAGGTCTTTTAGCTCATCAGGAAGGCTGCTTGGCAGATCCTCCTTGCTTTCCCGATCAGTAAAGGCCACGTTCTCGAGCAAGGTATCATCGTTGAGCGGTAGAGCCTGTGGTAGAGCTTGGCTTTGTTCTCCGCTCGCCGCATCCGCTCCTGTACCCTCAGCACTTTTTGCCAGCACGACAAGCTGACTGGTAGCTGTCTCCTGGAACTTGGTCCGCTTTCCCAAAGCGCCTGAAAGTGCGTATTTGAAGTGGCTGATATCTGTCGCCTCCTTGAGCGCCGCTTTTGCCTTCTTGTCTTGGCCGAGCATGATGCAGATATTGGCCTTCTCCACCCAGAAGCGCGCCTTGTCGTGCACCGGCCAATTCAGTTCCGGAGCGCCCTTCGTGATATCTTCCTCGAGAGCCCGCAGCTCGGTCTGTATCCGCTGTTCGAGAGTTGGAATGTCACTCCACTGGTGGCTCTTGTTGAACAGGCTTCCGGGACCCAGGCTCGGCTGCGTCAGTAGCTTGTAGTGCCAAACATGGATACGCAGGGCATGCCACCTCAAGCTCGGCCCTTGAGAGACCTGGTCTGCGCCGCCATGCTGAACTGGGAACCGAACTGCTGCAGACTCGGCCGAGTACCGCGTCAAGATGTAGCGGGCAAGGCCAAAGAGCTCAATAGAGGGGATGTAAGAGTATGGCGAGACGCCGTCCACGTCCAGAGAAGCAAAACATGCCTTGTGTAGCGAGGCGAGCGAAGCCGCGCTCCTGTCTTCAGAGACAGACTTGGCTGCTTGGAGGAAGACATGCTCGAGTCGGGAAACGTGCTCCAATACTGGTCCAGTGACGTTGGTCTGTAGAAAAGCGTTGAGGGCAGCTAGGCCGACAGCGAGCCTCGAGTGGTCCGTAGCATCTCTGGTCGGTTCTTGTGGTTGTTTTTGGGGTTGTATTAAAGAAGCTGCAAACTCATATATGATGCCTCTGGCGCAGTCACTCGTGAGGACATCTTCATACTCCCCAGCCTGCACTTGGCGGCTGAGCTCGTCGTCCACACTTGATCCCATCATCACTTGCAGCGTTGCATAGAATCTGGTCCGAGGAATGGCGAAAGTCAAGAGTTTGTTGCAAAGGTCTGAAAAGAACCGCCCAATAACAAAATGGTACTACACCATATTGGTCAACGTAGTTGGAGCTCTGCGGTGGGGGAACACTCGAAAAATCAGAAAAGTTCTTGGTGGGGAAGGGGGAATTCTCCGGCGATTGCTATTGGCCATTCACCGAGTAACTCCCTTATGTAATCCACTCGGTGAGGATGCATGTGCATAATTTCATTGCAGGTCGCAGACTGGGCTAAAAGTAATGTAATAATACACTAAACCATTCTATGGATTAAGGCCGAAGTCTCTTTACCATGGTAAGGTATAGAGCAAAGAACCTTGAGCGAATCGAGTGATACATGAGTAGTGATATAGCTCGCTATCGCTACATCGGATGCTGAACCTGCACAGCTCGCCATCAACTCTGATCAGATTATTGCTGTGATCGGGAGGGGTTGATAACATGATAGGTTGATAACATGCCCCAAGTCTGTTCTGACAACGACTGGCCCGCTGCAGACGCTCACGGCCCAGACTCGCACTCGCTCATTTCTTCCCCTTCTTGCGTCCAGGCACAACCTTGAACTGAGAACCCGGGATGCTCGCCTCGTCCTTGTTGATGGCCGCACTGCCACCCTTCTTAGCCACCTCGCTCCAGCCGCCAGAAGGGTTATTCTTCGCGTCAGTCCCAGGAGCGGGAGTAGGCTGCTTCTCGACAATACCCCTATCGGCAAGCTTCTTGCGCCGCACAAACTCCTCGCCAAAGTGACGACCATCCATCGTTGTGCTGTTCGCGTACACCGCATCTGCTAGAATCGACGGATCGAGCGGGAATCCCATGAGGTTGGAAGCAAAGGCGTCAACTAGTTGAGTATGTTAGCCAGACAGCTACGTATCCTCAGATTTCAATGTTGATAAATAAGAAGGACACTTACTATCGGGAACGCCGCTCAGGCCACGCGACAACTCACGGTGGACCCACTTGTGGAACTCCTGCATCGCGTCGCTTCCACTGTCCCTGGAGGTCGTGGGAGCAGATGGCTTCGAGACAGGCTTGGCTGCAGGAGATGCGGCAGACTTGACCGCAGTTGCACTAGCAACGCGGGGCTGGGTCGCCGGGACCGCCGGGGTCTTGACCTTGCCGCCAGCTCCCACAGTGGCCCAACCGTTACCAGCAACCTGCACACTGCCGGTCGGGGGAACAGGTCCCGATGTCGGTGCGCCGATAAGTCCTGGGGGACCCGAGGTCTTGCTGGCAAGATCGGCGTAGCGTTTGCCTAGCGCAGCGGCCGGAGTGACACCCTGCTGCAGGGCATGTTCCCTGGCCTTCTGCTTTCGAGCTTCTTCCTCACGCTGGATCTCGGCAAGCGTCTTCTTCCTCTCGTTGGCAGATGTCGAAGCCGCGGTGCTAGCCGGTCCAGCCACGGCGCCCTTCATGACCGCCGGCTTGGCCCACGGACTGCTGGCGCTAGGCGTGTTGACAGGAGAGCCAGTGCCCCAGGTGCTAGTTGACGGCAGACCGGATGCCGCGGAAGCGCTGGCCTTCTCCCGCTCACGAAGAGCGGCAGCTTCCTGCTCCAAGAGCGCCCTACGTGCTGCAGCTGCGGCTTCCTCTGCCTTGGCTGCTTTCTTCGCCTCAGCTTCTTGGATCTCCTTGAGGCTCGGTCCTTTGTGGGACTCGATGCCGGGTTGAGGAGCCCAGGGGGCCAGAGGTGGCGGGGCAGTCGCTTCGGCAAGCGTATCGGGAGTGGCGCTTGGAGAGGGGGTTGTGAACTGGGTGGGCAGGGTTGACCTCTGTCGCTGAGCGGTCGGCGCTGGTAAAGGAGTGCTCGACGGAGGAGGGAATGGCATGGGCAGACCAGAAGCGGAGGGCTTAGCCCAGGCGTCCTCGGCTTCGGGCTGCTTTGAGGCAGCAGCCGCAGCTGCTGCGGCTGCCTGCGTCTTCTGCACCTGCTGAGTAAGAGACAACTGCTGTTGCGCTTGGGTAACTGCAGCTCGTTTGCTATCCTGCGACTGGGCAGTACGGGTGTGCTCCTGCATGACCTCGATAGCCTGCTCAGTTGCGGTAGGAGTGGGCTTCATGATCCGCTCGAACTCCGTAGACTCCTCTCGGACCTCTGGCAACCCCGACTTGGATGTGGCCTCGGCATCTCGCTGCGCGCGGATATCTTGAAACTCCTTGAGGCGAGCACTGAAGCCCTGCGAGTCGTTCTGCAGCTGGTCGACACCTGGGAGCTGGCTTCGCAGCCCTGCGTCGGCCGGTGGAGCTCCGATGGGTTGCGTAAGAAAGTGATTTCCGAGCGGACCTCCTGCTTGCAAGCTGGCGAGCGTCTGCCTCTCTTGTGGTGTCAGATCCTGTTGGAGCAGGTCCGAGCCGATACCCATCCCGGATGGGGGCGTCGGCTGCAGAAGGTTCCCGGTCGAGTCGAAGAATCCGGGATTAGGACCCAGTGCTCCAATCGGCGCCTGAGGGCCCATGCCGAGCGGCGAGCTGATACTGCCGAAGCTAGGCTGACTCTGAAGGCTGTGCGCACTGGAGTGGTGATGGAGAGACCCTGGTGCTGGCTGCATCTGAATCTTGGTGAAGGCTTGCTGCTGGGCAAGAAATTCCCGTTGGCGTGCCATGAGAATCTGTTCCTCCTGCTTTCTCCGCTCGAGGTTATTTTGCTCCTCTGCGGTCAGGGTCCGGCCAAAGCTTGGGAAGGCACCCATGAGAGGCGGGATGACACCGCGAGAATCGCCTGGGGAGAAGGTACCCGTCTGGGACGGCGGGCCATGAGGGATGCCGATCTGGGGAACGAGGAACGGTTCGCGGGAGTTCCCGATCCGGCGAATCAGTTGCCCGAGAGGCTCAAAGTCTGGATCCTCCACCTTCTTGACTCGGAGATCAGGTGTGAAGAACTGGGCCTTGTACCAATCATTCATTTCCAGGCCGCTGAACGGACCCTGAGTCTGACCCTGTGGATCGAGGTACACCCATCGCATCCGGTCAGGCATCACCATCGTACGGGTTTGAGCCGCAGGCTCCGAAGACTGGGTACCGGCGAAGGGAGGGGCAATGCTGGTAGGAGTGAAGGACGGTCCTTGAGAAGTGCTTGTCAAACTGGGCAGCCCGTGCTCGGCAGTTGTAAAAGCGTGCCTCGCCGGGTCTACTGAGGGAAACAAGTCCTCGAACACGCCTCTGCCCGACCGTAGGGGGCTTTCCGTTTCGCGAGGCTGCATTCCAACCGGACCACGTCCTATCGCGCCCAGTGGATTGCTCTGGCGAAGATCAGGGAGGGAGTCGCCGAGTGACTCTTGATCGGCGTTCTGCATCTGAGCCTGCATAGATGCCGGAAACAGCGAACCAAGCTTACTTCCCCGCAAAGAGCCCGTCGAGCCGATATTACCAGTTGACGGGCCAGGAAACATGCCACCTAGCCCACCCAGGCCGGGAGACTGTAGATCCGCGACAGGGCTGAAGAGGCTATTGCCGAAGGCGGAGGTGAAGGCTGGACGTTCGCGGTCTGGTGTCCCGGTTGACGGACCAGCAGGCCAGCCAGTGAGGTTGCTGAGCGCCGGGTATCCCTTTGCACCAACGCTCGAAGTTTGAGACCGATCACTCCCTTCAAAGGTCGTGGCACCGAAGGCACGCGAAACGGAAGCAAAGTTGGAAGGCTGCTCTGGAGCGTGCCCAAAATGGTGGGACCTGTCAAAGCCGATGCTGTCATGCTCGGCATCGCCACGATCCGCCAGAGGGCTTCGGTAAGGATTCGTCTCAGATGGGCTGGCCGGGCCGTTGGCGTCGCCGTCACCACCGAGGTTTAGTCCTGCCATCCCAAAATCGCCCGCGTTGCCCTTAACGGGGGTGTCGAATATTGATCCACCTTGCGGCTGGGATGGCATTGTGGGGGGGCTTGCGTCATGCGAGCCACCCAGCACGGCGCTGCCGGACAGAGCATCATCCGCTCCGAAGGGATCTGTGTCAGTCCTCGGTCGAGCTCGCCACGTCTTGTTCGGTTCCTGGTTGGAAGGCTCTCCAGACTTGGCGGGGAAAGCATCGGCAGGCTCTTTGGGAATCAGATGCGCAAGCCGGGATTCTCCACGAGTACTGCCCAAACGCTTGTCAGGTGTAGATTGGGTCGGAAGAGCAAAGTTGCCAAAAGCCCCCAGCCCGGGTGTTGCGGCCGCCGTTGAACTTCCCCAGATGGAGGGAGCCGCCCCGAATCCGGACGTGCCTGCCGTGTTGCTACGGTTCAAGGAAGCAAAGGGTTGAGTCTTGGTCGACTGCTCGCGAGACGGGCCATTTTCGTCTTCAGGCTCATCGTAAACAGGCTCCTTGGTCGCAGTATTCTTCCGGCTGAGCCAGGAGGACTCGAAACGGGAGGCGGTGGGAGAGGCGACAGCACTGCCGGGGAAGGGGTTGGTATCGGTCGTCTCGCGTCGTCTCGTCCCAGGCCGAGATGCAGTCGAGGGCGTCGTCACACCATAACCAGTGCTGGCGGCCTGGGAGACAGACGTCTTTCGACCATTCTGACCAACGTTGCCCGCAGGGGTGCCGTCCTTGTTGACCTGAGGGATCTTTAGGGGCGAGTTGACATCGGTCGAAAAGAGTTCCTTTTCTTCCGCAGTCATATCGACAAGCCCGACAGGTAACATGGTTCCCTCGGAATTCCAACAGACGCCGGGGTCCGGAGCCACGTGGTTTGAATCACCGGCTTTACCCCATGGCCGTGCCGATGTTCCGCCATTGACCTGTCCAGGGTTCCAGCCAGGGGCAAACAGATTCGAGACTTCAGGGTGGCGTGTATCGGGAAGGGTTCGATACAAGTCCAACAGCTGGTCCCTGGAGTAGCGACGTGAGGAGGAAGAGTCGAAAGAAGGGGTCTGGGGTACGTTCGACGAGGGCTGTTCGGCAGCTGGAGTTTGCGGCGTATCGTTCGGCGGATGGGATGCGGACTGGTTAAAAGGAGTGGTGGATGATCGGCGGAAGGTAAGGGTTCCGTTTGTCGTGCGGCCTTCGCGTCGCGACCTGTTCATTAACGCGTCAGTCCCGATGAAGCATGCGGAAGGAAGAGAAATGACGCGATTGAGCTCAACGAAACACCCGACATTGAAGAGATGGGCTTCTACAGGAGTTTTGCAGCCAAGGGAGAACCCCATGGGGTCTGTCCGGCTTACCATTCACCACTTCCCGAGCCCCTAGTAGCTACATCACTTCTGCCCCCGATCCTGGTACTATCACGGGTCTGACCTGCTGCGGCCGAAGCGAAACTCGACGGTAGATGTGAAGGCATGGTGGCTGTTTGTCTCCCGAAGTCCGGTTTATTGGAAGAGTCTCGTCGAGGTCAGTTGAGAGTGTTGGAGAATGTTGGGTTTGAAAGGATTGCTTTACACCGAGTATATGGTGATGTTTGGTCGCTGGATGTTGTGGATGTTGTTGCTGAATGCTGGGTTTGGATCGCTGGATGCTCGATGAGTTGCAAAAGGCAAAGGTGTGAAATTGTCAAGTTGAATCGTGACGGTGCTTCTCTAAAAGCTTCAAGTTATTTTTTTGCAGAGACTGAAAGACGGAAGGGTGTCCACTGTCATGGAGAGCTGCTCCGGGCGCGGGTTCTCCACTTGTCACGTGCACCCTGCATCACCACGCGTCGTATCAAGTCTAACGGACAGGAAGCGATAACGACGATAAGGCAGGAGGATGCAGGCAGGAGGTACCCTCCATCTCTTCTCCATCCCTCCTTCTCTTCCCCAACCTGCCAGGCCTGCTCAGCTGCTGGAGGGGAACTGCACTTCTTTGCATCGGTACGAGAACTAATAAGATCCGCCTCTATACCTTCCGCGTGCATGTTGTCCACTGCGTACCTGACAGGAGCTGACACCACTTACACCAAGCTTTTTCTCTGGCTGCCAGTCTTGGCTCCTGCAAGTTCAACGGGTGGGGTTGGGCCGTCTGTCGTTCCTGATCAGTAGAAATGTCATGACTCTATCGCGTTCCGAGTCGGCATGTTCGGGTAAGGCTCGCAAATCAGGAAGACTGCCTAAAGTTAAGTACTCAAGTACTAACTCAACATAGCAAACAGCGATGGCTCTGTTCCACCTCTACGAGAGGACCAGCATTGCCTTACTCAACAGCAATGGCATAGCCTTGCGCAACACCAATGGACATATACTTGCTGAAGCCGAGATGAATGGAAGCATCCTTCAACCACTAGCCGAACCGTCTCCGTCCCCACCACCCGTTCCATCTCTACTTCATCTGTTGCATCTTCGACGGTCCAGCCACCCGATCTGGCCCTTCAAAGATCCATCTGTCCCCTCGAGCTCACCAGCGGGAACTTATGGGTGCCCTGCGTCAGTATCGGACAGCGCATCTATCACGGATCGTGCATCAGCTCCCGATGGTCGATGTTCTATGACATGTCCGTCCGGAACACCCATTCACAAGGCAAAAACGGAGTACATTCCGGGCTCGTATAGACCCAAACGAGGCTGAAGTACACATGAGATAAGGAAACTCATCTCCGTCGGAATCGCAACCTCATTCCGCAAAGACGACATGAGGTCCTCCGGGCTGCGTCCATCACAGTACAGGCTCAGCTCGCGCATCTCAACAACCATGTGCGCCTCAACAGCTCGCCTCGTCCCTTCAGCTGCCCCTTTACAGGCATTGGGAATACCACTCGTTCGAGACCTTGCAAGTATACGGCGAAGCACAGGTGGTACACCCCGTATAGCCATTACCGCCGCACTGAGCCCAGTGAGCCGCCGTACAGCCTGACGGGGCCGGGGTTGCCGCGGTTGTGCTGGTCGAAAGGGTTGTCGCCGTCGTTGCCGGAGTGCCAGTTCCCCCACCTCCCCACGCATTGAGGATGCTCGTGTACGCCGGCTTCTTCTGATAGTTGGTGTTCCACGGCAATGGCGCACTGTTGCTGATCCAGGTGTACTGCCACCTCTGTCAGCGTTTTCCACCTCCACAAGTCTCACGAGTTCCCGGACCCGTCCTAGACCTAAGAAAGCACTTACGCGGTCGGTGAAGCCCCAGATGGTTATACCCACACATCCCGACACCTGCTTGCACGCAGATACAACGGTGGCGTAATCGGTGGCCTGCTGGTTGAGGTTGGGGTTCGATGACGGCGTCGCAATATCCAGCTCGGTATATGCGACTTCAACACCCAACGCAGTGAAGGCCTGCATATTGCTGACGTATTGCGCGGCCGATCCGACCTGTCCTGTCGTCATGTGTCCTTGCATACCGAAGCCATGGATCGGTGCACCGTATGACTTGACCATCCTGATCAGGTTCTGGGCTCCGGTAGCTTTTGCTCCTGGCTTGATGTCGATGACGGTCAGCGTATCGTCTACTATCCTTGGTGTGTGAACGGCCACTATACCTTATCGCAGTTATAGTCGTTATAGTACAGTTTCGCCGCCGGGTCTGCTGCTGCTGCCGCCGCGAAGGCTATGGGGATGAAGGCCGGACCGATCGTCGACCCCCACACCGAGCCGGACGACCTGTACGAGCCGTCTTCGTTCAGCGCCTCGTTGACAACGTCCCAGGCATAGCACTTCCCCTTATAATGGCCGACGACGTTGGCTATGTGGTTCTTCATGATGCTGATCAACGTGGCATTGTTGAAGCCACCGTTGGTAACCCACGACGGAACTTGTTGATGCCAGACAAGGGCATGACAGCGCATCACTTGACCATTGGCCTGCGCTTGTGCTACGATCTTGTCGGCGTTGCCGTAGCTGAAGCTACCGCGAGACGGTTCGGTGGCGTCGAATTTCATCTCGTTCTCGCAAGTGTACTGCCCAAAGTCTTGGAAGTTCTTGGCTATCGCGTTGGCCGAAGCGTCGTTCAGAACAAGGGTGCTGATCTCAGTGCCAAAGTATTTCTTGCCTGCCGCTTGGGCACGAGCATTCAGCCCATCGGCCGATACGAGGCTCGCCGCCGCAAGACAGGCGAGTAATTTGGAGTTGATGGCGACCATTGTGGCTTTACTTGCCGGCAAGAGACTGCTTTGAAGGGAAAGGGGGAAGACAACTGTCACCTCTTCTTGAGTTGCCTCAGACAGCTCCGTGGTCCTCTGCTCTTATTAGAATGGTGCGTTGAGCAACGGTCTATGGCTTTTCTACCGTGCTCAAGAGCCGAGTTCACCCCATCAAGTGAGATGGCTCTGTCACGGTTGTGGTATCGTTGTGTAGTCACCGGGAGCCTTGGCCGAGATTTCCTGTTCAGGCCTTCGTCAACACAAGCGTGTTGATCAGTCCCCTAGCCGTGCTACCTCAGCGTCACAGCGGGAGCTTATCCTAGCCGTGCTGCTAGGTCTGGATTGCTTTGGGCCGCCATTCTATTGGGGCGGCTACGTCCTTGCGATTTCTGCAAATCCTGGTTCACTTCCTGCTACGTTTTATTCAGAGCCTCCGCTTGCATCACCATGTCCCGGTCCTTGGGAAGGCAGGCACGGACACGGGCCAACAGGACCGACGTAGCGGTCGCCCTAAAACCCGGTTCACTTGCGGGGAACGAGATTAATGCACACGCTGTGGTAGCATTTGCCTCCCTTACCCCCAGGTACGGCACTCTGCCTCCTGATTTCCCCTTTTGGAAAGCGCCATATGGCTACATGAACTACATACCTACCCATTGAAAGCTCTTAGGGGTACTGGCTCGTGATCTGTGACGTGAATACGCGATGATCGCTAATAGGCCATCGATGAAGTTGAGTTCTAGACTTCCGACAACATCTCAATGACGCACTTTTCACACCAATCGGTCGGTGGGCAGAAGTTAAGATTGTATGAAGACGAAACACGAGAAAGCTTGGTGCTGCGAGACCATGGAGCTCCAAACCGGACCTTCTGCAGCCTGGAATTTAGTCTCCGCTGCCAGGCTTCTCCGAAGTTCAAAATCAGAAGCAGGACCACCGGGCGGGTAGCCAACCGGAAGTTCAACAGCTCGTAGTCTGCTAGCCCAATTGTTGGTTAACGCCTTGTGCTGGATCATGGTTCTCTTCATTTTTTATGATACTCTAGGCCAGAGTATATGGGATGTGTTTAGAACTGTACGTATGGCTCATCTGTCTGCGAATCCCAGCTGTGCCGTCCCCGGATATAGGTGACTAAGGACATTCCTCCAGATCCCCATGCACTGCACGTATGGTCACTGATCCAGTTCGCCCAGCTTTTCCTCCACAACTCGTCTAGCTCAGGGTCGGCACACTCCAGGGTGACCAGGTGTCGATATTGAAGTTGAGATTCTGGTCCGTCCGGAAGACGTTCGTTGTGCCGGCGTTGGCATTGTTGAGCAAGAACTTGCCGATGTACGCATTCAGTTCGCTGGACTGGGCGCTTGGGAACGAGCAGTGAGAGTGTCCGCCCACTTGACTGTAACCAAAGTTGTTGAGCGCTCCGAGCGCTTGGTACTGCTTGCGTGCGGCCCCCATGCAGCCTGTATGGAAGCCACGGTTAGCAAAGTGTGACTAAGGCACCGGGAACAAAGACAATGTTTTCTTACCGCAAGTACTCAATTTGCCCAACCACTCATAATCTGGGTTCTCCATGATATAGAGGGGGCGCGGGCTGACCAAAGCTGCCAGCATATGGTGGTCGAATGGAAGCTGGTTGATATTGTTGACATAGTTGTTGAAGTTCGGGGAGAACCACACATTCTCGCCTACGATCTCTTTGGCGTCCTGGACAGAGTCAGAGCGAGGAAGGAAATCGGTAGGGTATCTTCCGAGTCTGAACCTGGTATATGCATGTGCCACGAGTGCAGGGGTCGGGATCACTCTCTCCCAAGTCAACTTAGTCAAGAGCCTCCATGCCACACGAGGATGCTACCCAAGCGTCCAACTAAGCTCCGCAGCAAGTCTGTCTTGCTAACCTGGTTCTATTTTGGTCTCCATAAGCCCGAGTAGTCTTCTAGAATCCGGCACGGACATTTCGGCCCTCAGGCGCCTTTTCCCTTGACAATCGTGATTCGTCCCTCCACCTTCGGTGCCACCGCCTTTGTCCAGACCTCATCAATCTCCTCGTCTTTGAGACAGTCACAAGCCTGGCCTCGGACACCAGCAATCCGGCACCACTTTCTGAACACCGTCCTCATTATGCTGAGTTCTCTGTCATCCACCTCAACGGCCTCTACGCCATCCCCATCTTCGTCACTGCTACTGTCTTCAACCACCGGCGCCATACTCGAACGTCTTGAACGAAGCTTGGTCGGCGTGAAATCAGCCCAGCCGCGCTTCCTCTTGCTCGAGCGCTCGCTCGCATCCTCTGTCGGCGTACAGCTGCTTGCTGTAAGACCGGGCGTTATGACTCGGCAACAAGTGGCCACCTCGGCGGCGACTTTGCCCCAGTGTCGGTCCATCGAGGGTCCCCAGTTAGCCCACTGACCAAGGACCCTAAGAGACATGAAGTACTGTCTCAGCAATAGGGACATGATGATCCCGTTCTCCTCGGAAACGACTTCTTCGCATTCGCCGCCTTCTGGTTTGACCAGGAGGCTGCTGTACCCATCCTTACCGCGGGCCATGTACCCACGAGTCACAACGGTATATTGCTTCTCGGGATCGATGGGCTTGCCTCCAATCTCAGCGTCCACAACTCTAGCACCAGCTGGCTGCGACGGGTCGAAAGACAATTTGATGTTGGACACTTGGGGGAAACGACCTGGTGGTATGTCTCAGTCAGTGACATCGTGCCTTCATGGGGTATCATGAACATAGGAAAAGACATTCCCCGGCCTGCAACTCACCTTCCAATGCCGGATACATCGATACGCTGTTTTCGAGCGCCGCCCGTACGTTCTTGCCGGAAGCAGAGACGAAGACTATTGGATCTTCGAAAGGGAAACAATCCGTGATGTCCTTTAGCGTGATCGGCCCCGGTGCGTAGATCTGGTCACCCCTGATGGTGCCGGACGCCATAATCGCGCAGTCTCCCTCATAGTGACAGCGCATAATGTCGCACACGAAATTGCCCAGGTTGCTCTCCTCCCTGCGCACCGTTGTGAATCTCGCGTCAAGTGGCGCGGCAGTCCATCCAACCGGCTTGGAGAGGCTCTTTTTGAGCTTAGACGTCAACTTGTCTACAAGCACCAATGTCTCTTCATCCTGCTTGACTGCAGACACCATGTCTCGCCGCCATATGTCGACATCCCATTTCCCAGGTCGTTCGGAAGACCGGCGTAGCTCGAGGTAGCTCAGCTGCTTGAAGTCACTCCCCGAACGCAACACATGCGTCCCGTTGATAAGACTGTGGGCATAGAAATGGTCGTGACCACCGAGAATGACATCGATCTCCCCGCCTAATTGCGATGCCAGCTTGTGGTCGTTTGGCTCCCGCATGTGCGTCAGGGCGATGATAATATCGGCTCCCTGGGAGCGCAGCTGAGGGATAAGCTCACGGGCTGTCTCACTAGCTGAGCGGTATATCAGATTCGGTGGAAGGGAGTTGATGACGGCAAGCCATTCGCGTTCGCCAAGTCCTATCAGACCGATCTTTACCCCGTTCGACGCCGTTATCATGTGCGTTCGTTTGGCATTGCCGAGTGGGACATTCTCTCCCAGCGCAGGGTCGAGCACGTTAGCTAAGAGCCACGGAAAGTTGCACTTGGATGCGAGATGGCGAAATTGTTTGACTCCAAAGTCGAGTTCATGGTTCTAGTTGGTTGTGAATGTCAGTTACGAACCCTAATATCTCATCACCCCCATCCGCCCATGGCTTCATCGTCCAGGTGCCTCTCGGCTTTGCAATCTCATTCAGTCGTGTATTCGTTAGACTTCGGTCCTCAACTGCTGCCAGTCGTGAAGGGGCATCTGACTTGCCAAGCAACATGGGGATCCTTGGACGCAAAGAGAAGGAATGCCTTAACTTACGCCGACACATGCACAATCGGTCCCGATCTTGTGCAATATGGGAACCATGTGGCTTCCTGGTAGATGGGATCAGCTTGATGACACCAAGGGGATCTGAGGCTGTGCCTGTAACGAACCTTTGGTGATGCTGCTCTCGAGACTTGGACTGAAGACATCGCCGGAGAACAGGGTGACCAGATCAGGCTGCCCTTTGAACTTCTCACTCTCCTTGTACTCCCTGCAGACTGTGATGAACCGACCTATACCACCGACAGGTTCGGCAGACGAAGGATCCAGGTGATAGACGTCGTTGTAGTGGAGGACACGAAGGTCAGGCGGTGAGTTACCTGTCCGTCCCGAGCTGAAGGTCACCACCGGTTCGGGCGAGAAGCCGGTGTCTGTGGATGAGGAGACCATGGTGGCAGCTAGTCCTTGGAAGACACTAAATACAATCAAAGCCTTCCGGTCGGCGAGGCACTTCAACAGAGCGGGACTCGGAAGAATTCCGATATGTAGCCGCGTAGAGTGTTGCTTGTACTTCTACGAAGGCTGGCGCCAAAAGTGAATACCCTTGTCAGATGCGGCTGGGGGTACACAGTGCGTATACACGTGCCAGTAGCCAGGGTTAGGGTTATTCCACTGTAATTGCCCCAGTTTACAGATGCTAAGCACCTGTAATTACAGCGACTAGTTACATACTAAAACTCACTGCTCACCTATAACTAGAGTGGCTAGTTACATACTAAAACTCACCACTCAACGAAACTAGCCCGAATTACTACGAAAATATATATCTAGATATCGCTCTTAATTGCGCTATTACTTACGAGCTTTCAAACTTAAGCGATTGCGATTTAAGCTGTTGCAGCGATGTTGTATTAGACGCTCAAAATACAGTATCGAGGACGTGGCTCTAAAATTCGGGCACTGGGCCAGGACTTGGCAAAAATCTGACAAGGGTACTCACTTTTGGCGCCAGCCTTCGTAGACGCGTGTTGAGATTCCAGTACGGTACCACAAAGCCTGCCTTAGCTGAGACAGTGGCTCTGGATTCACTTGGTCGTTGATGTCTGACATGAAACAATGAGTGATGCAACGAATGGCCGTGAAGTTCCTGAGTGTTAAACTGCCAGACCCCTGGAACCCCGCAATATCAATATTTATTTCTCTCCCGAGAACATAACTGTAATGGATTCGCCATGACTGTATCGAGTTTGCCAACTCAAACATCTCTCATGTTCAAGAGTTGTCTCGATAGAGCAGACGACATGACAACTGGAAAGGCCTAGGTAAGGTAGTCCGTGGTGCACCACCACCCGGAAACCATCGGGGTCTTGTCTCTTGAGGAAAGATAAGGTAGGTAAACTCCTTACGAAGGTACATGCGCATAAGGTACACTGTGTGGAGAGCAGAGAGCGTATTGCAGGGATCAGGGCGTATAAGTCGCTTTCTCCAACCACCCCGCAGTATTCGTACTGGATGGCGCCCTTTCAATCCATTCAAATGTCAACGCCATGCGGGGGCAATGGGTCAAGTAGGTACTGAACATAAAATGTGCTAACGGGCCTCATCGATTTCCGGCCTATTTGTCTCCTGCTGTTTCTTCTTGACCTCTCTCGGCGGCAACGTACCTGCAAGACAAGTTCCCTGCATCTCACCATCAGCCCCCTTGAGCAATCAACATGGCATCCGACGGTGCAATAGTCCGCCATGCTCGCCGCGAAGGTTCGCAGGTTGGCCCTCCCTGACTCCGTTCCAACCTGTCTAACACAGAGATCCCCCGCCGTACCAGATGTGCCCGCAATTCTCAGTCTCATCCGGGAGCTCGCAGACTATGAGCACGAGCTCAGTAGTGTGGAAGCCACCGAAGAGAAGCTACTAGCGACTATTGCCTTCGCTCCGTCGCCCGACCAATCGTCCTCCACCACAGAAACCGCCTCAGCCTCCGCGACAGAGCCCATCTCTTCTTCGAAGCCAGCTCGATGCCTCATACTCTTTAACGCCACTACCGGCGAACCCGCGGGCATCGCCCTATATTTCTACAACTATTCCACCTGGCGTGCGCGACCCGGCATCTACCTCGAGGACTTGTATGTCCAGGAAAAACAGCGGAAGAAGGGTTACGGGAAGCGCCTGTTGGTCGAACTAGCCAAGGAGGTTATCGACATGAAGGGAGGTCGTTTGGAGTGGAGCGTGCTGAAGTGGAACGAACCCAGCATCCGCTTTTACGAGAGCATCGGTGCCAGGATGATGAGCGAATGGGTCGGCATGCGCGTCGACGGCGAAGGATTGTCAAAGTTGGCCGGATTGCTGGACGATGCCAGCTAAAGAAGCCAAGTCGCTGTGCTGTGGTGCAGATTCTTCCGAGAGCTGATCAAACAGTGCCCAAAGTGTTGACCCATGATCTTAGAACCTTCCTGTACTTGGAATACCGTCAAAGAACTCAGCCTGAGAAGGAGAAGGCTCGGCGATCTTGACCCCAAGCTTCCCCCACTTTGTGTCCCATTTCTTCGGGTCTTCCCTCTGTGTCATTGTTGCCGTCAACCGCCAGATGTCTGAGTAAAGTCGCCTCCAGGACCGTTCCGTGATGTGGTGGAGGCCCAGTGCCGGTTGTGGAAATGGTGAGGTATCGTCTGTCTCGCCCGTCAGCGATTTCAGCTTCCTCGACTTCTTTGCGTCGACAGCCCGAACCGGCTTCAGGACATAGTCTTTCCACTCCCAGTCGTCTTTATGGGTTGCCTCATCGGTAGCACCTCCACCAGCGGCGGCCACCATTCTCCGTTTCGGCACGGCATACCGCGGGCCGGCTTCTCCTGTAGCAAGGGAGCGCAGTAACTCCCACTCGTCGGCCTCCACAGGTGGGAGCAGGCGTTTTATTATTGCCTTGTATTCCTTCCTCAACTTGGACCTTGCCAGCTTCTTGGCCAGAGGCTTTCCCCATATGTTCTCCGTCGGAATGGCCTTCAGCGGATCGGCAAACTTGCCAGTGGGTAAGGGCATCTCCGGGAGGTCAACCGATGCCTGGGCCTGGGCAAAAGCGAGGACCTTGTCCTTATCCCAATGGGCCAGCCAGTCATCCCACAGGATCTCCTCCTCGATCGAGTCGCGAGCTGTTTCTTGGGGGGTTGAATCGGTTCGTCTACCATCGGTCTTGTGCACCAGCTCGCTGATGAGTTCTCGTCTTCGTCGGCCAGTACGGCCGAAGCCCATCATCAGGATGCGACGCATGCGCAGTAGGTGACCGCCATTTGCCGATCGAAGGTAGCGTAAGTCCTTGTGGGCTTTCTGAATACGGACATCGGGCTCCGGGTCGTTCTGGTGCAGGCGGAATCGGGTGCTGATCCGGTCCCAGAAGAATGGCCTCACGGCCGGAGGGAGGTAAGTGGCCTCTCGTAGGAGGTGACGGTAGAGGTGCAGCGTCGTTCTCGGGTATGGTATTAGTAGGCTTGACATTCTGGGTTTGTTGGTGTATGTACTCGAAGTTGGAGAAGCTGTGCAGCCAGCACCAACCTACCGTTTGCACTCTTGCACTCTGCACGGTTCGGGTCAGAGTTGAATTGCATGGAGCCTGGAATTGACGGGCCCCACTATATACTAATATCGGTTAAGTGCGCATATCTCGGAAAGACGATTAACAGGCGGGGTAGGTGCGGGTTTCCGGCGCACACGTCGCGTTCCTGCCACGAAAAGCGCACGCCATTCCACGCATTCCACGAACATGACACGTCCAGGATCGTGCTTTCTCTTCTCAAGTTTAATTGACCACATTTCAGTCGCAGACTTTGGTTGTCCTTTGCTGTGACACCCTTTGAGTTGAAGCTATCACCAGACCCTCAATCATTTTATTCCTGGCCCTTAAGCCATTTCCGCGACACAGTCATTGTATAAGACCACACTTTGACAGGGCGGCTTTCCACAACCGACCACCACCACATACATAATCACATTTACTGCCGACGTCACGCATTCGATTCCCACAAAGCGACCCCAACACATTCACTACCTCACCTGGGGACCCGGATAGGAGGCATTCACTATCACCTACTAGCACCTACCTCTGCGGTGTTTCTTCTTGGATATACAACAACTTGACGAAACTCTCCCCGTTATCTTGGCCTCGAATGGCCTGCTAAATGGCCTCGACAACTGTCCTCACCACTCCCGCTCCCGCCCCCTCGTCAGACAATAACGCCTCGGCATCCGCTGCCTTGACGTCGGCAGGCAGCGCGCTCCTTGCAGTGTCTTCGTCATTCGACTCGAGTAACAAAGGCTTTCATAGCAGCATGCAGCCGCCTCAGATGCAGTCGCAACAATCGCAGCAGTCGCAGCAGTCGTCGCAGCAATCCTTCTCCATGAGCCAGCCCTCTTCTCAGCAAAATGCTGCCAATACATCCATGTACCGCCAGTACAACGAGCCAACAAGGCATGCGCCTGAAAATCCCCAAGTTATGCCTATCTACTCGGTAGGTCTCTCCCCATTCTGCCCTCCCTTCATTCCATCCCTGACGGACCTCCGTTAACAAGACCTCTCCAGGCCACGTACTCCGGCGTCAATGTATACGAGATGGAGGTCAACAATGTTGCAGTGATGCGCCGTCAAAATGATAGCTGGCTCAATGCGACCCAGATCCTTAAGGTCGCCGGCGTCGACAAGGGTCGAAGGACAAAGATCTTGGAGAAGGAGATCCAGACGGGCGAGCACGAAAAGGTCCAGGGAGGCTACGGCAAATACCAAGGGACGTGGATACCCTTCGAGCGCGGCCTCGAGGTATGCCGGCAATATGGCGTCGAGGAGGCCCTGCAGACACTGCTCACTCACAATATGCGACTGAACGGAGAAGGGCCTAGTGCCGACGTTGACACCCCTACCAAGGAGCAAGCCATGGCTGCTCAGAGGAAGCGGATGTACAATTCTGCCGCTGACACCCGCACCAATGGCATGTCCGGCACATTCTTCAAAAACATATCCTCCATGGCAACCACGGCCGTCGCCGCCATCAGCAAGGCGAGGTTCGACTCTCCCGGTCCTAGAAACCGCAATGGTCCTTCACGAGCGCCCAGCTTCAACCGTCAGTCATCAATGGCCAGTATAGACGATTTCCCTGGCAACTCGCAGCAAAGCCTGGTCTCAGACTACGGGCAAAATATGGATTCCGCCTACTCGACACAGAACGACCAACAGGCGAACGGGGACGGCGCTGAGCCACCTAGGAAACGGCCAAGGATATCCATGACGCCAGCCGATAGCTTTGCCTACAACGGCTCCATGGAGATGTACGCGAATACTTTCCCGGGTTCGCCAACAGAGCCGAATGAGTCCTTCATCTACTCACAGGCCGGCGTCAACTCACACTCTCCCACCAACGACCCCTACACGGCCCTCCGACCATTGCCCTTCGAGGTCTCTCCAGACGCGGAGAATAAGCGAAGCATGCTCATGAGTCTGTTCATGGATGCGAGCGCAAACGACCAGTCCAAGCATGAGATGCTGCAATCGCTCACACCGCTGGAGCTGGACATGCCCATCGATGCGCAAAGTCATACTGCGCTGCACTGGGCTGCGACGCTCTCGAGGATGCGGTTGCTCCATGCGCTCATCGCTTGCGGTGCCAGCCCCTTCCGAGTGAATGCATCCGGCGAGACGGCCTTGATGCGTGCCTGCGTTGTCACAAACTCCATGGATCTTAACTCGTTCCCAGAGCTGCTTGACGTACTCGGAGGTACTATCGACGTCCGGGATGACAAGGGCAGGACAGTCTTGCACCACATCGCCGTGACAAGTGCAGTCAAGGGTCGCAACATCGCAAGCAGGTATTACCTTGAGAGCTTACTGGAGTGGGTTGTTAAGCAAGGAAGTGCTCCCAGCAGTCAACAAGCACCGGCATCCAGCGCCACCGGCAACTCTAGCCTACCAGCCCGGATGGGACTGGGACGGTTCATGAGCGAGATTGTCAATGCGCAAGATCACAGCGGCGATACGGCCCTGAACATTGCTGCTCGGATCGGAAACAGGAGCATCATTTCACAGCTCCTTGAGGTCGGTGCAGATCCGAACATAGCGAACCGGGCCGGACTAAGACCCTTGGACTTTGGTATCGGCATGGAAGGAGTCGAGGATCGTGTCAATGGTGATGCTGGTGGCGCCGAAACGAACGGCGCTCCTGGCTCGAGCCAGAAGGGCAGGGAAAGCAGCGATGAAGTGGTAAACTGTGAGTTTGACTGCTCGAATACTGTTGCTACGAAACCGAACGCTGACTGTCGCGCTAGCCATTACTCATCTCCTTACCGAGACATCGACCCTCTTTCAAAGTGAGCTCAGGACCAAACAACAAGCCATAGACTCGCTACACGCCACCTTGAGGACTACTTCTACGCAGGTGGGCGAGGCTCGCAGGGCATTGGAAGCGTTGCAAGAGAAGGTCAGGGAGCAGCAACTGGCCCGGCAAAAGGTTGCCAACCTCAGCCAGGCTTGCAAGGAAGAAGAATTCCATGTGAGGCAGCTCGAACAGTCCCAGGGGAGCCTTGACGTTGCCGCCGCTGCCGCGTGGGAGTCAGAACTCGACATGGCAGTGGAGGCCGCCCGGACCGGCAACGGAGCTTCTGTCTCACTACCATCGACAGCCGTCCTTCGAGCGCGGATCAATGCCGTGCGGATGCGGTCAAACGAGACCAAGAGAGCTGTATCGGCGCTCAAGGGCCGAAGCCGTGATGTCGAGCTGAAGTACAAGCACCTTGTGTCGCTGTGCACCAGGACACCCGTTGCCGAGGTCGACACGGTGCTGGACGGGTTGACCAGAGCTGTCGAGTCAGAAAAGGGAGATCTGGAAATCGCTCGAATTAGGAAATTCCTGGGTGGCGTGGAAGAAGTTGCTCATTGAGCCTTTTATGGGATGGGGGCTTTTTTGGAACTGGTGTTTGGAGTATTGGGTATATTCGGTCGGCCTCTCTGGCGTATTTGAATCGGCGGTATTATCTTGGTGACGACTACTATTCTTATCGTATGGCGGGTCTGCCTCGTTAACGTATAGTGGGGTCCCAAAATTTTCGATCTACTTTACCACACGACGCGGTATATTCTATATCTTTAACTTTACCATTACTTTTCTAACCTTTAATAATATACCTAGTCTTACTCTAATTACTCTGAAAAAATATTATTCCCCTTATAAAAGGGCTAGGATTATAGCGTTATATAAGTGTAGCCTCTCTGTGTCTAAAATCGCCGAGAAAGAAGGAGTATTACCTAGTACAATTAGTGGAATCGTAAAGCGGTACCATGTCCAGAAATCTACCGTGTCACTCGATCGTTTAAGGCGCCTACGTTTACTTACTAAATAAGACGTACAGTATATACTCCGATTTATTAAACGAGACTCTTTTATTATAACTTATAAACTTAAGGAAAGGTGCCCCCTTAAGTATTCTACGTAGATAATTTAACGGTAGTTAATCTATAAGGTTATATAGTACTATAAAGCCCTTTATAGGCTAAAATTAACGTATAAGTACACTGTCGCGCACTTAACCTTTATAAGGCTCTACGTATGGAAGCCTTTAAGTTAGTAGTAGTGTGTCACGGCGCTGAGGCCCCAGGTAATTGAGCCACGTAACCTTGTCACGTGGTAGGCCTAGTACGGGCCCGCGATAAGGAAGTATCTTTATATTGATTCTGTCCATTATATTTTGTAGCTCTTCGAGCTACGTCTTATCATCAGCCTGCCCGCAACTACGGGATTGAGTCTGTCCGTAGCAAATACTATCTGTTTAGCCTTACTCCGCTCTCAGCTTGACAGTCCCGTAACATTACGTAGCTCCTACCCCTATCGCTATTATTACTACTACAATAGCGAACCGCCCGCTACCACCGTTCCTGCTGGAAGACGACAAGTCCTTTGCCGCCCACGTGATAGGGCATATTTCCTAATGGTACGAGTATTTCCGCCTGGCTTACAACTATATCGCCCGGAAGGAGACCGACGACCAAGAAGTCTACGCCAAGATCGAATAGCAAGGCCAGAGGATCTTGGAACTAGAAGAGGAAACCTAGCGCTTATAGAAAGAGCTAACGAGCTCCAACGCAGTCGCCAACTATCAGGAGAAGGAACTGGATAAGCTCCGGGATCTTCTTATCGAAGCTAAGGCGGGACGAGTCCTCGCCGAATACCAAGCTAAGTCGCAGACTGCTACCGTTACCGTACCGGCACTCGTCACTACCTCCGGAACTAATACCCCCGTCGATACATACTCTAATGGCTCCTAGCGCCTATCTGAGAGACTCCCTGACCCCGACAAGTTCGAAGGAGAACGTAAGGACTTACGCCGCTTCGTCTCCCAGATACACGAGAAGATGAAGGCTAACCGCGACCGCTTCCCCACACCCCAGAGCCGTATAGCCTATATTACCAACCGACTAAAGGGCCCTACCTATACCCAGATTCTCCTGCACATCAAGGAAAGCGTCTATCAGCTTTCCGACTACGATAAGATCCTAGACCAGCTGGACCGCGCCTTTGGAGACCCGAACCTCGTTAACAATACCCGAAACGACCTCTTCCGCCTGCGCTAATCAAACAAGGACTTCAGCACGTTCTTCGCCGAATTCCAGCGCCTCGCCCTCGAGGGATAGATATCAGAAGAAGCCCTACCGACGCTCCTAGAATAAGCTATCTCCCGAGAACTACGTAATATACTGCTTCACTACGAACCGCCCAATCGGGAATATCACTAGTACGCTACCTTCCTACAAAATCTAGAAAACCGCTGTCAACGCTTTAACTAACTCGTGCCGACTCTTAGAAGATCTTATACCACCCCGTGTCACGGCGCTGAGGCCCCAGGTAATTGAGCCACGTGACCCTGTCACGTGGTAGGCCTAGTGCGGGCCCGCGACAAAGAAATATCTTTATATTGATTCTGTCCATTATATTTTGTAGCTCTTCGAGCTACGTCTTATCATCAGCCTGCCCGCAACCACGGGATTGAGTCTGTCCGTAGCAAATACCATCTGTTTAGCCTTACTCCGCTCTCAGCCTGACAGTCCCGTGACATTACGTAGCTCCTACCCCTACCGCCATCACTACTGCTGCAATGGCGAACCGCCCGCTACCACCGTTCCTGCCGGAAGACGACGAGTCCTTTGCCGCCCACGTAATGGGGCATATTTCCCAATGGTACGAGTATTTCCGCCTGGCTTACGACTATATCGCCCGGAAGGAGACCGACGACCAGGAAGTCTACGCCAAGATCGAACAGCAAGGCCAGAGGATCTTGGAACTAGAAGAGGAAACCCAGCGCTTACAGAAGGAGCTGACGAGCTCCAACGCAGTCGCCAACTATCAGGAGAAGGAACTGGATAAGCTCCGGGATCTTCTTATCGAAGCCAAAGCGGGACGAGTCCTCGCCGAACACCGAGCTAAGTCGCAGACCGCTACCGTCACCGTACCGGCACTCGTCACTACCCCCGGAACCAACACCCCCGTCGACACACAATCCAATGGCTCCCAGCGCCTGTCCGAGAGACTCCCTGACCCCGACAAGTTCGAAGGAGAACGCAAGGACCTACGCCGCTTCGTCTCCCAGATACACGAGAAGATGAAGGCTAACCGCGACCGCTTCCCCACACCCCAGAGCCGTATGGCCTATGTTACCAACCGACTGAAGGGCCCTGCCTATGCCCAGATTCTCCCGCACATCAAGGAAGGCGTCTGTCAGCTTTCCGACTACGACAAGATCCTGGACCAGCTGGACCGCGCCTTTGGAGACCCGAACCTCGTCAACAATGCCCGAAACGACCTCTTCCGCCTGCGCCAATCAAACAAGGACTTCAGCACGTTCTTCGCCGAATTCCAGCGCCTCGCCCTCGAGGGACAGATGTCAGAAGAAGCCCTACCGACGCTCCTAGAACAAGCCATCTCCCGAGAACTGCGTAGCATGCTGCTTCACCACGAACCGCCCAGTCGGGAATATCACCAGTACGCTGCCTTCCTACAGAATCTAGAAAACCGCCGTCAACGCTTTAACCAACCCGTGCCGACCCTTGGAAGATCTTACACCGCCCCGGCCCCGAGCACCAACCGGCCGCAGACCATCTCCCCGCCCGCGAAGGGACCGGAGACGAGGGCCGAACGCGGCGAGCCTATGGACCTCAGCGCGCAGCGAGGGTCACGGTTCGTCCCTGGAGGCCGACGAGAGAGAGGAGAATGCTTCCGTTGCGGTTCTCAGAGCCACCGCGTTGCCGATTGCCCCCACCCCGATACTCGCTCCCGCCTACAAGCCAGAGTGGCCCGTTCCGGTTCCCCCGCCAGCTTGTCCTCGTCCAGATCCCGCAGCCCGCAGCCGAGCATTGAGGTCTCGGTAAACGGAGCGAGCCTGCGTTAAGTCGCACACAGGCTCCTATAGAGCGCACAACACGACACCAACCGAACCGCGCACTAAGAACGCTGAAGATCTCTGCTGCCGCCGTCAAGGGTCTCTCGGTCCGCGAAGAAGAGGACATGAGATCCCACCTAATGATATTACCCGCCACCCTGGAATTAGGAGACCGGAAACTGCCTACCTACGCCTTAGCCGACTCTGGCGCCGAAGGAAAGGGATTTGTTGACCAGAGCTGGGCCGAGAGCCACGAGCTCCCGCTAAAGAAACTGAAGAGACCGTTCGCCCTGGAGGTCTTTGACGGCCGAGAATCCGAGAGTGGGAAGGTCACCCACTATGTTATCACCAGCCTGAGGATTGAGGACCACTTCGAGAAAGAGATCAGACTATACGTCACGCAGCTAGCGTATTACCCCGTCATACTAGGAATGCCATGGCTAAAGGAACACGACCCGAGGGTCGGGTTCGCCAGCCATACCTTCACCTTTGACAGCCAGTACTGCCAGAAGAACTGCAACACCCCCGCCCGCCCGTCCAAGATCAGAGCATTGCACGACGTGCCGAAAAGAGACCGCCCGACCTACCTACCGCCCCGCCCCACCGGACTAGAACACATGGATATCGCAGAAGTTTCAATGCGAGCCTGCTCAGCGTACGCCCGAAGGAACTACCAGATGTTTTCTGTCACCATAGAAGACATAGAACAACAGCTTAGCCAACACGACGCACCGGACCTGGAAGAACTACTGCCACTAGAGCTTCGAGACTTCCGTGACGTCTTTTCCCCGAAGGAAGCAGACAAGCTACCGCCACACCGTCGGTACGACCACGAGATCAAGCTTATTGAGGGAGCGACACCGCCCTTTGGACCTCTGTACCCGATGTCCCGCGACGAGCTGAGGGCCCTTAAGGAATGGCTTGAGGATAACCTAAAGAAAGGCTTCATCCGACCCAGCTCGTCTCCTGCTGCCTCGCCAGTACTCTTCGTCAAGAAACCAGGAGGAGGACTCCGCTTCTGTGTGGACTACCGTGCGCTGAACAACATCTCCGTCAAGGACCGCTACCCCCTGCCGCTAACGAAGGAATCCCTCAGCAACTTGAAAGGGATGATGTACTACACGAAGATCGACATTATCTCTGCGTTCAACAACATCCGTATCAAGGAAGGACAAGAATACCTGACGGCTTTCCGTACCCGGTTCGGCCTGTTCGAGTCACTCGTTATGCCGTTCGGCCTGACCGCAGCGCCAGCAACCTTCCAGAGGTTTATTAACGACACCCTGCGAGAGTACCTAGACGTTTTCTGCACAGCCTACCTAGATGATATCCTGATTTACAGTCGCACGAGAAAGGAGCACATCGCTCATGTAAGGAAGGTCCTCGCGGCCCTGCGAGAAGCCGGCTTGTACGCCAAGATCCAGAAGTGCGAGTTCTTCCAGGACAAGACCACCTTCCTCGGAGTGATCGTGGGCCGAGAAGGAATCCAGATGGACCCGAAGAAGATCGAGACGATCGTCAACTGGAAAACGCCCGCCTGCCTGACCGATGTACAAGCCTTTATCGGCTTCGGGAACTTCTACCGACGCTTCATCCAAGGGTTCTCGAAGATCATCGCCCCGCTAGTCAACCTCACTAAGAAGGGGGTGAAGTTCAACTGGGATAAGAACTGCGAAGAGGCATTCAACCGACTGAAGACTGCTTTCACGACCGCGCCCGTCCTGGCCCCGTTCGATTGGGAAAGAGAGATCATCTTGGAAACCGACGCTTCCGATTTCGTGTCGGCCGGTGTGCTATCGCAGTACGGCGATGACGGCATTTTACGGCCTGTTGCTTTCTTCTCAAAGAAGCACTCGGTAACGGAGTGTAACTACGAGATCTACGATAAGGAACTCCTGGCAATTATTCGCTGTTTCGAGGAATGGCGCCCGGAACTGGAGGGAACGAGCTCCCCGATCAAGGTCATTACAGACCACCGGAACCTAGAATACTTCACGACGACGAAACTCCTGAACCGCAGACAAGCCCGCTGGTCCGAATTCCTCTCCAGGTTCAACTTCAAGATTACTTACCGTCCCGGCAAACAAGGAGCGAAGCCTGACGCTCTGACCAGGAGGTCAGAGGACCTCCCGAAGGAGGGAGATGAGCGCCTGCTACACCAGAGCCAGGTAGTACTGAAGAGCCACAACTTCGAGGAACCCACCCCGCCCAGCAAGAGACGAGTCAGATTCACAGAGGAACCAGTACAGCTAAGAGCTACGACACGCTCAAGCACAAGGAGACCAGAGACCGCAGCCACGGAACCAGACCCTGAGCCAGTCCGCCCCGTCCGCTCACGAGAGAGAACTGCTCCGTTACTGCCCCCACCGGTGAAAGCACTGTTCGAACAAGGGTACGAGTCCGACGAAACACTACGGTCCATACTGAAGGCCCTAGAGGAGAACCACGCCCGCCACCCGCGTATCACCCTAGCCGAGTGCGAGAACAGACACGGATACCTGTACTATCGAGACCGGCTGTACGTCCCTGAACATCAAGAACTGCTCGCTGAGCTTGTACGCTCGTACCACGAGAGCCCGGTCACCGGACACATGGGCCGAGCGAGAACTTACGAGGCCATTTCGAGAGAATACTACTGGCCGGGTATGCTATCCTATATCGAGCGAGATGGGTCAGAAACTGCCACACCTGCAAGCGAAGCACCGTCTCCAGAGAAGCACGCCAGGGGGTACTCAAACCTTTACCGATTCCCGACCGAGCCTGGCAGGATATCTCCATGGACTTCATCACACACCTACCCGAAAGCGATGGGTACGACGCGATCCTCGTCGTAGTAGACCGTCTGACGAAGATGAAGCACTTCATAGCTTGCAAAGGAACCTGTGATGCCGAGGAAGTCGCCCGCCTGTACACCAAGCATGTCTGGAAGATACATGGCCTCCCCAAGACAATTGTTTCCGACCGTGGAGCCCAATTCGTGTCCGCGTTCTGGAGGCACCTGATCCGCCGCCTAGGAATCAAAGCCCTGCTATCGACTGCATACCACCCGGAGAAAGATGGCCAGACCGAGATCGCGAACGCTTTCCTGGAACAGTACCTGCGTGGTCAGGTCTCTTACCTCCAAGACGACTGGTCGAGATGGCTACCCCTTGCCGAGTTCGCCCTGAATAACGCCATCAACGAGAGCACCGGCACGACACCGTTCTTCGCCAATTACGGCTTCCACCCCCGCCTAGGATTCGAACCTGTACAGCCTGGACCACAGCGCGCCGCTCGCGACTCTGAGGAGTTGGTCCTCAAGATGAAAACGATCCACGAGTACCTGCAATCCGAGATCTGTCTCGCCCAAGCCCGCCAAGAGGAGTACGCCAACCGGAAAAGGAGACCTGCCCGCCGTTACCAAGAAGGCCAGGAAGTGTGGCTAGACGCCCGCAATATTAAGACTGCCCGACCGCAGAAGAAGCTCGACTGGAAACTACTCGGACCGTTCAGGATCGCCGAAGTCGTCAGCCCGTATGCCTACCGTCTGGAGCTGCCTGCGTCTATGAGGATACACCCTGTCTTTCATGTCAGCCTGCTCCGACCCGCTGCCACCGATCCCTTGCCTGGTCAGTGCCATGCTCCTCCTCCCCCAGTGGAGGTGGACGGCATCGAAGAATTCGAGGTCGAGGACATCCTGGACTCCCGCTGGGAGAGGAGAGGCCGGGGCGGCCCTCGGTTAAAGTATACTGTCAAGTGGGTTGGATACGACGATCCCACCGAAGCACCCGCCGAGCACCTGGAGAACGCACAGGAGATCGTCCGCAACTTTCACCGCCGGTACCCGAACAAGCCCAGACCGTAACTGCGTCGTCGGAGCTCCGCCCTAGAGGAGGGGAGTACTGTCACGGCGCTGAGGCCCCAGGTAATTGAGCCACGTGACCCTGTCACGTGGTAGGCCTAGTGCGGGCCCGCGACAAAGAAATATCTTTATATTGATTCTGTCCATTATATTTTGTAGCTCTTCGAGCTACGTCTTATCATCAGCCTGCCCGCAACCACGGGATTGAGTCTGTCCGTAGCAAATACCATCTGTTTAGCCTTACTCCGCTCTCAGCCTGACAGTCCCGTGACACCCCGGCCCCAAGTACCAACCGGCCGCAAACCACCTCCCTGCCCGCGAAGGGACTGGAGACGAGGGCCGAACGCGGCGAGCCTATAGACCTCAGCGCGTAGCGAGGGTCACGGTTCGTCCCTAGAGGCCGACGAGAGAGAGGAGAATACTTCCGTTGCGATTCTCAGAGCCACCGCGTTACCGATTGCCCCTACCCCGATACTCGCTCCTGCCTACAAGCTAGAGTAGCCCGTTCCGGTTCCCTCGCTAACTTGTCCTCGTCCAGATCTTGTAGCCCGTAGCCGAGTATTGAGGTCTCGGTAAACGGAGCGAGCCTACGTTAAGTCGTATATAGGCTCTTATAGAGCGTATAATACGATACTAACCGAACCGCGTACTAAGAACGCTAAAGATCTCTACTGCCGCCGTTAAGGGTCTCTCGGTCCGCGAAGAAGAGGACATGAGATCCCACCTAATGATATTACTTGCCACCCTGGAATTAGGAGACTGGAAACTGCCTATCTACGCCTTAGCCGAACTCTGGCGCCGAAGGAAAGGGATTTGTTGACTAGAGCTGGGCCGAGAGCTACGAGCTCCCGCTAAAGAAACTGAAGAGACCGTTCGCCCTAGAGGTCTTTAACGGCCGAGAATCCGAGAGTGGGAAGGTTACCTACTATATTATCACTAGCCTAAGGATTAAGGACCACTTCGAGAAAGAGATTAGATTATACGTTACGTAGCTAGCGTATTACCCCGTTATACTAGGAATGCTATGGCTAAAGGAATACGACCCGAGGGTCGGGTTCGCTAGCTATACCTTCACTTTTGATAGCTAGTACTGCTAGAAGAACTGTAACACCCCCGCCCGCCTATCCAAGATCAGAGCATTGTACGACGTGCCGAAAAGAGACCGCCCGACTTACCTACTATCCCGCCCTACCGGACTAGAATATATAGATATCGTAAAAGTTTTAATACGAGCCTATTTAGCGTACGCCCGAAGGAATTACTAGATGTTTTCTTACTATAGAGGATATAGAATAATAGCTTAGCTAATACGACGTACCGGACTTAGAAGAACTAGTTACTAGAGCTTCGAGACTTCCGTAACGTCTTTTCCCCGAAGAAGTAGATAAGCTAACCGCTATACCGTCGGTACGACTACGAGATAAGCTTATTGATGTAACGATCGAGGTATCAGGCAGGTCAGGGGTCGGGTGACGAGGTTGCCTGATAGACTGGATACTGGTTTCGTTTGACAATAGAGTCAGGTGCGTACTGGTAGTAAACAGTTGATCGTGTCTAGCCAAAAGGTAGACCAAGTACTTGAGAGAGGTGTTGGTAACTCAATGTATGAATTGTGAACATTAATCGCTGGAGAGCGATTAAGACTAACTATCTAGCTGTAGGGACTGTTTACTTATATAGACTTGGGGACGACGTTCTGTAACCGTCGCTCCACCTTTCGGGACGACGGGACGCTCTTGTCGTCCTGTCGTCCCTGGACGCTGGGACGCTCTTGTCGTCCTGTCGTCCCTGGGCTGTCGGTCGTAACCACCTGTAAGCAGCTGGTGCCCGTATTATGGTAATGCCGTTCCGAGGGTGGGTCTTCTTATCCAATGAAATGGTTCGTAACACGATGTCCCTCCTCCAAGTCTTCGTCCCGAAGACCATGCAACTAACAAACCCCTGTCGGTGCCCACGTTGAGGTACGTCGCGGTCTTCCTTTTTCCTACTAACCCTGTGCCGCTCATGCTGATAAAATGTCCGGTATAAGAAAACAAAGAAATAGCTCTTCAAAAATCAAGTCTGCCCAAATCGCCACTCTTACCGCCTTCGTGGAGTCTTCTGGCGAGATCGCTGCAATGCCCTGCTCTCGATGTTACCGTTCAAAGCAGGTGTGTCGTCTTCCTCCGGGGGAGCTTTCCCGATGCTCCGCGTGCGTTCGTGCCCGCAAGGCGTGTGATGGTATTTCGGTAGTGAGTGCTTGTGAGTAGTTCATCCGAGCCCTCTTCCTCGTAGGTGCTTATTTTGGGTTTTCCCTAGTGAACCAAACTATGTCTGCAGACAAGCGTCTTCAGGAAGCCGAAGAGAAGGCGCAGGAAGAACTGGACGTCCTCCTGAACCGTCTTATGCGGATTCGTCGGCAACGAAAATCGCTTCGTGACCGTGGTGATGAGTTGTTTGCGAGGGGTGTCCAAAGCTTGGACGAGATGTGTGACGAGGAGACTGACTTGTCCGTTCAAGAGCAGTCTTTAGCGGGGGATGCGCAGGCTATGGGCGCCGTTGGTGTAACCGACTGGAGCGTCTTTGAGTCTGATTTTGGGGTGAATTTGGCAGGTGCGCCTCTCGATCTATCCTTGAGATCTGGCTCGGGTTTTGACGGTGGTACTCCTCAAGCATCTGGTGGGAATGCTTCAAGTGCTTAGCCGGTTCCCATGTATTTTCTGATTCGTTATATCCCAGCCATTTGATCAGGTACTCCGTGACCGATCCTTTCTTCCGTGATCCCCAGATGGCTTCAACTTCGTATTCTCCTTCTAACGCTTCGACCTCGACCTTTTCTTGCAATCTTGCACCGGCTGGTGCTGCTTCAAGCAGTGAGATGTGAAAGATCGGGTGGATTCTCATGGTGTCTGGCAAGCGTAGCTCGTAGTTGGAGTCCGATATCCTCCTGGTAACTGTGAAGGGTCCGAGTTTTTTGTGGTCTAATTTGTCGCTCGGCCGCTTCGTCTTGATGTTTTTGCGTAGGAGATAGACTTTGTCTCCCTTCTCAAAGGTTGGTCCCTTCAACCGTTTCTGGTTGTAGTACTTCGCCATTTGTGTTTGTACGAAGGCGATTTCTTTTCGCAATTCCTCGTGTAGCTCCCTGAGTTTGCTTGCTATTTGGAATGCCTTGGGTACTTCAATTCCGCTGTGTGGTGGTCGATGGATTTCTGGTTCGTATCCATAGTTCGCGAAGAATGGTGAGCACTTGATAGTGTCGTTCGTGGCGCTGTTGTAAGCGAACTGTGCCAGTGGCAGCATTACAACCCAGTTGTCTTGCTGGTAGTTGACGTAGCTTCGTAGATACTGTTCGAGTGTCTGATTGAGTCGTTCTACTTGTCCGTCTGTTTGGGGGTGGTAAGCTGTGGATAGCTTGTGTTTGACCCCGAGTTGTGCTGTGAGTGATTTCCAAAACTTAGAGGCAAATGTCGTTCCTCTGTCTGAGACTATCTCGTCCGGTAGTCCGTGGTTACAGGCAATGACTCGTAGAAAGGTGTAGGCGAGATCTTCCGCTGAGCTCTCTTCCTTGTAGGGGATGAAGTATCCGAACTTGGTGAGTCTGTCAGAAATGACAAAGATGCTGTCATATACCGTTCCTGTCATTGGTTCTCTCGATCCTGGCAGCTTGACGATGTGGTCGAATGCGACGGATCCCCAAGCCCTGCTTGGTATCGGGAGTGGTCTCAATTCTCCGTATGGTTTGTGCCTGGATGCCTTGTCCTTTGTGCATTCGCAAGCCCTCACGACGTCTTTTACGACTTTCCGTAGTCCTGGGAAGTTGTACGTTCGTTGTAGTCGTTCGGTGGTCTTGGCGATGCCTTGGTGTCCGTGTGCTGGTGCTTGATGAAATTCCCTGACGAACTCTTCCTGTAATGCTCGTGGGACGTAGGCCTTTCCGTGGTAGCGCGGTGTCTCTTTGTTGCCTGGGTCGCAAACTGCGTCGTCTTCTGGGGTTAGAGAATTCTGAATCCTCTTCGTCCAGTGTTCTTCTTGTTGCAACATGAACAGGGCGTTGAGTTGTCGTTGGTCCTGTTCGAGGTCTCCGTCCTGGTTGACCTTCAAGATTGTCTGATGCTCGGGTGGTTGTGTCTGCTCGTGGTCCACCCTTCGGCTAAGAGCATCGGCTCTTCCGTTCTCATTACCCTTCCGGTAAATGATTTTGAAGTTGAACTCTGATAGGAATTCCGCCCATCTGGTTTGTCGTTTGTTGAGTTCTTTCGTAGTGGTGAAGTAGGTTAGGTTCTTGTGATCCGTGTAGACCTTAACCTGGTGATTGGTTCCGCTGAGGTGAGCTTTCCATTCCTTGAATGCCTCGATGATTGCCATGAGCTCCTTGTCGTGGATCTGGTAGTTGAGCTCTGGTCCGTTGAGCTTCTTTGAGAAAAAGGCGACAGGGTGCAGTCGTCCTTCCTTGTCTCGTTGTCCAAGTTGTCCGCCGATCGCAAAGTCCGATGCGTCGGTCTCGACTTCGAACTCCTTTTCCGGATCAGGCAAAGCTAGGATCGGTTCCTGAGCTATAGCCTCCTTGATCTGTCGAAAGGCTCTTTCGGTTTTGTCGCTCCACTGTATTTCCTTGGTAGTTCCTTTAGTAAGGTCTGTGAGTGGTGCTGCGATCTTGCTGTAGTCTTTGATGAAACGTCGGTAGAAATTGGTGAATCCAAGGAATCCTCTGACTCCTTTGACGTTCGTAGGTCGGGGCCAGTCCCTGACTGCCTCGATTTTAGAGTCTTGCATCTTGACTCTGCCTGGTTCGATCATGAATCCCAGAAATTCCGCTTGTCGCACGTGGAATTTGCTCTTTTCTGGTTCAACCTGTAGCCTTGATTCTTGTAGTTTCTGGAGTACTTGGTGTACGTGTCCCTGGTGCTCCTCAAGCGTCCTTGAGTAGATGAGGATGTCGTCGAGATAAACGATCGCAAACTGATCCAAGAATTCTCGTAGAACATGGTTGATCATGGTCTGAAACGTTGCTGGGGCGTTAGTCAGCCCGAATGGCATGACTAGGTACTCAAAGTGTCCTTCTTGAGTCCGAAACGCCGTCTTCCATTCTTCCCCTTCTTTCATACGGATGAGGTTGTAGGCTCCTCGCAGGTCTAGTGTTGTGAACCATTTTGCTCCATGCAGTTGGTCTCTGATTTCCGTAATCAAGGGTAGAGGGTAGCGGTTCTTGATCGTAATGTCGTTGAGCTGTCGATAGTCAACGCACAGTCGTAGTTTCCCGTTCTTCTTTGGGACAAATAGGATCGGATATCCTGCTGGCGATGTCGAGGGTCGTATATGTCCTTTCTTGAGTCCATCCCGGATGTACTCCTTCAATGCTTGCCGTTGAGTTTCGTTGAGGGCGTAGATTTTTTGGAATCTAGGTTCTCCTCCTTCTTTCAAGGGTATCTCATGATCCCATTGTGTGTGTTCGGGTAAGGTTTCCCCTTCTGGCTGTTCCCTGAACAGCTCGGTATACTTGTGGTAGATTTCCGGTATTGTCGTTGGTTCGTTTGACTCTTTAAGATAGTTGATTTCTCTAAAGGTCTGCGTCGATCCATACTCCAAGTTCCCATCTTGAGTGCTCGATCGCGGTGGCTTGCTTGAGGGTCGTTGCTCTTGACGCTGCTCAGGGGCTAAGTCCGATGTGTTGGTAGGCTCGTTTAAGGGTCCGTGTCTAGGACTCTGCTCAGTGACTGAGTCTCGTTCTGCGCTTGCTGATTGTCGTGAATCCTGTACGGGGTTGTCCCGATACAGCTGGCCAGTGATCCAGTCAATCCGTGGGTTATGCTTGCGAAGCCAAGGTATTCCCAGAATAACCTCGTGGCTCGCTGTCTCCGTAATGTCCAGGGTAATGATTTCTTCCTGGTCTCCGTGTTTGATAAGAATCGGTGTTGTTTCGTTCTCGATTCTTCCGTTTCCGTAGACAACGGGTGTCCCTTCCACTGTCGTGAGTTGGTAAGGTTGTTTCTTCCTTTTCCAATGGATTCTGCACTGATTTACCGCCCTGGGCGAGATAAAGTTCCCTTGTGCTCCACTGTCGATCATGGCTTCGAGCCTGTGTCGTCCGATCTTGATTCCCAGAATCAGGTGTCGTGTGTCCTCGTCTGCAGTTGCGACTGCTAGGGACCTAGTGTCGTGGGTCGACTGTAGTCCCTTTACAGCCGATCCTTCTCGTTTTTTGTCCTCTGGATCTGTTCTCGCATGGTTTTCCAGACCGTGGGGTGTCGTTCCCGCAACGTCGCTTCGTAGTCCTCAGGAGGGGTTTGGGGTGTTTCCGGATGGTATTCTATCCTTCGTCCTGTTGCGAGTTGTCGCTTCTTAGGTTCCTTGGGGAACCAACCGGATCCCTCCTTGTCTGATTTGTGGATGTGGCAGCTGTTATCGTAGCATGTTGTCCAGCTTAGTTTGTTGTGTTGGCTCGGGGTGGAACCACTGCGTCCGGCCATGTTGACTTGTCGGTTGGGGTAGGAGGTCCTTCCTTCAGTTACCTTCCTAAAACTTCGCGGCTGGTTGCATTCTCGAGCGAAGTGCCCTTCCTTCTGGCAATTGAAGCACTTCAGTTTCTTCCTGGCGTCTTGCCTTTGGGCGACGTCTAGCTCCATAGGGCCGCTGTGCCAACCGGTTGCCGTGCTTCGGTGATAAATCTTCTTCGCGGTGTTGGCCTTTGCTGTCGGATTTGCCCATACCTTACCGGGGGCGCGTCTTTCCATGCGTCTCTCATACAGGCGATTGTCGATCGATACTACTATTTCGACGTAGTCGGCAAAATCGTTAGGTCTCTTTTCGCGAGCAAGGTCGTCCTTAACCTCCTCCTTGAGTCCTCGATAGAACCATGCCATTAGGTTCTCGTCTTCCCAGTCTAGTTTTGACGTGATTTGGCGAAAACGGGAAGCGTACTCGGAAGCAGAGCCCTTCTGCTTCAAGGTCTCCAGTTTCCGCTCGGCAGATCTTTTCTCATCCGGGTTTCCGAAGGTCTTCTTGAGGTCGTCGGCGAATACCGTAAAGGAGTTGAAGATACGATTGGTGGCATCATCACGGTCGTCGTAGGTGTTGTCGGAATAGTCCCTGAGTGTTGGTTCAAACCAGTCTAAGGCGCTCCCCTTGAGTAGGTGCGCTGCATGAAGGACTTTGCGTTCGGCATCCGGAAAGTCGTAGTCGTTGAAGCGATGGTAGGCCTTGAGTTGAGTAAGGAATCCCTGGAGGGTTCCTGGGGTGCCGTCGTACGGCTCCGGAGCGTGAACCTTGAGTCGTGTTCCTCCTCTTCCTCCGTTCTGGAGTTGGGCGATATGGGCACGAAGCTGTGCCAACTCAGCCATCAGGGCCTGGGGTGAAATGGCCGCTGCCCCAGCCTGGGCTGCCAAGTTGTTGTTACTTGGGCGAGGGGTATGTGAACCGGTAGTCGACATGTTGCGTGTATGTACTGTTCCCTTAGTACGCAGGTAACCTAGTTGAACAGGAGCGATTAACGTGTAACGATCGAGGTATCAGGCAGGTCACGGGGTCGGGTGACGAGGTTGCCTGATAGACTGGATACTGGTTTCTGTTGACAATAGAGTCAGGTGCGTACTGGTAGTAAACAGTTGATCGTGTCTAGCCAAAAGGTAGACCAAGTACTTGAGAGAGGTGTTGGTAACTCAATGTATTGAATTGTGAACATTAATCGCTGGAGAGCGATTAAGACTAACTATCTAGCTGTAGGGACTGTTTACTTATATAGACTTGGGGACGACGTTCTGTAACCGTCGCTCCACCTTTCGGGACGACGGGACGCTCTTGTCGTCCTGTCGTCCCTGGACGCTGGGACGCTCTTGTCGTCCTGTCGTCCCTGGACTGTCGGTCGTAACCACCTGTAAGCAGCTGGTGCCCGTATTATGGTAATGCCGTTCCGAGGGTGGGTCTTCTTATCCAATGAAATGGTTCGTAACAGTACTATCACGGCGCCGAGGCCGCAGGAAATTGACCCACGTGACCCTATCACGTAGCGGACCCAGTACGGACCCGCGACAAAGAAATATCTTTTACGTTAATTCTATCCATTATATTTTATAACTCTTCGAGCTACGTCCTGTCATTTAGCCTGCCCGCAACTACGGGATCGAGTCTGTCCGTAGCAAATATTATCTCATAAGCCTTACTCTGCTCCCTACCTGACACTCCCGTGACAGTATATAGGCTAACGACTTCGGCGATCTTAAACGGTCCAAATACTTTCTAATCGAGCTTCTTTTACGGTCGGGTAGTCTTAATATTACGGGCGTCTAACCATACTTCCTAATCTTCTTAGTAACGGCGGGCAGGTCTCCTTTTCCGGTTAGCGTACTCTTCTTAGCGGGCTTAGGCGAGACAGATCTCGGATTATAAGTACTCGTAGATCGTTTTTATCTTTAGGACTAACTCCTCAAAGTCGCGAGCAACGCGCTATAGTCTAAGCTATACAAGTTCGAATCCTAGGCGGGGGTAGAAGCTATAATTAGCGAAGAACGGTATCGTGCCGGTGCTCTCGTTAATAACGTTATTTAGGGCGAACTCAGTAAGGGGCAGCTATTTCGACTAGTCGTTTTAGAGGTAAGAGACTTGAATACGCAAGTACTATTCCAAGAAAGCGTTCGCGATCTCGGTCTAGCTATCTATCTCCGGGTAGTATACAATCAATAGCAAGGCTTTGATTCCTAGGCGGCGGATCAAGTGCCTCTAGAACGCGGATACGAATTAGGCTCCACGGTCGGAAACAATTGTCTTGGGGAGGCTATGTATCTTCTAGATATACTTGGTATATAAGCGGGCGACTTCTTTAGTATTATAGGTTCCTTTGTAAGCTATGAAGTACTTTATCTTCGTTAGACGGTTTACTACGACGAGGATCGCGTCGTACCTATCGCTTTCGGGTAGGTATGTGATGAAGTCTATAGAGATATCCTACCAGGCTCGGTCGGGAATCGGTAGGGGTTTGAGTACCCCCTAGCGTACTTCTCTAGAGACGGTGATTCGTTTGCAAGTATAATAGTTTCTAACCTATCGCTCGATATAGGATAGCATACCCGGCTAGTAGTATTCTCTCGAAACGGCCTCGTAAGTTCTCGCTCGGCCTATGTATCCAGTAACCGGGCTCTCGTAGTACGAGCGTATAAGCTTAGCGAGCAATTCTTGATGTTTAGGGACGTATAGCTGGTCTCGATAGTATAGGTATCCGTGTCTGTTCTCGCACTCGGCTAGGGTGATACGCGGGTGGCGGGCGTGTTTCTCCTCTAGGGCCTTTAGTATAGACCGTAGTATTTCGTCGGACTCGTACCCTTGTTCGAATAGTGCTTTCACCGGTAGGGGTAGTAACGAAGCAGTTCTCTCTCGTAAGCGGACGAGCCGGACTAGCTTAGGGTCTGGTTCCGTAGCTACAGTCTCTAGTCTCCTTACGCTTGAGCGTATCGTAGCTCTTAATTATACTAGTTCCTTTGTAAATCTAACTCGTCTCTTACTAAGTGGGGTGGGTTCTTCGAAGTTGTGGCTCTTTAGTACTATCTAGCTCTGGTATAGCAAGCGCTTATCTCCCTCCTTTAGGAGGTCCTCTAACCTCCTGGTTAAAGCGTTAGGCTTCGTTCCTTATTTGCCGGGACGGTAAATGATCTTAAAGTTGAACTTGGAGAGGAATTCGGACTAGCGGGCTTATCTATAGTTTAAGAGTTTCGTCGTCGTGAAGTATTCTAGGTTTCGGTGGTCTGTAATAACCTTAATCGGTGAGCTCGTTCCCTCCAGTTCCGGGCGCCATTCCTCGAAACAGCGAATAATTGCCAGGAGTTCCTTATCGTAGATCTCGTAGTTACACTCCGTTACCGAGTGCTTCTTTGAGAAGAAAGCAACAGGCCGTAAAATGCCGTCATCGCCGTACTACGATAGCACACCAGCCGACACGAAATCGGAAGCGTCGGTTTCCAAGATAATCTCTCTTTCCTAATCAAATGGGGCCAGGACAGGAACGGTCGTAAAAGCAGTCTTTAGTCGGTTGAATGCGTTTTCGTAGTTCTTATCCCAGTTAAACTTCACCCCCTTCTTAGTGAGGTTGATTAGCGGGGCGATGATATTCGAGAACCTTTGGATGAAGCGTCGGTAGAAGTTCCCGAAGCCGATAAAGGCTTGTATATCGGTTAGGTAGGCGGGCGTTTTCTAGTTAACGATCGTCTCGATCTTCTTCGGGTCTATTTGGATTCCTTCTCGGCTTACGATCATTCCGAGGAAGGTGGTCTTATCCTGGAAGAACTCGTACTTCTGGATTTTGGCGTATAAGCTGGCTTCTCGCAGGGCTACGAGGACCCTCCTTACGTGAGCGATGTGCTCCTTTTTCGTGCGACTGTAAATTAGGATATCATCTAGGTAGGCTGTGCAGAAAACGTCTAGGTATTCTCGTAGGGTGTCGTTAATAAACCTCTGGAAGGTTGCTGGCGCTGCGGTCAGGCCGAACGGCATAACGAGTGACTCAAATAGGCCGAATCGGGTACGGAAAGCCGTTAGGTATTCTTGTCCTTCCTTAATGCGGATGTTGTTGAACGCAGAGATAATATCGATCTTCGTATAATACATTATCCCTTTCAGGTTACTGAGGGATTCCTTCGTTAGCGGTAGGGGGTAGCGGTCCTTAACGGAGATATTGTTCAGCGCACGGTAGTCCACACAGAAGCGGAGTCCTCCTCCTGGTTTCTTGACGAAGAGTACTGGTGAGGTAGTAAGAGACGAGCTGGGTCGGATGAAGCCCTTCTTCAGGTTATCCTTAAGCTATTCCTTAAGGGCCCTTAGCTCGTCGCGGGACATCGGGTATAGAGGTCCAAAGGGCGGTGTCGCTCCCTTAATAAGCTTGATCTCGTGGTCGTACGGACGGTGTGGCGGTAGTTTGTCTACTTCCTTCGGGGAAAAGACGTTACGGAAGTCTCGAAGCTTTGGTGGCAGTAGTTCGTCCAGGTCCGGTGCGTCGTGTTGGCTAAGCTGTTGTTTAATGTCCTCTATAGTGATAGAAAACATCTGGTAGTTCCTTCGGGCGTACGTTGAGCAGGCTCGCGTAGAAACTCTCGCGATATCCATATGTTCTAGTCCGGTGGGACGGCGCGGTAGGTAGCTCGGGCGGTCTCTTTTCGGCATGTCGTGTAATGCTCTGATCTTGGACGGGCGGGCCGGGGTGTTGTAGTTCTTCTGGTAGTACCGGCTGTCAAAGGTGAAGGTATGGCTGGCGAACCCGACCCTCGGGTCGTATTCCTTTAGCTATAGCATTCCTAATATGACGGGGTAATACGCTAGTTGCGTGACGTATAGTCTAATCTCTTTCTCAAAGTGGTCCTTAATCCTTAGGCTGGTGGTGATATAGTGGGTGACCTTCCTACTCTCGGATTCTCGGCCGTTAAAGACCTCTAGGGCGAATGGTCTCTTTAGTTTCTTTAGTGGAAGCTCGTAGCTCTCGGCCCAGCTTAGGTCAACAAATCCCTTTCCTTCGGCGCTAGAATCGGCTAGGGCATAGGTGGGCAGTTTCCGGTCTTCTAATTCTAGGGTAACGGGTAATATCATCAGGTAGGATCTCATATCCTCTTCTTCGCGGACCGAGAGACCCTTAGCGGCGGTAGTAGAGATCTTCAACGTTCTTGGTGCGCGGTTTGGTTGGTGACGTGTTGTGCGCTTTGTAGGAGCCTGTGTGCGACTTAACGTAGGCTCGCTCCGTTTACCGAGACCTTAATGTTTGGCCGCGGGCTACGGGATCTGGACGAGGACGAGCCGGCGGGGGATCCGGGACGGGCCACTTTGGCTTGTAGGCAGGCGCGAGTATCGGGGTGGGGGCAATCGGTAACGCGGTGGCTCTTTGAACCGCAACGGAAGCATTCTCCTCTCTTTCGTCGGCTCCTAGGGACGAACCGTGACCCTCGCTGCGTGTTGAGGTCTATGGGCTCGCCGTGTTCGGCCCTCGTCTCCGGTCCCTTCGCGGGTGGGGAGGTGGTCCGCGGCCGGTTAGCGCTCGGGGCCGCGGCGGTGTAAGATCTTCCGGGGGTTAGTATGGGTTGGTTAAAGCGTTGACGGCGGTTTTCTAGATTCTGTAGGAAGGCGGCGTACTGGTGGTACTCCCGACTGGGCGGCTCGTGGTGAAGCAGCATACTGCGTAGTTCCCGGGAGATGGCTTGTTCTAGGAGCGTCGGTAGGGCTTCTTCGGATATCTGTCCCTCGAGGGCGAGGCGCTGGAATTTAGCGAAGAACGTGTTGAAGTCCTTGTTTGACTAGCGTAGGCGGAAGAGATCGTTTCGGGTATTGTTGACGAGGTTCGGGTCTCCAAAGGCGCGGTCTAGCTGGTCTAGGATCTTGTCGTAGTTAGAAAGCTGATAGACGCCTTCCTTGACGTGCGGGAGGATCTGGGCATAGGTAGGGCCCTTTAGCCGGTTGGTGACGTAGGCTATACGGCTCTGGGGTGTGGGGAAGCGGTCGCGATTAGCTTTCATCTTCTCGTGTATCTGGGAGACGAAACGGCGTAGATCCTTGCGTTCTCCTTCGAACTTGTCCGGGTTAGGGAGTCTCTCGGACAGGCGGTGGGAGCTATTTGACTGTGTGTCGACGGGGGTGTTGGTTCCGGGAGTAGTGACGAGTGCCGGTACGGTTACGGTAGCGGTTTGCGACTTAGCTCGGTGTTCGGCGAGGGCTCGTCCTGCTTTGGCTTCGATAAGAAGATCCCGGAGCTTATCCAGTTCCTTTTCCTGATAGTTGACGACTGCGTTGGAGCTCGTTAGCTCCTTTTGTAGGCGTTGGGTTTCCTCTTCTAGTTCCAAAATCCTTTGGCCTTGCTGTTCGATTTTGGCGTAGACTTCTTGGTCGTCGGTCTCCTTCCGGGCGATGTAGTCGTAAGCGAGGCGGAAATACTCGTACTATTGGGAAATGTGGCTAATTACGTGGGCGGCAAAGGACTCGTCGTCTTCCGGTAGGAACGGTGGTAGCGGGCGGTTCGCTATTGTAGTAGTAGTAATGGCGGTAGGGGTAGGAGCTACGTAATGTCACGGGAGTGTCAGGTAGGGAGTAGAGTAAGGCTTATGAGATAATATTTGCTACGGATAGACTCGATCCCGTGGTTGCGGGCAGGCTGAATGATAGGACGTAGCTCGAAGAGCTATAAAACATAATGGACAGAATCAACGTAAAAGATATTTCTTTGTCGCGGGTCCGTACTGGGTCCGCCACGTGATAGGGTCACGTGGGTCAATTTCTTGCGGCCTCGGCGCCGTGACATATACCTACTGTCTAGAGCTACTTGCGTTTATGAGGATATACCTTATCTTTCATATTAGCTTACTCTAACCCGTTACTACCGATCCCTTGCTTAGTTAGTACTACGCTCCTCCCCCCCTAGTAGAGGTGGACGGCATCGAAGAATTCGAGGTCGATGTTACGGGCTGGCGCGCTGTCCCCCCGTAACAGGTCCTATATATCCTGTATTGGGAGTCCAATTGCCAACTTGGAATCCTAAGTCCTTTTTCCTTCAGTGGGTACAGGGACTTGTAAGGTTAAGCCGTGACAGTCGAAGACATCCTAGACTTCCGTTAGGAAAGGAAAGGCCGGGGCGGCCCTCGGTTAAAGTATACTATCAAGTAGGTTAGATACGACGATCCCACCGAAACACCCGCCAAGCACCTAAAAAACGTATAAGAGATCGTCCGCAACTTTCACCGCTGGTACCCGAATAAGCTTAAACCGTAACTACGTCATCGGAGCTCCGCCCTAGAGGAGGGGAGTACTATCACGGCGCTAAGGCCCTAGGTAATTGAGCCACGTAACCTTATCACGTAATAGGCCTAGTACGGGCCTGCGATAAGGAAATATCTTTATATTGATTCTATCCATTATATTTTGTAGCTCTTCGAGCTACGTCTTATCATCAGCCTACCTGTAACTACGGGATTGAGTCTGTCCGTAGCAAATACCATCTGTTTAGCCTTACTCCGCTCTTAGCCTGACAGTCCCGTGACATAGTATTTGTAACGGTCTCAGGAGTATATTGCAACTATCTGATAACGACTCTACGAGTATACTAAGCTTGGAGAAGAAAAGGAAAGATACGAGATATTCTAGCGGCTCGTAGGCCTCTTTATCCTCGTGAGTGCGATGGTCTGAGCGTATTGCTAGAATATTCGGTATGCTGTATGGAGATGTAGGAATAGCTTCGTCCAAGGGCTTTAGTGGACCGTGCTCGCACGTGAGCTAGCCGAGAGTTACCGAGGGCTATATCGGGCTTAGCCCGTTACAATACCCCCCTCCTCCCCTTCCTAGGGTGTTATTAGTCACTAACCTTCCCGTAGGCAACCTCGTATTTATCTAGAGCTTCTATGTCCAGAAAAACACTTAGTAGTTCCTATGTTAGCTAGATATAACCTGCCTACTTGACTAGTACTTGGTAGCCCCTCCCCTTTTTCCTTACGTTGAGGATCTCCTCTATAAACCATTCTTATTCCCTAGTGTTTTCGGTAATAATGGCTAGAGGCTGCGTGTTATCCTGAACTTACGAGGGTAACGGGTCGTTAGTAGCCCTTTTCAATATAGAGACGTGAAAAACAGGGTGAATCCTAGGGGGCGTATTTAGTCGGTAAGAATGCGAGCTAACTACCTCCGTGACTTCGTACTTGGTGTTACGCTAGTTTAGTTTCTTCGACGGCCTATCGGTCTTGACGGTTTGTAGCTTTAGCTAGACTCTGTCTCCTACGTAGAATCGCTTTGTAGCCTACCGTACCTAGTTAGCGTACTCCTCTTGCCGCTCTTACGCGGAAGCTATCGCTACTTGAACAAACTCCGTAGCCTCCCTCAACCGTGTTACGAACTCCTCTCCTCTCGCTACTAGTGACCGGCCCTTTATACGGAGAGGTCCCCCTTCTTCGACGCTAGTAAGAGTGCTTAGGAGGTCGATGTGATAGCTATACGTTACAAAGAAGGGGCTAATTCTTATCGACGTTACGTTATAGTTATTGATTGCTAGTATCGCCATTAGAAGTAGTTTAGCCTAGTCGTCTTACTAGTATATAGTATAGTAATAGAGATAATGTTCGATTACCTAGTTTATACGCTTCGTTACTCCGTCTGTCTCTGGGTGATACGCCGTTAATAATCTTCTAGTGATCCCTAGTAGCTCGCAGATCCGTTTCCATATCAGGCCTACGAACTACGGTCCTCTATCCGAGACAATCGCATATGGTAGACTATGGTGACGTATTAGAGAGATAACTAGGCGTTCTGCTACCGACTCTATAGTAATCGAAGCTATCGGCTCGAAAACCACGCTCTTAGATAGCCTATCGGTAATTACTATGATATTCGTCGCTTGGTCGGATCTAGAGGGGGGCAAGTCGGTGATGAAGTCTAACGATAGTTCGGACTATATCCTATCGGGGATAGGCAAGGGCTTTAAGAGCCCCCGTTTCTTCTCGCGCTATATAGTAACCCTTCTATAAACGTTATAGTTTCGGATAAACCTTCGAATATCCTGGCTGAGTCCCGGCCACGTGTACTTCCGAGCGATTAGAGACTTAGTAAGATCTCTTCTTAGGTAGCCGGCGAGAGTCGAGTCGTGGGTCTCTTAGATGATCCGGGTACGTAGGGGCTCCAAGCAGGGAATCCAGATGCGGTCTCTCCAACAAAGCCGCTTTCCTTCGTCGATAGAACACTCCGAGATCGAAATTGGCAATCCCCACTGGCTTGGAAACTGACGATCACCATCAAGAACCATCTTACGGATGAGCCAGTAACGGTTATTCGTTTCCAGCCCTTGATTCCAGAGGTCCCTTAACGGGGCATCTACGAATGGGTTCTCTGGTAAGTCTGACTTCTCCGCCACGTCGTCCGTCTCTCCGTCCTGGTCGCCATTTTTGACAAAGCTAGTTCGAACTACTAGAGCCGTACCGCGATTGACACGGAGTGCCCTGCCTCTCGCAGCCTTTAGCAACTGGAAACAGCGGCCTGTCAATCGCTCGTCTTCGGTACTCTGGGGCATGTCTTGCTCCCTTCTAGACAGGGCGTCAGGGACCACGGCCTGTTTCCCCGGCCGGTACTTCAGCGTAAAGTTGTGCCGGGCAAGTATCTCTGCCCAACGGACTTGTCGTTCACTGAGCTGTCGTTTCTTCTGGAAGTACTCGAGGTTCTTGTGGTCAGTCCAAATCTCGAATGACGGCACGCTCCGTAGTTCGGCATCCCACTGTTCCAAGCATCGTACGATAGCCAGCAGCTCCTTGTCATGGATCGGGTAGTTCGACTCTGCCGCGTTGTTCTTCTTCGAGAAGAAGGCTACTGGGCGGAGAATTCCGTCGTCGTCGTACTGTAAGAGGGCTCCGCCAATTGCGTAGCCGGATGAGTCTGTCTCAACGACTGTTTTCCGATCTGGGTCCCACTGGGCAAGGACTGGTGCGCTGATGAGGAGGGTTTTCAGCTGCTTGAAGGCTTCTTCGCACTGGTCTGACCAGACGAACGGGACTCCTTTCTTGGTCAACGCTATAAGGGGCATCGCTACGGTCGAGAAGTTTGGCACAAACTCCCGATAGTAGTTGGCGAACCCGATGAACCCACGAACTCCCTTAACGGTCTTCGGGCGCTCCCATGATTCCACAGCTTTGATCTTCTCCGGGTCGACGCGGATTCCCTTACCAGCGTCGACGATAAACCCTAGATACTTGACGCTCTTCGCCTCGAACTCGCACTTATCGATATCGATCTGAAGTCCGGCGTCTTGGAGCCTCTTCAAAACCTTCCGGACCTTCTTCCTATGGTCGGCTAGGGAGCCATCTGTAACGATCGAGATCCCAGACTGGTCACGTGGTCGGGTGACAGGGTAGTCGAGGATAACTGGATACGGGGTTTCTGTTGACAATAGAGTCAGGTGCGTACTGATAGTAAACAGTGATCGTGTCTAGCCAAAAGGTAGACCAAGTACTTGAGAGAGGTGTTAGTAACTCAATGTATTGAACTGTGAACCTTAATCGCTGCCGAGCGATTAAGGCTATCTAGCTGGTAGAGGCTGTAGTTTATATATCTGCCTTTCGCCCCTACTAATCCCCTGGATCACTGGATCGCTGGATCACTGGCGATCCCACGATCCCAACGCTCCTGGAGCGCTGGATCACTCTTTGTCGCGTGATCCCGTGATCCCCATTGTCGGCTGATAGTAATGCCGTTCCGATGCATGCGGGTGATTCCTCCAATGACGTTTGGTTCGTAACACGATGTCCCTCCTCCAGGTCTTCGTCCCGGAGACCAGATAACTAACAAAACCCTGTTGGCGCCCACGTTGAGGTAGGTCGTCGTTGTCCTCCTAACATCGCGCCGACCATGCTAACAAAATGTCTGGTCGCGTAGAAAAACGTCCTAACGAAAAGAATCGATCCAAGAAAACCTGCGAGCGCAGCGCACTAGCTTCCTTTATCGACGAGTTTGGTGTTCCCGCCGATATGCCTTGCACCTATTGTTTCCGAAACAATAAAGCGTGTCGAATGAATGGTGATTCTGCTCGATGTAGCGAATGTGTCCGTCGAGGCCGGTCCTGCGACGGGGTGTTGGTGGCGTCTTCTCGTGCGGTCCTCCGCCACCCTTCCTTGTATTCTTTGTTAACCGTGTCCCTTTTTAGTAGCTCGCTTGTTAGAGTCCCGTAAGAAGCTTGAAGGTGACGAACAGGAGGCCGAGGAGGCGCTGTTCGTTCTTCAACAACAATTTTCCGTCGCCGTCAACCGTTTGACCCGGATTCGCAAGACCCGGAAACGGATTGAGGAGAGGAGTAAGGAATTGGTCCAGCGGGGTATGCAAGAGCTGGATTCAGAAGACGGGATCTCCAAATCCTTGGAGTCGGGGGATCGTTTTATCGTTGACGACCTCCGGGGGATGGGCGTTTCTGGCGAGGTGGATTGGTCCTCCTTGGGCCTGGGGGACCCTTCCCTCGACCCCTTGCTGATGGTTGGGTCGGGTTTCGACGGTGGTAGTCTTCAAGCATCTGGTGGCAGTGCTTCAAATGCTTAGCCGGTTCCCAAGTGTTTTCTGATTCGTTATAACCTAGCCACTTGATTAGGTACTGTGTGACAGATCCTTTTTTTCGTGACTTCAGGATGGCTTCCACGTCGTATTCTCCTTCTGGCGCTTCAACCTCAATCTTTTCTTGCAGCCTTGCGTTGGCTGGTGCCGCTTCGAGTAGCGAGACATGAAAGATTGGGTGGATTCTCATGGTGTCTGGTAGGCGTAATTCGTAGTTGGAGTCTGATATCTTCCTGGTGACTGTGAAGGGTCCAAGTTTTTTATGGTCCAGCTTGTCGCTTGGTCGCTTTGTTTTGATGTTTTTTCGTAGAAGGTAGACCTTGTCTCCCCTCTGAAAGGTTGGTCCCTTTAACCTTTTCTGGTTGTAGTATTTCGCCATTCGCGTTTGGACGAATGCGATCTCTTTTCTCAGTTTGTCGTGTAGTTCCCTGAGCTTGCTTGCTGCTTGGAATGCTCTGGGCACTTCGATTCCGTTGTGTGGTGTCCGATGGATTTCTGGTTCGTATCCATAGTTTGCGAAGAACGGTGAACATTTAGTGGTGTCGTTGGTCGCGCTGTTGTAAGCGAACTGAGCTAACGGTAGCATAACAACCCAGTTGTCCTGCTTATAGTTGACGTAGCTCCGTAGGTACTGTTCGAGTGTCTGATTGAGTCGTTCGACTTGTCCGTCAGTTTGCGGGTGATAGGCTGTAGTCAACTTGTGATTGACTCCGAGTTGTGCCGTGAGTGATCTCCAAAATTTCGATGCGAACGTCGTTCCTCTGTCGGAGACTATTTCATCCGGTAGTCCGTGGTTGCAAGCAATGACCCGTAGGAAGGTGTAGGCGAGGTCTTCTGCTGAGCTCTCTTCCTTGTAAGGGATGAAATACCCGAACTTGGTGAGTCTGTCGGAAACAACGAAGATGCTGTCGTATACTGTTCCTGTCATTGGTTCCTTCGATCCTGGTAGCTTGACGATGTGGTCGAATGCAATGGATCCCCAAGCCCTGCTTGGTACCGGGAGTGGTCTCAACTCTCCGTATGGTTTGTGTCTGGACGCTTTGTCCTTCGTGCATTCGCAAGTTCCGACGACGTCTTTTACGACCTTCCTCAGTCCCGGGAAGTCGTAGGTTCGCTGTAGTCGTTCGGTGGTCTTGGCGATGCCCTGGTGTCCGTGCGCTAGTGTCTGATGGAATTCCCTGACGAATTCTTCTTGTAAGGTTCGTGGGATATAGAGTTTTCCGTGATAGCGTGGCACCTCTTGACTGTCCTGGTCAAGGATTGTTTTCTCGTCCTGGCCTAGGGAATCCCGGATTCTCCTGGTCCATTGTTCATCGTGTTGTAACGTGAACATGACGTTGAGTTGCCGCTGATCTTGTTCAAGGTCTCCGTCCTGGTTGACCTTCAAGATTGTCTGATGCTCGGGTGGTTGTGTCTGCTCGTGGTCCACCCTTCGGCTAAGAGCATCGGCTCTTCCGTTCTCATTACCCTTCCGGTAAATGATTTTGAAGTTGAACTCTGATAGGAATTCCGCCCATCTGGTTTGTCGTTTGTTGAGTTCTTTCGTAGTGGTGAAGTAGGTTAGGTTCTTGTGATCCGTGTAGACCTTAACCTGGTGATTGGTTCCGCTGAGGTGAGCTTTCCATTCCTTGAATGCCTCGATGATTGCCATGAGCTCCTTGTCGTGGATCTGGTAGTTGAGCTCTGGTCCGTTGAGCTTCTTTGAGAAAAAGGCGATAGGGTGCAGTCGTCCTTCCTTGTCTCGTTGTCCAAGTTGTCCGCCGATCGCAAAGTCCGATGCGTCGGTCTCGACTTCGAACTCTTTCTTAGGGTCTGGTATCGCTAGGATTGGTTCCTCCGCGATTGCCGCTTTGATCCGTTGGAAGGCTTCTTCGGTCTTATCGTTCCACTGGATCTCTCTGCTTGTTCCTTTGGTGAGGTCCGTAAGTGGTGCTGCGATTTTGCTGTAGTCCTTGATGAAACGTCGGTAGAAGTTAGTAAATCCTAGGAATCCTCTGACTCCTTTGACGTCCGCCGGTCGGGGCCAGTCCTTGACTGCCTCGATCTTAGAGTCTTGCATCTTGACTCTGCCTGGTTCGATCATGAATCCCAGAAATTCCGCTTGTTGCGTGTAGAATTTGCTCTTGTCTGGTTTAACCTGCAACTTTGCTTCTTGCAGTTTCTGGAGTACTCGGTGTACGTGCGTCCGGTGTTCCTCAAGCGTCCTTGAGTAGATTAGGATGTCGTCGAGATAAACCATTACAAACTGGTCCAAGAATTCTCGTAAAACGTGGTTGATCATGGTCTGAAAGGTCGCTGGGGCGTTGGTGAGCCCGAATGGCATGACCTGATATTCGAAGTGTCCTTCGGGGGTCCTAAATGCCGTCTTCCATTCTTCTCCTTTTCTCATACGGATAAGGTTGTACGCGCCTCGTAGGTCCATGGTGGTGAACCATTCGGCTCCGTGCAGTCGGTCTCTGATCTCCGCAATCAAAGGTAATGGGTATCGATTCTTAATCGTGATGTCGTTGAGCTGTCTGTAGTCAACGCATAGTCGTAACTTTCCATTTTTCTTTGGAACGAACAGGATCGGGTATCCTGCTGGTGACGAAGAAGGTCGTATGTGCTTCTTCCTGAGTCCATCCCGGATGTACTCTTTCAACGCTTGTCGTTGCGTTTCGTTGAGGGCGTAGATTTTCTGAAATCTTGGCTGCTCTCCTTCTTTTAGGGGTATTTCGTGATCCCATCGTGTGTGTTCCGGTAAGGCTTCTTCTTCCGGTTGTTCCTCGAACAATTTGGCGTATTTGTGGTATTCTTCTGGTACTCCTGCCAATGCTGATGACTCCTTGAGATAGCTGATCGTCCTAAGGGTCTGCGTCGATTTATACTCCAAGTTCCCATCTTGAGTGCTTGATCGCGGTGGCTTGCTTGAGGGTCGTTGTCTTCGACGCTGCTCAGAGGCTAAGTCCTTCGTGTTGGTAGGCTCGTTTGAGGGTCCGTATCTAGGACTCTGCTCAGTGACTGAGTCTCGTTCTGCGCTTGCCGATTGTCGTGAATCCCGTACGGGAGTGTTCCAGTACAGCTGGCCAGTGATCCAGTCAATCTGTGGGTTGTGCTTGCGAAGCCAAGGTATTCCCAGAATAACGTCGTGGCTTGCAGTTTCTGTGATATCTAGGGTGGTGATTTCCTGCCAAGGTACTTCCAAAGCAACCTCGTTGTCCCTTTGCCCTTTGATACCAAGGACAATAGTCCTTTTGTGGTTTCCGTATGTTACGAGGACTGGTGTTGTCTCGTTTTCGATTCTTCCGTCTCCGTATGTGACGGGTGTACCTTCCACTGTCGTGAGTTGGTAAGGTTGATCCTTCTTTCTCCAATGGATTCTGCACCGATTTACCGCTCTTGGCGATATGAAGTTTCCTTGTGCTCCACTGTCGATCATGGCTTCAAGCCGATGTCGTCCTATTCCGATCTCTAGGATCAGATGTCGTGTGTCTTCGGTTGTAGTCGCAACCGCTAGGGATCTAGTGACGAGGGTCGACTGTAGTCCCCTTACAGCCGATGCTTCCCGTTTTTTGACTGTTCGGTTGGTGTCTGAGGGGTCGTAGGATAGTACTCGACTCGTCGTCCTGTGGCGAGTTGTCGTTTCTTGGGTTCCTTCGGAAGCCATCCTGCTCCCTCCTTGTCGGACTTATGAGTGAGGCAGCTGTTGTCGTAGCACATCGTCCAGCTGAGCTTTGCGTGTTGGCTGGTACCGTAGCCGCTTCGTCTTATCACACTAACTTGCCGGTTTTGGTAAGGCGTCCTTCCTTCGGGTACCTTCCTGAATTTCCGTGGTTGATTGCATTCTCGGGCAAAGTGTCCTTCCTTCTGGCAGTTGAAACACTTTCCCTCCTTCTTCGTGTCTTGTCGTTGTACTGCGTCCAATTCCATTGGTCCGCTATGCCACCCGGTGGCGGTGCTCCGGTATTGGACCTTCTTCGCGGTGTTCGCTTTGCGGGGCGAACTGGTCCATACTTTGTTCGGGGCGCGCTTCTCCATGCGTCTCTCATACAAGCGGTTGTCGATCGATACTGCCATTTCGACGTAGTCAGCGAAGTCGTCTGGCCGTTTCTCACGGGCGAGGTCGTCCTTGACCTCCTCCTTCAGACCTCGATAGAACCATGCCATCAGGTTCTCATCTTCCCAGTCCAGCTTGGATGTGATTTGTCGAAAGCGGGAAGCGTATTCGGAAGCAGAGCCCTTTTGCTCTAGGGTCTCTAGCTTACGTTCGGCAGATCTCTTCTCATCAGGGTTTCCGAAAGTCTTCTTGAGGTCCTCGGCGAACTCCGTGAAAGAGTTGAAAATGCGATTGGTAGCATTGTCACGGTCGTCGTAGGTATTTTCGGAATAATCCCTGAGCGTTGGCTCGAACCAGTCCAAGGCACTTCCTTTGAGCAGATGTGCTGCGTGAAGGACCTTGCGTTCGGCGTCCGGAAAGTCGTGTTCGTTAAAACGATGGTAGGCCTTGAGTTGGGTGAGGAATCCTTGCAGGGTTCCTGGGGTACCATCGTAAGCTTCCGGAGTCCTGACCTTGAGTCGTGTTCCTCCTCCGCCGCCTCCTTGGAGTTGGGCGACCTGGGCACGAAGCTGCGCGAGCTCGGCCATCAGGGCCTGGGGAGAAACGTTCGTTCCCCCAGCCTGAGCCGCCAGGTTGCTGTTGCTTGGGCGAGGAGTGTCTGAACCGGTGGTCGACATGTTGCGTGTATGTACTGTTCCCTTAGTACGCAGGTAATCTAGTTGAACAGGAGCGATTAACGTGTAACGATCGAGATCCCAGACTGGTCACGTGGTCGGGTGACAGGGTAGTCGAGGATAACTGGATACGGGGTTTCTGTTGACAATAGAGTCAGGTGCGTACTGATAGTAAACAGTGATCGTGTCTAGCCAAAAGGTAGACCAAGTACTTGAGAGAGGTGTTAGTAACTCAATGTATTGAACTGTGAACCTTAATCGCTGCCGAGCGATTAAGGCTATCTAGCTGGTAGAGGCTGTAGTTTATATATCTGCCTTTCGCCCCTACTAATCCCCTGGATCACTGGATCGCTGGATCACTGGCGATCCCACGATCCCAACGCTCCTGGAGCGCTGGATCACTCTTTGTCGCGTGATCCCGTGATCCCCATTGTCGGCTGATAGTAATGCCGTTCCGATGCATGCGGGTGATTCCTCCAATGACGTTTGGTTCGTAACACCATCAGAGTAGATGAGAACATCGTCGATATAGGCTGAGCAGAATTCATCAAGGAACTCTCGTAGCGTATTATTAATGTACCGTTGGAAGGTAGCTGGCGCGCCGGTTAGGCCGAAGGGAGTGACCATCCATTCGTAGAGCCCGTACCTAGTACGGAAGGCTGTCTTCCACTCCTCCCCTTCTTTGATGCGGATTTTGTGGAAGGCAGCGATCACGTCTAACTTCGTGAACCACTTCGCTTTCGATAGGGATCGCAATGTCTCGCCGATCAAAGGTAACGGGTATCTATCCTTGCGGGTGATAGCGTTTAGACCACGGTAGTCGACACAGAAACGAAGACCACCGCCTGGCTTCTTAACAAACAACACTGGCGCAGATGCTGGGGAACTGCTTGCTCTGATGAAGTTCTTATCGAGGAGCTCCGTCAAAGTTTTCCGTAAGACGATCAGTTCCTCTCTCGACATGCCGTATAGCGGCCCCCAGGGAGGGGCCTTATCCTGGCCGTTCGTATCCTTTTCTAGGGGAATCTCATGGTCTATGCCTGGCCGATGGGGAGGTAGCTGATCGGCTTGTGCCCTGTTGAATAAGGGGAGGAAGTCGTGGTAATGCTCTGGTAGCTTCTGACGCGGGTCACTGTGCTTCTTTGGGGCGAGTGCCTTCTCTATATCTGCCAGACTCGCCGCGAATATCCGAGCGGGCCCCTTCTGGTTAGAGCGAGGCCTTCTGATCCTCCTGACTAACGCTCCAAAAATGCTTGCGATCTGCTCTTTGACTGGGTAGTCGGTCCCTTGATTTCGGCTTCGCTCCTTAACTACCAACCCGGAGGTGCCGATGAAGAGTTCTCCCCGGGCCGGATTAATCAACACTTCCTCAGCGTCCATCCATGGCAGCCCTAGGATCACATCGTCCTTCTGGTCGGGGATGACATAGAGGAATACTCTCTTCTGCTTATGGCCGTCGATGTCTATATCGACGTAGGTCACATGGGTAATCGCTTCCTCCACAAGGACATTGACCTGCTCAAGATTTCGGGGGGTGATAGCAATGCGTGGGAGGCGTAGGCGTCTGACGAGGGCTTCGCTAATCGTACCGTAGCTCGAGCAACCAGTATCAATCAGCGCTTTGGTGTAGAATGTTCCGTTAATACCGAAATTGACATAGATTGCTTCGCTGTCCATCTTCTTCTCAGCCTTCTTCCAAACTGCCAGGGCCTCTTCGTGCCCCTGACGACGACTTCCGTCAGGGGCTACTCTTTTCCCGACTCCTCATCTACTTCGTATAAGGAATTGTCCGTTACTTCCTCATCCTCATCGATGACCGCGTCGAGAACCGGCTTCGTCCTCCTAGCCTGGACCTTCGTTGCCTGTGACGGCCTTCTGGGTGGGAGCAACGGGCACTCGGCTACGTTACAGCCCGTTCTTCCACATCTTAAACATCGGCCTTCTTTCCGACGACGATCCATCTCTGCCCGATCCACCCACTTTGCGCGTTTCCCCTCCAGCTCCTTGTTTGCTTGGCGGATTACCCGACTAATCTTCGTCGGCTCCCAATCCATCTCATCCCCCTTGACAGGTATGGTATTGGACTTAGTCTTCTGAACAGGGGAAGGAGATCGTGATCCGATTCTAGGTCTCCTCTTTCGGGTGTGAAAGCGTAGGTCATCGAGGTTGGCGCCTAGGTTCTGCAATGCATTGACGAAACTAGGATAGTCCTTTGGCAGACTTAGCTGTCCAGTAAGGTAGGTCCGCATCTCATGGTTGATGGCTCGCTTTAGGTGGTTAATCTTCACCACATCGCTCCAATCAGCGCCACCGCTATCAGCTAGTTCCTTTTCAAACTTCGGGAGGAAGGAAGCGAAACTCTCCCTCTCGCCCTGGGTCATTGACTCTAGCTTGCTGAGGGCCCTCTGTTCAGTGTTCGGGTCGCCGTAACACGCCACCAGGTAAGCGAGAAACTGGTCTGGATCGAAGTTGCCGTGTGGCCCGCCCCTTGTAAAGAATGCAGCGGCCATGGCCTGTGGTGTTTCCTCTAACCGTGCGTATATATAGGCGAACTGATCAGACGAAGAGCCAATTGCTGGACCATCGACCCGCAACTTGCTCCTCATCTCGAGTTCCCAAGTGCGGAATCTCTTCCGCATTCCATTGAAACGCGGGGGGTCTGGAAGGGTCGGTTTCTTCTTCATGGTTTTCGACGTGACTGTTGCTACTGATAGTGCCGAGGGAGGTGGAGGCGCTCGCTGAGGCGGGCTGGCTGGCGATGATGCTCGTGGGGTGCCTTCAGCTGGGGTTCCACGGAGGGAGGCGATGCTCTCTTGCAACGCTCTGATCTGCGTGTCGTGCGCCTCTCTTTCGGCGGCCAAGCGGTTCTCTATCTCTGTAAGGCGACTGGCTTGTTCCTCTTGCATCGCCCCCAACCGTACAGAGAAGAATTGCATGAGCTGGTCCATCTGGGTAGCCGTCTGGCCGCCCTCCGCTCCGTTGTTGATCGTTGACATGGCCGTCGATAGTGTCGTAAATATTCACTCGGTTCGTTGCCCGAGATCGTGCTCGTCGTGGGTTGCTTCCGGTAGTCTGGCTGCTCGGCTCCCCGGACCGAGGTTATAGCCGGGCAGCGTCGTAGCTCACTCGGTCAGTGACGCCTAGATCTTGCTTTTCGCTCAACCGGTCTGATGCGCCGGTGTCTTGCGGCCGTGTGCACTGCCGTTTGCGACCTCTATGTAGTCGGAGGGACGGCCTCGAGTGCCTCGTGCGAAGCGAGGGCTTTTTCCGTTGCTATTCGGTCGTCTTTGTTGACGACGTGAACCAAACCAATGATGTCGCTTCGTTGCCTCGTTGATAACGCAGGCAAGAACCAATGTCCTCCTTCGCAATTGACTAAGAAAGAGAGAAGCTTAGTGTAATGTAACGGTCTCAGGAGTATATTGCAACTATCTGATAACGACTCTACGAGTACACTAAGCTTGGAGAAGAAAAGGAAAGATACGAGATATTCCAGCGGCTCGCGGGCCTCTTTATCCTCGTGAGTGCGATGGTCTGAGCGCATTGCTAGAATATTCGGTGGGCTATGTGGAGATGTGGGAATGGCTTCATCCAGGGGCTTTGGTGGACCGTGCTCGCACGTGAGCTGGCCGAGAGTCACCGAGGGCCATATCGGGCTCAGCCCGTTACAGTCACTATGCTTCCTTGGGGCAAGTGCCTTCTCTATATCTACTAGACTCGCCGCGAATATCCGAGCGGGCCCCTTCTAGTTAGAGCGATACCTTCTAATCCTCCTGACTAACGCTCTAAAAATACTTGCGATCTGCTCTTTGACTGGGTAGTCGGTCCCTTGATTTCGGCTCCGCTCCTTAACTACTAACCCGGAGGTACCGATATAGAGTTCTCCCCGGGCCGGATTAATTAATACTTCCTTAGCGTCTATCTATGGCAGCCCTAGGATCACATCGTCCTTCTGGTCGGGGATGATATAGAGGAATACTCTCTTCTACTTATGGCCGTCGATATCTATATCGACGTAGGTCATATAGGTAATTACTTCCTCTATAAGGATATTGACCTGCTCAAGATTTCGGGGGGTAATAGCAATACGTAGGAGGCGTAGGCGTCTAACGAGGGCTTCGCTAATAGTACCGTAGCTCGAGCAACTAGTATTAATTAGCGCTTTAGTATAGAATGTTCCGTTGATACTGTTACGGGCTGGCGCGCTGTCCCCCGTAACAGGTCCTATATATCCTGTATTGGGAGTCCAATTGCCAACTTGGAATCCTAAGTCCTTTTTCCTTCAGTGGGTACAGGGACCTGTAAGGTTAAGCCGTGACATTATTCCAAGTTACCTGGGTGGGCGTCGGACCCTGCTTAGAAACTGGGCCTGAGCCCCACCTCTTCCAATTCACTCAGGTGTAAGTCGCGCTGGAGCTGCTGATTGAATGTGGTATGTGGGTAAGGCCCCCGTTAGGGGCACCCTAACGGAGCCGTTTCGGGGCTCCTATAGTGTTACGGGCTGGCGCGCTGTCCCCCGTAACAGGTCCTATATATCCTGTATTGGGAGTCCAATTGCCAACTTGGAATCCTAAGTCCTTTTTCCTTCAGTGGGTACAGGGACCTGTAAGGTTAAGCCGTGACATTATTCCAAGTTACCTGGGTGGGCGTCGGACCCTGCTTAGAAACTGGGCCTGAGCTCCACCTCTTCCAATTCACTCAGGTGTAAGTCGCGCTGGAGCTGCTGATTGAATGTGGTATGTGGGTAAGGCCCCCGTTAGGGGCACCCTAACGGAGCCGTTTCGGGGCTCCTATAGGCTACATTTCCTACCTAACCTCACTGTTCGACCAAGACTCGGGCCTGAGACTCGGGGCGAGTCTTGTAGCAGAGGGGGGTAGTGTTACGGGCTGGCGCGCTGTCCCCCGTAACAGGTCCTATATATCCTGTATTGGGAGTCCAATTGCCAACTTGGAATCCTAAGTCCTTTTTCCTTCAGTGGGTACAGGGACCTGTAAGGTTAAGCCGTGACATTATTCCAAGTTACCTGGGTGGGCGTCGGACCCTGCTTAGAAACTGGGCCTGAGCTCCACCTCTTCCAATTCACTCAGGTGTAAGTCGCGCTGGAGCTGCTGATTGAATGTGGTATGTGGGTAAGGCCCCCGTTAGGGGCACCCTAACGGAGCCGTTTCGGGGCTCCTATAGGCTACATTTCCTACCTAACCTCACTGTTCGACCAAGACTCGGGCCTGAGACTCGGGGCGAGTCTTGTAGCAGAGGGGGGTAGTGTTACGGGCTGGCGCGCTGTCCCCCGTAACAGGTCCTATATATCCTGTATTGGGAGTCCAATTGCCAACTTGGAATCCTAAGTCCTTTTTCCTTCAGTGGGTACAGGGACCTGCAAGGTTAAGCCGTGACAGATACCGAAATTGATATAGATTGTTTCGCTATCTATCTTTTTCTTAGCCTTCTTCCAAACTGCTAGGGCCTCTTCGTGCCCCTGACGACGACTTCCGTTAGGGGCTACTCTTTTCCCGATTCCTTATCTACTTCGTATAAGGAATTATCCGTTACTTCCTCATCTTTATCGATAACCGCGTCGAGAACCGGCTTCGTCCTCTTAGCTTGGACCTTCGTTGCCTGTAACGGCCTTCTGGGTAGGAGCAACGGGTACTCGGCTACGTTACAGCCCGTTCTTCTATATCTTAAATAACGGCCTTCTTTCCGACGACGATCTATCTCTACCCGATCCACCCACTTTGCGCGTTTCCCCTCTAGCTCCTTATTTGCTTAGCGGATTACCCGACTAATCTTCGTCGGCTCCTAATCCATCTTATCCCCCTTAGCAGGTATGGTATCGGACTTAGTCTTCTGAATAGGGGAAGGAGATCGTGATCCGATTCTAGGTCTCCTCTTTCGAGTATAAAAGCGTAGGTTATCGAGGTTAGCGCCTAGGTTTTGCAATACATTAACGAAACTAGGATAGTCCTTTAGCAGTCTTAGCTATCCAGTAAGGTAGGTCCGCATCTTATAGTTAATGGCTCGCTTTAGGTGGTTAATCTTTACTACATCGCTCCAATCAGCGCTACCGCTATTAGCTAGTTCCTTTTCAAACTTCGGGAGGAAGGAAGCGAAACTCTCCCTCTCGCCCTGGGTCATTGACTCTAGCTTGCTAAGGGCCCTCTATTCAGTGTTCGGGTCGCCGTAATACGCTACTAGGTAAGCGAGAAACTGGTCTGGATCGAAGTTGCCGTGTAGCCCGCCCCTTGTAAAGAATGTAGCGGCTATAGCCTATAGTGTTTCCTCTAACCGTGCGTATATATAGGCGAACTGATTAGACGAAGAGCCAATTGCTGGACCATCGACCCGCAACTTGCTCCTCATCTCGAGTTCCTAAGTGCGGAATCTCTTCCGCATTCCATTAAAACGCGGGGGGTCTGGAAGGGTCAGTTTCTTCTTTATGGTTTTCGACGTGACTGTTGCTACTGATAGTGCCGAGGGAGGTGGAGGCGCTCGCTAAGGCGGGCTGGCTAGCGATGATGCTCGTGGGGTGCCTTCAGCTGGGGTTCCACGGAGGGAGGCGATGCTCTCTTGTAACGCTCTAATCTGCGTGTCGTGCGCCTCTCTTTCGGGGGCCAAGCGGTTCTCTATCTCTGTAAGGCGACTGGCTTATTCCTCTTGTATCGCCTCTAACCGTATAGAGAAGAATTATATGAGCTAGTCTATTTGGGTAGCCGTCTGGCCGCTCTCCGCTCCGTTGTTAATCGTTGATATAGCCGTCGATAGTATCGTAAATATTTACTCGGTTCGTTGCCCGAGATCGTGCTCGTCGTGGGTTGCTTCCGGTAGTCTAGCTACTCGGCTCCCCGGACCGAGGTTATAGCCGGGCAGCGTCGTAGCTCACTCGGTCAGTGACGCCTAAATCTTGCTTTTCGCTTAACCGGTCTAATGCGCCGGTATCTCACGGCCGTATACACTACCGTTTACGACCTCTATATAGTCGGAGAGACGGCCTCGAGTACCTCGTACGAAGCGAGGGCTTTTTCCGTTGCTATTCGGTCGTCTTTATTGACGACGTAAACCAAACCAATAATATCGCTTCGTTGCCTCGTTGATAACGTAGGTAAGAACCAATATCCTCCTTCGCAATTAACTAAGAAAGAGAGAAGCTTAGTATAATGTAACGGTCTTAGGAATATATTATAACTATCTGATAACGACTCTACGAGTATACTAAGCTTGGAGAAGAAAAGGAAAGATACGAGATATTCTAGCGGCTCGCGGGCCTCTTTATCCTCGTAAGTGCGATGGTCTAAGCGCATTGCTAGAATATTCAGTGTGCTATGTGGAGATGTAGGAATAGCTTCATCCAGGGGCTTTGGTGGACCGTGCTCGCACGTGAGCTGGCCGAGAGTCACCGAGGGCCATATCGGGCTCAGCCCGTTACAACCTTAACCTTATCGAAAACGTATAGAAATTACTTAAGGAAAGGATCTATAAAGCTTATCTAGAGCTTTTAAATATACTAAAGAGCTAAGCCTCTTTAGATAAACTTATACGGGTAATTATCTATATATTTTACAAGTTTAAAAAGGAGCTCTTATAAGGCTTAGTAAACTCGATAGTGTAGAGGTTAGAGGTAGTTATTAAAGCTAAAGGCTAGTACACTAAGTATTAATTATAATTATTTAAAGCCCTACTTTAGAGCTTTTTAATATACTTAGATTTAGTACGATGAGTACTATATTAATATAGTGGTTGGAGCTAGAAAGAAGTGCGTAATATAGGTGGTGCCAAGGATATATGGGCTGATTAGAACTTATGGGAAGTGTATGTCTACACCCTTTGTGTGTGCATGGTGGTTTTATCTCCGTTTGGAACTCAATTGAGTGTGATCGCGCACAGCCTTTATTGCTCCCCGGCTCTACCGCATTCATCGCTCGTAGTGTCATGGTCGGTCCAAACGCTAAATCTTTGACGCATTCAAATCAAGCTACGCCTAGAACATGTCTTGTTTAATCCGACTTCCCTCCCAATGCATCCTTGGTATCATCAATTTGGCCAAATAAACTCCCTATATCCAGCCCGTCTTATCTGAGCGCACAGGTACAACGATCCCGGTGCTGTCCTACGCACCGACACTGAATCCGAAGGAGCCGTCAAACACGTCAGGCTTCTCCCGATCTTCGCCGGAACCCATGAGTTTCAAGGCATCCATTGACGGGACTTTGTTGACGTCGTAGAAGCGCAGCAGGTTGGCCATATCCTCTTCGGTGAGGCCACACATCTCTTCCCATCCATAGGCATCGCTCACCCGCGTCATCCACTTCATGCGGCGCGGACCGTCCTCCGGGCGAGGAGCAACCTCTCTCAGCTTCGCCCGTAGCTGCCCTATGGCCTCGATAGCCCGGCCGGCGTTACTGGGAAGGTTCGCGGCGATGTATTTGCGGATAGTCGCGGCGAGGCGTGGGCCTTTGCCGTTGGTGCTGACCATGATCTGCAGCGGTCCATCGCGATGGACGCTTCCGAAGTAGAAGTCGCATTCTGGAGGCACGTCTGCAATGTTGGCTGGGATCTTCTTCTCTTTGCACAGTTTCCATATCTGGGTGGAAGCTTCGGGATCGTCAACGGCGACAAGAACCATGTCGACAGTCGAATCGAGGTCTGACGGTTCAAACTTGCGGTCGATGTGTTCCACCTGCTTTTGCGAGACTCGGTAGGCCACCTCTTCGTTCAAGCCCGAAGCTGGACATATCACCGTCACGAGCGCATCGGCGTCCAGGCAGTTGAGGATGCGACCGGCAGCGACCTGTAAGTCGAGACATCAGAAGGTTAGCACAGACGACAGACGGGCTAAAGAGTAAGGTAGCTGAGGGTGAGTCGTACCTCGCCGCCGCCGACCACGACGACCTTCTTGCCTCTGATCTGCCAGGCAAGTATCAGACTACCACCGCCCTGCACCTCGGGAAATTTCTTCTCGGACGTGGCCATTGTTGGATCGAGATGGAAAGCTTAAGCTCGCTCAAGCCATCTTAGTTGGGGCTGTGGTCGTAAAGGAGGCTTTGGAACTTTTGGGGAAGTCATGACGACGAACTCGGAGCTGAATCCCCGATAAGATAAGACAAGAGACTAGTCTAGTACGTACTTGGCGGACCCGCCCCCACCAGCGCTGACGGGTCGGTCGGGGTGCTTCTTGGCAGCCGTGGCAGCTGTTGTGTTTCCAACGAGCCTCGACCTTCGACCACACTACGCTTCAGCCTCTTTAGTCCCTCGCTCTTCTTGACTCAATCTATTTGCCGGGTGGCTACGCGGCCGAAGATGCCCATGATGCGTCTGCCATCGACGTTTTTACACTAAGTGAGAGAACGATTAACCGCACCACAACTCCGCTAGAGGTTCCTAACCCGCCGAGTACCGCTTGCCTCTTGTGGCACACCGTCCACTCCTCGTAACGACAGGGCGCATCCTCGGAGTGGGAGCAAAGGGAGTCGAAGATGTCGGGGCGCAAGCTCGGCGGAGGGAGAATCCTGGGCACTGGGAAGGGTCTCGCTCCTCCCTCGCCTGCACAGGCACCCCGAGCTACGAGCCCCTTTGCGCCATCAGAGTCGAGCACTGTCTCTTTCCATTCTCGAAACTCGACCCCGAGCTCGATATCACCTCCCTCATCCGGGCCTCTGCCAGACTTCCACCATGACCTCGTGTCGAATATCAACATGGCCGGCCCTTCCGATGGCGCCTCAACCGATTCGCGGCTGTTGTGCCCTATATGCGAGGAGGAAATGTTGACCCTCCTCCAACTGAACCGCCACATCGACGACGTACACCAAGAGCTACCCGAGGCGGAGCATGACGAGGTCAAGACGTGGTTGGACAAGCAAGTGCTCAAGGCTAAACGCTTTCAGCCACTCTCCATCATCAACCAGAAGCTGCGCGGCTTAGACGTGTTCGAGTCCAACGAGACACAGATAGCTCCCCTCCACGCTCCAACCGGAAGCAGTTCCAGGCCACATGACGCTCCCGCCGTCATTGACCCCGAGGAGTTGGTCACCAGAAAACACTGGCAAAGGCCGACAGGCAACGACGTGTGCACAGATCCGCCGTGTGGAAGGAGGCTAGGGCCGCTCAACGGAAGCATCAACTGCCGCAAGTGCGGTCGCCTGTTTTGCGAGGAGCATACAATGTATCAGATGAAGCTGTCGCGGTCTGCCGGTCACGATCCCGTGCGCGGAGTCTGGTGTCGGGTCTGTGAGACGTGCTACAAGTCCAGAGAAGGGTATAACGACCACATCGGCTTCCTGCGGGACCATAGCGAAGCATTCTTTGCCGTGAGAAGGAAAAAGGTCGAGAGACAGAACCTGGAGATAGCGAGGCTGGAAAAGAGATTGACGAAGCTCACGACACTCCTTGCGAACCCACCAGAGGAGCTACCGAGCACGCCCGGAGGCGGCATACTGTCCCCGGTGGCCACCTTGGCTGGCCAGAAGAACCAGCGTAAGCTTCTCGAACAGTCTGTTGTGACGTGGGAAGACGATGCAAAGGTGGCCAAGTGCCCGTTTTGTCAACAAGAATTCGGTTCATGGACGTTCAGAAGACACCATTGTCGAATATGTGGGCGAGTCGTTTGTGCAGATCCGCAGACGGAATGTTCTACTGAAGTTGGTCTCAATGTGCAACGCGGTAAGTTTGGGCGGCATCCCTTCATGCCATTGATATGGTTGATGTATGCTGACAATTGTGTAGCAGTTGCACTCGCATCAGAAAAAAGGGCAGGTGACCGGCAAGTGAGCTTAGACATTCGCATGTGCCGTGACTGCAAGACCACCATCTTCTCGAAGCGCGATTTTGCAGAGTCGGTAGCATACAAGCCGCCAGATCAGCGCGCTTACGAGACGCTCCGGCAGTTCGAGCGCGGAATCCGCCAGCTCATGCCTTCGTTTCAACGCACCATGATGGCCCTACAACTGCCCGAGGACAACGGGGACCTGCAGCGAAATGGCACCGGACCACTACACAAACCGCCGCCAACCCACGCTCAAATCCAGGAAGCTGCAAAGATCCGCAAGAGGCTAACCGATAGCTTCACCAAATACAATATGGCGGCCAAGCGGTTACGTGACCTCAAGACCGACAGCGCGACACAGCAGAAACTACAACAGGCTATTTATACGGCTGCCTCGTCGTTCCTGCACACGCACATGCTACCCTTGAAGAGCGTACCGCGCATGCTGAAGTCTGGCTCATCGTCATCGAATCACCGCCGTCTGTTATCTGGCTTGAATGGCTCGTCCACGCACCTGTCTCCGCTGCGCAATGGAGAGTCGGCCGCATCGTCGGACCCGGACACGGCAAGTCTCGGAGGAGCCAGTGAGGCGAGCACCGCCGTTTCAGCGCTGGAGACTGAGGAAAAAGAGCTTCGGGAGCGGCTGGTGGTCTTGGAGGAACAGCGGTTCCTCGTCACTGAGATGGTCAACAGCGCCAGAGGAAGCAGGCGGTTTGAAGAGGTGTCGGCGCTCACGAGAAACGTGGAGGAGCTGGACCGTGAGATCGATTCCTTGAAGAAGCAAGTCAGTGGTGTAGAGGAGCGCTGGGAAGGGTTGTATGCCGTAGGCATATAGCGACCTCAGCATCCATTTAGAACCTGGTGTGGAAGGACGCGTTGTCTAGGCCGGGCGGGTAGGGATCTGCTTGTGCGGGCACACTTTTCGTCATGACAACGAGTCTGTGTATTTGATTTTAAGCATTGCGAGGCGTTAGGGGGCTGGGGTGGGACATGAACGGAGGAGAATTTTAATTCTTTGATATACCAAGTTCACTACTAACGAACCATCGCCTTTGGCATACTCTAAACATCAGCTTCTCCTGGTGGCACGAAAGCCATCCAACGTTCGAACGGGGAAGTGCCACCTCAGGGGCATGCACTGAAATGAAGTCTATGCTCATGACCGAGTTTCATGAAGGTACCTTAGACGCAGAAGACAGGATGGCCAGACGGGGTCTTAAAAACCTGAAATGGCAGCTGGACCGTCTCCGGGCAATTTATCGCTTCCGCTAGGAGAAATAGATTTCTAAGAACCCTAATTCCCTTACGGAAACTACGTACTATGTCTAGAGCGTACTTTCCCTTGTTAAAGGCGTATTTTAGAGCCCATAAATGGGTTTCTAATTGAGTTGATTCTCGTTTTAGGGAAGGGTCCCGCGTTCTTCGATTTATGCCTACGAGCGTAAGCGGAAATCAGTTTTCCTGCCTCTTTCCTACCGTTTCTTGGAACCGCCCTCCCGCCCCATGGGATCGTTTTAAGTGGATGATAAGCGATTACCAGGTGGCGCGGCACGATGTGCCCCACCCGTGACCTCACTTTGGCGCAGCTCTTCGGTGTGTGAAGCAGCTCCAAAGTCGCAAACGCATCAAACACAACCTACCTCTAATGACAATAACTCGATATTTCTCACCCTCCACCTCACTTACGGGATCAGAAACACTTGGACGACGCGACAAACTGGCTCTTCTGTATGAATACGTACGTTTGAATCCCTGACCTCCAAGTGTCTCTATCTCGAGACGCGTCAAACATTGCCGTCTACAGAGACCTGACTTCATCACAAGCCACAAAATGCCATCGCGAGATCGTCAGGGCCGGAACTCGACCCATGAGGATGCAGGAGCATCCCAAGAACCATCGGAGGTGCTATCAGACTTACTTGAGCCCGGTGTTCCTTTCTACAACACGACCTTTTCCACGCACCGGGTATCTCCTCTCTATGTGGGCGATGGACCTCTCGATGTTCAGCACTTCGGTACTCTGGCCAAGCGACTGCGCGATCTGCTGGTCGGCGATGTTGTGCGAGGCGTCGAGGTTGGGTTGAACGGCGACGACGGTGTGATGGCTCGGGCTGGTGCGCTGACGGCTGTCGATATCGGTTGGTCTTCCGTTGGATCGATACTCGGTATTGACGCCGAGACGGTGGATTACATGGACGGAGAGGGCGGCAGACCGCTCAGCCGCGACTTGGGAAGTGATATCGTCGGGGCAGTTCCAGATTCAACCTGGCATGATGGTACCACAAGCCGACAAGTGAGGGGTATTTGCAGCCGCCAGGCTCTGCACATCTCGATACAATACGAAAGCGCGTTATGCACTGCTGTGCTCCTCCCAGAGCTGGAAGAGGAGAAGAACTCATCACGTTGGGAAGGACCGACGGGAGAAGTCGAGGAACCAGACATATCACAGGACTCGGTGCCCTACGATCCGGACAGTGACCAGTTTCACAACTTCCCTCTGCTTCTCATCCGCATGCCTGCGCCGCTCAGGTCTGTCATCATCGACTTCCTCTCCAGCACGTTCGATTGCCGCATTAGTCCTCTACGGCTGGGTACTCAGACACTCCTCACGAACCTGGAACGTTGGATAACGATCTCGAAGTCGATGCACAACTCAGCCACGTCGAAGGACGTTGTTATCACCCTGGGATTTCTGCTACCTGACCCTGCAACGTCGGACGGCGATGATAACGAGCCAGGACACTCCGATTTGGGCCTGAAGTCAATCGACGTCATCATATCGCATTCAGACCTATATATGTTTCGTAGAGAGGGAACCAAATCGAAGCATCGAGAGGGGGCTGCAGTATCGAAGCGGAAATTCGCTTTTGCGGACCATGTCGCGAAACGAAGGAGAAAGGATGGGCACGTACTGGAGGAAGGCTGGGACTGGAGACACAAAGGGGGCCGCGATTCCGCCGCCTCGAGTGGCACGGCGGCTTCCTATCCTTTGACAGAAGCTCTGGGAACATATTTTGAGGAGCACATGGCGCTCAACTTATTCGACCCAAAGACAAAGATCCTGAAAGTCGCCTGTGGCGGTTTCGTCATGTCAGAAGGCCGGCTGAAGTTGTTTTCGATAACGGAGAAGGACCCTGAGGGAGCCGGAGAAGGGCCCGTGTTGACGCCGCGCGCTAAGGCCGTCGTTGACTGTCTTTGCGATCTCGTGGATCGCTCTAAGGCTCGGATGTGATGCCACCAATACGTATATCATGGTATCGGCATATGGCACCATCAGGACTATCGCCCTCTTGGCTAAGAGTCATTCAAGCTGATTATGACACGGTCTAGCTAGCTCGTCCAATCGTTCTTCTGGGGACCTCACGAGAGACGCAAATCCCAATGGAAAAGCGCTCGAGACCGCCACTTCATGCATATCGCAGGCGGGTATGTTCTTTGGAAGTTCACCATGGACAGCTTAGCCAAGAACAGGCAGCAGGTATAGGCGGTTTAGCAGTCCTCCCTTCAGCCAGCTAATGTTGCATTACGCGGCGCGGGGGGTCGACGATCCGGGCCACAATCCTCAACAACCTTTAACCCCAAGCTTCCCTAAGCCAGGGCAGAGGCTTCCTACACGGCATAACGAAGAACTTGCAATCACTTGAAACTCGGGTTCTTGATTCTACTTTTTGCTGAACAACACGGAGCCATGGGCCGAGTCGAAAACATTAAGAGATTAACCCCACGCGCGCAACCCCAGCAGCGGCGGAAACGTGCGAAGGCCACGATTGCTGCGACACTTGCGGCTGTGCTCTGGATCTCGTGGAGACTTCTGGGTGCGCAATGGGCGGCAGCGGAACACCGTGGTCCTGGAAGGGAGACCGCTGTTGCTGGCGGCAATGTGTTCACCACCGACTGGGACCTGATTCAGCCAAGCGAGGACTTGCACTGGGTGCCCTGCTTCCGCCTGATCGATGAGTTCCAGTGCGCTCGTTTGACCGTCCCCCTGGACTACAACCGCCCATTGAACCGAACTTCGCCCCTGATGAGGCCCAGTACGAAGGTCCATATCGCCCTGATAATGCTACCGGGAAAGAACCACACCAAGTCCGGTGCATGGTCCGAGTCTCCCTTGCTCGTCAACCCCGGCGGCCCCGGAGGTTCGGGGACAACGCTAGTGCTGTTAGCCGGAAGAGCGCACCAAGAGATCGCCGGCTCCGATCTTGATATTGTTGGGTTTGATCCTCGAGGAATTGGTGCCACGACACCGCAGGTCGACTGCTTCTCAGATATATCTACTGATATCGATGACCACCCCATATACCAGAAACACGCGTCGAAAGAAGGCTCGTTGATGCGCCGTGCGTTTTGGATGGCCGAAAATGCGGCAGTCGGTCTACCAAATACCAGCAGCACGGCTACCGAGCAGGTCGTCTTTCGCTTGCGCGGCCTCACAAAGCTGTGCAATCCTCAGGACCATCCCGACAGCATCCTGAGATACACAGGCACGCCGAACGTTGCCCAGGATATGCTTACAATCGTACAAGCTTGGGATAGGTGGACGTCAGGCCTTAGTCGAAGCCCACCTGAAGCCAAGCTTGGCGTCCAGGAGCACGAGGAGGTGTCTTCAACAAATGGACCAACAGCGGAGTTGGGCCAGCGCAGACCGCAACCCCCGAGCACCCGCGGACGCTTGGTTTACTGGGGCTTTTCGTACGGGACTATCCTAGGTGCTACGTTTGCCACAATGTTCCCTGAACATGTCGGACGCATGGTGCTTGATGGTGTTGTGAACTCAGACGAGTGGTACTTTGAAAATGTGAGCTCTTGGTTCGTTTCTCGGGTTCTGAATTCTGTCACTGACATTCAACGTCTCTTAGAGTTGGATAAACGCGGTTCAAGACATGGACAAGGTCATCGACAGATTTCAGCTCTACTGCTTTCAAGCCCGGGAGCGTTGTCACCTTTACCGAGAAGGCGACAAATTGGGTGACCTGCAACAACGATTCGACTCGGTTCTCAAAAGCCTGGCTGACCAACCACGTGTGTACGCTATCAAGGGGACGATGCCACTCTACGTAACCTTTAGTACGGTAAAGGCTTTACTGTTCTCCGCAACTTACGTACCGGCTGTCTTCCCACTGGTTGCCATGGTCACCGACGCTTTGTACCGGGGGCAAGATCTGTCGACTTTCCTCCCGCCCATCGATCTATCGCCTCTTTGCGACTCGAAAGCGAGAGATATGGTTATCAAGCCTCTCGACGATGGAGGCACCGCCGTCTTGTGTAGTGATCAGAGGTTCAAGGTCAGCATCTCAACTCCAGTTCCACCAGATTGCTCCGCGTTAAGTATCGTCGCCTGACTCTTGCTATTAGCTGAACGTTACCCGGGCTGGGCTTGAGAAGGAGCTCCAGAAGATGACCGACGTGTCTTCCTTTGGCGATGTCGTACGTGCCCATCGTACCCATCCCTGCTTCAATACAGCGTAGCTTACCCTAACCCGATTCTAGGCCTTCACAATTGCCAGTCGCTGTGTCGGCTGGGATATTGACCACGTCGACCCTCCTTCAATGGATTGGAAAAGGTTTCCGATGAAAGACCGAGACCCGGTAAATACTTCGTTCCCGATCCTGTTCGTCTCTAATAGTCGAGACCCGGTTACGCCACTTCGATCGGGACTCGCTCAGTCGCGGAAGTTTCTCGACGCCGGGTTCATCGAGCAGAGAGGGGAGGGGCATTGCTCGTCATCTATGGTCTCTCTATGCACGATGCAAAAGATCCAGGCATATTTCAGCAAAGGAATTGTACCGGATAAGCCGCGTTTTGACGATTCTGCGAGCTTGGAGAGAGGTGGTTTTGCCGGCAACTGGACAGTATGTGACGTGGACCAGCGCCCGTGGGGTGTGCCTGGTCCTGATAACCAGAGCGAGTCCAAAGCTACCGCCGAGCTGGATGGCTTGTTTCGGGCCGGCGCACGTCTACAGGGCGCCTTCAGAAACCCGGCCGTGTTCCTGCCCAGCTATCCGCACGGCTTCGAAAGACTGTTTCAGCTGACAGAAGAGGAGGCAGAGGAACTGCTGGCGAGTACCGTGTCGCGCTTGACGTTATAAATGTGACGCTGGGCGGATATGCAGGCCAACCGTTGCCGAGACTAGACTCGCGATCCTGTATCCTACTGGGACATGTCCAAGCAAAGTAGTTACTCGGAAATGTCGAGCAGGGGCAGGAGATTCGGCGCAGATTACTAGGTACGAACTGTACGCTCTGATTTGTCCGGCCGGAGGGGCAGCACCCATGCGGCAGGATCAATTGAATTCCTGCTGACTGGCCATTGAGGGCGAGGCGCGGTAATGTTGTGCCTGGCACGACGCTAACGCCTTCTCATTTGCAAACGAATTTAGTCGAATCCAGTTTGCTTTAAACACCAGATCGCAACCTGTCGCTGATAGCAGTCGGCCTTCCCCTTCTGTATTCGTTTTCAGAACCGGCCATACAGAAGTGAGAAGCTTCACATTATGGACTATATAGATCATAGTTTCGAAGGCGTCAGGGGAATTATCTCTGTCCTCATCTCCCGCAATGCCTTTGTCTTGGGCGGAATCATCGCCGCCTCGATATATCTTCTGGACTTCATCCTATCACCCCGCCTCGACCCCAGGGAGCCACCTCTCGTCAAACCGTCTTTCCCCTTGATTGGGCACATCGTTGGACTCCTGCGTCACCAGAACCAGTATCACCAGATAGTTCAGGAGAAGCATCCTCTGCCGATCGCCACCCTGCAGATGCTCTGGGGAAAGCTGTACGCCGTCTGGGATCCGGCCCTTGCCCAAGCAGTGCTCCGAGCTCCTCAGCCGTCGGTGGAACCGTTCTTCATTGACTTTGCAGCCGCCGTTTTTGGGTCGTCAAAGGAGACCGTCCAGAAGATCAAGGACCGCAACGAGCACGGGCTGATACAGGATTTTGGCCACGCAGTTCATAACAGTATGAATCCCGCTGCTCTCCGCCAGATGAATATGGCGGTGCTGAAGTTTGTTGGTGAGACCTTCAGCGACGCCAATGGAGGCTCTGATGGCGTTTTGCAGTACGACAATATGTGGCTGTGGATCAAAGATCTGATCACCATCCCAACGACCCGGGCCCTGTATGGAAGGGAGAATCCCTTTGACAAAGACCCGCCGTTAACGAAGACTGCCTGGTAAGTTCTGTTTACTACCGCATACTGATTAAATGAACCTACCTTTCAAAGACTGACATGGACGCTTGCTCCCAGGGATTTTGAAGAGAACATGGCCTCTCTGCTCATGACCCCGTTTCCCTCTCTCCTGGCCAGGAAGGCCTACCAAGCCCGCGCCAAACTGCAGGCAGCCATGGTGGAATGGTTCACGGCCGAACACGACGTGACCGATTCTACCGTTGGCGGGATAACCCGGGACCGTGCGAGAGTGCTGCGAACAAATGGCTTCAGCAGCGACGAAATTGGGAAGGTCGAGATGATACTAGCAATTGCCGGTGTTACCAACTCGGCACCGACTCTGTTTTGGATGATAGCATACGTTTATGCGCGGCCATACTTGGTTGCAATGCTGAGGGACGAGATGGATGCATTTGTTCACCGAGAGAAAACTACTGGATCTGGAGATATTGCAACCATCAAGGCCACGAACTTCGAGGCTCAGTGTCCGTTGCTGACCAGTTGCTTCCGAGAGACGTTGCGCTTGAGCTGTTTCGGCGTCAGTTCTCGACGGCTCGTGGCCGACGCCACCGTAACCGACAGCAACGGCCACCCGTACCTCCTGAAGAAAGGTGTCGATATACAAGTTCCAGTCGGAGTCCCGCATCGACTGGAGAACGTGTGGGATAATACGGCAGCTAAGTTCGATTACCAGCGCTTTCTAGAGAAGAAAGGCGCCCGCAACGGAACGTCCGAGAAGGCGAAAAAGACTGCTTATATTCCGTTTGGTGGTGGTCGTCACCTTTGCCCTGGCCGCAGTTTTGCCCTGACCGAGGTTATGTCGATCATGGGTACACTTTTGGCCGGCTTCGAAGTCGAGTCTCTCGGACTGAGCTTTAGCGATGTCAAGCTTGGTCCCCCGAGGATGACGACTGCCGTGGTCAAGCCGCTGAATGAGGGAGCGGGACTGGGAGTCCGGATAACTCGTAGGAAGGGTTGGGAGCAGGTGCAGTGGAAATATGAATGTTGACTGGAAGCATGGAGACAACCTGGAGAATTTGTTTATTCCGAGAGCCAATGTCAATCAGAATCAATATTTCTGTAACACGCTTCTACCATTGTTCGCAAGCAGTGACTGTGGAAGTAGTGTTTGCCAGCATCTCACGCATCAGAAGTCAGACAAAGACTAGAACGTCTTAATACAAGCTTCCCTTTGGTACGGAGGCTTTCAAATATGGCTCTTTGTGCCGACAACGACAATTATCTACAATATACCCACTAGACCACGGATCTGGCCACAAGTTCCAGCCTATTTATATGTAACTTCTTCCGCTAGGGGTCGCTAAAGCAGTTAAAGACCCAAGCTCCGGGTGTTTCCAGGGATTGAATACGCCATGCTTCTCATTTTATGTCTACACTACACTCACTGCATTCAAAGGGGCGGTTAGTACCGCACTGCATCCGCTCATAGCCAGTCTATTCGATAAGGCGTTGCTCTGATGCTCTACGAGGCCACCAGGCAGTACGCGGCTCCGCGTAGCTTGGGGGAGGTCAGGTACATGACAGTAGCGGAGAGGACCGGTACATATCTGAAGAACGGCACGCGCCCACCGAGATATCAAGTGGTTTATCTCTCAAGAGATCGAATCGACAACAACGAAAGCATTATATAATATAACGCCTGCACACCGTATACCGAGCTCGTCATCACGGACAGGGCCTATCCATACCTTACTAGGAGGGCAGCACAGACTCGTCAGCAAGAGCGTAGTGGCACACATGGAGACTCGTGACGGACGTTCGGGACTAACTTATCAGCGCAGCCTATGTTCTGTCCTACCGCCTGAAAGAGAACCATCAAGTTATACAGGCGGGATGCCGCGACTCACGGAAGTCATGCACGTTACTACAAATATATAATCTGACAAGTTCAAAACGGCAACGATAGCTCGGTCCCGTAAGGTACCAGATGCTCGGTTATTGAAGGGGGGCCCAACACGGGAATCAATGAAATGTGCAATGCTGGGGTTCCTGCCAGTTTTGATATCGAGGATAATGGATGAATTATCGACCAGGCCAAGGATAGTATCAGCGTGTTCGTTATATTCGCTTCCAGTGGGCTCTCCCAGACAGTCACGGATTCCGCACCAGGAATAGTCGGACAGTAGGCGTTTACCTCGAGAAGCGGATCTAGGCTACAGATGGAGCATCATTGTCATCACTAGTTGCGCAATAGTTGGGGAAGGGGGTTTCCGTTAATAACAGACCCAGCTGTCGCGCAGTGCCAGCGTGCAAGCGGGACATCCACTGTCTGTACTAAGAGCCATGGTTGATGGTACCTTCCGCTAGGAACTTCTGCATTGTTCGACGAAAAATGAAGCATGGAATGTGCCGGGGACGAAGACGTCTGATGAGAGTCTTGTTCCTGTGTGCCCTTCACCTCCAACTCCAGCTGGTCTGTGCGGTTTCGGTTGTCAATGTCACCAACTGGCGCCTGTGACTGGTCGGTCTATTAAAACATACCTTGCGTACATTCACGGCCTGTCTCTCTCTATCTGGTAGATAGGCTATTGTCTTCATTCACGTATTCGCTGGAGTATGTTCTGGTCACTTACCACCGTCTGCCTGCCTTCATAAGTCTCACCTAGCCTTCCTCGACCGCCACCATTTCTGCTTCCCTTTCCACTCCACAGAACTCATTCCATCAAGCAACACTGACAACTCAGATACTGAGCATTTGACATATCGATCTACACCATCAAACTCTTGTCAGACACACTGCTAAGTGTTTTCCACTCTACTTTGTCCGACATAACTACGGCTTCGAGCGCCACCCATACCGAGGGAGACCAAGAGATTCGATCTTGACTTCCACAAACACAGCCCCATCAGGCTTGTATTACACCAACGCTCCACTCAAGCCCGTCATCATGGGCGTCAAAGACACCATCGGCGGCTGGATTGATGGCCTGTCAAATGACAACAAAGCCCGGGCTTGGCAGATGGTCGGTGAGTAGAGTCCTTCGTCATGAGCCTCAACTCCGTTTGGTATTGACCACCTTGGGCAGACACTTCCAAGTCATATTGGGATCAGACTGGAACTGTTGCAGCCCACTATCAGTTCAACTTCGAACAAGAGGTGGTGGGCGCCGCCAAGATCCTTGAGAGGCTCCTCAAAGCTGTTCCCAAGGATGCAGTCAAGAACGAGTTCGAGTCCCTGCTCGCCCTCCCTCGCGAAAACGCCTATTCCCTGGCCCCTCTTGCGGCCGCTAGTGAGCCCTTGGAGGCCATGCTTCAGAGCAAGACGCGGGAGTACAAGCCGTTGTTTCGCGGCTTGGACCATGCACAAGCTGTGAGGGAGGCGTACGACCGGCTCAACGACAAGAAGCGGGCGGCGAACGTGCCTGACGCGAACGATTTCCCCACGGAACCCCACGAGCTGCACAACCGAGCCAAGGAGCTCTTCGATGCTATTCTGGATTTCTCAGACGCAGAGGAGAAGCCACGCCTCGTCGTCAAGAAGACCAAGAAGCGGAAGGCCTCAGAGATGGAGGATAATGGCGACGACGGGGATGACTACCCAGACAACGGGAACCGAGAGTTCACGGAGAACACGGCCTGGAAGCGCATCCGCAATGCGAGCGACGTGGAGATCAATCTGCTTGCCTGGAACCTGCTGGTGAGTTCCCGATAGACCAGCATGACAGCACAGACTTCTGTGCTGTCCCTTGAGATGTGAGCTAACTTTCTCTCACAGCGCCGGATGCGCGACGCCCAGAACGGCATCGTTGGCATCGGGCCATGGACTACCAACTGGAAGTACAGCCAGTACACCAGCTTTGATGAGAGGTTCAAGGCTACCAAGATTGTCTGTCGGGTACGTTCAACTTATTGCCGCAGCCTTCAGTTGTACTGGTGGAATGTAACTGACTGGCAGCAGCTAAGCAAGACGGCCGTGGCCAGCATGATGTCAGCCGACGACGTGTTTACCAAGAGGCTCGTGGCTGCTCCCAACAAGGAGATCAAGGTCAGTTGACGGACCTGAAACTGTCCTTGCGTATAAACTAACAAGCAGAATAGCAAAAGCGGTCAAACAAGAGCACAAACCTCAAGCGCGACGAGCAGAACAAGGTGGCCTTGCATTGCCAAAGCAAGGGCTGGGTGGTGAAAGACGCATCCGGACGGATGGTCGACTCCGACGGACTCGTCATTACCCCGGCACTTCCGGAGCAAGCCGCGTCCGAGATGGCGAACGGCCGTGCCAGCTCGGTGAATGCGCATACCGCGACGGCAGTGACGGATACTGCGCGGGTTGAAGGATTCCAAGGTGTCAACCAAGGCTCCAGCGATGACAACCCGTTTCTCCAGACGTCTCTCGATGTCATGCAGCAGGACCAGCAAGATGCCTTCGTGGTGCCACAGCCGAGCCATGGTGGATTTGCTCATCAGCACAGCCATGGGGATTATCCTGCAGCGAATTGTGGAGCATTCTCCGATCCCTACGTTCCTGATGAGAATGTGATTTCTGGAAGTCAGGCTCAGGCGCAGGCTGTGGCGTTCCATCTCTACGCTGGCCAGCATCGTGGTCCTGGCTTTGACGGCACCTCGGAGGAGCCCAGTACCGGCGGCAATGGTCAACCCAGTGCCTCAGACCTAGACAGCGGGCACTGAGAGGCAAAGTTAGCTGTTCCTTCCAGCGTGAGGAAGCTCGAAGCGACGCTGCTGCATCGAGAGAGTGCCTTACCACAGAGGGCCAGTCTCCCGGGAAGGTTTGTGGGTCCATCCTGGCTGGCCCGCGACACCAGACTGCAGGCCGATCTTGTCAGAATTTCTGTACTTCTTTTTCCCTTTGTCACTGGTTTTCTTGGTTGGGTATAAAGGATCAGCATGGAGTTAAGTATTCAGGGAGCATAGCGAGGAGTTTGGGACTGCAGACAAGCATTATTATGAATATGAACCTGGCAGGGAGGAACGCATCATACCTAGGCAAAAGAGTCAGCCACGTCCAGTCGGATAACGAGAAATGAATGATTTGACTCAACGTGGTGGAAGGACTGGACGCAATCGAGGTCGTCGAATTAAACATTCACATTTACTTGTGCTCATACATGTATGGAAGTCTACCACAGTACGGAGTTGAGTCTAGTATCCACAGTTGATTACGTAAGTGGAACAAGGAGGGTTCCTTCCTTTTCAAACCAGCCCCCCGAGACGTGCCTCCCATGCCCATGCGAGTGGTCGTCGATACGATTCTCTTGTTCCCTTACATCTTTCAGTTGCTTACTCTTTTTGCTGACTCTTTCGCACGATCGATTGTGATAAAGCCCCCCAATCTCTCTCTCCCACACGATGGGGCCTATGGAAATGCGACAACGGAAGCCGACGGCGCGTTCAAGTCGCGCTTCTCGAACCGTGCCTGCGACCACGATTTCAAGTCCGGACGGCCACCACAGCAACCACAGTCAACAAAGCGACAGTGACAGTTCCGACACGTCGACTAAATCGGAATCAGATGTGCCCCCTTCCAAGAGGCGCAAACTCTCGAGCATAAAACAGAGCAGAAGCAAACCCCCGAGGCCGTGGAAGGACGTCCTGGGAACCGAATCACGTGTGCTCCTCCCGACCACCGTGCCCCCAAACAGGAGTCACGCCATTGCCTATCACCGGCCCCTTCTGCTGGACACCCCGGAAGCACGCGAGGCCCTCCTTCACTGGTTCGACAGCGTCAGCTCGACTCGGCTTATGCCATGGCGTCAGCCTTGGATAGATCCACGCACATGGGAGGACGACGCCACTGAATCCCTCCGCGCCGCTCTGGAACGCCGTGCTTATGAGGTCTGGATCAGTGAGATTATGCTTCAGCAGACACGGGTTGCCGTCGTCATTGACTATTGGAAGCGGTGGATGGCAAAGTGGCCCACTGTCCACCACCTGGCAAAAGCACCATCTGAGGACGTCCTGAGCGCATGGCGAGGTCTGGGCTACTACAGTCGCGCCACTCGAATCCACCAGGCAGCGCAGTTGGTCGTCGAGGACCCAGCCCTCAGGGGCCTACTCCCTGCCCAAGCCCATGAGCTCAAGGCCAAGGTTCCTGGCATAGGACCTTACACAGCTGGCGCCATATCTGCCATCGTCTTTGGCCACCCCGAGGCAATGGTAGACGGCAATGTTATTCGGGTGCTCAGTCGTCAGATGGGGGTCTATGCGGATTTCAAGCAAAGCAAAAGCGCGACCAACCTGATCTGGGATGCTGCCGATGCTCTAGCCAAGGCTCTCTCTTCCAACCCGTCCGCCCACGAGCCCAATGCAACCGCTGTGGCCGCTGAAGTTGCAAGTGATCGCCCAGGTAGATGGGGCCAGGCCCTGATGGAACTTGGAAGTACTGTCTGCGCACCGAAGCCAGATTGTGGCAGGTGTCCAATTACATCGACATGCCGGGCATTTGCTGAAGGTGGCCTAATGGCCACTGCATCAAGCGGCGGCCAAGCATCCAGCAAGCCCGTCAGCGCTCTGGACATTGAAGATTCGTGTGTCATATGCCATCCGATGGAAGAGGTGGGATTTGCGCAAGGTGCTCCAGCGCGACCACCGGGAAAGACTGCGCCTAAGGCTACCAAAGCGGCCTCCACCGTAAGCAGCTTCTTTGGCGCATCATCAAACGCTCTGGGTGGTGTCGGCCAACCGACTCTCAGCTTAGTGGTGGACTATGCACGGAGATTCCCGGTCAAGGGCATCAAGAAGACAGTACGCACAGAGGAATCTCTGGTATGCGCCATCCGTTGTGGCGACTCGTATCTGATACGGAGGCGACCCACCAAGGGGCTGCTCGCTTGCTTGTGGGAGCTTCCGAGTCTTACAGTGCCAGCAGGAAGCAAGAGCATGACTTCCACGCGCAAGCAGATGGCTCGGTCCTTCGTCACGGACCTACTCAAACATCTGTCTCGACCCGCAGAGAGGCTACAGATCAGGCATGTCGATGAGCTGGGCAGTGTACCGTGGCTGTTTTCACACATCAAGCTGACGATGCACGTCCACATATTCAACCTAGAGCAACATGGGGATCTGTCACCATTGCCGAAGGAAGAGAGTCTGTGGGCTTCAGACAAGGAGATCGACCAAGTGACAATGGGCACCGGTATGCGGAAGTGCTGGGATATGGTGAAGGCGAATGGCGAAGAAGACTAGACAATCCAAGCGGCTTGCTAAGTAACACTGGGACGAAGCACACCCCTTATTTCTGTTCCTGGTTCATGGTTCATTGGAACTACGGCCACAATATGGCCCGCCCTCCATGGGATTCGTTTCTTATTGAAGTAGAGTTCCAATTTCCTAAGGTCGGCAATGGATTGGGGAGCTCCGGCGGCCTACTCCTCGAGAGACTAGAGGGTGTACTTCCATCCATCAGCGGCATCTGCCCATGCTCCTAGGAAGTTGGGGAACGGGGTCTGGGCCATGAACTCTGTCCGGAATCCACCCACTCGGCTCCTTGTACAGCCGGCGTGAGGGGCGGGCCCATCTGATAGCCTCTCCTTGATCCACTCCAACCACTTGTTCTGGCTTGCCTGAACGCTGGGGAAGTGGTTCATGCCACCATAGGTGATCAGCTCGAGCGACTCGTCCCATCCATGGCTTTTCAACATGTTGCACGTGTCGTCAACGGCGGATTGCACGGCTGCCGATGGGATCACGACGTCCGCTTCGCCTGAAAGCACGAGTAACGGACCCTTGAATCTCTTCCTTCCCGTTTCTGCGCGTCTGGCCCAGCTTTGCACAGTAGGATGTTGAGTCCAACCAAGGTTGGCGAATTGGTCCGGCTTCAGGTCGCTGAAGACAAGGTTGTCAGTGGGGAAGCAGCCTTGGACGGCCATCAGGACGTTGTTCCACCTGTCGTATGAAGTCGGGGTCATGCCGGAGAAATTGTAGGAAGGGTAGACGGCTGTAACGGCAGCTATGATGTTGGGCTGCACACTGGTAGTGACCCCAGCAAAGGGCAGCGACGTGTTCGCCATAGCCTGGTCCACCTGGTCTATGATACGGGTTGGCGGCGCAATAGCTACTGTGCCTCTATAGCCAGCGACCGGCTTGCTAACTTGGTTCTCTGCAAAAGACCATGCAGCTCCACCTCCTTGCGAGTGTCCCATAGTGACAAACGGGCCGGTAGGCCTTAGGAAGTCCGGAAATGCGGCACGAGCGGCCTTGATAGCGTTGGCGAGGTCATTCGCCTGTGCTGGTCCTGTAAGCCACGGGTGTCGGATATGCTGACCTGAGGGAAGCATGTCGAAGCCTAGACCGGCATAGTCAGGCGCGACAACAACCATGCCCTGCAATGCGAGAAGGAAAGGTGCCATGAAATGGTACTGGAGGTTTCTGTAGTTACTTGGGGCACACGTCTTTGCCCACCCGGAGGTGCCATGGGCCCATGCCACCGGAGGGAATCCGCCGCTCCGACATCCCGGCACAGCGAGTGGCGCGTAAGGCCAGAGTATGTACGCAGACGCTGGGAGGATTGTGCCGTTGAGGTCGCTCGTGGTGTATTTGATTCGTGATAAGGAGAGACCACTGGGCACACTGAAGTTGGACAGATCAGTCGCCACCTCCAGGCCCAGCAGGCTGCCCTCGGGAAGTTGGGAGGAGAAGTTGGATGGGATGGTGTAAAACTCAAACCCGCTGGAAGCATGTTGGGTAGCCTCCCAAGAGGCTCCAGCCAGGGCGAGAGTCTGACATTGAGCTCCGCAGCTGATGCTTGGGCTGATGTTTACTGCGCTCGAGAGCCCAAACAGAGATAGTGCAACGGCACGGAGGCCCAGTGGCGAGCTTCTCGTCGGCACTATCATCATGACTCTTGGGTTGATCGAGAAGAAAATATGACGGGCTGTTTATCCGAAAGGGCTTGCGGTTGTACCGTGAGGAATAGTTAGTTATACGACCAGACTGACGAACATATGTGGTGAGGCCCTGCTTATACATACTCTTGCTCAACTGCTATGTCCCGTCCAGTCTCGTTGTTCTTTGCATCTTTCCCCGCCGATCAGTGTGTCCTTCGCGTTCTCCTCGCATCGGAACGGATAGTATGTTGGCCCGGACGCTTCACATCTCTGGCCGAGGCAGACAGCCTGAATGGAGCCAACGGGTCTCAAGTCTTCAGGTCAAATATCGCCTCTGTCGGTGCTGCAAGGACGGCCAAGCACTAAGACTAAGGTACCCATAATCCTCAAGCTGAAATAGCACCCTATCCTCTGAATCAAAATTCCAGTTTATATTCGGATGAGGGGCACTACTGCACGGCCGTATTGCCAGAACGAATGACCGCCGTTGTCGACCAAATCTTCTGCCAGGACTGAATACCGGACTGTCCTAGCTAAGCACTTTAAAGGAGGCAAGCCTTTTGCAAGTCAGCATCCCGGGCGGGAACGTGCTGTAGCGCTTACCGAGAACCATAGCCACCGACAAAGCTTGATCGCCTGACCGACCCCCTACAACGGCAAATTTCAAACCTGAAATCATCTGAGTACCAGTGCTGGCAAATACGGTCGTGCAGGATCCTTATCCGGCCGTCCTCGCCGTCGCCGCTAGCTTGGGTGATTTCCATGATTATTGCCGCCCATGGAGGCAGAAAATAATAAGCGCCCTGCCATCAGATGGTGTCAGGGATGCCCAGCTGAATAACACGAATGCATACTACACATACAGATCGGCCCTGCGCTGGTGCCGGGACATTACACTACCGGCACCTTTGATCAATCGAAAACCTGGATGGACATTTGGAATTGCCATGCCGAGGCGCCAAACTACACGAGCAGTTACGAGAGGAGCTAGACAGATACATACGACTTGCCATCTCAAGCACAGTCACACGCGACATGGGCCAACCGCCCCCCAGTCCGCGCAAAATACATGGAGCAAGTTCATCCTGGACCTACATTTGTAGGGCAGAGGTAAATGGTTGCTGACTGATACAAGATTGACGTTGTAGCAGGAAGCTGAAAATGCTGTTTTAGACCTAGCTCTTCGCTCCTTAGCCCCGTTCACCGCTTGTGGTCAAGAGGCCATTCTCCAATCGCGCTCCTGTAGGTTACCTCTCAGTAAGGTAAGTATCCTCCACTAGTGCTCACCATTCCAAATGTTTGCGGACGTGCTGGGCCAGCCTAACAAGCCAGAGGTGGCGCTACAGACTCCCACCGTTATCTCATCCTCCCTATTTCTCCGTGGACCAACCCACAGCCACCTCAACCCAAGCCAGGAATTAACTGATTACATGATCACAGAATTCAAATGGTGGAAATGCACGGTCTTACGTAAGGTATGGATGACCGAACAGTCCATGACGGCGCCGATTCTGCGACAACTAGCGCCTTGTTTGTCTGGGTTGCAACATGGATAGTCTATGATACCAGGCGACATGGCAGATCATACTCTATTACGATCATGGCTGTGGTCGGGACTATAAAGATAAAGCGCCATCCGATACCTTATGTCAGATGCACATACTGTATACAAGCTCGAAACACCGGCACATCACCATGTCTCCCAAACCCGACGACGACGACACAACCTTCAGGCCGAGACGGCCTCACCGAAAGTCGCGCAATGGGTGTGCAAGATGCAAACAGCGCAGAGTCAAGGTGAATTGGGTCCCTCGGCGCCAATCACCCCCTTGTTGGTCACACAGCTGATACGACATGGCATCGAGTAGTGCGATGAGCTTCGACCGTCCTGCTCTCGATGTGCTAGGCATAACATACGGTGTTACTATCCCACAGCCGACTCGAATACGGCCCTGCAGACAGACGCAAGCAGCAACCTTGATTTGGTAACCAGGCAGACCTTGCGCTCTTGTCCGAGCCCCAGTGGCTTGACTTCTCTCGGCCCGTCACTGATGGCAAGCTTGCACCTTTCAACTCTGTCAGAGGATGCATTCAGATCCTCAATACTCCGCGCCTGCTCCCCTCCGTCGCCACTCTCATCTCCCAGCAAAACCAGATGGAGTGGACTGAGTCTTGCCGCTTCGACTTCACATGACATGAGTTCTGCCGAGCTGAAACTCCTGGACTACTACCTGGCGCACACCTGTCACATCATCAGCTTCGACGAACAAGATCACTACACGCTGCACACCGGCATTCCTGAGCTAGCGATGCGGTCCAGACCTCTGATGAGCTCTCTGCTGGCCCTTGCTGCCGCCTGCGAGTGCTGCGATCTTATTGTTGGCTTCACTGGCAAAGCTCTCGATGTGACAGACACGGATAGAATCCTCGATCTACTGACTTTCTCCGAACGCCTGCATGGAGAATCGCTGAGAGGGGTTCAGTCCCTCATATCCGATCCGGACAACCGGGCGTGCGTCCTTGCTAATGCCGCCTTGATTGCCATATACGGATCTGCAAGCCACCAGATCCGCTTATGGCTCTTCAACGCGGCCCGAAGATGCAGGAGTGGTCCTCTTCCGTACGTACTGAGGCCATTTCTCGTGCAGTGGATAACCCTTTTCAGATCGGTTTACGTGGCCTACACCGGCCTGAGTGACACAACTCACGGCCCTTACCGTCTGAGTCCAGCGGCTTTGTCCCGGCCAAGTCAAGCTGAACGTCTTCCGATTACCGCGCAGCCGACCACTATCACCAGTCACAGCCTTTTCGAGGCGGTAGTCAACACTTGGGGCCAAGCCTTGTCGTGTCTGAGGCACAGAGCCGAAGTGGTCATTGGCACGAATCCCAGCTCTCAAGCTGATGTGTGTTTAGGAGCCCTTCGTGCTCTCAGCAGTATTGTCGCCGAGCTGTTCTCCGTGAATCACTCCTTACCACTTGCATCTTTCGGCGGATCTCAAACTCCTGTCGTGCCGTTAGCGTTCCCGCCTTTGAGACAAATACCTCGAGTCCCATCCTGGCTTCAGATGTACCTTGCCCGGGCCACGTGTATGGCGCCCTCGACACCACTAAGGAGAACTCGTATAGTCATGGCATTTGCCAACAAAATCCCCCCCCAATTCCTTACCATCGTTGAGACGAGCTTAAGCTACATGCGAGATCAAAATACTGAAGGAGCAGAAGAGTCCGGGTCGGTTTCTGCTTACCTACTGGCTGTAGATATTTTAGCACACTGGCTTGTCTTTGTTATGCTACTTGATGGCCTGTGGTGGATCGGAGAGACCGGGGCATGGGAACTGGAGCTGGTCGTCTCTCTGGTGCGACTCAACGACTGGGATGGCCAGATTCGCAAAGTGGGAGAGTGGTGGCCGGAGCAGATGCTAAGCATCCGGGAAGCCCACCAGCGCGCGTACTTCGAATCCAGAAACTGATATTTCGTCTGACAACTAAGGTCTCTCGGAAGGTACAGTCATCTGTGAGAGCTACACGGCTAAATAGACAACTGCTGATAGAATAGCGAATCTCGAAGACGGCACAGAATCATGTCAATCATAACACCGGCTCCAGACTACCCAGCGTCTGCAAACACACTTGAAGACTGGACGATGTTTGTGCTAAGACATCTAAAAAGTCCGCACCCCGAGCCTACAACTTCCAGGGACCTTCCGTTCTTTCAGTCAAACCAGGTTATACCCCGAGGGACACATCTTCGAAGCCGCTGTCTGCTATCTCGGTCACATGCCTCGACTCCAGCCATAAAACTCGGCTATGCCGTCGCCCTGAAATGCGGATTACGTGCATCGATGCAAGATAGACGTCTGACTATCTCCGACACCAACTCATCACCGCTGACAAGACTTCCAGCCAACGTCATTGGCAATACTTGTAAGAGGGAGCAAAGTCCCCTACGAAGTTCTAACATTTCGTGTTTTCCCATTGTTACCCACCTACCATAGGTCGAGCCATTGACATCTCCAACTGGTTAAGTATAACATCCGCAGGGATGTACTGTTCAGCAGAATAGGTAGAGGTAGTTGACAGATAACCAAAGTCCACGCCCACCTATCCATGCCATATTCTTAACAACCACAAGCTCCCTACCCCTGTTCACCGCAGCCAAGTAGCACACATTCTTCAACTCAAGCTTGCGATTCATAGTATCTAGCAAACTACACGAGTACCTCGAGGTTACTAGGGCACTGGCTAAATTCCGCACAACATTCTCCCACCGTTTCATACTCCCATCAACAGGTCTCATATCGTCGTAAGATTGGTAGTCAACGATGATACCGCCACGCTTCTCTAGAATAGCTGGACGGCGAACATGAAGATACGAGAAGGCAGCATTTATATCTCGTACCCTCTGGTTTCCATATAGTACCCTTCCCATCGGTTGGGACTAACCAACACAGTCCCACCCCAGGCTTATTTGGTCTCCTCTCTGGTTCACGAAAGAAAAAACCCTTGAACTGCTCCGGGACACTGTCACCCGCAACCTCGATCTTATCCACGAACTTCCTGATCTCAACCTCATCCTCGTCGGAAAGAGCCACCTGGAGCGCACCCCAGTTCTGCTCCAAGTACTCGATTCTTTTCGTCCCGGGGATGGGGATGATATCGTTGCCCTGCTTGAGCAGCCATGCAAGTGCCAGTTGAGTGACTGTACATCCTTTCTTGTCTGCCAGGCCCTTGAACTGCCTAACCAGTTCAGCATTCTTCTCTCGGTTGTCTCGCTGAAACCGAGGCATGACGGCAGCTCGGTTGTCCTTCTCTCCCACACTTTGGCCGGCTGCAAAATCCCCTGTAATGAGCCCACGTCCTAGTGGTGTAGCACAGACGATGGCAATCCCCAGCTCGCGGCAGGTTGCAAGGAGGTTAGTGCCGCTTGGACCTTCGATTCTCCTGTCAAATACCGAATACTCCGTTTGGACCGCTGCGACAGGTGCTATCTTGCAGGCCCTGCGCAATGTAGCGGAAGAAACCGAGGAAAGCCCTATGTGCTTGATTTTTCCTTCACTGAGTAGACAGTTTGTCAGAATAAGCGTCCGGATGAATGGCAGGATGGAAGGATCTACTGACGCTTTCAGTTCGGCCAAAAGCACGCATTGTCTCCTCGATTGGGGTCTGGGGATTAACGCTGTGGACATAATCTGTGGGAAAATGAGTTGGTCAGTAAAGGTTTGGGCAGCCCAGACCCGAAATGGATCAGTCAGGACTGGAGGGATTCAAGCCATCAGAAACTCACAAAGATCAATCGACTCGATTTGGAGCCGCTTGAGGCTTTCTTCACAGCATTTCTTGCAATAAGAACCCGAGCTGTCAGTCTCAAAGGTCTTGCTACCCTTGATGAAGCCAAACTTTGTTGCCAGGAAAATCTGGTCGCGTTTTCCCGATCGCTTGAACCATCTTCCTAGAAGCTCCTCTCCATCACCATAGAGACTAATTCATCGTGACGCATCAGTCTTCGTCCATGGTAACTTCAGAGTTGGGAATATGAAATGACGTCTGAACTCACTCGGCTACGTCCCAGATCGTTTCTCCCAGCTCGACAGCACGATCGAGGATTGCGAACCGTAGTTCGTCACTAGGGACCGTCCGTAGCTCTCCGACGACAGGCTTATAAGCCCGAATCCAAGTGCTGGGACAATGGGCCCATTTCTACCCAATGCTCCAGTCGTTACAGACTTGATTGACATGGTGGTAACAGGTGCTTCAGTTCTGAAGGTATCTCCGACTTATGAACTGTGAAAACAGCAAGTTAATACAAAACTTTGTTTCCTGTCCCAGACTGCTTACTGATGGTAATGATGGGATTCCAGAAAGTGTTGAAGGGTGAGGAGCCTGACCGGGGCCAATCCCCGCCCTTGAGCCTCTCCTTATATAGTGTATGTCAAGCCTGTCATACGGGATATGCCTTACGAGCCCGGAGCTCTAAAGAAGCCCGCAAAGTCCGTGCAATTGTTTTTTCGGTCTCGCGGCGAGGAGATGGCCCCCGGTGGCCCAGCAATTGTTTCGGTTGTGACAACTTACCACTGGAGTTGGTCAACCCCTGACATATCTCGGGCTTCAATCTCCTGGAATACGCTATCCAAAAAGGGATGGATTCTCCGATGGGGTGCGATTTGAGTGGCTGGATCGGAATACTGACTATGTGATTGGACGAGACTTGGCGCAATGGTAATTCGCTGTGGTCGGCCGATGTGTATGTTGTTGCATGATGTGTGACGCATAATAACTCACCGGCAACCACGCTGGCAAGTTCTCCCATCACCGTAATTCGCTCTCGGATTTCCTTGATTTCAATTGGGAATGACCAGTACCCTCATATCCGGCCTCGATAGATGCAGCCCATGTCTAGCAGTGCGAGAGGCTGCGGCGGAAGTGCATCTGGCTCATGGCTCATGGTCTCCGACTGGAACAACCGGCACCAAGAAGGGAGGGAAAGCAAAGGTCAAGTCCGGCTGCCGTACCTGCAAGTAAGCCGTATTTCTCCTCCTTGACCTTCCAGATTCGCAGCAGTAAGACTCATACATTTCTAGAGCACGCAAGATTAAATGCGATGAGGCCTTTCCGATATGCCGCCGATGCAGTACAACAGGCCGCAACTGTGATGGCTATGGGATTTGGGGCGGCGGTGGAAATGCCCGGTCTCCTCCATCTCGTGTAACCACGGACCGCAAGACTCTCTGTATAGCCACCCGCAACAGCTGTACAGCCAGGGCGAGCCTGGGCTCTCCGATGTTTATCTCTCCGGTAGTCGCAAGCCCGGATCAGGCCGCCCTTTTCCACTGGTTTCAGGCTCGAACCAGTTGCAAATTGCCCGGCTCATTCTCGTCGCACTTTTGGTCCACTCTCCTCTTGCAATCCAGTTTTGGTGAGCCTGCGATATTCCATGCTGTGCTGGCCCTGAGCTCTGTCCACAAACGTGGTGTTCTCAACAGCGACCGCGAAGAATTACATCATACCGCGCCTGACAAGCTGGAGCGGTTTGGGTTGCACCACTACCTAGAGTCCATCGGCCATCTGCAGCGCCATTTGACGGGTGGCAGAAACAGGGCGTCGTGCCGTGTTGCCCTCATTGCCTGCATCGTCTTCGTTTCGATGGATTTCCTTCGTGGGCACTTCTCTGCAGGCCAAATTCACCTAGACAGCGGACTGAAACTCCTCCAACAGACCTGTAGCGGCCCTGGACCTTCCCTTTTGGCTTTTGATGAATGGATTATTGAGTTTTTCTCGAGACTCTATCTCCAGGTGCGGCTCTTCAACCGACAGTCTTTGTGCCCCTACCGGCCCCTCGTCCTCCGTCCTAGAAGCTCAGGGATTCCGTCACTGGGGTTTCATTGCTTGAAAGAGGCTTGGCACGAGATCGAGAAGCTTATGGATGATATTTTCCTTCTAACTGACCAAGCTCGCGACCTTCCAAGCGATGAATCGAGCCCCTGTCGTTCCGTCACCATAGTGGAAAGCCAGCTGGAAGTCCGACACCGTGCTGCACAATGGCTCAATAAATACGAAACTTGGGTATCCCCTACCGTACGGGCGGCGAGCATGGTAGACACCAGGGCGTGGTATCTGCTGCGCAGCTACCACACGATGGTGACCATCATGGCTGAAGTGGCTTTGGATCCCCTCGACGAGGTCTTGTTCGATGCGTACACTCATCTATTTGTTCGCTTGTTGGACCAGCTGAGAGATCTGCGGACAGCAAGTTCGGCGTGGCTGTCTTATCCAGCACCACTTGGACGGAACCTCAGGTATGACATGGCCAGATCCATCATTGACCTTGGCTGGATCCCGCCCCTGTTTTTCACCGTTATCAAGTGCCGCGTCCCTACAATCCGGCTAGAGGCAGTCCAATTGCTGGAGTCAACATGTCACAGGGAAGGAATATGGGATGGGAGAATGCTTGCACGTGTTGGTCGAAGAGTCATAGAACTAGAAGAGCAGGACTTCTTTGATCACGTCAACCCAAGATACGATGCCACCTCGTACGGTCGCCAGGATTCAGGAGCATTGCGAGCTTCGTCCCTGCCGAGTTCGTACAGGATGCATGACTTGGAGGTGGTTCTCACCGGAGACCCTGTCCGTCTAGTAACTCTACGCTTCAAAAGAGAGAAGGGCTTTGACGGGGCTTTAGCGACGATTCCTATATAAAGCTTGCTTGAAAAGGTTCTTCTTTTAATCAAATCCCATCAACTGCTTCGGACCGAGGTTTGGAAGTAAGCGGTGGTGGAACGATTCTGTTTCTGTGCGTGCAGTGACTGCTACATCTCTGGGTGAGTACAGCGAGCGCTCGCCTTTGTAATCAGATAGCATGGAATAGTCATAACTTTTTTTCATGATCCTTAAGGGACGAATAGACATTGCTACTAACGGAAAGTCGCTCGTAGAAAACGCACTCCAAAATACCGTTGCTCCAGTTACCAAATCTAAGCCGTGTGCTTCATTACTCATTCATTCATGCCCATTTGCCCAAGAAGCTCATCAACACCATGCCGGCTACCAGGCCAAACCCACCTAGAAACGTTACCAAAGCGCTCGAGTCCACGAGCTCACCGTTGTGCATCCAATCACGAGCCCACATTTCCACTGTGCAGTGTTAATCTCAGATCACTGCGAGCAAGGAAGTTGGTTGTGGCTCACCTATTCCCACCCAGATAAGAATACCAGCCGACAGAGCATCCAAGGTGCCCAGAGCAATCAGAGTCGACGGGTCATTCCCGTTGAACCGATGCAGCACACCAATGCCGATGGCCATGCCGATTGGCGTGACTAGCGAGAAGGCCAACACCATCAGCAGCTTGTTTCGCAGCGAGAGTGGCGACTGGAAGACTTCGGCGGCGTTCACGTCCGGGCCGCAGGTATGAGTTCCTGATTGTCCCTTGTTGGAGGTCGGAGTTATATTTCCACTGCTCGGGAGCAAGGAAGGAGACTTCTTCCCAATCGAGGCGATGCGGCTTCCCAGGGCGATGCCTTCAAACATTTGGTGGAAGAGGATCACTATGAAGAGCGTGATAAAGTAGGCATCCCCGGCGACTACTAGGGTGAGGCCAATCACTAGATATTGTTAGGCTGTCGGACTTTTCGGCTTGGACTGGGGGGGGCTCACACAGGGAGTGAAAGATGATGCCTGCTTCAAGCACAATAACTGTGACCAGGTCGTCGTTGTGGGTGGTACCGGGAGTCGACTTGGCCGTACTCTTCGCCAAGCGATGGCATATGTAGTCCACCGTGAATGACAGGAATATGCCTGCCATCACAATGGCTGCGGTGGTTGCCTCATAGTCGAGCTCGACGCATGGATTGGTGAACATGAGCGTGGCGTGTGTAAACAACTGATGAGGTCAGCTTTAACAACGTCACAGGGGAACTGAGCGGGACACTAACATGTACAAACGCCGTCGAGATGATGACACCGGTGCCGAATTGCCTCAAGACAGTGAAGACGATTCCGAAGCGCGCCGGCATAAATGTGTCGACAGCAAGAGGCAGCATGACACCTACACGGTCGGGTTAGTCTCGCCGTCTGGAACTGGGGCAGGGAGGTTTTGTAAGTACCTATGATGCTCGTGGCCAACATGGCAAATAGAAGGCCTATCCTCAATGGGATGTTGTAATCTCGCTCCTTACGAGAACATGAGTTCTCAGACTCTGAGAGCTCGGCATCTCCTCCGACACAGTGTCTGCTGAAGTTAGTCACTGGCTCACTGCTTGACTCCAACAGCGTCGAGGATAACAACGTACTCAACGCCAGCGTGAAAATGGCAGTTCTCTCCCTGCGAGGTAGCAGTTGCTGACGAGACCGGCTCGGCGCCATCCTCTGTAGGGGAACCGTGAGCATGGTCCTCATGCCCATCTGCTTCGATAAGAACTTCGACATCTTCTCCTCCGGGACTAACGCAGTATCTACCGAATGCTTAGCTACTTGTTGCTTAATGAAAAAGTCCAAGGCTCAACATACGTCTCTGCACCGTGGCTGTGACATTCGGTGTATGCTGGAGCTGGGCTCTCGGTACCAGTCACAAGGACTTGATACTCGGCGGTACCGGCCATGCAAAACCTGCAAATGAGGGATTAGACTGGTTTTCAAGCGATCTCGATATCCCAAGCCGGTCGTCGGCGGACTCACAGTGCTGTTCCGTGCGAGTGACAATCCGACACTGCTGTAATGGTCGGGCTCGGGGTGGTTTGTGAGGGTGCCACCGTGACGGTTCGCGTTACCGTCATTTCATGCCGCGCAGCAATTTGCGGCGACCTATGTGTCCTGGATGCCGATGCCAGTGAAAGCAACGCAAGGCACACGCCAGACCGCAAAGCGCGGTCTCTTCTGACTGATGCGCCCATACTGGAGCAGTTCTCGTAGCAAGTTCCGGAAATGTGACTGCGGAGAAGGCAAAGGCCAATTTGGAACACAGATGGTGATAACGGTTCAGAGACACAAATCTCAAGTACCATCGGGGACGAGACATAAAAGTCTTTCTCACGCCCTCAACCGCTCGTGGCGCGCTGGCCATCAAGGTGCAAAAGGTTCCACTTTACTCTGAGGGTCTCACTTCTAAACCCTAAGAAGACTCGATAGCCAGGTTGGCCAACAAGGTGTTTGCCCAGCATTTTCGCTCGGCGTTGGAAGGCCAAGCGATAAGCCAAGCTTCCTGTTAGCAGAAAGAGAGGGTTGGGCAGAGTTGCGCGCGCAGAATCTGCTGGAAACTGATTCGCCCTGTCAATGACTGCGGTTTCCGGTTCTGGACGTGGGGAGAACTATGACTCGATGCACACCCCTTGCGAGGCGGATCACTCATTTTACGAACAAGAGTAAGGTACGTACACAGTAAAGCATCAAACCATACCTTCCAAGCTACCAATAACTGGGGCAGCCCTATTCTCGTACCAAGGTACCTTATTTACTAGAGGTATCAAGGAGTCAAGGTCTGCTTGCAAATGAGACATGTCGTCATCCGGCACCACCACCAATCACACGAAGTGCAAGTGCTGTGTAAGTCGTATCTGAAAGATACCTCACGGTTACAGTCCATGCATTTCCGACATGAGGACGCCAAAGACATGGTTCATCCGTATCGAGGGCTGCTCAAAAAAGGTGCTATTTCTATATCGCTATATTGTATACTTTCAGGTCTCTCTGAATTTGTTTGCTTGCCATCGAGCAGTTGAAATCGATCAAGTGTCCAAAGACATGGTACCATGGAATACGAGGTACAAGCCCACACAAGAACAAAAACTACAGTCGGCGCATATCCCTATTGTGCAAACCCCTTCGACGGCATTCTTGCTGCGCTCCTCCAGGTTCAGAGGCCCCAGAACCATTGGGTCACTCAGAGCCCGAGCTTCGAGCTATGAGCCAAAGGTGAGTTCGACGGTTTCCTGTTTTCGAGAATAACATGAAAACGTACCATTATCGCTCAGAATGTCGTGTCGTCGCAGTGCCACTCGGGAGAGCCATCGGGGCACCTTCCGCCATGCTCGTGGCAGGTGTTGCTGTTGGGCCTGGCGGAGCCGCAGCAGAACTCACAGCTGCCGACAGGGCCGCCGCAGTTGGACGGCGGGACGCAGACGCGCGTGATGAGGTATGTGCCTTCGTTCGGCCAGGGGTTGGCCAATGCCTGGAGGGCGAACGGCAGGACGAGGAGGAGCTTTTTTGAGAGCATGGTGGCGCTTGGAACTTGAAGCTTGGAAAAGACTCGGATGCTACAGCCTTGCAAAGAGTAAAGACTGATCTGTGCGAGCAGGTTACTAACTACTCCGGAGTTCTCGTCAAGACTTTATATACAGATGGATGACCACGATCCTCCCCATTACGCATCGGTGCCATTGGTTGACCTTCGTTGAGCAGATCAGCTTCCTTCCTCCACATATGGAAGAGACGACAAGCGAGCTGCTGCTTTCAAGTGAGGTGGGATCCTGAATGCGGCAGTAAGACTGGGCAACTGCTCTGCAGGACTCCATCAAGGTACTCGAGGATCTGAGGCACTGTCGTCGCTCCGAGCTTCAGGTTTGGTTCCATTCTGCGAGGTTGGAAGGGCAGAGCGTGAATGTAGCATGCCTTGGGAGATCGGCTGGGAAGTTCCTAAGTCCTAGATGTCCCGGCTCGTCGTCGCTGTCACGGCGTTCGGGTCGTCAAGTGAGGAAGCTGGTGACTGTGGTGCAGCACATGGTGCCGCCAAAGAGCCAAGGGTGAGCCAAGACATTGAAGCGTTGCGCAGGTCTTGGAGTCTTGGCTCGGCCATAGAGGTTCTCTTTATTCAAGGATTGAGGAATCAAGATGTTGGCAGCCCCGGACTGACAGGACTTGCTGAAGAACCGGACGGATTATCATTGTTGGGTCTCAGGGGTGGCCAGACCGAAACTAGGCCGACATGCCTTAGTTCTGCAACCTCTGTGGTCAGGAAGGATTATGGGATTATCAGACAAACCAACTATGCCATCAGGGTTCATCTCTCGAGTTCCCACCTGTTAAGCTGTCTATGATGGTAGTGGAGGCATGCACAGTCACCCTATATAGAGGGAGCGACGCGAGGTGAAACGAAACACACATCTGCCACTGCCAGTCTCTCCTCTCTATCCTCCCGGAACCCGTCCCAAGCCAACTCCACCCAAACCCGAAGAGCGATCAAGATGCGTGCCACATTGATCGCCGGAAGCGCATTCCACCTGGTTAGCCTCGCCGCAGCCCAGTGCATGACTACCACCACCACGCATGTGGGAATCAATACAGTCATCGGTAACCCGGAAGCTTTCAAAAGTTCACTAGATGCCAAATACTCAAAATCAGGCGCCCCCATCACCAACACGGTCTTCGTCCACACTTCGGTTTACACCTACCCGGGCGGAAGCTTCACCGGATACGGCATCTACGAGTCTGGCGCCCTCGCATCTGAAGGCTACGATTTCGTTACGCGGACAGTTACCGAGACGTCCTGCGAGACGACAGAGCCCCCCAAGACCGAGCCGCACGATCACGACGATCACGACCATTCGGACGAGTTACCTGTCTCGCCAACTGGGTCTATATGCACTCCTCATGGCGACCACTGTAAGTCAATCACCAGCTAGGATTCACGTAGCGTCAACCATTTTCTAACGTTGCATTAGGGCACTGTCACCCCTCCACTACCGCCCCCAACGCTTCAGGTGTAACTTCGTCCCAACCCACGGCGACCTGCGAACCGCACGGCGACCACTGGCATTGTCCCTCCGGCATGCCTGAGCCGACCAACAAGCCCGGCGATGATGATCATGAGCACGGTGACGAGCATGATGACGAGCATAACCATCCACAGGACCAAACAACATGTGAGCCGCATGGGGACCACTGGCATTGTCCCTCTGGTGTGCCTGAGCCTACCTTCATGCCCTCGATGTCGCAGACTACGTTGCAGACTGCCGCCGTTACGTCGCCTACGACGGCTCAGAATAGCTCGTTGCCTCAGACGGTGGTGAACTCGCGTGCTGGGCGCGTTGTCGTGCCGGTGACGGGAGGTGTCGGGGCTGTGTTTGCTGTATGGGCTTTTCTATAAGAAGGAAACAAGTCTCTCCGCAGCGGCTGAGCTGAGTCGAGCTTACTACCTATTCTTCACGTATTGTTTTATAAGCTATAGATACTAGACGATTAAGACGATTCCTACCACCGAACCTATCCTACCTCCCTACACCTTGGCATGGCGTCTCACAGGATAGCAGGGTGATTTAATCTCTGCATATAGCTCCCCCGCCCACCGTAACGCCAGGGGTCCAACCGCAGCCGCCCTTACCTTGGCAGGGTCCAAAAGTTCCACAGCTGCCGCCTCCGCCTAGGCAAAGCCTGTACGCGCCACCTACGTCGCAGTACTGCCCACCAAGCGCGCATGTTCCGCATTCCTAGAATATAAGCCCTTAGAAAAGACTCACTACAAGCGTCTGGAAGCCAAGAGAACCGGAGGACGAAAGACTCACAACGATCCATATCTGACGATCCTCGATCTCCCCCTGTGGTGCAGCTGTTGCCAGAGCTGCAAGGCCCCAGAACGTGGTGATGATGCCAGTGGGCTTCATACTGAAGGTTCGGTCTTTGGAGTGTCGGGTGCAGTGTTTTGTCAGATAGTTGTGTTTGATGATCCGAACGAAGGGTTTGGGGTAAGGGAGCAGTAAGATACCGCCGACTTTGGAAGAGGCAGACCCTACGTATTTATATCCTACGCCCTTGGGCTGTTCCAGGGGTTCTTGGTCAACCGACCGTGTGATGACATCTGGGCAGGGGGTACAGGATCCCTTTGGAAGCCTCCAGTTGATGACATGGCTGGGGGCCGTAATATAGGCCGCTGTGGTCGTCGCGGCAGTACCTTACTCGTCACGAGATACGAGACTGGGGGCCGCAGTATGAGACTGGAAGGCATCCTTGAGACGATAGCATGGATACTTTTTGACGGTAGCCCATTGTAACTTAGAAGGAAGCCTAACCCCCAACAATCCCGCTTCCCTCTGCCCCCAAAGGATGGGGTTCCTTCCAGTCCGGACAATGCCCTGTACACTCTGCAGCAAGTCGTAGCTTCCCACCAATTGCAGCCGCATGTTTTGAACCTGGGTTCAGCTTATCCGCCTATCCGAAGTCCTACCATGGTAGCTTTCTGGCTCTGTACGCCTCAGGTTATCTCTAGCTTGCGTTCTATCGATGCTGCGATTTGTTAAGCAATCTGTCTAGCTAACTGCATACCTTATAGGATACCATGCTGTCACGGCGCCGAGGCCGCAGGAAATTGACCCACGTGACCCTATCACGTGGCGGACCCAGTGCGGACCCGCGACAAAGAAATATCTTTTACGTTGATTCTGTCCATTATGTTTTGTAGCTCTTCGAGCTACGTCCTGTCATTCAGCCTGCCCGCAACCACGGGATCGAGTCTGTCCATAGCAAATATTATCTCATAAGCCTTACTCTGCTCCCTGCCTGACACTCCCGTGACACATGCCACCGACCACGACAGATGAGACATTTTGTAATGCAATAGCTATCACGTCCCGATACAGGGATAGCTACACAGGCTTCGCTCCGATTATATACCTTAAAAAACATATACTTATATCGGGGCCAGAATAAAGTTATCCAGCTTTATATAGATCCGGTAATATAATCGAATTTCTAAAGCTATATTTAAAATATATAGTTTCTTAATATTATTTATTATTTGTTAGTAAGATAATACTAACGTAGGTATATAGCGAGTAGACCATCATAGCGAGTAGACTACCTCCCACGACTCTAACATCAATAAAGCTTAATTATATAATAATAACAAAGGGTATCAATTAAAACTACTCAGAGCTAAATTCTCCAAATATCTCTATATCGTTTTTACAAGTGCGCGTATTGTATCCTATTATACTGTATGTGCTATAGCGCCGCGCGCCCGACTCGACTCTCTTCTTACGACTACTCCTCCGACGCGTTTCCTACTCCAACTACGTATCCATATCTTTTTGAGCTAGTAAATCTTGAGCATCCCTTATAGTAAGAGCTCCTCTATTCCTTATACGTATCTTTTTAGCTTGCCGACGCTTGTTAAGTACTTTATTCGCGTCCCGAATTATCCTGACCTCGGACCGAAGGAGAGCTACTTCATGTATTATTGCCTTCGTACCTTTGGCAACTAGTCGATAGTATCTAAAATTGGTGTTGGTGAGCTGCCCTAGTGACCGGTAATCCGCCCCTTGATAAAATCCGTTTGTGAAACGGCGTCTATCGGGTTGTATGGTATCTGAGATACCTAAGGGTCGGCGGCCGCCAGAGGTGGACTAGTCAGTATTGGAGTCCGCAACTTCATATCTAACTTAGATATAACCGCTTCCGGATTATAAGGGACTAAACCAGCTCCTCTAAATCCGGCCTTGATATTGTCTTTTATAAAAATAGTATCGAACGCGGCTTTGAAGGCGATAAAGGAGTCGACCTTAGTCACGTGGTTAACGTGCGACTTTATAAGCACTTCGATCTGGCGACTATACGCCTGCTTTAATAGACCGAAATACCCGACGTCAAGTGGCTAGAGTAGATGAGACGAGTGCGGAGGTATAGAAATCGTGATAATATTGTGGTCTTTGTAGAACTAGTCGAGCTCGGCCGATATATAACTCTCGTAGCCGTTAATTACTAATATTCGATATACGCCGGTTTTGCGACCGGTAGTATGTTTTTCGAAATACCGTATCTAGTCTAAGCCTATCTCGTTATCTGTCACGGCTTAACCTTACAGGTCCCTGTACCCACTGAAGGAAAAAGGACTTAGGATTCCAAGTTGGCAATTGGACTCCCAATACAGGATATATAGGACCTGTTACGGGGGACAGCGCGCCAGCCCGTAACACTACCCCCCTCTGCTACAAGACTCGCCCTGAGTCTCAGGCCCGAGTCTTGGTCGAACAGTGAGGTTAGGTAGGAAATGTAGCCTATAGGAGCCCCGAAACGGCTCCGTTAGGGTGCCCCTAACGGGGGCCTTACCCACATACCACATTCAATCAGCAGCTCCAGCGCGACTTACACCTGAGTGAATTGGAAGAGGTGGGGCTCAGGCCCAGTTTCTAAGCAGGGTCCGACGCCCACCCAGGTAACTTGGAATAATGTCACGGCTTAACCTTACAGGTCCCTGTACCCACTGAAGGAAAAAGGACTTAGGATTCCAAGTTGGCAATTGGACTCCCAATACAGGATATATAGGACCTGTTACGGGGGACAGCGCGCCAGCCCGTAACATTATCGGTCTATTTATTAGTAGTAAGTTTTATAACCCAATCTTATGGGAAGCCGCTCTCTATGTACCAACTCGCAAGGTGATATTACCCCTTTACTACGATAAAAGGTAGGATATACTACCCTAACGTATTAACTCCTTAGATCACGGTAGCCCATTCCCGATTGCTAGGCTAGACTGTCTTTGCCCTGCCACGCCTTTCGGCACGTATAACCACTATCGACGCAGTGATTATACCAATCATAAAGCCGGTCTCGTCGAAATTATACAGATCCGCGTCCTGGATACCGTACTTGGCCCTTATGTTTTACATAAGCCGGAACCACGCGCCAATTTTCTCAGGATCTTCGCAAAGGGCTCTCTAGTAATCGTAAGCGCGATTGAAATGCGTTTGGAGATCTAGGTGTCGCTTAACGAAGTTCGAAGGCTAGCGTGGACCGACGCGTGTCGCGTCGCGCTTTGTAAGTAAGATATTGGCTATGTCTCCCACGTCCGTAAGCCAGGGCGGGAATCCTCGCAAATCCAGGTCCAATATGTTCTGAAGAACAGTATTCTCTTCTAGTTCCGTTAGTTTTGTAGAATTAGCGCGGGTATCTTATCGAACGCGTCGGCCGGCCATTCTATAGAGGAGGGTGGTTCTAGGGATATTATAAATCTTTACAACGGCCCAGACACTTAATTCTAGGTCTTATTCGATAGCCTGAATTGCTAAGAGTATCCTGCTTTCTACAGAAGTGGATTCCATTATTTGTTGCGGAGAAACGTCGCATTGAATGTGGAAGATGGGGTTTTGGTTAAAGGTGGTCCACTCGCTATAATAGTCCACTCGCTATGCACCTACGTTAATTATATTTAGTAATAAATAGAGATTTAGTTTTTTTTATAATCTTTAATCGCTTTTTTTTACTTTATTTATTAATTTAGGAAAATTATTTTTTTTAAATCAATAAGTGTATGGAATCCTACGGATTATGACACTATATACACCTTCTCCTTTTGCTCAATAAAATTGAGGAACGGAGTATAGTATAACACCTTTTCCCATATAAACGGAGAAAAGTATAGAAAGTAAGTAGTATACTTAGGAAAATCCAATCTGTAGTGAACGTATATTCTACCGTCTTCGCTGTTTTTGTGCCTTTCGTTGTCTTTTTCGCCCGAATAGAATACAGAACCCTACTAACCTTGAACCTAGCCTATATAGGCAGGTAGTTAAGTAGAACTCCGTAGACTACTCGAGGGTCTCTTGGAACCACCTTGCCGTACAGACCTCTGTTTGTAGTAAAAAGGCCCTAAGGGCTTCTTTTCCTAGACTTGTACAGAATAGTAGCCGTAGGCTAGGTGGCTGGCCTTTCAGGGCCTTCTAGGCTTCTAACCTCTCGCGAGTGTAGGCCTTGCAAGTAAGGACTAGGTGGGTAGTAGTTTGTTTTCCACTAAAACACCTCTTACACTCTTCGTCCCTGGAGTTACCTATTAGCCTTTGGTAGGCTTCTAGGTACCCAATACCTAGTTTTAGCTGCGTATAGGCTGACTGGAGCCTCTGGGGTAGGGCTAGTGTATATACCGCAGTCTTGAAATTCAAGATACCTTGGCATACCCTTTGGTAGTGCGAACCGAGGCCTCTAGCCCTATTTTCGGCTTCGTTTTCCCACAAAGTCTGCCTGTCACGGGACTGTCAGGCTGAGAGCAGAGTAAGGCTAAACAGATAGTATTTGCTACGGACAGACTCAATCCCGTGGTTGCGGGTAGGCTGATGATAAGACGTAGCTCGAAGAGCTACAAAATATAATGGATAGAATCAATATAAAGATATTTCCTTGTCGCGGGCCCGCACTAGGCCTACCACGTAATAAGGTCACATGGCTCAATTTCTTAGGGCCTCAGCGCCGTGACAGTACTCCCCTCCTCTAGGGCGAAGCTCCGACAACGTAGTTACGGTCTAGGCTTATTCGGGTACCGGCGGTGAAAGTTGCGGACGATCTCCTGTGCGTTCTCCAGGTGCTCGGCGGGTGCTTCGGTAGGATCGTCGTATCCAACCCACTTGACAGTATACTTCAACCGAGGGCCGCCCCGGCCTCTCCTCTCTCAGCGGGAGTCCAGGATATCCTCGACCTCGAATTCTTCGATGCCGTCCACCTCCACTAGGGGGGGAGGAGCGTAGCACTAACCAAGCAAGGGATCGGTAGCAACGGGTTAGAGCAAGCTAACATGAAAGACAAGGTGTATCCTCATAGGCGCAAGTAGCTCTAGACGGTAGGCATACAGGCTAACGACTTCGACGATCCTAAACAGTCCGAGTACTTTCCAATCGAGCTTCTTCTACGGTCGGGCAGTCTTAATATTACGGGCGTCTAGCTACACTTCCTAACCTTCTTAGTAACGGCGGGCAAGTCTCCTTTTCCGGTTGGCGTACTCCTTTTAGCGGGCTTGGGTGAGACAGATCTCGGATTACAGGTACTCGTGGATCGTTTTTATCTTTAGGACTAACTCCTTAGAGTCGCGAGCGGCGCGCTATAGTCTAGGCTATATAGGTTCGAATCCTAGGCGGGGGTGGAAGCCGTAATTAGCGAAGAACGGTGTCGTGCCGGTACTCTCGTTGATAGCATTATTTAGGGCGAACTCGGTAAAGGGTAGCTATCTCGACTAGTCGTCTTAGAGGTAAGAGACCTGACTACGCAGGTACTATTCTAGGAAAGCGTTCGCGATCTCGGTCTAGCCATCTGTCTCCGGGTGGTATGCAGTCGATAGTAGGGCTTTAATTCCTAGGCGGCGGATTAAGTGCCTCTAGAACGCGGACACGAATTGGGCTCTACAGTCGGAAACAATTATCTTGGGGAGGCTATATATCTTCCAAATATACTTAGTATATAGGCGAGCGACTTCCTCGGTATCACAGGTTCCTTTGTAAGCTATAAAGTACTTTATCTTCGTTAGACGGTCTATTACGACGAGGATCGCGTCGTACCTATCGCTTTCGGGTAGGTATGTAATGAAGTCTATAGAGATATCCTGCTAGGCTCGGTCGGGAATCGGTAGGGGTTTGAGTACCCCCTAGCGTACTTCTCTAGCGACGGTGATTCGTTTGCAGGTATAGTAGTTTCTAACCTATCGCTCGATATAGGATAGCATACCCGGCCAGTAGTATTCTCTCGAAACGGCCTCGTAAGTTCTCGCTCGGCCTATGTGTCTGGTAACTGTTACGGCTCGGCAGTTCTGTTCAGTGCAGTTCAATCCAGTTCAGCTAAAAGGTGGAACCGCAGGCGCCACTGGGATTCGAACCCTTACACTTCCACGCTGGTGAGGGGTAGTCACGTGACTATCACGTGACCTGCGTCGCAGAGTGGCACGTGCGCTACGCTCCACGCCCTTACCTCCACCCCGTAAATTCGCACTGTTAGATAGTTCTCTCTTTTAGTTCCTCACCTCGAATATCACTAGATTCATCGGGTATATAGTGGCAGGTCCCTGCAAATACCATCCGTAACACTATATTCGAGGTCTTCTACGTACCTAGGAAGGCGTTTATCAATATCCCATTATCAATTTGATTGCGCGGCAGATTGTAGCGCATCATCGAGAACTAGATCCCTATCGATACCGCTCGGCAACGAACCCGATTCGATCGCCAAGAAACGATCACCCATCAGAACCCGAACCAGAGAGCGCTTACCTCATCATAGCGCGCACTCCAGAAGAACTAGCGCAGTAGCTTACTACTACCAAGAAGCAGGTCCGATTTGACCTCACCGATCTCGCGAAGTACTATCTTCGCGAAGACAAGACTCCGACCACGAGACTTCGCCACCGTTCGCTTGACCCGTCTGCCGTCAAGACGGTGAAGGAGGCGAATGCCGATACCGAGACGCCGGGCGCCGCCGACGACGAAGGCGATAACGCTCCTTCCGTAAAGCTCGATTACTATGCCGGAGAGTTCCGCACCAATATCGATTCCGAGGCTATGACTCGTATTGACTATACTGCCGACGATCTGTCTAGCGAAGACTTGACCTACCGCCTCAAGGCGCTCGCTAAGCTCTATGGCAAGAAGACGAATAGTCCGGGAATGCTGTTTGCACCCATAACGGAGGAGGGAAAGGTAGCCTGGCTACAGGTCGACGGTATCGTCGACGAGAAGGGATAGTACACCATAATGAGCGGTGACGTCCGCGCCGGCTATCAGGAAGTCAAGCTACGCACCCTACTGATAATCGCTCGTAAGTAACAGCTAGATAATCTCCTCCGTCTTAGTTGCAAGGCCGCCTAAAAACGAGACATTCTCTACGAGTGGGCCAGCACCCTCGCTAAGGAAGTCACGAAGCTGTCCAATATCGTTCTCGCCTCGGGTAAGCTTGCTAACGACGACATTCCTCTCGTGGACTAGCTACGCATAGCTAAGGGGCAGGTAGCCTCACTTCTTGACGCAGTTGAGGAGAAGGATACCCGCATCACTAAGCTCCAAGAGCATGCCACCGCCTTGTCAATAGAGCTCCGCACTCGGGACCGTGAGAAGTCCGTCCTAACAGACGCCTCTTATCACACTACCAACTCTGGAAGCACCGCGCGCACCGGCAACTCCCAAGGCACTGACCGCACCGAGGGAGAAACGAAGCGCTCCGCCAAGGCCAAAGACCCCTTCATCTTCCGCAACGATGCTACCAAAGATGAGGCCAGCTTCAAGGTCTAGATTCGCGCCTTGGAGAACAAGCTCGAAATCAACGCCGACCACTTTCTCTCAGACCGCGCGAAGATGGCCTACGTCGAGAGCTATGTTGGAGGTTCGGTAGCTAACACACTCGCTCCCTATCTCGATAAGGATAATCCTCACCGCATCAATACCTCCGAGAAGATACTTCAGCACTTGAAGAAGCAGTATCGGGACAAGAATAAGCGGCGCGAGGCCCTCAAGGAATACAGCCAGCTAGAAATGAAGCCGAGCGACGACTACGAGCAGTTCCGCCACAAGTTCGTACGACTCGCGGGCCAGTACCACAAGCACCCCGACGAGTAGAAGGAAGAGCTCAACCGCCTCCTCACCAGCACCCTGCAAACCGCTGTAGTAGTTAAGTACCTAGACGACAGCGTAGGCTTCGAGGAATTCGCCGACTACGTCTCCGAGATGGCGTTCATCCGCAAGCAAGCCAACGAAACGGCCAACCGTCACAAGGCCAAGAACCCCGCTAAGTCGGATAAAGCTAGAGATAAGGTTAAGGACGATAAACCGTCCGGCCCCTCGTCGAGCTCCCGCCCCCGCGGTAGTGGAAACGTAAGGCGTACCCGTATTCCGGCTGACAAGCTTCGTAAGCTAGTGGACGAGGGTCGTTGCTTTACTTGCGAGTAGCAAGGTTATGTCACCGCCGACTGTCCGAAGCGCGTTGCCGATAAGGCTACTACGCTACAAAACATTATGGATCTGTACGGAGAGAAGGACGGAGATTAGCCGAAAAACTGATTTCCCTGGGGAATATCGACTCCCTCCTAGGGAACGAGTTAGGAAGGACATCGCTATTGTTAACAATTAGCTAAACCGTCGAGGACGTGCCTTACGACTTTTTGGACTGGTACCTTAGAGGTACCGCCTTGACGATAGATAGTACTATAGTCTATAATGGATTGTTATTGTCTACATGTAATACCCTTCCTAACACGGGAGCAAACGGGTATCTATTTGTGAATCGGAACTTTGCATAGAAACTTAGCCGGTTTCTTTACCTTGATACCGTTAAGGGTTTTAGCCTATACCTAGTTGGCGGCTACGATGGAAAAGCTACTTAACATATCGATACTGCCCTAGTCGGGTATTTCCGCATACAACGACGTACTATCTTCGACGCCGTTTTCTTGGTGCTTGATATGAAGCACGACCTGATAATCGGACGGAAATGGTTCGATGCCTACGATGTACAAGTGGATTCGCGACGTCGCTGCTTGGTCTTCCCAGATATGTGGCTACCTGAGCCCGACCCTGTGGGAGAGATCCGCATGGACGAGGCCGCCTTAGGGAAGGTATACACCCTATCCCCGTAAGTACTCGAACAGGCCCGACGACGTGATGAGGCTATGGACAAGGACTACTAGAGAAGAGAAGCTGGACGCCACCTAGACCCGGAGAGAGTAAGGACGCTCAAAGAGGTGGAACAAAGGATCAGGGAACTCTACGAATAAAGGAAAAAGGTTACCTTCGGAGACGAGGATACTACACTAGTACCGCTACCGATCAGGCTCCCGAACCACCGCCAGTTCGCAAACAAGTTAGACCTCCCCCGAGGGATCTTGCGAAGGTCGACTCCGGAGATCGCTAAGATGGAATAGGAGCTCCATCCCCCGCCTGCCGACACTGATCCTCCTTCGACTACTCTTCGTAATGTCGGCTCCCGCTTGTCGAGGCCGATCCCCGAGATCATCGACGTGGTAATGATTGGAGCCGCTCCGCTACTACGACTAGCAAAGAAGCATTATCTGGGCGTTACTAGTCTTTACGAAATCGACCGATACATTCAGGACAAGCGCGAGGAGTTAGCCCAATAGGAGCTACTCCCAGGGGATAGCGAGGAGCTTAGGCAGAAGGCCTTGGAAAAAGTTCCGGCTTGCTATCACGACCTGCTCAATGGTTTTAGTAAGGTAGAATCCGATAAACTTCCTCCCCACCGGCCCTACGACCATAAGATCGAGCTGGAAGCCGACAAGCGACTCGAGGATCTCAACTATAGTCCCCTCTATAAGATATCCTTGGAGGAGCTGGAAGCCTGCCGTTAATATATTATCGAAAACCTTGGGAAAGGGTTTATCGAGGCTAGTACGGCCCCTTGGGCGGCCCCTATCCTCTTCGTCCCTAAGCCCAACGGACAGCTACGCTTCTGTGTTGACTACCGTAAACTGAACGCCTTAACGAGGAAGGATAGGTACCCTCTGCCTCTGATTGAGGAGACGCTTAGCCGCATTTCCCGTGCCAAGATTTTCACGAAGATCGACATACGGCAAGCCTTTCACCGAATCCGTATGTATCCCGATAGCGAAGAGTTGACCACTTTCCGTATACGCTACGGAGCGTATAAGTACAAGGTGCTCCCGTTTGGTCTAACTAACGGCCCGTCTACCTTCTAAAGGTATATCAATGAGGCTCTTATGGAATATCTTGATCAATTTTGTAGCGCGTATATCGACGACGTCCTAATTTTCTCCGACTCGGTAGAGGAATACGAGATCCACATCCGACGCGTACTGGAAAGGTTACGCGACGTAGGGCTGTAGCCCGATCTCGACAAGTGCGAATTCCACGTTATGAAAACGAAGTTTCTCGGTTTCATCATTGGTACCGACGGCGTCGCCGTCGACCCCGAAAAGATCGACGTGGTTAAGTATTGGCTACGACCGGAGTCCGTCACAGGAGTACAGTCCTTCCTAGGATTCTGCAACTTCTATAGGAAATTCATCCGAAGCTACGGCCGCATTGCTCGACTACTATCAAACCTGACGAGAAAAGGAATGGGGTTCCTCTGGATACCCGAGTGTCAGCAAGCCTTCGACACGCTAAAGGGCGCCCTGCTGTCGGTACCACTCCTTTATCACTTCGTGCCCGGCAGACCGATAAGACTGGAGACGGACGCTTCTAACGATGTCCTGGGCGCCGTACTCTCGTAGCAAGACCCTGAAGACCTCGAAGGGGACTGGCACCCTGTCGCGTTCTTCTCTTCAACTATGCTGGACGTAGAAACTCGGTATCCTATCTACGATAAGGAACTGCTAGCGGTCGTACGCGCCTTCGAACACTGGCGCGTAGAGCTCATCGGTATGTAGTTAGGCCCTTTTGAAGTAGTGACGGATTACTAACCGCTTATTTTCTTTGGAGAAAAGTAGAAGCTCAACAGCCGGTAAGTCCGATGGTAAGAGCTACTCTCTCAATACCATTGCTACTTTACCTACCGACCCGGTACGCAGAACGCAGCCGCTGACGCCCTCTCTCGCAAGATTGAGTCAGCCAAGACGGCGAAGGATAAGGTTACTCAAGAACGCACTATAGCGATCTTTAGAAAGGCCGATACCAACGAGACGGTCTATATATTCAACCTGGAAGATATGCTAGACTTCCTTCCACTTTCCGGGGTCGTCTTAATAGACCTGCTGCTATAGAAGAACCAATTCGACGATTCCCTAGAAGACATACGCCTTCGGGCACGAAACTAACCCGAAGGCCCCTTCCAGCTTCGAAGAGGTAAACACCTAGTGTTCCAAGGACGCTTGGTAGTACTAGATGTTAACAACCTCCAGACCCGACTCATCGAGGAAGTCTACGGACGACTAACTTTAGGCCACCCCGGCAAGAATAAAACTCGGAAGCTCGTCGTGGCCCAATACTGGGTGGAAGGGCATATCAGCGGACATCGACCAATATATCGCTAACTGCCTTTGCCGCTCGTCTAAGGTACTCCGAGACAAGATACCCGGACTACTGAAGCTACTACCTATCCCCTAGAGGGTGTGGTAGTACCTCGTGGTTGATTTCAAGTCAATGCCCAAGGACCGGAAAACGGGATACGACAACCTTTTCGTCATGGTCGACCGTTTCGATAAGGGTTCCCACTTGGCACCGTGCACGACTAAGATCACGGCGAAGGAAATAGCGCTTCTTTACTACGAGGGCCCATATCGACATTTCGGGCTACCCGAGACCATTATCAGCGACCGAGGCCCCCAGTTCATTGCCGATTTCACCGACGAGGTATCGACGATACTCGGCATCAAGTGGAAGCTGTCGTCCTCGGGACACTCGCAGACCGCTGGACAGGCCGAGATCATGAACCAGTATATTAATCAACGACTACGAATGTTCATCAGCCACGCCCAGGACGACTGAGTATCTAAACTTCCTGCCCTCGACTTCATACAGAATAGTCTACCGTATGACTCTACCAGACTATCTCCCTATGAAGTTACTATGGGCTTCCCTATACCGTACGCTTGGGACTGGGAGAAGCGTATAGATCTTTCCGATGCTAACCTGACTCCTAAGGAACGCCTGTCCCGGGAGGAAGCCTAGCAAATAGCACTAACCCTAAAAAACTATCACGATGAGGCCAGGAAGAACCTCCTCCGCGCCTAGGAAAAAATGGTCCAGCAGGCAAATAAGTACCGTCGCGAACCAGACTTCGCGGTAAGCGACAAGATTATCATCTAGAAGAAGGTATAGTCGTCTAGCCGCCCCAGCGACAAGCTCGACCACCCTATGACTCGCTAAGCCTACCGCATCAAGGCTATAAAAGGGTATTCATATCAGCTCGACGTACCGGAAGGATAGAGGGGCACTAATACTTTCCCGCCGGACCGACTACGCAAGTGCCTCGACAACCCCCTGCCGGGATAGGAACTAGAACGCCCGGCAGGAGAGCTCGTCTACGATGAGGAAGAATGGGTCGTCGAGAAGGTTGTTACGTCTCGCCTCTACTACCGTCGATTGCAATACTAAGTTGAATGGGAGGGATGGGACCCAGACCCCGTGTTCTACGACGCCGCCAACTTCAAGAACGCCACCGCCAAGTTGCGCATGTTCCATAAAGAGAACCCGGATGCCCCAGGTCCGCCGTTACGCCTAGAGGCCTGGGAAAAAGCCGCTACGGAGGATAGGGAGGACCCTGACCACCCCGACGACAATGTCCTAGCGACCGCGAACGTTTAGCTACGCCGATCCGTAAGACGTCGACGGGCCGAAGCCGAGTTCATCGATTGGCGTTAATTGAAGGAGGTTGAACCTCATTTGAAGGAGTCGGGAAAGGCACTTTGTAGAGCCTATTCGATGCGTGAGTTCGACTCCTAACAGACGTAGGATAACGCTGTGTTTACCTCTTCCCTTTCCTTTTTGCCAATCTGCGGACAGATCGTTGCTTTTGGGGGGGGGGGTGGTGTTATGGCTCGGTAGTTCTGTTTAGTGTAGTTCAATCCAGTTCAGCCAAAAGGTGGAACCGCAGGCGCCACTGGGATTCAAACCCTTGTACTTCCACGCTGGTGAGGGGTAGTCACGTGACTATCACGTGACCTGCGTCGCAGAGTAGCACGTGCGCTACGCCCCACGCCCTTACCTCCACCCCGTAAATTCGTACCGTTAGATAGTTCTCTCTTTTAGTTCCTCACCTCGAATATCACTAGATTCATCGGGTATATAGTGGCAGGTCCCTGCAAATACCATCCGTGACAGTAACCGGGCTCTCGTGGTACGAGCGTACAAGCTTAGCGAGCAGTTCTTGATGTTCAGGGACGTATAGCCGGTCTCGATAGTACAGGTATCCGTATCTGTTCTCGCACTCGGCTAGGGTGATACGCGGGTGGCGGGCGTGTTTCTCCTCTAGGGCCTTTAGTATAGACCGTAGTATTTCGTCGGACTCGTACCCTTGTTCGAATAGTGCTTTTACCGGTGGGGGTAGTAACAGAGCAGTTCTTTCTCGTGAGCGGACGGGCCGGATTGGCTTAGGGTCTGGTTCCGTAGCTACGGTCTCTAGTCTCCTTACGCTTAAGCGTATCGTAGCTCTTAGCTATACTAGTTCCTCTATGAATCTAACTCGTCTTTTGCTAGGCGGGGTGGGTTCCTCGAAGTTGTGGCTCTTTAGTACTACCTAGCTCTAGTGTAGTAGGCGCTTATCTCCCTCCTTCGGGAGGTCCTCTGACCTCCTAGTCAAAGCGTCAAGCTTCGCTCCTTGTTTGCCGGGACGGTAAGTGATCTTGAAGTTGAACCTAGAGAGGAATTCGGACCAGCGGGCTTATCTACGGTTCAAGAGTCTCGTCGTCGTAAAGTATTCTAGGTTTCGGTGGTCTGTAATGACCTTGATCGAGGAGCTCGTTCCCTCCAGTTCCGGGCGCCATTCCTCGAAACAGCGAATAATTGCTAGGAGTTCTTTATCGTAGATCTCGTAGTTACACTCCGTTACCGAGTGCTTCTTTGAGAAGAAAGCAACAAGCCGTAAAATGCCGTCATTGCCGTACTACGATAGTACACCGGCCGACACGAAATCGGAAGCGTCAGTTTCCAAGATGATCTCTCTTTCCCAATCGAACGAGGCTAGGACGGGCGTAGTTGTGAAAGTAGTCTTTAGTCGGTTAAATGCCTTTTCGCAGTTCTTATCCCAGTTAAACTTCACCCCCTTCTTAGTGAGGTTGACTAGCGGGGCGATGATCTTCGAGAACCCTTGGATAAAGCGTCGGTAGAAGTTCTTGAAGCCGATAAAGGCTTGTACATCGGTTAGGTAGGCGGGCGTTTTCTAGTTGACGATCGTCTCGATTTTCTTCGAGTCTATCTGGATTCCTTCTCGGCCCACGATCACTCCGAGGAAGGTGGTCTTGTCCTAGAAGAACTCGTACTTCTGGATCTTGGCGTATAAGCCGGCTTCTCGCAGGGCTGCGAGGACCTTCCTTACATGAGCGATATGCTCCTTTCTCGTGCGACTATAAATCAGGATATCATCTAGGTAGGCTATATAGAAAACATCTAGGTACTCTCGTAGGGTGTCGTTAATAAACCTCTAGAAGGTTACTAGTACTGCGGTTAGGCCGAACGGCATAACGAGTAACTCGAATAGGCCGAACCGGGTACGGAAAGCCGTTAGGTATTCTTGTCCTTCCTTGATACGGATGTTGTTGAACGTAGAGATAATGTCGATCTTCGTGTAGTATATTATCCTTTTCAAATTGCTAAGGGATTCCTTCGTTAGCGGTAGGGGGTAGCGGTCCTTGACGGAGATGTTGTTTAGCGTATGGTAGTCCATATAGAAGCGGAGTCCTCTTCCTGGTTTCTTGACGAAGAGTATTGGCGAGGTAGCAGGAGACGAGCTAGGTCGGATGAAGCCTTTCTTTAGGTTATCTTTAAGCTATTCCTTAAGGGCCCTTAGCTCGTCGCGGGATATCGGGTATAGAAGTCTAAAGGGCGGTGTCGCTCCCTTAATAAGCTTGATCTCGTGGTCGTACCGACGGTGTAGCGGTAGCTTATCTACTTCCTTCGGGGAAAAGACGTTACGGAAGTCTCGAAGCTCTAGTAGTAGTAATTCTTCTAAGTCCGGTGCGTCGTATTGGCTAAGCTATTATTCTATATCCTCTATAGTAACAGAAAACATCTGGTAGTTCCTTCGGGCGTACGCTAAATAGGCTCGTATTGAAACTTCTGCGATATCTATGTGTTCTAGTCTGGTGGGGCGGGGCGGTAGGTAGGTCGGGCGGTCTCTTTTCGGCACGTCGTGTAATGTTCTGATCTTGGACGGGCGGGCGGGGGTGTTGCAGTTCTTCTGGCAGTATTGGCTGTCAAAGGTGAAAGTATAGCTAGCGAACCCGACCCTCGGGTTGTGTTCCTTTAGCTATGGTATTCCTAGTATGATGGGGTAATACGCTAGCTACGTGACGTATAGTCTGATCTCTTTCTCGAAGTAGTCCTTAATCCTTAGGCTGGTGATAATATAGTAGGTGACCTTCCTACTCTCGGATTCTCGGCCGTTAAAGACCTCTAGGGCGAACGGTCTCTTTAGTTTCTTTAGCGGGAGCTCGTGGCTCTCGGCCCAGCTCTAGTTAACAAATCTCTTTCCTTCGGCGCTAGAGTCGGCTAAGGCGTAAGTAGGCAGTTTCCGGTCTCCTAATTCTAGGGTGGTAGGTAATATTATTAGGTGGGATCTTATATCCTCTTCTTCGCGGACCGAGAGACCTTTGACGACGGTAGTAGAGATCTTCAGCGTTCTTAGTACGCGGTTCGGTTAGTATCGTGTTGTGCGCTCTATAGGAGCCTGTGTGCGACTTAACGTAGGCTCGCTCCGTTTACCGAGACCTTAATGTTCGGCTGCGGGCTACGGGATCTGGACGAGGATAAGCTAGCGGGGGAACCGGAATGGGCTACTCTGGCTTGTAGGCGGGAGCGAGTATCGGGGTGGGGGCAATCGGCAACGCGGTGGCTCTGAGAACCGTAACAGAAGTATTCTCCTCTCTCTCGTCGGCCTCCAAGGACGAACCGTGACCCTCGCTACGCGTTGAGGTCCATAGGCTCGCCGCGTTCAGCTCTCGTCTCCGGTCCCTTCGCGGGTAAGGAGGTAGTCTGCGGCCGGTTGGTGCTCGGGGCCGGGGCGGTATAAGATCTTCTAAGGGTCGGCACGGGTTAGTTAAAGCGTTGACGGCAGTTTTCTAGATTCTATAGGAAGGTAGCGTACTAGTAATATTCCCGACTGGGCAGTTCGTGGTGAAGTAGTATGTTACATAGTTCTCGGGAGATGGCTTGTTCTAGGAGCGTCGGTAGGGCTTCTTCTGATATCTATCCCTCGAGGGCGAGGCGCTGGAATTCGGCGAAGAACGTGTTGAAGTCCTTGTTTGATTGGCGTAGGCGGAAGAGGTCGTTTCGGGCATTGTTGACGAGGTTCGGGTCTCCAAAGGCGCGGTCTAGCTGGTCCAGGATCTTGTCGTAGTCGGAAAGCTGACAGACGCCTTCCTTGATATACGGGAGAATCTGGGTATTGGTAGGGCCCTTTAGTCGGTTGGTAACATAGGCTATACGGCTCTGGGGTATAGGGAAGCGGTCGCGGTTAGTCTTCATCTTCTCGTATATCTGGGAGACGAAGCGGCGTAGGTCCTTGCGTTCTCCTTCGAACTTGTCGGGGTTAGGGAGTCTCTCGGATAGGCGCTGGGAGCCATTGGATTGTGTATCGACGGGGGTATTGGTTCCGGGGGTAGTGACGAGTGCCGGTACGGTAACGGTAGCGGTCTGCGACTTAGCTCAGTGTTCGGCGAGGACTCGTCCCGCCTTAGCTTCGATAAGAAGATCCCGGAGCTTATCCAGTTCCTTCTCCTGATAGTTAGCGACTGTATTGGAGCTCGTCAGCTCCTTCTATACGCGCTGGGTTTTCTCTTCTAGTTCCAAGATCCTCTAGCCTTGCTATTCGATCTTGGCGTAGACTTCCTAGTCGTCGGTCTCCTTCCGGGCGATATAGTCGTAAGCCAGGCGGAAATACTCGTACCATTAGGAAATATGCCCTATTACGTAGGCGGCAAAGGACTCGTCGTCTTCCGGCAGGAACGGTGGTAGCGGGCAGTTCGCCATTACAGCAGTAATAATAGCGGTAGGGGTAGGAGCTACGTAATGTCACGGGACTGTCAGGCTGAGAGCGGAGTAAGGCTAAACAGATAGTATTTGCTACGGACAGACTCAATCCCGTAGTTGCGGGCAGGCTGATAATAAGACGTAGCTCGAAGAGCTACAAAATATAATGGACAGAATCAATATAAAGATATTTCCTTGTCGCGGGCCCGCACTAGGCCTACTACGTGACAAGGTCACGTGGCTCAATTTCCTGGGGCCTCAGCGCCGTGACACTGCCACTCTATAAGTCCTTGAGCCTTAGCCAACCTGCGTAGGTGGCTCATTGATACGAATATATCGCGTGGGCGCGGTTTCTTCGCTAGGCCTAGTTTGGCAAGCCTATCTGCCGTTTCGTTGCCGAGTACGCCTACGTGGCTCGGAACCCAATATATATATACTCGGCTCCGAGAGGCTAGTTCCGCTACTAAATTTCGAGCCTAGAAAGAATAGTAGGAGTAGCCTTTTTCCACTTTGCGTATAGCTGCTTGGCTATCGCAAAAAATATAGACTTCATCCTTTTCCTTGAAGGTTAAGGCGAATTCTAGAGCCCTATTTATTGCGAATAGCTCTGCGTCGGCTACCTCCACCTTCGAGCCTAAATTCTAACTCCCCGTTTTCACTATACGTCCGGAGACTAGAGCGCAAACTCCAGCTCCGTTTGTAGTAGTAGTACTAGGGGTAGTAGAAGTAGTAGTAGTAGTAGTATTAGTACTAGTACTAATACCTGAAATCTGCCCTTGAGAGCCGTCTGTATAGAAAGCGATACTCTCGGCAAATGCGTCTTCAGATATGCTCTTAAGTAGAGATAAGTGCTCCTTTTTCGCTATAGCCTTACTACTATTGGAAATAGTAATATTAGCCTTAGGCTTAGCGAGCCAGGGAGCTGTCCACTTAGTCCTGATTTTCTCGATGTTCCAGTTTCCGCCTACTAGTTCACGCGCGCTCGAGGCTAGTAGTTGGAGCTGTAGTTTACGGTTAGGGTGTATATATGCCCGGAGGGCAGTATCTGTACCACTATCCGCTAACTCGTCTTTTATAGGGCTAGTGATAGCCTCTATAATAGGGTGGTTATACTGGAATAATAGGGTTCGTAGGCTATACGAAAGGCAAGCCCTATTAAATCGGACTTCTGGAGGTAGTAGCCCTACCTCGAGTTCAAGTGCCTTAGAAGGGGACCCCTTAAAGGCGCCTGTAATTCGAGTAGTGGCTAGGTTCTGGAGCCTCTGGAAGGGCTTCACTAGGCTTTGAGCTCCGTGGGAGCCTATACCCTTCCACCAGAGTTGAATCCCAAAATCAGCTATAGAGGTTACGCAAGCTACGTATAGTAGTCGAATTGCGCGGGCACTAAGTCCCTTTTGCGTGTTTCCAAGCCTCTGGATACTGTAAAAAGCCGAGGTCGCAGAATTGACCTTCTTTTCGATATGCGGCTTAAACGTGAGCTTCGAGTCAAACCATATACCTAGCCTGCGCACTACAGGCTTAGGTTCTATAGTTATACCCCCTATTTCCACGCTCTCGTACGGAGTACTCCGTCGCGTAGTAAAGTGGATCAACTCTGTTTTGCCCGGGTCGAACTGTACGGCTTGTTCTCTAGCTAGCGTAAATAGCTTCTGAACTATAGCCTCGAGTTGGATACAGTTTTTCCGGGCCGAATTTGACGTAACTGCTATACAGAAATCATCTATATAGGATAATTGGAACTCGTTTTCTACTACCATATCCCATACGTAGAGTAGGAATAGTATAGGAGAAATAGGCGAGCCTTGCGGAATTCCAATATCTATACTAACTGGAGAGGGTTGTATACAGCCGTCAAACGCCAGTTGGATCTTCCTATCTGAAAGGAAGGAAGAGACTCAATTACGTAGGTTACTCAGAAGACCCAATTTCTCGAGTATACGTAGTAGTCTAGGCTTCGAAACGTAGTCGAACGCGCCTTTGATATCAAGAAAAATAGTACTAGTAACCGTACTACTATTCTTTACGCGAGACTGTATTTCGTTGAGTAGAAGTAGAGCCGCGTCGACTGCGGACCTCTGTTTTCTACCGCCTATTTGCGATTTGTGGAGTAGATTCGCAGTTGAATTCGCTAGGTGGCCTAACCTAGTAGCGAATATCTTTTCCAGCGTTTTACCTAGGCAGTTGAGAAGCGCTATAATCCTATAGGCTTTAGGTATGGTGTAGTCCTCTTTGTTTGGCTTTACGAGTATTATACCTATACCTTCTTTCCACTGCGTAGGGTGAATTCCAATATCGAATAGTACTTTGTATACCTTGTAAAAGACTAGTGGTATAGCCTTATACGCGTGTTAAAGTATATCAAAGTTGACTCGATCTGGGCCCGGGGCCTTTTTTGGTGAAGAGGTCAGCATTGCGTTCTCGACCTCGGTTTCCGAGAGTTTGGGCCACTCCCACTGCGAACCAGTAGTATTCGTAGCCTTACTACTCGGACTAGCCGGGTTCTGGGGCGTACTACTACTACTACTCGAAGTAGGACTACTGCTAGTATTACTAGTAGTAGGCTTCGGAAAAAGTGTAGTAAGGAAAGCACTACACTTCTCGTCAAAGGTATGCGCCTGTTCTTTGATACCGTTTGACTCGTATACTATAGTAGGGACCTTTGTGAGGCCCCTATCTCTAGTATATCGGCGTACTGAAAATACTCCCTCGGAGCCTAGATCCAAGCTTTCGAGGTAGTTTACCCAGCACTCCTCCTTTTCTTTTCGAACGGCCTGAAAGTACGTATTGCGCGCACTTTTGTAGACTTCTTCGAGGGTACTCGTACGGTGCTTTTTATACTGCCGGAACGCAGTATTAAAAGACCTCCGTAGGTGAGCAAGCGTTTCCTTCCACCAAGGCTTCGAGTACTCCGTTACTCGTTTCCGAGGAATCGAGTGATCAGCAGCCTCTTTGATCGTATTTGTGAGTATATAAGTTACTTTTTCGTAGTTATACGTAGAAATAGCGTACTCGATAGCTTCGAGTAGGCTAGACTCTTTCGCTATTAGTATCTTCGAAAATTCCTCCCAATTAGCCTTCTTACAGTTATAAGTAGGCTGAATTTGATCGAGGGTCTTTTGAAGGTTACTATTCAGATCAAAGGCTTCAAAAGCGATAGTTTCGTGATCGGAGCCCGTAGACTCGATATATCGCCAGTTTGTCCACACTAGTGTTTGAAAACTAGTATAGAAGGCTAGGTCTAATTTAAAAACTTCCTTCCAACCCAACTCGGCCATTTTTGGTCCAAAATGTACGGAACCACTTGCAATCAATAGCTCTCGGAAAACTCTACACAACTACGGCCACTGCACACGCACGCAAGCCTTTGCGTGCGGGCAACAATGGTCCAGAATCCGCCTGAACGCGGCCTAGCCGCGGGAGGAAAATTCTCTCACGGGGCACTCGGGCCACCTAAACCCACTATTTCAGCCTCCAATGTCCAGTCTTACGCCCTACCCACAGCCACAAATACAGCCACAGCCACCAATACAGCCACCAAAGCCACTTCACGCCATTCTCCCACCTTTGCCCAGGCTCTGGCAAAGGCACGTACAAAGGAGAAAATCCACACGCAGCCTACAGCTGTAGGACTCCTACAGCAAGCAATTCAACTAGTTTCAGAAGCCAATCAACGTACGAAATACGACCTCAGCGGAGTCCTCTCCTTTTTGAAGAACAGGATGAGGAACGTTACTCGGCTTGAGGGCTCAGGGACTACTACAGCCTCTATTACAGTCCCCTCTGCAATCCCTACTGCAGTCCCCTCTGCAGTCCCTACTGCAGTCTCCTCTGCAGTAGGGGTCCCCTCTGCAGTCCCTACTGCAGTCTCTCTTCTAGCCCCTCCTACAGCTCTCTCCTCTATCGAGGCGAGAGAAATCGAGATGGAGGATGCCGGAGAGTATACAGAACTCGAAGACCTCGCCCAAAACGCGAGAATACAAACACCCTCTATTCAAGGAACCCGGAGAGCTCCTATTCAAGGACTCTTTACTACTACTACTACGAAAAACGATAAAATACTAGTCTTACGACTACGGACCGGACCTATTCCGCTACTCGATCCACGTATTCTACGGGATCGAGTTAACGAAGTAGTTCAAAATACAGCACTCGCAACTATCCGAATTTCAACGCGGAACAACCTCGTATTAACTAGTACGCAAGGCTTCACCGCAGACTTCCTACTCTATAGAGCTGATATTTGGAAGCCAGCCTTTCTTAAGGCTGGATTTCAAGTAGAAGCCGTAGAGAAGCTAGGCTCGTGGGTGAAATTAGTAGCCCACGGAGTCCTTACTACAGAATTCGACTCTTTCGCAAGAGAGATTCACCTATTCAATTCGATCCAGATCCTTGGAAAACCGAGGTGGCTAGTACGGCCTAAAGACGGCCAAAACGCCACCTCGGTAGTATTTTCGGTTAGCCCGGAAACTACTATTCCAAGGAGCCTTATTTTTGGAGGACAAAGGCTAAAAGTAGCCAGATACGAACCCCGAGGACGGCTTGAGCAAAAAAGCCACCTACTTTGAATATACGGAGCCCTCAGCCCTATAGAATAAGTAGTCCTCAGAGACCCTCGGAGAGCATACGGAGGTCGGTTTAACTACCCTCTTATAGAGGGTTTAAGGTTAGCTGGGTTCCTATCCTTTTCGAGCGAAAAAGACAACGAAAGATACAAAAACAGCGAAGACGGTGGAATACACGTTCACTACAGATTGGATTTTCCTATTTTCTATAATAGTTTACTACGTATAGTAGTTTACTACTTACTTTCTATACTTTTCTCCGTTTATACGGGAAAAGGAGTTATACTATAATCCGTCCCTCGATTATATCGAGCAAAAGGAGGAGGTATATATAGTGTCATAATCCGTAGGATTCCATACACTTATTGATTTAAAAATAAAAAAAAAGGCTAGGTCTATAATAGACGTAGTAGTAAGGTTGGACCTTATAAACGTACCTCCTTTGAGATTGGTCTCTTCGGAATCGACTAGTAGAGTAGCCCTATTTTCTTCAAGCCACTTAACTAGGATTTCTGCCTTCGAAGATCTCGCGGGATTAGCCGTCGAATTCCACCAAGAGTGGTGGAGGTTGAAGTCCCCTGCTATAAGAAAGGGCTTCCGTAGGTTCAAATACTGTATTTTGCGTTCTACAGTGCTTAAACCTAGCCTCGAGCCCTGGGGGGTCCCCTGAGCACCTTCTAATCGTTCGCGTTCGTTGTAAACGTTAACGATATAGTAGGCTTCTCTTCCTACTTGTTACGAACCAAACGTCATTGGAGGAATCACTCGCATGCATCGGAACGGCATTACTATCAGCCGACAATGGGGATCACGGGATCACGCGACAAAGAGTGATCCAGCGCTCCAGGAGCGTTGGGATCGTGGGATCGCCAGTGATCCAGCGATCCAGTGATCCAGGGGATTAGTAGGGGCGAAAGGCAGATATATAAACTACAGCCTCTACCAGCTAGATAGCCTTAATCGCTCGGCAGCGATTAAGGTTCACAGTTCAATACATTGAGTTACTAACACCTCTCTCAAGTACTTGGTCTACCTTTTGGCTAGACACGATCACTGTTTACTATCAGTACGCACCTGACTCTATTGTCAACAGAAACCCCGTATCCAGTTATCCTCGACTACCCTGTCACCCGACCACGTGACCAGTCTGGGATCTCGATCGTTACACGTTAATCGCTCCTGTTCAACTAGATTACCTGCGTACTAAGGGAACAGTACATACACGCAACATGTCGACCACCGGTTCACACACTCCTCGCCCAAGCAACAGCAACCTGGCGGCTCAGGCTGGGGGAACGAACGTTTCTCCCCAGGCCCTGATGGCCGAGCTCGCGCAGCTTCGTGCCCAGGTCGCCCAACTCCAAGGAGGCGGCGGAGGAGGAACACGACTCAAGGTCAGGACTCCGGAAGCTTACGATGGTACCCCAGGAACCCTGCAAGGATTCCTCACCCAACTCAAGGCCTACCATCGTTTTAACGAACACGACTTTCCGGACGCCGAACGCAAGGTCCTTCATGCAGCGCACCTACTCAAGGGGAGCGCCTTAGACTGGTTTGAACCAACACTCAGGGACTATTCCGACAACACCTACGACGACCGTGATGATGCCACCAATCGTATCTTCAACTCCTTTACGGTATTCGCCGACGACCTCAAGAAGACCTTCGGAAACCCGGATGAGAAAAGATCTGCCGAGCGGAAACTGGAGACCTTGAAGCAGAAGGGCTCTGCTTCCGAGTACGCTTCCCGTTTTCGCCAAATCACGTCAAAACTAGACTGGGAAGACGAGAACCTAATGGCATGGTTCTATCGAGGACTCAAGGAGGAGGTTAAGGACGACCTTGCTCGCGAAAAGAGACCTAACGATTTTGCCGACTACGTCGAAATAGCAGTATCGATCGACAATCGCCTGTATGAGAGACGCATGGAAAAACGCGCCCCCGGTAAGGTATGGGCAAATCCGACAGCAAAGGCTAACACCGCGAAGAAGATTTATCACCGAAGCACGGCAACCGGTTGGCACAGCGGCCCTATGGAGCTAGACGTCGCCCAAAGGCAAGACGCCAGGAAGAAACTGAAGTGCTTCAATTGCCAGAAGGAAGGGCACTTCGCTCGAGAATGCAACCAGCCGCGAAGTTTTAGGAAGGTACCTGAAGGAAGGACCTCCTACCCCAACCGACAAGTCAACATGGCCGGACGCAGTGGTTGCACCCCGAGCCAACACAACAAACTAAGCTGGACAACATGCTACGATAACAGCTGCCACATCCACAAATCAGACAAGGAGGGATCCGGTTGGTTCCCCAAGGAACCTAAGAAGCGACAACTCGCAACAGGACGAAGGATAGAATACCATCCGGAAACACCCCAAACACCTCCTGAGGACTACGAAGCGACGTTGCGGGAACGACACCCCACGGTCTGGAAAACCATGCGAGAACAGATCCAGAGGACAAAAAACGAGAAGGATCGGCTGTAAAGGGACTACAGTCGACCCACGACACTAGGTCCCTAGCAGTCGCAACTGCAGACGAGGACACACGACACCTGATTCTGGGAATCAAGATCGGACGACACAGGCTCGAAGCCATGATCGACAGTGGAGCACAAGGGAACTTTATCTCGCCCAGGGCGGTAAATCAGTACAGAATCCATTGGAAAAGGAAGAAACAACCTTACCAACTCACGACAGTGGAAGGTACACCCGTCACATACGGAGACGGAAGAATCGAAAACGAGACAACACCAGTCCTCGTAACATACGGAAACCACAAAAGGACTATTGTCCTTGGTATCAAAGGGCAAAGGGACAACGAGGTTGCTTTGGAAGTACCTTGGCAGGAAATCACCACCCTAGATATCACAGAAACTGCAAGCCACGACGTTATTCTGGGAATACCTTGGCTTCGCAAGCACAACCCACAGATTGACTGGATCACTGGCCAGCTGTATCGGGACAACCCCGTACAGGATTCACGACAATCAGCAAGCGCAGAACGAGACTCAGTCACTGAGCAGAGTCCTAGACACGGACCCTCAAACGAGCCTACCAACACATCGGACTTAGCCCCTGAGCAGCGTCAAGAGCAACGACCCTCAAGCAAGCCACCGCGATCAAGCACTCAAGATGGGAACTTGGAGTATGGATCGACGCAGACCTTTAGAGAAATCAACTATCTTAAAGAGTCAAACGAACCAACGACAATACCGGAAATCTACCACAAGTATACCGAGCTGTTCAGGGAACAGCCAGAAGGGGAAACCTTACCCGAACACACACAATGGGATCATGAGATACCCTTGAAAGAAGGAGGAGAACCTAGATTCCAAAAAATCTACGCCCTCAACGAAACTCAACGGCAAGCATTGAAGGAGTACATCCGGGATGGACTCAAGAAAGGACATATACGACCCTCGACATCGCCAGCAGGATATCCGATCCTATTTGTCCCAAAGAAGAACGGGAAACTACGACTGTGCGTTGACTATCGACAGCTCAACGACATTACGATCAAGAACCGCTACCCTCTACCCTTGATTACGGAAATCAGAGACCAACTGCATGGAGCAAAATGGTTCACAACACTAGACCTGCGAGGAGCCTACAACCTCATCCGTATGAAAGAAGGGGAAGAATGGAAGACGGCGTTTCGGACTCAAGAAGACACTTTGAGTACCTAGTCATGCCATTCGGGCTGACTAACGCCCCAGCAACGTTTCAGACCATGATCAACCATGTTCTACGAGAATTCTTGGATCAGTTTGCGATCGTTTATCTCGACGACATCCTCATCTACTCAAGGACGCTTGAGGAGCACCAGGGACACGTACACCAAGTACTCCAGAAACTACAAGAATCAAGGCTACAGGTTGAACCAGAAAAGAGCAAATTCCACGTGCGACAAGCGGAATTTCTGGGATTCATGATCGAACCAGGCAGAGTCAAGATGCAAGACTCTAAGATCGAGGCAGTCAAGGACTGGCCCCGACCGGCGGACGTCAAAGGAGTCAGAGGATTCCTAGGATTTACTAACTTCTACCGACGTTTCATCAAGGACTACAGCAAAATCGCAGCACCACTTACGGACCTCACCAAAGGAACAAGCAGAGAGATCCAGTGGAACGATAAGACCGAAGAAGCCTTCCAACGGATCAAAGCGGCAATCGCGGAGGAACCAATCCTAGCGATACCAGACCCTAAGAAAGAGTTCGAAGTCGAGACCGACGCATCGGACTTTGCGATCGGCGGACAACTTGGACAACGAGACAAGGAAGGACGACTGCACCCTATCGCCTTTTTCTCAAAGAAGCTCAACGGACCAGAGCTCAACTACCAGATCCACGACAAGGAGCTCATGGCAATCATCGAGGCATTCAAGGAATGGAAAGCTCACCTCAGCGGAACCAATCACCAGGTTAAGGTCTACACGGATCACAAGAACCTAACCTACTTCACCACTACGAAAGAACTCAACAAACGACAAACCAGATGGGCGGAATTCCTATCAGAGTTCAACTTCAAAATCATTTACCGGAAGGGTAATGAGAACGGAAGAGCCGATGCTCTTAGCCGAAGGGTGGACCACGAGCAGACACAACCACCCGAGCATCAGACAATCTTGAAGGTCAACCAGGACGGAGACCTTGAACAAGATCAGCGGCAACTCAACGTCATGTTCACGTTACAACACGATGAACAATGGACCAGGAGAATCCGGGATTCCCTAGGCCAGGACGAGAAAACAATCCTTGACCAGGACAGTCAAGAGGTGCCACGCTATCACGGAAAACTCTATATCCCACGAACCTTACAAGAAGAATTCGTCAGGGAATTCCATCAGACACCAGCGCACGGACACCAGGGCATCGCCAAGACCACCGAACGACTACAGCGAACCTACGACTTCCCGGGACTGAGGAAGGTCGTAAAAGACGTCGTCGGAACTTGCGAATGCACGAAGGACAAAGCGTCCAGACACAAACCATACGGAGAGTTGAGACCACTCCCGGTACCAAGCAGGGCTTGGGGATCCATTGCATTCGACCACATCGTCAAGCTACCAGGATCGAAGGAACCAATGACAGGAACAGTATACGACAGCATCTTCGTTGTTTCCGACAGACTCACCAAGTTCGGGTATTTCATCCCTTACAAGGAAGAGAGCTCAGCAGAAGACCTCGCCTACACCTTCCTACGGGTCATTGCTTGCAACCACGGACTACCGGATGAAATAGTCTCCGACAGAGGAACGACGTTCGCATCGAAATTTTGGAGATCACTCACGGCACAACTCGGAGTCAATCACAAGTTGACTACAGCCTATCACCCGCAAACTGACGGACAAGTCGAACGACTCAATCAGACACTCGAACAGTACCTACGGAGCTACGTCAACTATAAGCAGGACAACTGGGTTGTTATGCTACCGTTAGCTCAGTTCGCTTACAACAGCGCGACCAACGACACCACTAAATGTTCACCGTTCTTCGCAAACTATGGATACGAACCAGAAATCCATCGGACACCACACAACGGAATCGAAGTGCCCAGAGCATTCCAAGCAGCAAGCAAGCTCAGGGAACTACACGACAAACTGAGAAAAGAGATCGCATTCGTCCAAACGCGAATGGCGAAATACTACAACCAGAAAAGGTTAAAGGGACCAACCTTTCAGAGGGGAGACAAGGTCTACCTTCTACGAAAAAACATCAAAACAAAGCGACCAAGCGACAAGCTGGACCATAAAAAACTTGGACCCTTCACAGTCACCAGGAAGATATCAGACTCCAACTACGAATTACGCCTACCAGACACCATGAGAATCCACCCAATCTTTCATGTCTCGCTACTCGAAGCGGCACCAGCCAACGCAAGGCTGCAAGAAAAGATTGAGGTTGAAGCGCCAGAAGGAGAATACGACGTGGAAGCCATCCTGAAGTCACGAAAAAAAGGATCTGTCACACAGTACCTAATCAAGTGGCTAGGTTATAACGAATCAGAAAACACTTGGGAACCGGCTAAGCATTTGAAGCACTGCCACCAGATGCTTGAAGACTACCACCGTCGAAACCCGACCCAACCATCAGCAAGGGGTCGAGGGAAGGGTCCCCCAGGCCCAAGGAGGACCAATCCACCTCGCCAGAAACGCCCATCCCCCGGAGGTCGTCAACGATAAAACGATCCCCCGAATCCAAGGATTTGGAGATCCCGTCTTCTGAATCCAGCTCTTGCATACCCCGCTGGACCAATTCCTTACTCCTCTCCTCAATCCGTTTCCGGGTCTTGCGAATCCGGGTCAAACGGTTGACGGCGACGGAAAATTGTTGTTGAAGAACGAACAGCGCCTCCTCGGCCTCCTGTTCGTCACCTTCAAGCTTCTTACGGGACTCTAACAAGCGAGCTACTAAAAAGGGACACGGTTAACAAAGAATACAAGGAAGGGTGGCGGAGGACCGCACGAGAAGACGCCACCAACACCCCGTCGCAGGACCGGCCTCGACGGACACATTCGCTACATCGAGCAGAATCACCATTCATTCGACACGCTTTATTGTTTCGGAAACAACAGGTGCAAGGCATATCGGCGGGAACACCAAACTCGTCGATAAAGGAAGCTAGTGCGCTGCGCTCGCAGGTTTTCTTGGATCGATTCTTTTCGTTAGGACGTTTTTCTACGCGACCAGACATTTTGTTAGCATGGTCGGCGCGATGTTAGGAGGACAACGACGACCTACCTCAACGTGGGCGCCAACAGGGTTTTGTTAGTTATCTGGTCTCCGGGACGAAGACCTGGAGGAGGGACATCGTGTTACGAACCAAACGTCATTGGAGGAATCACTCGCATGCATCGGAACGGCATTACTATCAGCCGACAATGGGGATCACGGGATCACGCGACAAAGAGTGATCCAGCGCTCCAGGAGCGTTGGGATCGTGGGATCGCCAGTGATCCAGCGATCCAGTGATCCAGGGGATTAGTAGGGGCGAAAGGCAGATATATAAACTACAGCCTCTACCAGCTAGATAGCCTTAATCGCTCGGCAGCGATTAAGGTTCACAGTTCAATACATTGAGTTACTAACACCTCTCTCAAGTACTTGGTCTACCTTTTGGCTAGACACGATCACTGTTTACTATCAGTACGCACCTGACTCTATTGTCAACAGAAACCCCGTATCCAGTTATCCTCGACTACCCTGTCACCCGACCACGTGACCAGTCTGGGATCTCGATCGTTACAAGGCTGTAGTAGTCCCTGAGCCCTCAAGCCGAGTAACGTTCCTCATCCTGTTCTTCAAAAAGGAGAGGACTCCGCTGAGGTCGTATTTCGTACGTTGATTGGCTTCTGAAACTAGTTGAATTGCTTGCTGTAGGAGTCCTACAGCTGTAGGCTGCGTGTGGATTTTCTCCTTTGTACGTGCCTTTGCCAGAGCCTGGGCAAAGGTGGGAGAATGGCGTGAAGTGGCTTTGGTGGCTGTATTGGTGGCTGTGGCTGTATTTGTGGCTGTGGGTGGGGCGTAAGACTGGACATTGGAGGCTGAAATAGTGGGTTTAGGTGGCCCGAGTGCCCCGTGAGAGAATTTTCCTCCCGCGGCTAGGCCGCGTTCAGGCGGATTCTGGACCATTGTTGCCCGCACGCAAAGGCTTGCGTGCGTGTGCAGTGGCCGTAGTTGTGTAGAGTTTTCCGAGAGCTATTGATTGCAAGTGGTTCCGTACATTTTGGACCAAAAATGGCCGAGTTGGGTTGGAAGGAAGTTTTTAAATTAGACCTAGCCTTCTATACTAGTTTTCAAACACTAGTGTGGACAAACTGGCGATATATCGAGTCTACGGGCTCCGATCACGAAACTATCGCTTTTGAAGCCTTTGATCTGAATAGTAACCTTCAAAAGACCCTCGATCAAATTCAGCCTACTTATAACTGTAAGAAGGCTAATTGGGAGGAATTTTCGAAGATACTAATAGCGAAAGAGTCTAGCCTACTCGAAGCTATCGAGTACGCTATTTCTACGTATAACTACGAAAAAGTAACTTATATACTCACAAATACGATCAAAGAGGCTGCTGATCACTCGATTCCTCGGAAACGAGTAACGGAGTACTCGAAGCCTTGGTGGAAGGAAACGCTTGCTCACCTACGGAGGTCTTTTAATACTGCGTTCCGGCAGTATAAAAAGCACCGTACGAGTACCCTCGAAGAAGTCTACAAAAGTGCGCGCAATACGTACTTTCAGGCCGTTCGAAAAGAAAAGGAGGAGTGCTGGGTAAACTACCTCGAAAGCTTGGATCTAGGCTCCGAGGGAGTATTTTCAGTACGCCGATATACTAGAGATAGGGGCCTCACAAAGGTCCCTACTATAGTATACGAGTCAAACGGTATCAAAGAACAGGCGCATACCTTTGACGAGAAGTGTAGTGCTTTCCTTACTACACTTTTTCCGAAGCCTACTACTAGTAATACTAGCAGTAGTCCTACTTCGAGTAGTAGTAGTAGTACGCCCCAGAACCCGGCTAGTCCGAGTAGTAAGGCTACGAATACTACTGGTTCGCAGTGGGAGTGGCCCAAACTCTCGGAAACCGAGGTCGAGAACGCAATGCTGACCTCTTCACCAAAAAAGGCCCCGGGCCCAGATCGAGTCAACTTTGATATACTTTAACACGCGTATAAGGCTATACCACTAGTCTTTTACAAGGTATACAAAGTACTATTCGATATTGGAATTCACCCTACGCAGTGGAAAGAAGGTATAGGTATAATACTCGTAAAGCCAAACAAAGAGGACTACACCATACCTAAAGCCTATAGGATTATAGCGCTTCTCAACTGCCTAGGTAAAACGCTGGAAAAGATATTCGCTACTAGGTTAGGCCACCTAGCGAATTCAACTGCGAATCTACTCCACAAATCGCAAATAGGCGGTAGAAAACAGAGGTCCGCAGTCGACGCGGCTCTACTTCTACTCAACGAAATACAGTCTCGCGTAAAGAATAGTAGTACGGTTACTAGTACTATTTTTCTTGATATCAAAGGCGCGTTCGACTACGTTTCGAAGCCTAGACTACTACGTATACTCGAGAAATTGGGTCTTCTGAGTAACCTACGTAATTGAGTCTCTTCCTTCCTTTCAGATAGGAAGATCCAACTGGCGTTTGACGGCTGTATACAACCCTCTCCAGTTAGTATAGATATTGGAATTCCGCAAGGCTCGCCTATTTCTCCTATACTATTCCTACTCTACGTATGGGATATGGTAGTAGAAAACGAGTTCCAATTATCCTATATAGATGATTTCTGTATAGCAGTTACGTCAAATTCGGCCCGGAAAAACTGTATCCAACTCGAGGCTATAGTTCAGAAGCTATTTACGCTAGCTAGAGAACAAGCCGTACAGTTCGACCCGGGCAAAACAGAGTTGATCCACTTTACTACGCGACGGAGTACTCCGTACGAGAGCGTGGAAATAGGGGGTATAACTATAGAACCTAAGCCTGTAGTGCGCAGGCTAGGTATATGGTTTGACTCGAAGCTCACGTTTAAGCCGCATATCGAAAAGAAGGTCAATTCTGCGACCTCGGCTTTTTACAGTATCCAGAGGCTTGGAAACACGCAAAAGGGACTTAGTGCCCGCGCAATTCGACTACTATACGTAGCTTGCGTAACCTCTATAGCTGATTTTGGGATTCAACTCTGGTGGAAGGGTATAGGCTCCCACGGAGCTCAAAGCCTAGTGAAGCCCTTCCAGAGGCTCCAGAACCTAGCCACTACTCGAATTACAGGCGCCTTTAAGGGGTCCCCTTCTAAGGCACTTGAACTCGAGGTAGGGCTACTACCTCCAGAAGTCCGATTTAATAGGGCTTGCCTTTCGTATAGCCTACGAACCCTATTATTCCAGTATAACCACCCTATTATAGAGGCTATCACTAGCCCTATAAAAGACGAGTTAGCGGATAGTGGTACAGATACTGCCCTCCGGGCATATATACACCCTAACCGTAAACTACAGCTCCAACTACTAGCCTCGAGCGCGCGTGAACTAGTAGGCGGAAACTGGAACATCGAGAAAATCAGGACTAAGTGGACAGCTCCCTGGCTCGCTAAGCCTAAGGCTAATATTACTATTTCCAATAGTAGTAAGGCTATAGCGAAAAAGGAGCACTTATCTCTACTTAAGAGCATATCTGAAGACGCATTTGCCGAGAGTATCGCTTTCTATACAGACGGCTCTCAAGGGCAGATTTCAGGTATTAGTACTAGTACTAATACTACTACTACTACTACTTCTACTACCCCTAGTACTACTACTACAAACGGAGCTGGAGTTTGCGCTCTAGTCTCCGGACGTATAGTGAAAACGGGGAGTTAGAATTTAGGCTCGAAGGTGGAGGTAGCCGACGCAGAGCTATTCGCAATAAATAGGGCTCTAGAATTCGCCTTAACCTTCAAGGAAAAGGATGAAGTCTATATTTTTTGCGATAGCCAAGCAGCTATACGCAAAGTGGAAAAAGGCTACTCCTACTATTCTTTCTAGGCTCGAAATTTAGTAGCGGAACTAGCCTCTCGGAGCCGAGTATATATATATTGGGTTCCGAGCCACGTAGGCGTACTCGGCAATGAAACGGCAGATAGGCTTGCCAAACTAGGCCTAGCGAAGAAACCGCGCCCACGCAATATATTCGTATCAATGAGCCATCTACGCAGGTTGGCTAAGGCTCGAGGACTTATAGAGTGACAGACTTTGTGGGAAAACGAAGCCGAAAATAGGGCTAGAGGCCTCGGTACGCACTACCAGAGGGTATGCCAAGGTATCTTGAATTTCAAGACTGCGGTATATACACTAGCCCTACCCCGGAGGCTCCAGTCAGCCTATACGCAGCTAAAACTGGGTATTGGGTACCTAGAAGCCTACCAAAGGCTCATAGGTAACTCTAGGGACGAAGAGTGTAGGAGGTGTTTTAGTGGAAAACAAACTACTACCCACCTAGTCCTTACTTGTAAGGCCTACACTCGCGAGAGGTTGGAAGCCTGGAAGGCCTTAAAAGGCCAACCACCAAGCCTACGGTTACTATTCTGTACAAAGGTAGGAAGAGAGGCCCTCGGTGCCTTTCTACTACAAACAGAGATCTGTACGGCAAAGTGGTTCCAAGAGACCCTCGAGTGGTCTACGGAGTTCTACTTAACTACCTACCTGTATAGGCTAGGTTCAAGGTTAATGAGGTTCCTATTCTATTCGAGCGAAAAAGACAACGAAAGGCACAAAAAACAGCGAAGACGGTGGAATATACGTTCACTACAGATTGGATTTTCCTAGGTATACTACTTACTTTCTATACTTTTCTCCGTTTATACGGGAAAAAGCTTTACTATACTCCGTTTCTCGATTATATCGAGCAAAAGGAGGAGGTGTATATAGTGTCATAATCCGTAGGATTTCATACACTTATTGATTTAAAAATAAAAAAAACAACATCTCCGTTAAGGACCGCTACCCCCTGCCGCTAACGAAGGAATCCCTTAGCAATTTGAAAGGGATGATATATTATACGAAGATCGATATTATCTTTACGTTTAACAATATCTGTATTAAGGAAGGACAAGAATACCTGACGGCTTTTCGTACCCAGTTCAGCTTGTTCAAGTCACTCGTTATACTATTCAGCCTGACCGTAGCGCTAGCAACCTTCTAGAGGTTTATTAACGATACCTTACGAGAGTACTTAGACGTTTTCTGTATAGCCTACCTAGATGATATCTTGATTTATAGTCGTACGAGAAAGGAGTATATCGCTCATGTAAGGAAGGTCTTCGCGGCCTTACGAGAAGCCAGCTTGTACACTAAGATCCAGAAGTGCGAGTTCTTCTAGGACAAGACCACCTTCCTCGGAGTGATCGTGGGCCGAGAAAGAATCCAGATGGACCCGAAGAAGATCGAGACGATCGTCAACTAGAAAACGCCCGCCTACCTAACCGATGTACAAGCCTTTATCGGCTTCAAGAACTTCTACCGACGCTTTATCCAAGGGTTCTCGAAGATCATCGCCCCGCTAGTCAACCTTACTAAGAAGGGGGTGAAGTTCAATTGGGATAAGAACTGCGAAGAGGCATTTAACCGACTAAAGACTACTTTCACAACTACGCCCGTCCTAGCCCCGTTCGATTGGGAAAGAGAGATCATCTTGGAAACCGACGCTTCCGATTTCGTGTCGGCCGGTGTACTATCGTAGTACGGCGATGACGGCATTTTACGGCTTGTTGCTTTCTTCTCAAAGAAGCACTCGGTAACGGAGTGTAACTACGAAATCTACGCTAAAGAACTCCTAGCAATTATTCGCTGTTTCGAGGAATGGCGCCCGGAAGTGGAGGGAACGAGCTCCCCGATCAAGGTCATTACAGACCACCGAAACCTAGAATACTTTACGACGACGAGACTCTTGAACCGCAGACAAGCTCGCTGGTCCGAATTCCTCTCCAGGTTCAACTTCAAGATCACTTACCGTCCCGGCAAACAAGGAGCGAAGCCTGACGCTTTGACTAGGAGGTCAGAGGACCTCTCGAAGGAGGGAGATGAGCGCCTACTACACTAGAGCCAGGTAGTACTGAAGAGCCACAACTTCGAGGAACCCACCCCGCCTAGCAAAAGACGAGTCAGATTCACAGAGGAACCAGTATAGCTAAGAGCTACGATACGCTCAAGCACAAGGAGACCAGAGACCGCAGCCACGGAACCAGACCCTGAGCCAGTCCGCCCCGTCCGCTCACGAGAGAGAACTGCTCCGTTACTGCCCCCACCGGTGAAAGCACTGTTCGAACAAGGGTACGAGTCCGACGAAACACTACGGTCCATACTAAAGGCCCTAGAGGAGAAACACGCCCGCCACCCGCGTATCACCCTAGCCGAGTGCGAGAACAGACACGGATACCTGTACTATCGAGACCGGCTATACGTCTCTGAACATCAAGAACTGCTCGCTAAGCTTGTACGCTCGTACCACGAGAGCCCGGTTACCGGACACATGGGCCGAGCGAGAACTTACGAGGCCATTTCGAGAGAATACTACTGGCCGGGTATGCTATCCTATATCGAGCGATAGGTCAGAAACTACTATACCTGCAAACGAATCACTGTCTCTAGAGAAGCACGCCAGGGAGTACTCAAACTCCTACCGATTCTCGACCGAGCTTGGTAGGATATCTCTATAGACTTCATTATATATCTACCCGAAAGCGATAAGTACGACGCGATCCTCGTCGTGATAAACTGTCTAACGAAGATGAAGCATTTCATAGCTTATAAAGGAACCTATAATGCCGAAAAAGTCGCCCGCTTATATACCAAGTATATCTAGAAGATATATAGCCTCCCTAAGACAATTATTTCCGACTGTAGAGCCTAATTCGTATTCACGTTCTAGAGGCACCTGATCCGCCGCTTAGGAATCAAAGCCCTACTATCGATTACATACTACTCGGAGATAGATGACCAGACCGAGATCGCGAACGCTTTCCTAGAATAGTACTTGCGTAATTAGGTCTCTTACCTCCAAGACGACTGGTCGAGATGGCTGCCCCTTGCTGAGTTCGCCCTGAATAACGCTATTAACGAGAGCACCAGTACGATACCGTTCTTCGCTAATTACGGCTTCCACCCCCGCTTAGGATTCGAACCTATATAGCTTGGACTATAGCGCGCCGCTCGCGACTCTAAGGAGTTAGTCCTAAAGATAAAAATGATCCACGAGTACCTGTAATCCGAGATCTATCTCGCCTAAGCCCGCTAAGAGGAGTACGCTAACTGGAAAGGGAGACCTGCCCGCCGTTACTAAGAAGGCTAAGAAATGTGGCTAAACGCTCGTAATATTAAGACTGCCCGACTGTAGAAGAAGCTCGACTGGAAACTACTCGGACCGTTTAGGATCGCCGAAGTCGTTAGCCCATATACCTACCGTCTGGAGCTACCTACGTCTATAAAGATATACCTTATCTTTCATATCAGCTTGCTCCGACCCGCTGCTACCGATCCCTTGCCTAGTTAGTGCCACGCTCCTCCCCCCCTAGTAGAGGTAGACGGCATCGAAGAATTCGAGGTCGAAGACATCCTAGACTCCCGCTGAGAGAGGAGAGGCCGGGGCGGCCTTCGGTTGAAGTATACTATTAAGTGGGTTAGATACGACGATCCCACCGAAGCACCCGCTGAGTACCTAGAGAACGTATAGGAGATCGTCCGCAACTTTCACCGCCAGTACCCGAATAAGCCTAGACCGTAACTGCGTCGTCGGAGCTCCGCCCTAGAGGAAGGGAGTACTGTCACGGCGCTAAGGCCCTAGGTAATTGAGCTACGTGACCCTGTCATGTAGTAGGCCTAGTGCGGGCCCGCGACAAGGAAATATCTTTATATTGATTCTGTTCATTATATTATATAGCTCTTTGAGCTACGTCTTATCATTAGCCTGCCCGCAACTACGGGATTGAGTCTGTCCGTAGTAAATACTATCTATTTAGCCCTTCTCCGCTCTTAGCCTAACAGTCTCGTGACATAACCACCTAACCAAGGTCGACTTCTTTATCGCCTTCAAAGCTGCGTTCGATACTATTTTTATAGAAGATAATATTAAGGCCGGATTCAAAGGAGCTAGTTTAGTCTCTTATAATCTGGAAACAGTCATATCTAAGCTAGATATAAAGTTGCGGACTCCAATACCGACTAGTCCACCTCCGGCGGCCGCTGACCCTTAGGTATCTCAGATACCATACAACCCGATAGACGCCGTTTCACAAACGGATTTTATCAAAGGGCGGATTACTGATCACCAAGGCAGCTCACCGATACCAATTTTAGATACTATTAACTAGTTTACCAAAGGTGCGAAGGCAATAATATATGAGGTAGCTCTCCTTCGGTCTGAGGTTAGGATAATTCGGGATGCGAATAAAGCACTTAACAAGCGTCGGCGGGCAAAAAGACACGTATACGGAATAGAGGAGCTCTTACTATAGGGGATACTCAAGATTTGCTAGCTCAAAAGGATATGGATACGTAGTTGGAGTAGGAAACGCGTTGGAGGAGTAGTCGCAAGAAGAGGGTCGAGTCGGGCGCGCGGCGCTATAGCATATATAGTATGATAGGATACAATACGCGCACTTGTAAAAACGATATAAAGATGTCTAGAGAATCCAGCTCTAAGTAGTTTTAATTGATACCCTTTATTATTATTATATAATTAAGCTTTATTGATATTAGAATCGTGGGAGGTAGTCCACTCGCTATAATAGTCCACTCGCTATGTATCTACGTTATATAATTATATACGTAATTCCGTAGGTTTTTTTTTTAAATATAAGAATTCGTAAAAGAATTTAAATTACGAATAATTCCTTTAACGTAGGTGCATAGCGAGTGGACTATCATAGCGAGTGGACTACCTCCTACGACTCTAACATTAATGAAGCTTAATTATATAATATCAATAAAGGGTATCAATTAAAACTACTTAGAGCTGGATTCTCTAGACATCTTTATATCGTTTTTATAATTGCGCGTATTGTGTCCTGTTATGCCGCATATGCTATAGCGCTGCGTGCCCGACTCGACCCTCTTCTTGCGACCACTCCTCCGACGCGTTTCTTGCTCTAACTACGTATCCGTATCCTTTTGAGCTAGTAAATCTTGAGCATCCCCTATAGTAAGAGCTCCTCTATTCCGTACACGTATCTTTTTAGCCCGCCGACGCTTGCTAAGTGCTTTATTTGCGTTCCGAAGTATCCGGACCTCGGACCGAAGGAGAGCTACTTTATGTATCATTGCCTTCGTACCTTTGGTAAACTGGTCGATAGTATCTAAAATTGGTGTCGGAGAGCTGCCTTAGTGACCGCTAATCCTCCCCTTAATAAAATCCGTTTGTGAAACGGCGTCTATCGGGTTGTGTGGTGTCTGAGACACCTAAGGGTCGGCGGCCGCCGGAGGTGGACCAATCGGTGTTGGAGTCCGCAACTTCATATCTAGCTTAGATATGACCGCTTCCGGATCATGAGGGACAAAACCAGCTCCTCTAAATCCGGCCTTAATATTGTCTTTTGTAAAAATAGTATCGAACGCGGCTTTAAAGGCGATGAAGAAGTCGACCTTAGTCACGTGGTTAACATGCGACTTTATAAGTACTTCGATCTAGCGATTATACACCCGCTTCAATGGATTGAAATACCCGACGTTAAGTGGCTAGAGTAGATGAGACGAGTACGGAGGCATGGAGATCGTGATAATATTGTGGTCTTTGTAGAACCGGTCGAACTTGGCCGATATGTGATTCTCGTGGCCGTTAATTACTAATATTCGATATACGCCGGTTTTGCGACCGGTAGTATGTTTTTCAAAATGCCGTATTGTCACGGGACTGTCAGGCTGAGAGCGGAGTAAGGCTAAACAGATGGTATTTGCTACGGACAGACTCAATCCCGTGGTTGCGGGCAGGCTGATGATAAGACGTAGCTCGAAGAGCTACAAAATATAATGGACAGAATCAATATAAAGATATTTCTTTGTCGCGGGCCCGCACTAGGCCTACCACGTGACAGGGTCACGTGGCTCAATTACCTGGGGCCTCAGCGCCGTGACAGTACTCCCCTCCTCTAGGGCGGAGCTCCGACGACGCAGTTACGGTCTGGGCTTGTTCGGGTACCGGCGGTGAAAGTTGCGGACGATCTCCTGTGCGTTCTCCAGGTGCTCGGCGGGTGCTTCGGTGGGATCGTCGTATCCAACCCACTTGACAGTATACTTTAACCGAGGGCCGCCCCGGCCTCTCCTCTCCCAGCGGGAGTCCAGGATGTCCTCGACCTCGAATTCTTCGATGCCGTCCACCTCCACTGGGGGAGGAGGAGCATGGCACTGACCAGGCAAGGGATCGGTGGCAGCGGGTCGGAGCAGGCTGACATGAAAGACAGGGTGTATCCTCATAGACGCAGGCAGCTCCAGACGGTAGGCATACGGGCTGACGACTTCGGCGATCCTGAACGGTCCGAGTAGTTTCCAGTCGAGCTTCTTCTGCGGTCGGGCAGTCTTAATATTGCGGGCGTCTAGCCACACTTCCTGGCCTTCTTGGTAACGGCGGGCAGGTCTCCTTTTCCGGTTGGCGTACTCCTCTTGGCGGGCTTGGGCGAGACAGATCTCGGATTGCAGGTACTCGTGGATCGTTTTCATCTTGAGGACCAACTCCTCAGAGTCGCGAGCGGCGCGCTGTGGTCCAGGCTGTACAGGTTCGAATCCTAGGCGGGGGTGGAAGCCGTAATTGGCGAAGAACGGTGTCGTGCCGGTGCTCTCGTTGATGGCGTTATTCAGGGCGAACTCGGCAAGGGGTAGCCATCTCGACCAGTCGTCTTGGAGGTAAGAGACCTGACCACGCAGGTACTGTTCCAGGAAAGCGTTCGCGATCTCGGTCTGGCCATCTTTCTCCGGGTGGTATGCAGTCGATAGCAGGGCTTTGATTCCTAGGCGGCGGATCAGGTGCCTCCAGAACGCGGACACGAATTGGGCTCCACGGTCGGAAACAATTGTCTTGGGGAGGCCATGTATCTTCCAGACATGCTTGGTGTACAGGCGGGCGACTTCCTCGGCATCACAGGTTCCTTTGCAAGCTATGAAGTGCTTCATCTTCGTCAGACGGTCTACTACGACGAGGATCGCGTCGTACCCATCGCTTTCGGGTAGGTGTGTGATGAAGTCCATGGAGATATCCTGCCAGGCTCGGTCGGGAATCGGTAAAGGTTTGAGTACCCCCTGGCGTGCTTCTCTGGAGACGGTGCTTCGCTTGCAGGTGTGGCAGTTTCTGACCCATCTCGCTCGATATAGGATAGCATACCCGGCCAGTAGTATTCTCTCGAAATGGCCTCGTAAGTTCTCGCTCGGCCCATGTGTCCGGTGACCGGGCTCTCGTGGTACGAGCGTACAAGCTCAGCGAGCAGTTCTTGATGTTCAGGGACGTACAGCCGGTCTCGATAGTACAGGTATCCGTGTCTGTTCTCGCACTCGGCTAGGGTGATACGCGGGTGGCGGGCGTGGTTCTCCTCTAGGGCCTTCAGTATGGACCGTAGTGTTTCGTCGGACTCGTACCCTTGTTCGAACAGTGCTTTCACCGGTGGGGGCAGTAACGGAGCAGTTCTCTCTCGTGAGCGGACGGGGCGGACTGGCTCAGGGTCTGGTTCCGTGGCTGCGGTCTCTGGTCTCCTTGTGCTTGAGCGTGTCGTAGCTCTTAGCTGTACTGGTTCCTCTGTGAATCTGACTCGTCTCTTGCTGGGCGGGGTGGGTTCCTCGAAGTTGTGGCTCTTCAGTACTACCTGGCTCTGGTGTAGCAGGCGCTCATCTCCCTCCTTCGGGAGGTCCTCTGACCTCCTGGTCAGAGCGTCAGGCTTCGCTCCTTGTTTGCCGGGACGGTAAGTAATCTTGAAGTTGAACCTGGAGAGGAATTCGGACCAGCGGGCTTGTCTGCGGTTCAGGAGTTTCGTCGTCGTGAAGTATTCTAGGTTCCGGTGGTCTGTAATGACCTTGATCGGGGAGCTCGTTCCCTCCAGTTCCGGGCGCCATTCCTCGAAACAGCGAATAATTGCCAGGAGTTCCTTATCGTAGATCTCGTAGTTACACTCCGTTACCGAGTGCTTCTTTGAGAAGAAAGCAACAGGCCGTAAAATGCCGTCATCGCCGTACTGCGATAGCACACCGGCCGACACGAAATCGGAAGCGTCGGTTTCCAAGATGATCTCTCTTTCCCAATCGAACGGGGCCAGGACGGGCGCGGTCGTGAAAGCAGTCTTCAGTCGGTTGAATGCCTCTTCGCAGTTCTTATCCCAGTTGAACTTCACCCCCTTCTTAGTGAGGTTGACTAGCGGGGCGATGATCTTCGAGAACCCTTGGATGAAGCGTCGGTAGAAGTTCCCGAAGCCGATAAAGGCTTGTACATCGGTCAGGCAGGCGGGCGTTTTCCAGTTGACGATCGTCTCGATCTTCTTCGGGTCCATCTGGATTCCTTCTCGGCCCACGATCACTCCGAGGAAGGTGGTCTTGTCCTGGAAGAACTCGCACTTCTGGATCTTGGCGTACAAGCCGGCTTCTCGCAGGGCCGCGAGGACCTTCCTTACATGAGCGATGTGCTCCTTTCTCGTGCGACTGTAAATCAGGATATCATCTAGGTAGGCTGTGCAGAAAACGTCTAGGTACTCTCGCAGGGTGTCGTTAATAAACCTCTGGAAGGTTGCTGGCGCTGCGGTCAGGCCGAACGGCATAACGAGTGACTCGAACAGGCCGAACCGGGTACGGAAAGCCGTCAGGTATTCTTGTCCTTCCTTGATACGGATGTTGTTGAACGCAGAGATAATGTCGATCTTCGTGTAGTACATCATCCCTTTCAAGTTGCTGAGGGATTCCTTCGTTAGCGGCAGGGGGTAGCGGTCCTTGACGGAGATGTTGTTCAGCGCACGGTAGTCCACACAGAAGCGGAGTCCTCCTCCTGGTTTCTTGACGAAGAGTACTGGCGAGGCAGCAGGAGACGAGCTGGGTCGGATGAAGCCTTTCTTTAGGTTATCCTCAAGCCATTCCTTAAGGGCCCTCAGCTCGTCGCGGGACATCGGGTACAGAGGTCCAAAGGGCGGTGTCGCTCCCTCAATAAGCTTGATCTCGTGGTCGTACCGACGGTGTGGCGGTAGCTTGTCTGCTTCCTTCGGGGAAAAGACGTCACGGAAGTCTCGAAGCTCTAGTGGCAGTAGTTCTTCCAGGTCCGGTGCGTCGTGTTGGCTAAGCTGTTGTTCTATGTCCTCTATGGTGACAGAAAACATCTGGTAGTTCCTTCGGGCGTACGCTGAGCAGGCTCGCATTGAAACTTCTGCGATATCCATGTGTTCTAGTCCGGTGGGGCGGGGCGGTAGGTAGGTCGGGCGGTCTCTTTTCGGCACGTCGTGCAATGCTCTGATCTTGGACGGGCGGGCGGGGGTGTTGCAGTTCTTCTGGCAGTACTGGCTGTCAAAGGTGAAGGTATGGCTGGCGAACCCGACCCTCGGGTCGTGTTCCTTTAGCCATGGCATTCCTAGTATGACGGGGTAATACGCTAGCTGCGTGACGTATAGTCTGATCTCTTTCTCGAAGTGGTCCTCAATCCTCAGGCTGGTGATAACATAGTGGGTGACCTTCCCACTCTCGGATTCTCGGCCGTCAAAGACCTCCAGGGCGAACGGTCTCTTCAGTTTCTTTAGCGGGAGCTCGTGGCTCTCGGCCCAGCTCTGGTCAACAAATCCCTTTCCTTCGGCGCCAGAGTCGGCTAAGGCGTAGGTAGGCAGTTTCCGGTCTCCTAATTCCAGGGTGGCGGGTAATATCATTAGGTGGGATCTCATGTCCTCTTCTTCGCGGACCGAGAGACCCTTGACGGCGGCAGCAGAGATCTTCAGCGTTCTTAGTGCGCGGTTCGGTTGGTGTCGTGTTGTGCGCTCTATAGGAGCCTGTGTGCGACTTAACGCAGGCTCGCTCCGTTTACCGAGACCTCAATGCTCGGCTGCGGGCTGCGGGATCTGGACGAGGACAAGCTGGCGGGGGAACCGGAACGGGCCACTCTGGCTTGTAGGCGGGAGCGAGTATCGGGGTGGGGGCAATCGGCAACGCGGTGGCTCTGAGAACCGCAACGGAAGCATTCTCCTCTCTCTCGTCGGCCTCCAGGGACGAACCGTGACCCTCGCTGCGCGCTGAGGTCCATAGGCTCGCCGCGTTCGGCCCTCGTCTCCGGTCCCTTCGCGGGCGGGGAGATGGTCTGCGGCCGGTTGGTGCTCGGGGCCGGGGCGGTGTAAGATCTTCCAAGGGTCGGCACGGGTTGGTTAAAGCGTTGACGGCGGTTTTCTAGATTCTGTAGGAAGGCAGCGTACTGGTGATATTCCCGACTGGGCGGTTCGTGGTGAAGCAGCATGCTACGCAGTTCTCGGGAGATGGCTTGTTCTAGGAGCGTCGGTAGGGCTTCTTCTGACATCTGTCCCTCGAGGGCGAGGCGCTGGAATTCGGCGAAGAACGTGCTGAAGTCCTTGTTTGATTGGCGCAGGCGGAAGAGGTCGTTTCGGGCATTGTTGACGAGGTTCGGGTCTCCAAAGGCGCGGTCCAGCTGGTCCAGGATCTTGTCGTAGTCGGAAAGCTGACAGACGCCTTCCTTGATGTGCGGGAGAATCTGGGCATAGGCAGGGCCCTTCAGTCGGTTGGTAACATAGGCCATACGGCTCTGGGGTGTGGGGAAGCGGTCGCGGTTAGCCTTCATCTTCTCGTGTATCTGGGAGACGAAGCGGCGTAGGTCCTTGCGTTCTCCTTCGAACTTGTCGGGGTCAGGGAGTCTCTCGGACAGGCGCTGGGAGCCATTGGATTGTGTGTCGACGGGGGTGTTGGTTCCGGGGGTAGTGACGAGTGCCGGTACGGTGACGGTAGCGGTCTGCGACTTAGCTCGGTGTTCGGCGAGGACTCGTCCCGCTTTGGCTTCGATAAGAAGATCCCGGAGCTTATCCAGTTCCTTCTCCTGATAGTTGGCGACTGCGTTGGAGCTCGTCAGCTCCTTCTGTAAGCGCTGGGTTTCCTCTTCTAGTTCCAAGATCCTCTGGCCTTGCTGTTCGATCTTGGCGTAGACTTCCTGGTCGTCGGTCTCCTTCCGGGCGATATAGTCGTAAGCCAGGCGGAAATACTCGTACCATTGGGAAATATGCCCCATTACGTGGGCGGCAAAGGACTCGTCGTCTTCCGGCAGGAACGGTGGTAGCGGGCGGTTCGCCATTGCAGCAGTAGTGATGGCGGTAGGGGTAGGAGCTACGTAATGTCACGGGACTGTCAGGCTGAGAGCGGAGTAAGGCTAAACAGATGGTATTTGCTACGGACAGACTCAATCCCGTGGTTGCGGGCAGGCTGATGATAAGACGTAGCTCGAAGAGCTACAAAATATAATGGACAGAATCAATATAAAGATATTTCTTTGTCGCGGGCCCGCACTAGGCCTACCACGTGACAGGGTCACGTGGCTCAATTACCTGGGGCCTCAGCGCCGTGACACGTATCCAGTCTAAGCCTATCTCGTTATCGGTCTATCTATTGGTGGTAGGCTTTATAACCTAATCTTGTAGGAAGCTGCTCTTTGTGTACTAACTCGTAAGGTAATATTACCCCTTTACTACGATAAAAGGTGAGATACACCACCCCAACGTATTAACTCCTTAGATTATGGTAGCCTATTCCCGATTGCTAGGCTAGACTATCTTTGCCTTGCCACGTCTTTCGGTACGTGTAACTACCATCGACGTAGTGATTATACCAATTATGAAGCCGGTCTCGTCGAAGTTGTATAGATCCGCGTCCTAGATACCGTATTTAGCCCTTATGTTTTACACAAGCTGGAACCACGCGCCAATTTTCTTAGGATCTTCGTAGAGGGCTCTCTAGTAGTCGTAGGCGCGATTGAAACGCGTCTGGAGGTCTGGGTGTCGCTTAACGAAGTTCGAAGGCCAGCGTGGACCGACGCGTGTCGCGTCGCGCTCTGCAAGTAAGATATTAGCTATGTCTCCTACGTCTGCAAGCCGGGGCGGGAATCCTCGCGAATCCAGGTCCAATATGTTCTGAAGAACAGCATTCTCTTCCAGTTCCGTTAGTTTTGTAGAATTGGCGCGGGTATCTTGTCGGGCGCGTCGGTGTCACGGGACTGTCAGGCTGAGAGCGGAGTAAGGCTAAACAGATGGTATTTGCTACGGACAGACTCAATCCCGTGGTTGCGGGCAGGCTGATGATAAGACGTAGCTCGAAGAGCTACAAAATATAATGGACAGAATCAATATAAAGATATTTCTTTGTCGCGGGCCCGCACTAGGCCTACCACGTGACAGGGTCACGTGGCTCAATTACCTGGGGCCTCAGCGCCGTGACAGTACTCCCCTCCTCTAGGGCGGAGCTCCGACGACGCAGTTACGGTCTGGGCTTGTTCGGGTACCGGCGGTGAAAGTTGCGGACGATCTCCTGTGCGTTCTCCAGGTGCTCGGCGGGTGCTTCGGTGGGATCGTCGTATCCAACCCACTTGACAGTATACTTTAACCGAGGGCCGCCCCGGCCTCTCCTCTCCCAGCGGGAGTCCAGGATGTCCTCGACCTCGAATTCTTCGATGCCGTCCACCTCCACTGGGGGAGGAGGAGCATGGCACTGACCAGGCAAGGGATCGGTGGCAGCGGGTCGGAGCAGGCTGACATGAAAGACAGGGTGTATCCTCATAGACGCAGGCAGCTCCAGACGGTAGGCATACGGGCTGACGACTTCGGCGATCCTGAACGGTCCGAGTAGTTTCCAGTCGAGCTTCTTCTGCGGTCGGGCAGTCTTAATATTGCGGGCGTCTAGCCACACTTCCTGGCCTTCTTGGTAACGGCGGGCAGGTCTCCTTTTCCGGTTGGCGTACTCCTCTTGGCGGGCTTGGGCGAGACAGATCTCGGATTGCAGGTACTCGTGGATCGTTTTCATCTTGAGGACCAACTCCTCAGAGTCGCGAGCGGCGCGCTGTGGTCCAGGCTGTACAGGTTCGAATCCTAGGCGGGGGTGGAAGCCGTAATTGGCGAAGAACGGTGTCGTGCCGGTGCTCTCGTTGATGGCGTTATTCAGGGCGAACTCGGCAAGGGGTAGCCATCTCGACCAGTCGTCTTGGAGGTAAGAGACCTGACCACGCAGGTACTGTTCCAGGAAAGCGTTCGCGATCTCGGTCTGGCCATCTTTCTCCGGGTGGTATGCAGTCGATAGCAGGGCTTTGATTCCTAGGCGGCGGATCAGGTGCCTCCAGAACGCGGACACGAATTGGGCTCCACGGTCGGAAACAATTGTCTTGGGGAGGCCATGTATCTTCCAGACATGCTTGGTGTACAGGCGGGCGACTTCCTCGGCATCACAGGTTCCTTTGCAAGCTATGAAGTGCTTCATCTTCGTCAGACGGTCTACTACGACGAGGATCGCGTCGTACCCATCGCTTTCGGGTAGGTGTGTGATGAAGTCCATGGAGATATCCTGCCAGGCTCGGTCGGGAATCGGTAAAGGTTTGAGTACCCCCTGGCGTGCTTCTCTGGAGACGGTGCTTCGCTTGCAGGTGTGGCAGTTTCTGACCCATCTCGCTCGATATAGGATAGCATACCCGGCCAGTAGTATTCTCTCGAAATGGCCTCGTAAGTTCTCGCTCGGCCCATGTGTCCGGTGACCGGGCTCTCGTGGTACGAGCGTACAGCTCAGCGAGCAGTTCTTGATGTTCAGGGACGTACAGCCGGTCTCGATAGTACAGGTATCCGTGTCTGTTCTCGCACTCGGCTAGGGTGATACGCGGGTGGCGGGCGTGGTTCTCCTCTAGGGCCTTCAGTATGGACCGTAGTGTTTCGTCGGACTCGTACCCTTGTTCGAACAGTGCTTTCACCGGTGGGGGCAGTAACGGAGCAGTTCTCTCTCGTGAGCGGACGGGGCGGACTGGCTCAGGGTCTGGTTCCGTGGCTGCGGTCTCTGGTCTCCTTGTGCTTGAGCGTGTCGTAGCTCTAGCTGTACTGGTTCCTCTGTGAATCTGACTCGTCTCTTGCTGGGCGGGGTGGGTTCCTCGAAGTTGTGGCTCTTCAGTACTACCTGGCTCTGGTGTAGCAGGCGCTCATCTCCCTCCTTCGGGAGGTCCTCTGACCTCCTGGTCAGAGCGTCAGGCTTCGCTCCTTGTTTGCCGGGACGGTAAGTAATCTTGAAGTTGAACCTGGAGAGGAATTCGGACCAGCGGGCTTGTCTGCGGTTCAGGAGTTTCGTCGTCGTGAAGTATTCTAGGTTCCGGTGGTCTGTAATGACCTTGATCGGGGAGCTCGTTCCCTCCAGTTCCGGGCGCCATTCCTCGAAACAGCGAATAATTGCCAGGAGTTCCTTATCGTAGATCTCGTAGTTACACTCCGTTACCGAGTGCTTCTTTGAGAAGAAAGCAACAGGCCGTAAATGCCGTCATCGCCGTACTGCGATAGCACACCGGCCGACACGAAATCGGAAGCGTCGGTTTCCAAGATGATCTCTCTTTCCCAATCGAACGGGGCCAGGACGGGCGCGGTCGTGAAAGCAGTCTTCAGTCGGTTGAATGCCTCTTCGCAGTTCTTATCCCAGTTGAACTTCACCCCCTTCTTAGTGAGGTTGACTAGCGGGCGATGATCTTCGAGAACCCTTGGATGAAGCGTCGGTAGAAGTTCCCCGAAGCCGATAAAGGCTTGTACATCGGTCAGGCAGGCGGGCGTTTTCCAGTTGACGATCGTCTCGATCTTCTTCGGGTCCATCTGGATTCCTTCTCGGCCCACGATCACTCCGAGGAAGGTGGTCTTGTCCTGGAAGAACTCGCACTTCTGGATCTTGGCGTACAAGCCGGCTTCTCGCAGGGCCGCGAGGACCTTCCTTACATGAGCGATGTGCTCCTTTCTCGTGCGACTGTAAATCAGGATATCATCTAGGTAGGCTGTGCAGAAAACGTCTAGGTACTCTCGCAGGGTGTCGTTAATAAACCTCTGGAAGGTTGGCTGGCGCTGCGGTCAGGCCGAACGGCATAACGAGTGACTCGAACAGGCCGAACCGGGTACGGAAAGCCGTCAGGTATTCTTGTCCTTCCTTGATACGGATGTTGTTGAACGCAGAGATAATGTCGATCTTCGTGTAGTACATCATCCCTTTCAAGTTGCTGAGGGATTCCTTCGTTAGCGGCAGGGGTAGCGGTCCTTGACGGAGATGTTGTTCAGCGCACGGTAGTCCACACAGAAGCGGAGTCCTCCTCCTGGTTTCTTGACG